>CM059016.1:12089928-13289928 GCA_030272315.1 Paspalum vaginatum | reverse complement strand
GTAGCAGGTCACCGGCCCCGCACCACCTCCCCCGCCCTGGTCCAGATCCGGCCCCGCGCCGTGCCGAGACCCCGCGTCGCCTGGTCCCCTCGGCCTCCCGCACCGCCGGCCGAGCCCCCCGCGCCACCGGCGGCCCACGGTCTCCTACGCCTCCATCCCGGCCGGTCAATCTAGGTGCGCCTCCCAGATCCCCCTCTCCTTCCCTTCCCCTTCCCCTACTCATTCTCTTCCTCTTTTTGCTAGGGTTTGAGCGCGAGATCCAGTGGTCGCACCACGCGCACCCACCGGCCACCTCCACATCATCTTTCCCGTGCCGCTGTTCCCTCCTACACACATCTGAGGGGAGCACCAACGCGCAGCAAGGTGAATCCTTGAGTTCCGGTTCGATTTATCATTCCAATTAGGCATAGATGATCGTTGTATAAGGATTGGATTGGCAAGGAGCTACTGCAACCTTGCAATTAGGCATATATAATCATTGTTCAAGTTCGCAGCTCGTACCACGTAAGTTGGACTTTGTCTGCACTATTTTGGCATGATGGAATGTGCAGGCAGGTCAAAACTGTATGTAACGTTATATTGGCATCAGACAATTTTTTGGAAGCACATATTGACATATCAGTTCACTACCTTGAATTTACTTACATATATCACTAGGCCCTTTTTGTGCTACGAATTCGTTAAATGTTTAATACTTGCTCCTGTAAGCTGTTGTCATAATTCTTGGCTAGCATGATTAGGTGACAACTAATTTCCTACTGTAAGTATGTTAGATAATGTTGATGCACATGTCGTGGTTCTTTTGCTGCTTTCCTTTGTCATCACAAGAACAAAACAACTATCAATGATTATACCAGAGCAAGTAACATGTTGGCACTTGATTGCTTTGCTGTTAAAGATTTGGTTTGGCTTAGCTCTAGGTGCATTAATTTTCATCTCCAGATGGGATTAGTTGCTGCTGCTTGTGGGCTGGTTTATATTAGTCACAAGATAGAGAAAGGGATAGAGAATGTGGTTCCTCTAAATCTTGAGAAAAGGATAGAGAATGTGAAAAAGTCAAGGACAAGGAGCGATTGCTTTTTGGTGAGTTGATTTTTGCTTGTTTTTAAACCATGCGTGATTGGTAGCCACCTCTGATTTTCTAAATTTATTCTTTTACTATTTGAATTTGCTTTAAATTAAATCTAGTTTCCACGCAAAGATCAAGTGCATAGCAGCCTGCAACACTTCAGTCTTTTTTCTGTTAGCAAGGCACTCTATGTCTGCAGAAAGCACTCCAGACAGGCAACAATATGCCTATTATTTTTTTTCCTGAAAGACTTATCTCATCAATCTTTTTTGTCAATATAAGTAGCCATTACAGGAACAAATATAAGTAGCCATCTATCTTTTTTCCCTGATTAACAAATATAAGTTCTTCCTTGATTGAACCATCAGCGTATTACACCCATGATAGTAGAATGGATTAGTGTATAGCTGTTTATAAAGTTGGTAAAAAATAAGATAAGGTTCTACTGTATTAGCTATTTAGTGTTTATTCAGTTAACCACTACCATATTTTTATCCATGAGCACTCTATGACCATTCATTATTTAGTATTCACTTTATTCTGTATGTGGCGTTCATGTTCTGATATGTGGCGCTGGTGTAATATAGTTTGGGGGGAAAATGTAGCTACTGTTTTATATCCGTGGTGTTTTATTTCTAAAATTGTAAAAAGGCAATGTAGATATTGTCATCAAGGACTTCAAATAAGCACAGGCTGATTTCACGAAAGCTACTGATACCTGTCGTGCTGCTCTCTACTGATGCCTACATGTTTGTCTACCTATGCATGCACAAATGTAACTTCCTTGCTCTCCTGATGACTATCTTGTTCCTTATGGTTCCTTACAGCTTCTTAGGCTTTGAGGCTATGAAGATTTAAGGAGGGATCTCTTTTACACAGAAAAACATTATCATTCAACCTCTACCATTTTCTATGCTGTTGGCTACCTGCTACTACTATCATCATTCTGCTTATCGATGCTAACTTAATTCTGTTGTGTTGTCCTATGAAGAGAGAGATGTATATCATTAAGTTATACTATTGTTTGGACCTTACACTAGTGTATAAGCTTGAACCTTGTGTATATATTATTTTCATTTATATGTGATGTTGATTTGATGGATTGTGTGATTGCACTATGTTGTATAATTTTTCCAAATTTTTTTCTGAATTTTCTGTGATTTATTGAAATTTCCTGAGTATGTCATTAATTTTTTTAATGAAAAATCTTGTAATTTTGTGGGCCTACACGGCCGACGAAAATATATGACCTTTCACTCAATAAATTCGTCGGTCAACTTAGCCGACGAAATTACCAGGCCACAGTGGCATGTATTTTCGTCGGCCCACTAAAAACCGACGAAATTATGCTATTTTCGTAGGTGCCGACGAAATTACTTTGATATTTTCGTCCTAACTAATTTCGTCGAAAAAAATCGTCGGCATGCCGACGGAAATATGTTAAATTCGTGGGTTTTGGTCTATTTTCGTGGGTTTTCGGCCCACGAAAAATTAGTCTTTTCTTTTCTTGTAGTGTATTCACACATTGGACAGATATATAGCACATGGAAGGAAGGCATCTTACTCTTACTAATTGAAAGTTTGAAAAAAAGCACTACTTTCAAAGCGTTTTAGAAAAACAAGATAAATCCTGTAAATTCTCACAAAAGAAGGAAACATCTGTCTGTCTGTCTATAGCCTCTAACAATAGTATCTATTGGATCTATAGTATCCATTGGATCTATTCTATTTTTAAACAAATTTACCTACCATGCCATTATAAAAGATGAATTAAAATAATCTCATACCATTGCATAAGAATTACCTTATTATGCCATTACACGTCCATCGTAATATATCTACACATATCCATAGAAATATCTATCCTATAAAAAAGCGAGTTTTGAAAAAAATATTTTACACCTAAAGCCCATCCATCCAATTGTATACCCACCCTTGGAATGTCCATCATCCATTAGTTAAATAAGTTTTTTGGGTCCACAGACAACATCAAACCTAAACGTTCACGTGGTTTGTCAACTGTTTTAATGGTCCGATCTATGTCTATTTGCATCATCTATGGCTGGATTTTACTTCGATTAATACTTGTTACGCGTTCCTACCGTAAGTTCCACGTTTTTTCTCACTGAGGCGTCCGCCCGTCCTGTGCGTACCACCGCCCTGCCCTTGTATCACGACTCCTGATGTCCATATGCCTCCCTTCCTCTCCGGCTCCACTTCCTCGGAATCGGAGGCGTCATGATCAGAAGCCACGATATCGATCTCCTCTTCGATGGTCAACCTCTAGCCTCTGCAGCTCTAGCCAGACCGCGCGGATGGACTCTTCCTTGTCGTAGGTCAGTGGACAGGACACGGCACGTACGCTGCACAGAGCAACGACGGCAACCGTCCCCTTCCCAGCGGCAGCTTCTTGGGATGGAGCAATACGGGGTGCGACCGAGCTCCAACTCCAAGAGCGGGCGATACAGCGCGCCGCCTTGCTTCTCCGCAAACTTGTGCATCCCCTCCTTCTGCTCCGGCGTGAACTTGGTCCGAGACAGCTTCCGCCCAAAGCTACCGCCTCCACCGCCGCCAACGCCGCCGAGGCGCCGACCCCTTGCCCTTCGACAGCACCGCCGACGCCCGCGAGCCCGACGACGCCGAAGTCGTCCGCGCGCGGCGGCGTCTCGGAGCCCACACGCTCGAACCAGGGCGCTGCAGCGGCGTGGTACGGCAGCGCACTAGGTGCGCGCGCCGCAACCCCCGCCGGCATTGCGCATGAGTCCACCGTACCTCGCCACGGCAGCGGTGGCACGGCGGTGGCACCGCAGGCGGGACACATGAGCGAGTCCGGCGACGACGGCATGTTCTCGACGTTCCCTGTGCTCGGCTCTACCTGCTATCGCTTTCGCAGCTGCAACAGCAGACCGGTTCCTGATAGCCCTGGAGGCGGCTGCCAAGCTGGAGCGGTCTTAACACTTACCAGGACTCGGCAACTACTGTGTCGCCTGGTGTGGTCTCGCAGCACTTCACCGGACGTCGAGTGCAAAGAGGACGGGTATTTAGGCCACCAGCAGAATACAAGCCAGAATAAACATTGATAAATGCACCTAAACGAGTAAACTTCAGAAAAGTCAAAGAGGTGCCCACGTTCGGGATGAAGCAAGCAAGCACTGGCTATCTTAATCTTATTATTACTAATTAGAGACTCATTTGGAGTTTCCACGTTAACTCTCACGAGATGCGCTAGAAAATTAGAAAAATTCTAGAAATTTTCACAAAAAAGAGAAATATCCGGCCATCAATTTAGCTATTTATAATTATCAACATACTATTACTAATTGGAGATTTCTTTGGAGCTTTCACGTTAACTCTCACGAGATGCGCTAGAAAAATAGAGAAATCCTAAAAATTCTAAAAAAAAAAGAAACATCCGACCATCAATTTAGTTATTTATATTTATCAACAACTATAATAGCCATAGGATCTAACGGTCTAAAATAACCCCCAATAGTTCCTTCAATATTACACACAGATGCCACTGATCAATTGATCTAATAGATTCAGTCGATCTCCAGGTAAGTATACGATCAGTCTATCTCTCTACGTAATAATCTAGGTACGTTACGTCGCCACCATGCTGTACTTCTATCTGGGCGTCGCGTACACGGCGGCGGATGAAACATGCACATGTCCAGGATCATAGAGCAGCAGGCCATGGGCCATGCACGGCTTCATGTCCGGCGACTTTCAGGCAGCTTCCCCGCTTCGGCCTCATCTACAAGGGCTTCATCGACTGTACGTATTCCTGCAGAACCCCGAGGGCAACCATACGGGTGGCTGGTACGTGGTACGTATTCCTGTATTGCCTTTTACATACTGCGCGCACTACCAGTACGTCCTCCTATTCTAACCATCATGTCTGGCACTAAGCGTTAGCAAAGCACCACCTGTGCGTCTGCATGTTGATCAGCAAGTTTGCTATTCTAGGACCGCTAGCTTTTCCTTTTAAAATCTAGCTAGATCGATAACAAAGCTTTGTTGCAAGAGCCGTTGTTGTTTTGTAGTATCTGAATTTCTGAAACTATGCTCGATCTTACACGAAGAGGAGCTAGGCTCCTTCGGCACACATGAAAAGAAAAATAATGGCAATCACAACATGCATATTACAATCATTTATATCTCTATTAGCCTGCATATTCATAGATACAGAGTATAACATAAAGTAAGAGCTTTAAATTAAATGACAAGGTCAATTCAAGCCTCTTCATTGTGTTTAAATTGAACTCCTGAATTGTTAGATGCCTCCATGTTTAAACTACCTAAATTTCAATACATGATCACAGGCTGATGGAAGGGGATTTTCAAACATGTTGCATAGAATACTAGAAGCGGTTGCCACAATCATGCATATATATATATATATATATATGTATAATTACAATTTAATAAAGCTGCAACACCAATAATATATATATACTACCAAATATGGAGTTAACCCCTTTCTTCGATGGATATAATGCAATAGATTTTTATGGTACCTTCGCTCCTGTATATATGTATTGATATTTAGTACGTCTATTGGCACACAAGTGATGTTTACCATGAGTTAGTTTATATAAATCATATATAGTGGCAGAAGCAAGTATACTATAATAGCACATGTTAATAAATTGTCAACTATAGGCAAAACTGTTATCAGAATAAAGAAAAAAAAATTAGCCCTGGGCTACAAACACAAGATGGGACTGAGAAAAAAGATTGCTACGTTGCAAAATAAAACTTTTACCACCTTCTTTCCGAAGGCGCAATATAGATGATAGTGAAATACCAACAGTCTATGGTCACATGTAAATGCATAAAACAGCCACGCATGTGTCCATGTCATTTATACAAAGCTATTAACAAAACATGAGGTCCTAAATTATCATTATTAGACATGCCCGGTAGCTCTAGAATAAGCTGATCCAATACAAGGAGAAGCTGAATCAACTCTATGAGATAACAGTTGCAAGTGCTCATCCAAATATCGTATATTCATTCATGTTATTAAAAAAATATTTGAAAGTGAACCAACAATTACCGATTTCATTGTTGTTAAGCACACTTTTCCAGAAAAAAAGAGAAGACTCCAACATTGTCCATACGTTGTATAATTTCCCTTGGACTAGGAGGCAAACTAGAGTAAAAACAATACACCTATAAACTTGGTCCCATCTAATGCTAATAAATTAGTCATGGCCTGTGGGATCCATAGCAAGCTGATCGATCGGAATTAAGCATGCACGAAGCTCTGAAAATCATATAAAAAAATTATTGTATGATTTAGAACTTAAACATGTTCTATATCATACTATGCAGCTTGCGTTCATCTCTCAAATCATAAGACCAAAATAATAAAAAATATTTACCAACTGAATATGCATATCCTACAAACCCGTGTAACGCAGGGTTGATTGGCTAGTATTACTAATTGGAGGCTCCTTTGAAGCCTCCACGTTAATTCTCACAAGATGCTCTAGAAAAAAAGATAAATTCAAAAAATTCTCAGAAAAAAACAAAACATCTGACCATCCATCTATACAGCAAAATAAACATAACCATTGGATTAAACCTCACGAATAGATCCCTACATTACACGTATTGCACCTCCACAATGAATAGATCGCTACGTTACGTACAAACCTCCGTACATTCGATCCATCTCAATATACTCCATAATCCATCTAGAGAGAGGTTACGCCGCCGCCACACCTAACGTGCACGGCGGCAGGCGGCTGTGTCGTTCGCGCACCTGAGCAGCGCGGCCACGCGGCGGATTGGTGTCAACGATGGGATGGAAACCTGCATGCATTCGGCGTCATGCATGGTGTTGTCATCGGTCACACGCGGCTTCCTCTCCAGCAACTTCCTGCACGAGGGCGGCTTCGCCGCGCTTCACCCTGTGTATACCCGTGCTTCATCGACGATGGTGTCAAGAAAGGGCTCAAGTCCATCGCCTGAATCCTAAGGACTCCTAGGGATACAAACAGTGTATGGTATGTACTAATATCGTTTACTAACTGCACTATCATTACGTCCTCCTGCTCTGCTAACCTAGCCGCCAGCCGGCCAGCCTAATCATGGGTCATGGACTCATGGGCCATATGGCACTACACGTTCATTACTAGCATAGCGCCCTTGCATCTGCATGCAGTGATCAGCAAGCTTGCGGTTCTAGGACTGCTAGATACTTCTTCTATATATAACCTAGCTAGAACGATAACATAAGTTTCTTGGGAGCCATTGTTTGCATTATCTGATTTTTTGAACAAGAGAAGGCTCCTCGGGCACACTGAAAGCAAAAAGGAATAGCAATCACACCATATACAATCATTTATATATCTCTGTGACTCTTATCAACCAACATATTCATAAATATTACCATGGAGTAAGAGTTTTAAATTAGATGAGAAGGTCAGAGGCTCCTTTTGAGGTCTTCACGTTAATCCTCACCAGACGGTAGCAAAAAATAAAAGATAAATTCTAAAAATTCTCACAAAAATCAGAAACATCCGGCCATCCATCGTGTAGATCTAATAATAGTAGCCATCAGATCTATTATATTTTTTAAAAAAATTACTCACCGTGCCATTATGAATGATAAATAAAATAACCCCATAAATTTATATAAAAATTACCCACCACGCCATTATGAAATACGAATTAAAATAACTCTCTAAATATGCATATAAATTACTCACCATACCATTATAAAAAAATGAATTAAAATAATACCTGAATCTGTATATAATTACCCAATATGTCATCATAAAAGATAAATTAAAATAATTCTTAAATTTGCATATAAATTATCTAGAATGCATTATAAAAGATGAATTAAAATAATCACTTCTAATATTATTATGGATTAAATCTATAACTTCTAAAATTCTAACATGTTATTATGGATTAAATCTATATCTTCTAATACTCTAACCCGTACGAGAGTACGGGTTGATGGACTAGTAAACGTCTAATTAGCCCTTGTATTGCTGTCGTTTTAGAGGTGTGGAGGCAGCTGCACAGCTCTGCCGGCGCGCCCTCCCTACGCGTCCGCTCTACGAGAGACTCACGTGACGCCGGCAGCCACGGCAGGCGTGTTCACGTAGGCAGAGTTTGCCCGACTGGCCTCTGTTGGACCCAGATGGTATAGCGATGAAAGTTCATAGACCTATAATTGTGCACTTTGAAAATTCATGGATGGTATAGCGGCAAAAGTTTAGAGACCTGGCACATGATTACTCTTATTATAATATCTCTATGAAGCGGTTGAATCCACGTCATGTCCTATCTACGATATGGAGAAGTCATGCTCAAGATCGATAACCACGTGCGGGGCGCATGTATATTTTTACTAGTATACAACAAACAACACACGTATCAATCACGTATACATGAGATAATCTATTTAATACAAATTGGCTGCTATCTCCACACTTTTCCAGAGAAAGCTATAGTTCGCCTTGCCGAGTTCGCTACACCGAGTTCACCGATTCCATCCGTTCGGTCGCCAAGTTCACCCCGTTCCGTCGCCGGCATTAGATAAATAGCTAGCCTAAAGTAGCCCCCCAATACTTGGTTTAAAATCACCCACCAGTGCTATCAATCAATTGATCTAAATTCTATCCTACTCTTTACGTAATCGTTGTCATGCCTTGGCTCTATTGTCGTCGTGCCCTACGCCCCTACCTTTACGTAGTCGCCGCCGGCTGCAACATGAAGCACGACGAGAGCACATGCGCACACCGCAGCAGCGTCTGCAAAGCGCATCGTTTTGGCCTTGCTTACTGACAACCAGTTATCTTTATTTCCTCGATCAGCGTTTGGAGCAGCAATAATGCAAACAGCAACTTTGACTGATTCAGGGATAGCTTCATCCTCCTTCTGCGCGCTGCTATTTGGTTATTATAACCTTCAGTCCTTTGGCCATGACGTCCTTCTTGGTTTGGTATGGTACTTGCTATAGAGTTTGACCCTGATCAAGAATTCAGCGGGAGCAATCTTTACCTTCTACGATGCTCTCGGGATCAACCAGGTATTCTTAAAATTATCCTCCTTCCCGCTATTGGATATATATTTCAGTACATGATCAGTAGGTTTTTTCGGTGCATAGTGCATGGGTAAACTGTTGTCACATGCATCCACTATGCATAGTTAATATGTACTACTCTCTCCATCCCAAAATATAATTTCGTTTACCTTTTTAATAGGTTCATTCATTGTTTAATGAATGTGTTTTTTTACATAAGCCTAGATTTATTAACACCTATCCGAGCGTGAATGGATAATAAGATGGCTCAAAGAAACTATATTTTGTGACGGAGGGAATAATATTTAGCTACTTCCAAGGATTCAAAATAAAATTTAAGCAACCATTTCAATTTTAACTCTAGGTTAGAAACTTCATTTGCAAGAGAACTATCAATAATTGCCAATTTCAATGTTATTATCTACACACAGTTAAATTATAAAATAGAAGACTATTGGGTTATGACTTGCGGGGTCCCCTGCAAGCTCACTGGGCAAAGCACTAACATCTAAACGTGCGTATCTCTGAATTTATAGAAAAAACCATTACACAAACTACTATCGTGAACATATTCTATTTAATATAATTCATTTTACATTAAATATACATCAAATCTAAATTGCTCTCTTAAAATACACATTTACAAACCCATTTGTATCATTATACAAACTACTAACTTAAACATATTCTATTTAACACAATTCAGATTACATTCGTCTCTTGAATATGAAAATCAAGAAAACATCAAATCTAAATGGACCCTTAAAATACATATCCACAAGCCCGTGCAATGCACGGGTTGATTGGCTAGTGTCATAAATTAAAGTAAAGGGGAGCTGGACCAGCAATTCCCTTTAACTTTTAACTAGCCACTGGTCCACGCAAATTTACTAGCCAGATCTCTGTCATACTCATACCTCCACTATATCAAAATATAAGCCACAGCAAAATAAATATCGCTTATATTTTTCCCACCAGGGTACCTGGTAGTTTCAAAAACATTGCAAATTGGTCATTTTGCCATGTTCTCTTTGCACAGTAGTCCCTTAAACTTTGTTTGAAGTGCATGTAGTTTCTTCATTTTAGCTCCGTTTTGAGCGATTCTCTTTGCTTCATAGTCCCTTGAACACTTTAACATTTGTTTGTGTAACATTGTCATGCACACTATTTTTTCCTTTTTGTTGCTCATTGCTTATATTTGTGCTTATGTGTAGACGCGAAGCAGCCTATGTTTGGTTAATATCAAGCTTGGGAAGACTCCGAGGAGCACTTTGAGGAACCCTGTGTTTAATATTTTCTTATTTGGATAATAGATTAAGAATAAGTAGCTAGCTAGCGCAAGCATTTTTTACTAGCTGCAAATCTGCAACTAAACATTCAACTGGAAAGGTTCCAATCGTTGAAAATAAATGGTGCCACTATATATTGGTACATGCACGTACAACTCTCCAACTTTAGATATATACCACCATTGAAAGATGAAAATGTGGATATTGCTAATTCTGGGCCGCCCGTGTGTGGTAAGCATTAGGCACGCACAGTCCAGCTAAAGAGATAATGAAGATGTAACAAATATTAGTTTGGCATTTTTTGGGAAAAAAACTTCTATATGCCATCGTGTTTTACATGATGTCATCACGTGCATATATGCGAGGGGTTAAAAGAAAAAAAAAAGCAATGAGGTACTGGAGACCGGGCAATCCGTCCCCTGGATCCATCCCAGTGCCAAATGGAACCGGTACTGATAGAAGAATCAGTCCCGGTTCTAATGGCCAAGACCCCAAGGGGGAGGATCAGTACCGGTTGGTAACGCCATAGGCCCCCGGAAGAGGTTTAGTACCAGTTGGTGTAACGGGTCATGTAGCCGGTACTAATGTCCGAGGGTTTTAGTCCCGCTTCCGTAGCACCGGTTGGGGATCCAATACCGAAAGGGGTTCCCAACTAGTACTGATCCACCTTTCCGTAGTAGTGAGTGCTCATTTTAAAACCACGCATACAAATTAAAATTTGATTTTTCAACTAGTTCTCAAACTAACTAGGGCGACAAAAAGCACTCGCATTGAGGTCCCCGCAGCCTGTCTTGCTTTATTATCCAACCTAGTTGGTCATAGCCTTACTCAAAATTTTATTTCTTTCTCTTTTACTTTATTTATTCCTTTGGTCTAGTTGGTCAGAGCTTTACTCAAAATGGAGCAATGCTGTAAATTAATAATTTGGGACCATCCGCCAAATCGGAGGCCGATAGAAGTTACTGATGGCGGTGCTAATTTTCGTCCGCTGGGTCTGTCCGATGAAAATTAATTATTTTTCGTTGATTAATTTCTATTGGCCAATTAAAGATCGATGAAAATTAGCTAAATACCGACCAAAATTGCTTATTTCCATTGGCAAGTGGTTAATTTCTGCTGGCATTTGACCGATGGAAATTTGAGTGTTTCCTATAGTCTATGAATCTTGTATAACGGTTGCAGCTTGATGAGATCTACAATTTTGTGCTTGAAAACCTGCCTGATTTAAATTGATTAGAGTGCATAACATATTGTACAAGGTCAGAAGAGGTGAATTTAAAATAAATTGCTCCTATAGTGACTATTTTATTTTATTGCGGAACTTTTATGGTGTTAGGTTAAATTCAAGGTAAAACATGTACACTGTCTTAGTTTCATGGTCTCAAACTAGAAATGCACAGGCTTTAGTTTCATCTTGGATCATGGACTCTCATTTTATTAACTTCCATCTACAGGATCGGAATCTTCTACTAATAACTTCTTTTTTCAAATAGTGAAGTCTATTTGAACCCTTAAACTTATTACTGAATCTGGAAAACCCCCTTAATTCAAAAACCAGAAATCATTAGCACCTCAACTTTCAAAACCATGCAAATCACCCCGGCCCAAGAGTGTTTTAAGTGGTTTCGCTAATGTGGCAGTGGGGTCCACATGTTAGAACCTACTTAGCACAAATGTGGTAGTAGGACCCACATAACCCACACTCTCCCTCATTATTTCTCTCTCTTCTGTGCCTTGCACCTCATTATATGTGCCACAACTCTCTATCCCTCATCATCATGCCGATGCCACCGCCACATCCCCCACCAACCGACCATGATGCTGCCGCCACCATCCTCTTCCTTCCCATCACATCACCGCCTTCCTCCAAACCATACTGCCACCACCATAATCCTCCCACCTAGTTGTAAGGATGAGGGAGTGAATATATAGGAGGCTACGAACATGAGAAAATAGTCTGTTCGATTGCCAGGTGAGAAACACTAAATTACCTATTTATATTTGTTTACATATTATAAATTTTATTTTCACCTATTGTTGGTAAAACTAATGAATAATCAGTTAGCAAATATCACCCTAGGGAGCGTTAGTCAGTTGGCATAACTAATTAATAATAATAGAGTAACCTTGTGTGCTTCATGATCACATTCTTTGCAAGAATCACAACTTTTTAAAGACATTATGGCTTCAACTAGTGGAGCTAGCATCACTAGTAATTGAACTTCATATACTAGAAGTAATGAGATGTATTAATATTGCATTTGTTATGTGTGCAAGCAAATGCAGTGGGGTGGGTGTGGCTCAGACCTCTATGTTCTTTTGAAGGAAGAAAGAATAATGAATAAGATGGCAACCATATCCATATGCTAGTAATAATGAAATAAATTCAAAGATTAGATGATATTCATGGCCTTGATAACCTTTGTATGTTGGAGTAGACTAGCAAAGAACAACATACCAACAGCAGGGAAACGTGTCTACCATAATCTGGAAGCATGGTATGAAATCAATACCAAAAGACTGCCGCCCTTAACATAGTATCCGAAATCTGGAGCTACCATACTTTTCTCGTGCGCTTATTATAAGTTGTGTTTCGAATTATTGGTTCAACCTGATTAAAAAGACATATAGCTCTTATATATTCAAATTAAAATTCATTAGTTCTATATGGTTACTGAAAACTAATTATCAAATGCCTGCATATCTCATTATTTGTACTATGCATATTGTTATGCCACTGTAAAGGTTGACTTTGTGTAGGGCATTGAATACACAAATACAAGCTAACAGTAGTATGTCAAGATTTTGGTCTACCCTTTCCAAAAATGCAAAGATCCATATATAGTTGGCAGACATTTTTTTCTATCATGGTCCAAGGATGAGCTATTGTTTCTTTTCTCCAAAACCTAAACCATGTACGTATAAAAGACATATTATTCATTTATACAAATATATAAGAAAAAGAAGCTAAGGAGATAATTGATGGTTGAGCCACATTTCATAGAGACAATAAATTGGTTCGAATGGAATTATAGGACATGTATATAACTCAACCTTATCCAAAGTGTGCTAGATAAATCAATGGTAGCTTGAGATACCCCTAATAAAACATTCCAGAATAAGAAAGAGAATTATTATCATGTTTATATTCCAACCAATCCACCTAAAAATTAGCTATTAGATTCTTCCAACTCATTAACCTAGAAAATTATTAACATTGCATTGTTATGTGTGCAAGAAACTGCGACACATCGACCCATGACCATTTAGGGGTGGCAAGTGGTGGGTCTGGTGACATGATGCCCCTCTTATGTTTTTCAAAAGGGACTGGTGGGCTCGAGCCGCCCTACCGCCCTGCATGCCATGGAGTCCCTGCACACAAGTCTCTCTTTTGGTTTTTTTGAGGGAAGAAAGATGAATAAATAAAAATGTGTAGTATGTCTCTAACTAAACCAAATCACTACATATTTTATCATACTGAACACAACTGTATAGGTGTCAGCTGCTATTGAGCCAAGTCTTAACTATGTGACAATATATATACGCTCTAAATGGAAGATAGTTATTTATTTTGTTATTACATATATGTAAATAAGAGTTTGAGATTGCAATGGTCAATCCCACATGGAGCAATGTTACGAAGTAAGCATTCAATTTTTCTTGTACAGATTTTAGGCCTAGAACTATGGATGATATGCAAACAAAAAATCAAGCATAAGGCCAGTATTTAACTAATCAACCGAAAGAGACTAATATATGGCACCCATATCAAAGGAGTAGTAACAACAGAAGAAATTCAAAGATTAGATGACTTTTCACATTGTGATAATATATTTATATTGGAGTGGACTGGCAAGGAAAAATGTACCAACAATACCAATGTAACCTTGTTGCAGAGAAACATGTATATCATAATCTATGGTAGGATAGCTACTCGAGCTGTGTTAGACTAAGTTTACTTAGGAATCAAAATACTTATCTTGTTATCATGTGGTTTATCGCAAAGAGGCTTGAATGAAAACGGTTTTGAAAATGCTTTGGAAAAACTAGGATACTACAGCTAACGACTTCAGTTGGCTAAGCTACCTCTAGAGGAGGGTGTACACTGGGTGCCGTTATCATGGTTTTCTCAGAAACAGGGCCGGTGCTTTCAGAAGAAAGACCAGAGAAGTGGTTGCTCGGTATCATGTGGTTTATTAAAGATGTGGCCCAAGCTTTACCAACATATATGATGAGTGTTTTTAAATTGCCGCTAACCATTTGCGACGATCTTACCAGTGTCATCAGAGATTTTTGGTGGGGACGTAATGATGGAAAAAGGAGAACAGCATGGATTGCATGGCAGGAAATAGTACAGAAGAAATGCAAAGGAGGTTTGGGATTCAAGGACCTGTGTCTCTTCAACCAAGCGATGCTGGACAGACAAGCATGGCGACTGATTGAGGTACCGCAGAGCTTGTGTGCAAGACTGTTAAAAGCTCGTTACTTCCCCAGATGCTCCTTGTTTGATTCTGTAAGAAGCACGAATTCCTCGAGCACTTGGTAGGCAGTCCTTCATGGCTTGGATCTGTTAAAACAGGGCATCATACGCATTTGGAGAGACTTTATTGGATTTCAGATATCATAAGATGTGTCAGGAAGGGAATGGGACCGGGATAAGATTGCCAGAGTGTTCAATAATGCAGACGTGGAAGAAATTCTTAAGATAAGAATCCCTGGGCGACGTACTGAAGATTTCATTATTGCCTGGCATTGGGAGAAAACGGGACAGTTCACAGTGCGAAGCGCTTACAACCTAGCGCTGAGAATGCAGGGGCTAGCGGAGGAAACAGGTTCTAGCAATGCTGTCGGGGACGAAAGGAAGCTATGGGGCAGGATCTGGGAAGGGACTGTACCTCCGAAAGTTAATATTTTCGCATGGAAATTGTGCAGGAATGTTCTACCGGACACGTCAAAATATAAATGTGCTAGGAATATGGATTATATAGAGACGAGTTATCATGCCACTGTCACCTGCCAACATGCAAAGGACTTGCGGAATGCCATGCGTGAGCACTGGCTATATATTGCCGGATCAAGTACAGTGGAATTTTACTGGCTCCGACTTGCTGTTGCTACTACTGGACAGGTGCTCTAAAGAGCAGGTGGTGCTTGTGAAATTGCTGCTATGGAGAACGTGGGCTGGTTCATAATAATATCACAAATCGATCAGGCCCTACAGGTGACGGCGGAAGCTTGGAGTGCGGGCAGCGCGGGCGGCGGCGCGCGCGCAGCGTAAGCTCGGCGCCCAGGTCGCGCGGGTGACGGCGGAAGCCTGGCGCGCAGGCAGCTCGCGCGGGGCTGCAGCTCGGCGCCGAGGCAGCGCGGGTGACGGCCCGAAGCCTAGGCGGCGCACGCGCGGGTGGGGCGCGGCGCCCGGGCGACGCGTCGGGGGCGGCAGCTCAGCGCCCACGCCACGCGCCGGCGTCGGCTCGGAGCCCAGGCTGCGCGCGCGGGTGGCGGCGACGCGTCGCCCAGGCTGCATCACATTCACGTGCGGGCGCGCCGCGTTTTCGCCCTGAGCCTCCGACGAGGTTTGATCCGTGGAGCGATGGAACGAACCAGTCCACACAAATGGATTAACCGGTGCATCTATTTCAGCCATATGGATAGATGGATCGATACCGGTTCGATCCAAGGATCAACCACGCCCATCTTTAGGGGTAGCTCATGAATGAGCTCAGTTAGCCAGAAGAAATATGCACACGGCTGTATGGCTGGGAAAGGCACCTGCGTGCGTTCTGGATATCCTAAAAGCTGATTGTAACTCCTTACTGTCTAGCTGAATGAAAACCCCTTTTCCCGCAAAAAAAAATAGATTCTCACTTAAATTGGCACATATTTCATCTATGTCGCTCAACATTTTTTGGAAGGAAGGAAGATATAGACACAATCTTTTGACACATTATACATGGCAGTTCACCATATGCAAGGTGTCATTTGAATTTATCCTCTCTCTTGTCTCGACTGATGATGTCATGACCGCGTGGGATACGTCTATAGGTGATAGGGGTGGCCGTTTGGTTCTTCGGTTTTGTTCGGTTCGGTTCTTCGGTTTTTTAAAACTTCGGTTATTTAAAAACTGGAACCGAATTACATTATAAAAAAGTAGAACCGAACTGTTCGGGTCTTCGGTTAGTTTTGTTCAGTTTTGGTTATGACTGAATTAACCAAAATAGATTGTGACAACAATCAAATGACACAATTTGTAGCAAATTTCAGCAACACATTATCCATTTTGTGGCATAAACCACAACACAACAATAGGAACATAAGTAATAGTACATTAGAAATCTCAATCTTAAAGCTTAGACATGATAGTTAATAAGGTTTTATGGTGTTTGTGTCAGGCTTTTGTGATATTTCAGTTACTTCAGTTAGTTCGGTGAGTTGAGATTTAGAACCGAAATCTTCTCGGTTATTTCGGTTATCTAAAAGCTAGAACCGAAATTTATATCGGTTCCGATCAGTTCGGTCACTTCAGTTTCGATCTCGGTTATTTCGGTTCGGTTCCTCAGTTTCGGTTAATTTTGCCCACCCTTATAGGTGAGGGGAATCAGTTGCGCTCTCATAGTCTCATACGACCGTCGTCTAGGTCCGTCGCCTCCTAGTCGAGGTAGAGGGATGGGGGATCACCCTCTTAAATTAATACTAACTAGTCCATCAACTTGTGCTTTCGCACGGGTTAGAGTTTTAGAAGACATATGTATTAAATGTTGATAAATAATTTAATAGTAGCAGAAATTAATAATTTAGAAATATATATATGTTTATTTTTATTATTTAATTTTTTATAGCAACATATGTTTGTTGTTTAGAATTTAGATGTTAGTTTATTTTATCTTTATTATATTAGAGGTGATTTTTTCAATTCATCTTTCATAATGGTATGTTGGATAATTTATTTACAAATTTAGGAGTTATTTTACTTCATCTTTCATAATGGCATAGTAGGTAATTTATATGCAAATTTATGTGTTACTCTAATTCATATTTTATAATGGCACGGTGTCTAATTTATATACAAATTTATAGAGTTATTTAATTTATATTTTATAATGGTATTGTGGGTAATTCCTATGCAAATTTATGGAGTTATTTTAGCCCATCTTTCATAATGGCATGGTGGGTAATTAATATACAAATTTAGGGGTTATTTTAATTCATCTTACACAATGCAATGGTGGGTAATTTTTTAGAAAATATAATAGATTTAATGTCTATTATTATTAGAACTGTATGATGGACGTCCAGATATTTCTATTTTTTGGTGAAATTTCTAGGATTTATCTTTAATCTAGCGCATTTGGAGAGGATCAATGTAGAGGCTCCTAAAAGAATCTCCAATTAGTAATAGTAAGATATTTATGATATTAAATAAGTATCACTAGTTTTATTATGTTATATTTCCATATCATAATAAATATTAGTAATATTCTCCGTAAATCTTGTAAGCTTTTGAATATCTTAACTTAATACAACTAAAACTTAAGTTATGTTAGGTTATCTTCATAAAAAAAACCCATCAAACAGTCCATATTTCATATTTCTCTCGGCCTATAATATGTGTACAGTACCAAACAGTGTTTTTGAGCACCTTCTTTAGACGTTTTTGGTGAGAATGGTCTTGCAACAGAGCGGTACTAGTTTATACTATCTCCAGTAAAAAACAATATCCAGACAATACTAGTTAGCTAGTCAGAGGCCCCTCCTTTTTTTCTACTATAGATTGCCTAGCATTTGGTGCCATGTACCATGAAATTTAAAAAAGCCACCTGCTGAGGGCGTCTCCAACGGCAGCCCAAATCGCCAGCTAACATCAGATTCTGTATTACGTGGAGAAAAGAGAGTGAAAAAAGCGACTCTCCAACAAAAACTTTGTCTCGCTCTCTCCCGTGAACTACGCATGGCAGTGAAGTTGCTTCAGGTTCGCTTTTTATTCTTTATTTTGTCCACGTGTGTTGTCCAAATCGTCAATCCATTGCGGCTGCTCTGAGTAGGTACCCTGTCCATTCTCATATCTTTGACGTTCAGACCAAGAAAGGTTGAAGAAAAGCATTAGATTGCCTAGCATTTGGTGCCATGTACCATGAAATTTAAAAAAGCCACCTGCTGAGTAGGTACCCTGTCCATTCGCATATGTTTGAGTTTGACCTTCAAACCAAGAAAGGTTGAGTTTGATCGGATGGCGTTGCTTCCGCTTATTCGGCTGTGGCTTTGCAGCCCAGCCAATCGGTGACCCGGCCACCATAGTTGGAAGAGCCCAGCTGATCGGTTCTGCTTGTGCTTTTTGGCTTCGGCTGGCTGTGGCTCATCAGCACAAGCTGCAGCTGCAGCCACAGCAATGTCATCCGATCACAAATAGCAAATTTCATGTTTCCGATGGTCATGGAAAGAAAAAAACGGAGTATTTAGACAACTGACCTTATGTAGGATCGATTCACACTCAGATAGGCAATCGGAGGCGGTGAATGATTGCGGCAGTAAAAAATAAATTTAAACACTTCTCCTAACATAAAACCAAATAAATTCACGTTTTCTAAATCTGGACATGTTACTGTTTCATCACTAAAACATTAATAGCACAAAATCTGTAACTCAGATTGTCCTAAAAATTTATCAGTAAATACTAGACAAAATTATGCAATTAACGCAACTGGAATCACGTCAATCTCGGATTTTATGATCAAGAGATATTAACAAAACAATATGACTGTGATTCCAGGTCTGGTACAAAACAGACACCCACCGGCCTTAGCTTCTATTTTCTGCACTGTAGAGTCTGTAGAACATACTCCTTTCCCTCCGGTATAAAAAAACTGGACGTTTTGGTCATAATCCTACGTACCAAAGAGCAGTTGGTAGGACGTGTTCTTTCCTGTAGTACCCCTATTAAATAGCGCATGATACCATAAATTTTCAAAAAAAGTTTCTAGTCCAAATGGTACGAGCTCTACTGCCAATGCTATTCACTGCGGTTCGAATCCTACTCCCTTCACATTTTTTTCGTTTAGCTTTTTTTTGCCATGCAAATGCATGCGCGCGTTTTTTCAACCATGCAAATGCATGCGCGCGACGTGCGGCGCGTCTCGGCTGCGGACGTTTTGGCCATGCATGCAGCACCGTGCCCGTGCGCGCTCGATACCCATACCGTTTCGCAATTGGGCAATTTGCAATGCATGCTAACACGTCGACTCGGTGCGCGCTCGCTGCTCCCGCGTTTTTATTTTCGCTCGCGCCCTTCGTTTTTGGCCTGGCACCATAACGACGTTTCGGCTCCTGGTAGGCTCCAAGTATAAATACATGTACAGTGCTCTAGTATGCTCCAATGCTCCAGTAAAGAAAGACTGCCTAATACGAGTAGATGGATTTGAACATAGAGGCACCAGAAGTTTTTTTTGGCTCGTGACATTGACTTGAACTTAGAACCACCTCTAGAAGCAGCTCGTGACATTGACGCTGTGCATGGCGCATCAACGGCCACATGCATGACGCACCAACGGTGCATGCATGCAAGCCGATGAGACACAATGCGGGATGGGAATGGAGAGCTGCATGCGCCGACTAACGCATTTAGTGCCTGCTTCAAAAATGCACGGCGTTTAACTACCACAAGGATAAACCAGTCCAAAATAGCCCACGCAAAGCTCTAACGTCGAGTAATTTGGTTCTCCATGCAAAGGCTAAAACGTCTAGTTTTTTGATACTGGAGGGAGTACTGCGTCTATAGCAGATACTTCACGCACTGTAACTAGCTATACTGATCACTCGTGATTTGAGAGGACATCGGGACACGCTGTTGACTGCATTGGTGAGTCAGACGTTAGACCATCCCCAATGGGGTTGCCCAAAGGACTGACTATACACACTGTTTGACACTGTAGCGCGACTGTAGACAGAGAGCGAGATAGTTATAATAGTAGAGGAATAGTGGATAGACAGGATTTTTAGGCAATGGTTTCTTAAGCTGTCTTGTCCATATCGTACTCTTGGTCAGCGTGCATGCTAGAAAGTAGTATTTTTGAAACTCTAATAATACTGGCCATTAAATTTATTACATTTAAAAAAAATTACATATCATAACATTATAAAAGATAAATTAAAATTTTCTAAATTTGTATATAAATTATTCACTA
This sequence comes from Paspalum vaginatum, assembly GCA_030272315.1. Taxonomy (NCBI): domain Eukaryota; kingdom Viridiplantae; phylum Streptophyta; class Magnoliopsida; order Poales; family Poaceae; genus Paspalum; species Paspalum vaginatum. Next base: position 13,269,345 of record CM059016.1, on the reverse strand, counting down.
TTATAAAATATTAATTAAATTAATTACTTCTAATACTACTAAAGATAAAATAAAATAATATCTAAATTCTAAACTACAAACATACGTTGTTATAAAAATTAAATACTATATATATGTTTCGAAATATTAATTGCTACTATTATTAAAGTTATATTTATCGATTTTTAATATATGTATCATATAAAACTAGAATGGGTGATGGACTAGTTAATATAATGCATCATACTAGTATTAGGTTTGTTCCAGAGAGCGTCTATCCTACTGTACTATATTCATATTCAAGCTGTTGTTGCATTGAGTGAGCTTTTCATATCGTACGTACGTGTTCCTTTCACGGTGAACATGCTAAACATTGTACCAGGCCAGCTTGCATTGTGCCTAATCTCTACCCCTTGAAAATTCGTAAGGTTTCAACTGGTTTGTTTCCGTCGCTCCCGCGGTCCGTCTCCCGCCCGCCCCCGTACCGTCTCCTGCGCTCGACCGACCCCGCCTCTCTCGCTGCCGGCCTGCCACCGCCCAACCGACCCTCGCCACAGCTCCCGTCCCCTTCGCCTCCGCCACCCTTGGCACCCGCTGCCTTCTCTCCCACTGCCGTCCCCGCTGACTCTGCCCCCGCCAGATCGGACGACGACGCCAGCACGCCCTCCTCCTCCACCGCATCAGCATGCCGCTGGCACCAGGTCGGCCGGCGCCACTGTCTTCACCAAGCGCGACCCCCAGATCCGCCCCGCGCCCCGGCGTCACCGCACCGTCTCGCCCTTGTACGCGCCGCTGTGCTGCCCAGCCCCGATCTCACCCTCGCCTAAAATTTCGTTTTTATGGATGTTCAGTTGTATAAATCTCTGAAGCGCTGACATGCTGTTTCGAGTTATTTCATTGTTCATTTTAACTTTCAGCATGAGTTCATGTTGGGAAGATACGAATTGGTGGCAAGTGGCATGGATATTTGTTTTTGATATTCACTGTCTATGGTAGCTAGGAGCTAGCACTAAATTGGGTAGCCTAGAGTGGATTCATTGTCTCGTAGAGGATTTGTGATGAGTGAAACTGTTACCATGCTGCTCTGTGCTGTGCTGTGTTCCCCTTGGCTAGGGTTCGATTTAGTTGTAATTTGCTTGTGTTTAAGATAGGCAGTGTTCTGCCAATTGTTTGGTTTGTTCTTCTAATGGCTATTTCAGTTTAGAGGTTTTTCTCTCTTTCAGTTCAAAGTATTTTCTTCTCTTTCTCTTTTTAGTTCAGAGGTTGCATATTAGCTTCAGTTTTCACTTTTTCACTTATCTCTGAAGCCTTGACCAGAAGCTCTCAACGCTTGAGAGTATCTCTGATATTTTTTCAGACTAATTTACAGTAGCAAGGAAAAGGAATCGTATCTGCATACGCATCGCTGATGCACTCCCTTTTTTGTTTCAGATTTGTGGGAGTGCGAAAGGTAGCTCAACAGGTTTCAGATTGGGATGGCCTGCTGACTACCAATGAATTTGTCTATTGGGTTGGTACAGATTGTAGATTCTGCTCATAGCTAACGTCTTCATTGTGCAGAATTTTAAAAGGAAAAGAAAAAGGAGGACAGTGGAAAATTTCTTCAACCACTCAACTAAATAGGTGAGCAACTTCCTATTCAGCATGTTTTTCTTAAACCATTGATTTCATGGTGCCTTCAAATCTTGCTTGCATCTTATTCTTTTCATTATGAAATTGCATTAGTTGACTTGCATATTGCGCCCTGTATGGAAATGAGCTCGATGATACACGCACAAAAAAAGAGATGTCATAGGAAATTGCAATGAACATTAAACATGCACATTTCTGATTGTGATGGACACAGTGATCTTTAAGGCCATATTTATCATGTACATATCAGTCTGAGCATACTGATCTTGGTTTACCTAATATAGCGATCTTGGCTTCCAGTTTATCTTTACCTATCAGTATAATGCTATGTGCTTTGTGAGGAGTACAAATAAGAATATACTTTGTTTCTTAGACTATTTACCACATTGAAAACTTAGCCTCTAGGCTATTGTGCTTTACATAGCTATTTTCTGCATTTTATCAAGTTCATTTTATACATTCTTCAACTTGGATGGAATAGCATTCGGGAAGTGTAAGGTGGATTAGGGAGGTAATATATTTCATTAAACCAACATATGCAATGTTCTCTTATTTACTTATTTCTTTAAAATCTGCAGTGTGCATGGCCAAATTCTATAGAGATGGAGCTAATCTGATTACAAGATGCAATGTGATCTCTTCTTCAGAATTTATGTTTTGTAGCTATGCATTGTCGATGTCAGCTGCGGTCATAGTCATCGTATTTGACAAGCAATCAGTTTCAGAGTAAGGTGTGAGTATACGTAATTGCTCTCGTCCTAAATCTGAAAGCCCATCTTGTATAGTGTGTAAGAAAAAAAATACAACACTCATAAACTAATAAATTACAATTGAACACTGTCAGCTTATCCCCATAGTTTCTTGGGAGAACTTGGAGGCTACAAGTTATGTGTGATAATCGTTTAATCTTCTTGATTGATGTTTGGTCCCGTGCTTAACCAATGTTTTGATAATGCACTTTACATATTTAAAATGATTCAAACACATTGAACTTCTAAATACTGTTCTCTAAGGCAGTTTTTCATTCTTTATTTCTTCATAAAACTAGGCCACTTTATTTTCATCTCGTTTTTAGAAAATAATATTTTCTCCGTAGCAAGGACGATGGCCGGTGTTTAAAAAAAACTCTTGCAATCAGCCTGTCACCTCGGGTTCACGTGGGAGACAAACCTCCCCTAGTCCTCTAGCGCTCCACAGTAAAAAGCTGCAGCTGATACAGTGCGAAAAATAGATCAGGCCCAGAAGCGACCGGGGCTGACATCGTCCAGGCCTTTGGCACCGTGGTGGGGCGACGGAGTGTATCGCCCGACCGAGAGGTGTACAATTTGTGGTCACAGAAATATAATTTTTTATCTTTTTAGAAAACAATGAAACCACGGCTCTTGGTACCACTTATAGAATTGATTCACTCTAAGATAGGAAATCAGATGGGTGAATGATTGCGGAAGCTAAAAAATAAATTTAAACTCTTCCCCTAACACAAAACCAAATTAATTCACGTTTTCTAAATAGATTACTGTTTCACTACTAAAATATTAATAGCGTAAAATCCGTAACTCTGATTGACCTGCTAATTTATTAGTAAATACTAGATACAAGTACGCAACTGGAATCACGTCAATCGGACTTTCGGATCAAGAGATATTAATAAAACAATATGCCTGTGTGTCAGGATATGACGAGAATTGATTAAGCCCTAATTCTGCGGTTAAGCAAAACACGAAAAAAATTAACCAATCTAACTTTGCTAATCACAGAATTGATGCCCTAGAAGAAGTATAGATGAATCACATCAACTCGAAAAGTTGAACGAATCAATCTATAAGAATGAACCAGACATAAAACCAAAAAAAGGGGATTACCAACTCTTTCGTAAACCTTAATCGTTATCGCAAGAGTTGATTATAAGACACCCTTCAAAGCACCTACGAAATTTCACCACGAAATCCTAAATCCATATATATAGGAACAAGGACCACGTCACTCTCTGTTTTGTTTCTCGTGTCGTCTGTTTCTCTACCCGTACGCGGAGTCCCAACTGGACTCGTACTTTATTTTCCTCGCACAGCGGACACAGCCTACGCCGACGGCACGGCCCGCCTGAGCCACGCAAAGCCCCGCCTGGGCCTGTCTGCCGCACGGCAGATGTAGTTGGGCCCCACCAGGTCAGCAACAATGACTCTATGGACCATGAACATCAGGCGTCCGTGCTAATCACGGGTCCAACAGGCCACTCCTTGCATCATACGAACATCAATCATGCACTACCACTTCAGCCGATTCTCAATCGATCCGGTGCCCATTTCAGGAACAGTGTTCCTGAATAAATGACAGTTGTCTCCTACGTATGGGCCATCACTTTCGGATCTTTCAGCCGTGTGTATTTTTAGGTGTCGCATTAGGTAGGTGTGCGTGGAGGATCGGATTTGGTGTCCGTTTGTGGTATGTGTGGTGCGTGAGTGTAGATACCACATGCTGTACTCGAAGGGTGAACCGATCCATCTGTATGCTGCTGTTGTAGTAGCCCATGCACTATGCATGCACTTTTTATATTTCAAACTATTTTTTCTACATGTTGCTGCCGTAGGAGCCCATGCACCATGCATGCATTTTTTATATTTTAAACTCCATTTTTTATACAGTACACAAACAGTGTTTTGCACATCCATATATACGTCTTGGTGACATTAGCCTTAACCATGTCCTGCACACATGCATACACATGCACATGTACAAACATATTTACTATGCAACTCATCCACGTCACACTTCCTGGTGACGCTATCTTTACATCTGCAGTTGTCCATGTTTTCACGCACTATGTATTACAACTGATCACCACACAGCTCCTCCAACGCAACGTCACTTCATATGCACCGTTCTCTAGCCTGAACATCCAGCATGGCATTCTTGACCAAAGGACCTCAGTTCCTCGCTGAACTTAGTTCCGAAACCTCAGTTCCTCCGGCACCAATTCCAGTCTCGTCACCTACCACGTTCTGCCTCAAGCAACATATGCGCATGAACAAACAACAAACCACATCCGAACCCAAGTCCACGACTTAAATCACGTTAATCCAAAAATCTCTACACTACCACAAGTATATAAAATCACCATGCTGTCACAAACATATTAATATAGTGCAAATATTCCAATAAATAAATCATTTTGCATGTTAATTTCAATTCAAACCAATTTTTCATCACTCTTGATTTCACACATTGACGTTCCATTCTGCCTTCCCTGGAGGCTGGGCGGCCGCATGAAACTATACTGCGCCTTGTAAAGCCCGCAATCTGATGGATCATGGATGGTTATCTATATACTACTCCGTATCAAATTATTTGGTGCCTAGCGAGTTGTGAATGGAGTTATCGTTAGCGTGTTCTTCGAGATACACGCTGAGAGTTAGCAAAGCTGCCATATTGCAACCGAAAAGTTGCTTACCAATAGCTTTTGGGTAACGTGGGTCATAATGTTTTTGTTAATCTGCCATAGAACCTAGGCTTTTGGCACGATGTACAGTTTAAAGAAAACGAGATGTTAAGTGTGATGGATTTTTAGTTGCGGATCTTGTGCCCGTAGCCCCAAACCGCAAGGGTTCTTGGTGTTCGTGAGTGTTCATGAGCGGATCTCGTGATCCACAGCGAGAGAGAGGAAAGAAGATAAGAGAGAAAGGGGGAGGACCAGTTCACCTTCTAATCTGGCATAGGACTTGACCGGTGCCGTCGGGGCAACGGGGTTTCTATCCTCGTGGTCGCCCATGGCCACGACGAGAAAGAGCATGACGACGATGGTGTCATAGTGGTGGCGGCGGTGGCGCTTCCCCTCATTACCCACACCTAGATGATCAATCTAGGGTTTCTGTCGGTGTCGAGGAGGAACGGAAAACATTGGTTCCATGCCCCTCCAGTTTCTCTATTTAAAGCAACGCGGGGTGGAAGGGACCAAAATCTAAGGGAGTTTTGGGACTTTGATCAAGGCCTTGATCCTAGATCCTTGGCCTGGTCATGACCGGGGTCTGAGATGAGATCAATTCCAACAAAGTTGTGTCAAACATACTTTGATGGGCACATGAGAAAGTATTGTTCTTGCAATTTTGGACGATGGAAGAACAAGAATTTGATATATATTGTTTGCATTGAGGGGCTAGATTATTTTACAAAGTAGCGATTTGATACAGTACTTTTTATTCGTACACACATGAGAGATATGATGATGACCAAACACGATTACAGGAAAAGGGAGAAAGATAATCAAAATACAAGGCCAGATCCTCTAAGCTTCTCTTCAACAATGTCATCCAATTTCCTGCCCATCTCTTCACTAATGTGATTCACCCAATCCCCCACCTTCCCTCTCCTAAAGTATGCTGATTTTTTAACAACAATGTTTCCCCTTTGAACAACTTGTGCTTCATTAGCATTCAAGGCACTGAGCGTATTGAAGCTGCATAACCTCACCACCTCCTCTGGAATCTTACCATCTTCTTCTTCACTGGTGAACGAGGCACCGAGGAATGAAGCAAGTTTCCTGACATACTTTACTGGCTCCAACACCATCTCTTCATACTTCAGGAATAGAACTCTATCAGTCTTTGTAGAACTCTCTGTCCAATACTCGAGGCAGTGATCCCAGAAAGGCCCGTAGTTTGATATTCCTTCACAGAACATGTCGAATGCAACATCAATGTCTATTTTCTCCCTAAAAAACTCACTTGTAAAGTGCCACCATGACACGAAAGCATCCTTAGGATCTCGACAGATGTACACGATTCGGCAGCCTTGGATGCCTATGGAGCCTGGGAGCAACGAAAAGGGCATGTGGGTGGCAAGGATCCTCGGAGATGGCAGTGTCTCGATGCAGGCAAGGTCTCCATTCAGGGGTGTTTCAACATCGATGGTCGAGATAACTTGTTGGGGATGGCAAGTGAGGAGAGGGTGGTTACTGAATTCGTAGCGGGAACGGTTGATGATGGTAAAGGCAAGAGCCTTCAACCAAGTTGTGCCACACTTGGGGTTTGTGGCGAGGATGACGTCATCATCGCGTGCCTTGAAACTCGCTTGGAGGAGCATGATCCTCTCAAGGAAAACCCATCGAAACCAGAAGTTCTTGTAGAGAAACAACTCCCCTCTCCTTGGAAGTTTGGATATGGCATCATCAGTAGCATGGCTTTCGGATGATATTGCTTCAGACGAAGTATTTGGGGTGCTTGCCCCCTCTTCGGCTGGGGACATTGACATAGATCAGCTGCTTGGGTGTTTTTGCAGTCTCTTGCTGGGAATGGATTGGATGGGGGAGATGAGTAGACAGTAGGGATTGATCGAGCCGCACTACAGGCTTGCCGATCATAAATAGCAGACGCGGCAATGAACAATGTTGCTCCAACATCCAGAGAGACAAAGACACGATAAACAAAGGGCCCCCGTGATGCACATGCACCTGGTAGCCGACGCGAAGGGATAATAGAATACAGGACAAGAATGCGATACACTACCAACCATGCTGATCGAATCAATCGCCTCTGCTTAGTGAAGGCAGGTATGACGGGGATGTTAGCTGATATCCAATCTCACAATTCTTCGCTTTGTAGGAATATATCTTTTTAAACTGGACATGGCCATATGATGGTCTTTGGGGCCTCTATGGATTAGCGATTTTAACTGCATATTACCTAAAGTTAACTGTGTTACCTGGCTCGGAAGTCACAACAGGAAAATAATTTTTTTTCATCAATTTTCACCAGTCTCAACAAAATCGGTGGAAACTAGCTAGTTCATGTCGACCAAACTAGCCAACGAAAATAATTATTAAATTCCAAAAAAGCCAACAAAAGCTAACTATTTTTGTCGGCCGATGAAAGTTATGACCGCTAGGGTTTTATGAGCCCATTAACTTTCATCGACCAGACGTGGGCTGACGAAGTTAGAATATTTTTTGTCGTCCAGGGATTAGGCCAACGAAACTTAACGGCCCATGACCTTACACCCGACCCACGCAATGGTTACTCAGCGTCTGTCCAACGCCTCACACTCATGCATGATGCCACCACCCTAGCGTGACGCCGTGACCCCGCCACTCCCAGCCTCCTACTGCCTGAACCCCCCCCCCCACCACCACCACCACTGCTTTCTCCGGCCTACCTCGGCCACCTCTCCTAAGTATAAATGAATCCACCTTTGTTTATGCTTTATATATATATTATATATGGAAGATTGGTGTTTATACCCCTACTAGTAGCTCCAATAGTATTTTTATCTCGCTTTTAAAACTTTGTGATTTTACTCCTATGTTTTCAAAACGAAGACTCGGTATATCCCTATTTCTACCCCTGTTAGATGCAGCTGGAATAAACCATTTAAAATAAATAGAAAAACCTTTCAAAATAGGTGAATAGGCTAGAATGCCCCTTATCCTTTTATCCACAACCCACTTGAGTCATACTTGTGAAAACCTAGGCGCGACATGGCCTGCGCATGGTGCGGCATGGGGAGACCCCGCGGCGACGGCATAGCTTCCTAGGTGCGACCAACCGGCACCGGCCCGAATAGAGGTATTATAACGATACATTACAAAAAAATAGGGGCAAAATCATATGGGCATGATGGTGTTTTGGCACCAAATTTGATATTGTTTAGAACCGTTAACAGAATATGAGTAAACTCTATTTTCGATTTGAAAACGTAAAGGTAAATTCACAAAGTTTAAAAAAAATGAGGGCAAAATCACTATTAGACTCCAAAGTGAGGGTATAAACGCCGAAGCCCCCATTATATATTGATTGAACATGTTGATGTTTATTTTCGCCAGCCATCATGTGTTAGTCTGACGAATGCTGTAATTGGAGACCTAAGTAGTATAAAATAATGATGATGCTTGTCTAATTTGTTACTGATTAGTTGCAAATTTTAGTTAGAGTTATAGTTATATTGAAGAAATATTTTAATGGGATCTTGTGTACTCATATGCTAAATAAGTTGATGCTATTATTTATTAATTGTTTACTGAAATTTGGTTTGTTTATGCATTCTTTAGTGAATCGATATAGTTAGATATGATTATTCGTTGATTTCTTTCCGGCTTGAATCAACCCGATTAAACTACAATTCAATATCAATTTTTTAACCCCTAGAGCTCGATTTGGGTAAGGAAATATTTTTTATAACCCCTCAGCTCTTGAGGGCCGGGCACATAACATCCCAATTGGAAAACTGAATTTGTTACGTCTTGAACTATACAAGATAAGACAAATAACCTCCTACGATGATTTTATGCGTACTTTTACACATGTGGAAGTGGAGTCAGCCTGTCAACCCAAGCCACCTCACCATGAACCCACCTGTAAGTCTCTTTCTCTGACTCTTGCTTCAATTTTTCTCTCTTCTCTGCACCTTCCATCTATCTTATATTACTATTATTAATTAGAGGTTTTTTTGAGCCTCCTCATTAATCCCCACGAAACGCGTTAGGAAAAAAGATAAATCCTAAAAATTTTTATCATCCATCATCCTGAATTAAATAACACTCTAAATTTGCATATAAATTTCTCAGTAACACTATAAAATATGAATTAAAATAAACCCTAAATCCGCGTATAAATTACCCAATGTGCCATCCTAAAAGATAAATTAAAATAATTTTTTAATTTATATATAAATTACCCACAACACTATTAACGGCATTGCACCACGTCGCCGGATCTGCACCTATTCCAGACTTTGTATCCATCTCCGTCGACGATTCCAGACTTCGTATTCATCCGTCTCCGTCGACGATTCCAGACTTCGTATTCTTCTCCCTTGCAGGTGCTCGCCGTCCGCAGGCTTCCTCTGGCAGCATTGCACCACGTCGCTGGATCAAGGTTTACCCTGTTGACACGCCCAAGCGTCCTCCATAAGCTCGGCGGCCGCAGACTTCCTCCAGCAGCATTGCACCACGTCATCAGATCAAGGTTTACCCTGTTGACAATCGATAGTGTAAGATAAATGCATGGCTATTCCATTAATTTTTCTTGCTGTGTCACTTAGATCCATCAATTATTTAACGTTCATTATAAGTCCACGAACTTTTCTTGTTGTATCACTTAAGTTCATCAACTATTTAACGCTGATTGCAAGTCCACAAATTTTTTAGATGATTCAACCGGGATCCATACCAGTTCGTGGGGGAGTTAGATCCCACGTGGCTTGCCCACGTCGTCGCCAGCGAGTTCAGCTATTTTGCAGCGGCATTCGACACTGGCGCGGGCCAAGACAGCCGGCGAGGCAGGGGACGGCGCTGCCAGAGAGGTGAAGATGCACACCAACGATGGAGGCGGCAGGCGGGGCCGACCTGGGCGACGAAGACGTGGTGCACCCTGTGCTGGATCTCGTTGTCGGTCCCCGTGCGCCCCCGCCTTTGCCTCCCCATGCCGCCTCTGGCACCACGCCTGCCGGCTCCACGGACGTCGGGTCGCCCCTCCCACCGACGCGCCCTGCCTCAGCTAGCACGGCCGCACTGCGTTGCTCGACGCCACGGTGTCCTTTAGCCTGGCGTCCCCGAACACCCGTCGTAGCGACGCACCTCCGTTCCAGCACCCCTGGAGCCGAGGCTGAGCCCAGCGCGTCCGCGGTGGAGTAGCGCGCATGCCCGTCATCGCCGCGCAGGAGGATCATGGCGGCCAGCATGCTGCCTGCGCCGACGCCCACCATGGCGTCGAAGAAGTCGATCACGCAAACGCCCAGGTCCCCTGCGTGCCCACAGCGTGGCCACCAGCCTCACGAGCGTGGCCGCGGCCAGCAGCGCATCGATGCGGCCCGGGCTGCACCCATCGATGGCCAGCACGTAGAAGCGCGCAGGAGGGAGAAGGCGGGCGATAACAGTGGGAGGAGGAGGCGGGCGACGACGGTGGGAGAGAGGAGATAGTGGCGGCAGAGGCAGAGGGCAGGGGCAAAGAGAGAGAGGGCAGTGGCGGAGAGAGAGAGCGGGCAGAGAGAGAAATAGCTGGACACACTGGCGACAACGTGGGCGAGCCACGTAGGATATAGCTCCTCCACGAACCTGTATAGACCCTGGGTGAATCGCTTAAAAAGTTTGTGGACTTGCGATCACCATTAAATAGTTAATTGACCTAAGTGGTACAGCAAAAAAAGTTTATAGACTTACAATCAACATTAAATAGTTGATTAGCCATGCATTTATCTCTAATATCAATATAAAGTACCTAATCTATCTTTTTTTCATGTCAGATTTTTGCATTTTGGTACACTAAACATCGCCATGTCTTCAGAAACAGAAAAAGATCCTAGGCAGCCCTCATCAGATGGTAATTATATTTCTAAACAATTAATACATATTGATGAGGTGTTACATGCTAGTGGTTGAGGCCATTTTATTCGTCTTTTAACAGCTGTTTTGACATGCAGGGGACGACTGCCATAAGCCCATAACAATATACATGTAGTTGATATCCAAGTAGAGGTCAATGACGAACAGAGTAATGCTAAAAAAGAAGAGGCTTGTTAGGATGATTGGAAAGTACTATCAGTAATTTCTATAAAATCGAAAAGTACTGTTAGTACTTTTGAATTATTATGATCTGAAATTTATATTATTAAGTTAAAAATATCAAAGATAATATCTTTTGGTACTAGTTCCAATTCCACTTAGTACCGGTCCCATCTCATTTTAGTATTTTCCCACTCATTAATATTTTTTATTAGTACTTTTTATTTTTAAAGCCATTAGATCTTAATGAATGGAGGGCTCACATTAATGCCAATTATTATAAAACTTGTAAAAAAAGAAAGGAGTAGATATCAAAGAAATGAGTACATGCGCAAGTACCGAGCAAAACAAAAGGCAGAGGCTACGGGTGGAGTTGATGGCCAGAATGCAACAATACATGGTATAGTCATGATCTGGTATATTAGCCGTTAGTGAATAGACTATTTCTGCAGTTTTTACATGCTAGAAGGGTTGATGTTTTTTCATTCATCTTTAACATTTTTTTTGACATGCAGGAGACAAGTGCCATGACAATTACATGTAGTTGATATCAGAGAAGTCAATGATGAATTGATTAATGCTGAGAAAGAAAGGAGTAGAGTTGAAAGAAATGAGTACATGCGTAAGTATCGAGCAAAAAAAAGGGCAGCAGTTATGGGGCAATCATACGTCTACTTTGGACCCTGCTGAAATTAAGAGGCAACGTGAAAAGAAAAGATATGATGACCGAACTAGTAGAAACAAAGTAGACTTCCTATATAAGAAAAATGAATATCAATGAAAGTATCGTGAACAACAGAGGAACAATAAAGGTGAGGTCGTTTTTGTACTAAATCTTTTATAGGGTAGATATGCTATTTTTTGACTAAGCATTTGTCAACATTCAGGGCCAAAGGTTACCAATGACAATGACAGATCTGAAAATTATAGAGACGTTAAATACCGAACAAATGGCAGGTTACGATGATATCATGGATCATGTGATTAATGGGAAACCCCAAGTGTTTTTTGTTGATGGTCCTGGTGGAACTGGCAAAACATATCTATATAGAGCATTGCTTGCTAAAGTATGCTCAATGGATCATATTGCTATTGCTACAGCTACATCTGGTATAGCGGCTTCTATTATGCCCTGTGGCCGAACTGCACATTCAAGATTTAAAACACCAATCAAGCTTGGGGATAGCACAATGTGCAACTTCACAAAGCAAAGTAGCACTGCAGAGTTACTTCGGAGGGCTGCTCTCATAATATGGGACGAAGTCGCTATGACAAAAAGATAGGCAGTGGAATCGCTTGATAGGACAATGCGAGATATCATGGAATCATCACTTCGTTTTGGTGGAAAGGTGATGTTGTTTGGAGAGGTGTGTCTCGACATAGTACTTGGGTATTGGTCAAGCCAAATATAGATATTGACTCTACCGGAAGACTACGAAGAACATTGTATATAGAGATGTCTTACAGTTGTGAACAGGTACTATTTTCTTATACATCTATATGTGAGTGAATAAATAAATTCAGGTGTGGCTCAAGTTGGCTTCCTGAGCCGGTGTTTTCTCATGGCCAGTTATATGTTGCATTGTCTAGAGGTATGTCATGACAGAGTACTTGGGTATTGGCAAGGCCAAATATAGATATTGGCCCTGCTTGGAAGATGACAAAGAACATAGTCTATAGGGATGTCGTATAGTCATGAATTTGAATTTTAATGGAATTTGTCTTTTCTAATGGTGTCAGTTATATGATGTGTTGTCTACAGGTGTGTTTAGCATATAAGGGCTGCACTACACAGACAACTACATAAATGCTATTTTTAGTGAAAAAACAACAGCTACATACACGATTGATAAGTATACAGAGAGAGTTCAAGCGAAACAAGATACATGAAGTAGTTGCAGTCACTCTTCTCGCTGATGGTGCATTCGGCCATGAAGGTCAGGTCCACAGTCCATCACCTCCGCCAAGCAGCATGGCCATGACCGCCACCGCCATGAGAGAGCAACGCAAAGTGAGCAAAGATTTTTAAAAAATAGGAAAAGAAATACAAAATTGCTTGAAAAAAAAAACACCTTTTGGCATCATTCAGCCAACACCAACAGAATTCCAAACCAGAGTACCAGACGCATGCGCAGTCAAAAAGTGAATTGTTAAATGAAAAAGTTCAGTGTGATGTGCTAATGTAAAAACACACAATACTTACGATATCCTAATGCATAGAAATGCAATATTTGCTGGTAAAAATATCACCTTTAGGGCTCAACCAGTAGCTGCTGCTGGAGCAGGATGCCGGCCATCACCAAAATGCAATCTACACCAATTGCAACCAAGTACCAACATGCAGACCCGGTCAATACACAGTACTTAGGAGCAGACCCGGTCAATACAGAGTACTTAGGATATCCTAATGGTATAAAGACACGATGCCAAATTCCAGTTATACCTTCCTAAAAATCAGTTGTAGAGACCATTCAATATTCCCATTGAGAGACGCAGCGGCAGAGTCAAAGGGGGCGCGCAGGGGCCAGCTCCCCCCCCCCCCCCCCAACCATCACGTAAATGCACAACGTATAATATTAAAAACTTACTAATTGTACTGATTAAGCCTCCCAACTCAATTAGGCAATAGAATATGGCCCATCTACACATCGCTGGCCCAAGAGAGAGAGAGTCCAACTACACCATCACGGCATCACGGGACTACGGGAGACGTAGAGTCGCGAGTGGGAGTCCGGAGTCGGAGTCCTCGGCGACCGAATGGCGGCGCTGCGCTGCATCTAATTCTGGCTTCCGCGACCTGCGACTCCGCGTAGATGAAGCTTCTCCCCCATCCTCGCTCGGTTGATCCTTCCATTCCATCGACGTTCCGTCCTCCAGCTCCAAACTCCCAAAGATATCATTCTAATTTCTAAATCTAATCCCATGATGCCCTAGGCCACAATTAAAGTCATCGAAAGATTTTCTGCGAAGCTACGAGATCATCTATATTGAGATGGAATTAGTAGCAAAGATCAGCTCTTACGAGTCTCGACATAATCAAAGCATATCATCTAGCTGGTTCTGTAGAGGTAAATTCAAAATAATAGAGATGTGATCATGTAAGTCTCTGCTTCTCCAAAAACATAGCATATGCTATATTTATCTCATATTTATTGGATTTAATTAGTAGATGATTTTATTGTGCATCTTATATTAATTTGCTTATTATCTATGCTATATTAAAGTTACTATATACATGTGTATCGATCATACTATATTGTTGCTGCTATATATACTTAGCGTATTGGCCCCTTTGTACCGAAATCCTGACTCCGCCACTGGAGAGACGAATCAACAATTCCTACAGCTGTCACCCAGCATACACTTAATTCTCTAGATTGACATCACAGCCGTGAGCAGAAACACAAACACTTAGAAGAGAGTTCGATCCTTAACACCGTTCTGGTCAAACGTTAGACGTCCGGTGGCGAGCGGTCAGGGCAGAGAAGGCGGTTCTCGTTGCAGCCGGCGCAGGTGCAGAAGCCGCTGGCGCCCTTGACGCTGTATCGCTTGTGGTTGACGTTGAAGCAGCCTTAGAGCACGTAGCGTTCGCCGCCGCACCGGGCGCAGACGGTGAGGGAGGCGGCACCGGAGATGGCCCCAGCTACGACGCGATGGAGCTCGACGCCCTCATGGAGGAGGTGGACATTGTCGGCGGCAGCCATCCACACGCCGCCTCCTCTTCCGGCGCCACCATGTCCTCCTTCCTCCCTCGATCCGGCGGCGCCTCCTCATCCCCATCGGACGGCACGCCTCCACCGGACCGGCCTCGAGTCCACCGTATCTGCCGCTCCGCTCACCATGGAGGCGGCGCAGGGCATGGAAGACTGCCGCCGCCGGTGATCCTCTGACGACTCCTCTTCCGTCCGCCGCGGTGGATCCGTCCGGCACGCACCTCAACCACCGAGCGCGGCGCTCCGCGGAGAAAGCTGGAGTTGTCGGTGTTGAGCACGGTGGTGGGCGCGCGATGGGATGCCCGCGGCCGCTTCCTGGACCTGCAGAGGCTGCCGGTGCCAGGCCGTCGTCATGGCAGAGCAGCGGCGGCGAGGGGAGCGGTGCCGTCGAGGTCGAGTACCACTGGTGGGACTGGGGCAGTGGCGGCGTGCGGAGCTCCTGGAGGTCGTAGATCAGGAGCCGCCGCCAAATCCCGGCACGGAGGAAAACGGCGACGGCGGCTGCTGCTGCTGGAGCAGCGCGGAGAGCGGAGAGATCTAGAGATGCTGAGGAATGGAGAAAGAAAGGCGAATAGAACGGCAGAGCGGTGGCGAGTGGTGTCTGGTGAGTGCGTTGGCGAAAAAGGTCGTCCGTCACCGACTAGAATACGGAGCCACCCTCTAAAACGGAGGAATATTTAAAACTAAAAGAACTCTGCTGCTAGAGATTTTGCCAAATATGTCGCTACAACTACAACGGTTATCTGCCAGAACATTACAAGCTTCTACAACAAAGGTTCAACTGAGAAAATTGCACTGCAGACAAGAATATAATGCTTATGTTACGATAAATATATATGTTTTTATTTAAATTTATCATACTCCACATCAAAATATTACATAATAATAGTATCGTCAACTACGTTTATGAAATGAAGTAAGACATCTCATTATTATTGACGACTATTAGTTATTATTTATACAAATTCAAAAACGTATATGTTAAAAAAATCTTTTAATTTTTCACCTAAATTCATCATTGTAATTTCTTCAAAAAATATAGTATTAAAATTCCACCAAAAAACAGAATAAAAACAACTATGCATATGAAAGACTAAATTTTAAGCAATAACCAATAAAACTACGACATAATCCTGCTTTAAAAATTCAATTGTGCCACCAAATTGTGTAATTCTTAAAAACTAAACAAACACATCCAAGAAAGGAAAAATATACTTAATTTTTTAATGCCTCAACATTAAAACTTTCAAAAATTAACTGTATCATTAAAAATACATGTGCGCCACGTGCGGGACGCATGTGCATTTTTACTGGTTGTCCGTAAAACTTTAGTTAAGGCTACTCATAACTCATCGACATTGCCATCAGAACAGAACATGTTAAGAAAATAAATCAGGATTATTGGAACAATGACAACAAACAATCAGCATGCGGAAGTTGGGCACAGTTGAGGATGAGAGCTGTGCACCATCAATCCTTGGCACTAGAGATGAGAGAAGCATTGCCTAAGAACTTGACGTAGCACACGTCAAGTGCACGCAGGAGACACACATGGTGGGAAAATACAAAATACCATTGTTCCCTGCCTGCAACTTTGAGTACTCCCGCAAGATGCAAGAGTTTTTTTAATCAAAATATTAATTTAGGCCTATTTTGAGTCCTCGGATGCAGTTTTTTAATAGGAATACTAATTGTGAAATTAGCTGTTTTAAAAAATCATTGCTATTTCTCTATTACAATAGCAATAGCAAGGAGGCACACATGGTAGAAAACACACAAAATACCATTGTTCCCTGCCTATAACTTTGAGTGCTCCCGCATTACTTGTTTTAAACAAAACGTTGCTATTTCTCCATTACAATAGAGGAAGGAGAGCCTTGGCATAGCGGTAAATATGTTACTACCTTATGGCTAAGAGGGCACAAGTTCAAAGATTAGAAACAACCTCTTTACAAAAATGCAGAGAAAGACTACGTACTATAGACCTAAGTTGATCCAGTTGTCCGACCTTTTCTGGGCCTATGCAAGCCGGAGCACATGTACCGGGCTGCTGCCCTACTCCGTTAGGGTGGAATCACGTGGGACTTCTCTCATCGTGTTTGTTTTGTTTACGGCCTACACAGGTGCAAAATTGGTGCTTTTGTGACTCAACATTGCTTAAGATAAACATATTTCTAAGATTGATGTTCGGTTCAGATGGAAATATATCACATCCCCTTTGATCAAATTCTAATATATTTCTCCTCAAAAAAAATTCTAATATATCAATAATACTCATATTTCATTTTATGATAAAAATATTAGATACGTGACAGACACATGTGCATGATTTGTCAAGCAGTGTTTCCGCCGGACTCTTACATTTTTCTCTTAATTTTTATAGACTTTTCTTAACCAATAGTATAGTACAGAATTAGGAGTCTCAAACTTACTCTTTCTCTGCATAGCTGGTCTATGGATTATGGTAATAATTGTTTCAAAATAAATAAATAAAATTTTATTATCAGACGCACGTGTTTTTTTACTAGTTAAACTAAACAGACCACCGCTGGCCAGGCTTCCCGTCCTTGAACCCAGCAGGCACGCACCATGTCAGTTCTAGGCACGGACATGCCGGCTGGCAGACAGCCCGCGGGAAGCAGACGCCAGCGAGCTCAAGGTCTAGAGCGAGCTCCTGCGCTGCTTGTCTAGCCCTTGGAGGACCTCCGCACGTGTTCTTGATCTGGAGCCATCGTCGTGTACAGCAAAGCAAAGACCCCATGCCGATGGATGGCTTTTAGAAGAGATCGCTGCAGAGGATACTCTCCCTTGATGGGGTCGGGAGCGCCTCGCGTCTATCTGTACTGTCTCCGGCAACTTTGGGTGCATCGGCATGCCACATTGTACTCGGCCCCATCGTATAGGTTTCGGGCTTCGGCCATGGGAGCCTGTGAGCTAGATCAGACCTTGCGGCAGTGTCTGCGAGGGTGGCAGCGCATAGGTGGCGAGGGCTAAGGACATCTGTGAGGCTAAGTCCAGCGTGGAGGACCATCGCAGTACACAAATTCAAACTCTACTCTGTACAGTGTTGCTACAAGTCTACAATGCACATTTCGTCCTTCCGTTGAACACAGCTTGAGGTTGACACGATGGAGGCGAGATGCCCGAGGCAGAGGAGGCTACGTCCATGAGGGTACTGAGGGCAGTGACCTACGTAGAGCCAGCCAGCTTAGCCTCCTCTATTTCACCCATGTGTAACGGAGCCAATGGCAGACAGTCTACACTACACCATAGCACACTTTTGCTAACGCTCGCTACATGTCGCTAGAGTGGTAGGAGTGACTCTCCTCTATTTTCTCTCTCTCTCTTCTTTCTTCTTGTCTCTTTTTCTTTTTTTTCTTCCTTCTTCCTTAAAATAGTATAGGAGAAGCATAGGGGGCTCCATGGCATGTGGGAGGGTAGAGGGGGGTTTGAACCTACCCTGCACCTCTTAAATCCGGCCGTGGTCAGACCAAGCCAATGTGGCATGCCACATGTGCAAAACCATCCTTCAATATTGTCCTGGGAGCTTATTTGTCCGGTTTTTAAAAGTATATACTCTATCTAGATGTTGTGTTTTTAGAAAAATGGGGCATTGGGAAATTATAATTTTTAAACCAAAAGAAGCAGAAAAATTATGGTTTAGAAAAAAAGTTTTGCGTGGAGTTTCTAATAAAATGACTTTAGTTTTGACAATATTATGGTTTTCAAAACTACTAGTTTTGTTCGATAGAAAAAAATCATGGCTCTCTAAAACTTTTTTTACTGGAGGGTATTAAATCAAAACCAGCTACTGCACCTTGATATCTTTGAAGGAAAGAAAACATATGCATGAAGGTTAACATAGCTCTATTTTGCGCAGAGGTGTGAACAACCAAAACATCAGAGAATGATTTACGTGCGAAAGTTTTTATTTGTTTATAGGACAACAAAAGCTCACCGCGACAACTTCGCTTCAGGTCGCATGTGCGACTTACAGTAAATGAAACAGGGGAAAGGAATAACTAAAGTTAAAGGGAGGGAAATAAATCAAAGCCAGCCACTGTACATTGTTATCTTTGAAGGAATGGAAGGTCAGCATAGCTCAATTTTTGAGTAGTGGTCTGAAAAGCTAGATCACCAGAGATATTTAAAAATGCCAATAGCGATAAACATTTAAACCAGAGTTTGTATTATTTTTCATGACTACATAACTATACAAATAATTTATATGGTATACTGAAACAACTGTAGACTGTTAGATTTGGATAACTATGACCACCTATTACCTCCTAGGAGGTAATTGATGGAATATATTTTATCTTCAAAAGATAGGATAAATAAAGAAAATATCTACCTATTAGGTCTAAGGCCATCTGTAATGGCGTTCCCTAAAGGAGTTCTTAAAAACATTGTTTTGCACTGTTTGACACTGTAACTGATATGACGTACAGAGAGAAGTGGGATTTGAAGAAGTAGGATGAAAAGTGCCATTGAAGATGGCCTAACTTACATACCAGATCGATTAGATCTAGCTTGCACGCATGAGATCTAAATCGTGATCAGTGTTAACTAAAATTTGATATAAAGAAACGTGTTGAACAATGTTGTGCATGACAACATAATGGGCTGGTCATCCCGAGGAGATATGTTCATGTGACGTAGCACGCCATTGATAACTTGTCAACGCATTTTTATAGTGTAACAGCCATACATCTTATTTTACTATTACTAATTAGATATTAAGATTGCGAAGCGCGCAAAAAAAATAGATAAATCATATAAATTTTCACAAAAATCAGAAACATCTGACCATCTATTAAATACTATTACTAATTAGAGGTTAAAAAAGAAGCACGGATTACGAAGCCCACTAGAAAAATAGATAAATCCTAAAAATTCATACAAAAAATCAGAAACATCTGACCATTTATCAAGTAGTATCAATAATACTGGCCATTTTATCTATTATATTTTCTAAAAAATTATCCACCATGCTATTATAAAAAAAGTTAAAGTAATCCCCTATATTTCTATATAAATTACCCACCGTGCCAATATGAAAGACCATTAAAATAACGTCCTAAATTTTGATATAAATTACCTACCATGCGATTTTGAAAAACTATTAAAATAATCCCATAAATTTGCATATAAATTATCCATCATGCTATTATGAAAGATGAATTAAAGTGTATAAAAATGAATTAAAGTTGTCCCCCAATTTGTATATAAATTACGGCTATTGTGTAATTGTGAAAGGTAATTTCATATATCCCCTAAGTTTACATATAAATTACCTTGATGCCACTATAAAATATAAATATTAATTAGGTAGAGTCAAAAAACTTTCTATTTAGTTATGAATATGAGGAGATATTAATAATAGAAATTTTGATTAACAGAGGTCTCAAATTTATAAATAAAATTTTAATATTAATGTTTTATGCTAGCCCGCGCTTTGCACGGAGTTGACTTACTAGTTAAAACATGACTATAACATCGTGAAAACTCGAAGGAACGTGACGTGGTATCCATTTCGAGGGGTAAGACATGGATGTATAATCCCCAAATTTACTTTTTTATTCCACTGACGATGTCACGATTCCAGCAGCCCGAGATTTCAGGAATCAAACACAAAAAAGAGAGATTTAATCACCTGCGCCGAGGTCTGCGGTGGCAGAGCTGTAGATACCGATCCTTTGCTTAAAAAATATGTTTTTATTTTTTCTCTATATAAATTTCAAAGGCCCAGATTTATTTGAGCTCTTACATTCAAGAAGGTAACCGGTGTACCGTCGCACTAAGTAAAAATATGAGAGTGATCTAGCCGCGCAAATTTACGTGGACCACTCGCTAATTAAAGGGGATTGGTGGTACTCCTGTTTCTTTATTTCATACCTTTCTTCCACTGTGTTGTTTGTTGAATTCTTGAAAGAAAAGAGAAGCAAAGGATAAAGGTGTTGGACGCCTTGAACTAAAGAATGACTTGAAGAGTGAGTAGTCTACAATGGAATAATGGAACCATGTGCTTGGCTTTTCCAGAACCAGAAGGAAAGACTAGAAAAGGTGCTAGCTTGCCACAGAGCTATTGCCTATACCGAAGGAAACAGGTCGAGCTGCATGTGTATGCACTGGTGTTGAAGAGAAGAGGCCTAGTAACCCAAAAGAAAATGCAGCATTGGCTAGGCTCCTACCTCGCTCCTTCGATCGTCCCTTGCATTGTCCACCGGCCCAATGCAAGTACATCGAGCTAAGCTAAGCGCCAATAAGCTATGGCTGAGCTCGCGGCTGGCGCTGTGAGCTCGCTGCTGGGCGTCCTGAAGAACGAGGCCCAGCTGCTGCGGCGTGTCGGCAACGACGTGGTGTTCATCAAGGAGGAGATGGAGAGCATGAACAGCTTCCTGGAGCACCTGGCGAGGACGGCGCCTCCGCAGGTGCGGACGTGGATGAAGCAGGTCCGGGACCTCGCCCACGACTGCAGCAGCTGCACCACCACCACCACCACTGGTAGTCGTGCTGCTACACTGGGCGATGATCAGATGAAAGAAATCATGGGTGAGATCAAAGAAATCATCCGCATCGTTAAACAAGACATCAAAAAGGAGATGGATATTACAAATTCTCATCCTCCGCCGGGAGAAGAAAAATTAGGCCATGACGACATCGTGTGCGCCATCCAAGATGTCAAGGATAAGATTACACAAATCAGTCGCAAGATTAAGATGCAGATGGTAACCAAAGGCATAGTGGACGAAATTGATAACACCTGAGAGATGAGAAGACACTGATTATCCTGGAGGATGAAAACCTAAAGCGTGGAGCCAAGTGGGAGGACATCATCAACGCTATGAAGCTGCTCAAGTGCGCCAAGGGCAGTGCGGTGGTAGTGACCACAAAGAACAGCGACAAGGGCAAGGACTTCTGCTGCCCGCCGGCGGAGCCCATAACTTACTCCCTTGTTGGCCTCTACCATTATAATGTGCTCAAGTTAACAGGGGAGTTAGCGAATAATGAGGATGGCAGCAACAATGTATCCCAGATTCACCGCCGTGTCCTGGAGAAGTGCTATCCACATGACTCCTGCATGGAGATGTTCACTCGTGCTCTGTACGCTAATCCCAACAGGAGCAGCGAAGAACTCGTCAGGCTATGTGACTCCCTGCAGGTTTCGGATAACTCATTGGCCACTAATGCTGCCAAGATATTCAAATTTTCCTACAGAGATCTGCCAAGAGAACACAAGACATGCTTGCTATACCTAGCAATCTTTCCTCCAGGCGAAGACATCAGGCGATCGGTGTTAGTAGCACGGTGGCTTACAGAGGAGCTGATAACAAAGGAAGATTGGCCCACCGCGGTTCGCCATGCCAAGGCCAAGCAATGTTTCAATGCTCTGATCGATAGGATGCTTGTTTCTCCTGGTGCTCTTAGTGATAGAGGAGAGTACAAGAGCTGCGTGGTTAGTGCTCTTGTCCATGGGTTTATCACCAAGATTGCTAAGAAGCAACATATTCTGGATGCGCGCCTGTCGGACCTCTTGGCTCGCCACTTCTCCATCTTCTGTGGTCTCCGACTCCGCGCCTCTGATAGCATATGCATGTTTGTGCACAACTTTCACAACTTTTCTCCTCAACAATCATTGCTCAAGTTGCTGGATCTACAAGGTTGTCAATGTTTCGACAAGAAAAAATACCTCAGGGCCATCTGCAACAACATATCACTTCTCAAGTATTTGAGCCTGAGGGATACAAATGTTACCCATATACCGATGGAAATCAACAAGCTCCATGACCTAGAAATATTGGATATCCGACAAACTAAGGTGCCTGAAAATGCAACAAGGCATATCCTTCTACTAAAATTAAGGCGTCTGCTGGCTGGTGGCACTTGTCCATGTCGATGCAGTATTGGCATAGGCCCATCCAACTGTAAAGAAAAGCCCTTATGCTCCTCTGTCCAGATTCCTAGCAAGATTGAGAAAATGGAGAACATCGAGGTGTTATCTAGTGTTATGGCTTCCGTGTATGGAAATGAGTTGGAAGACATTCGAAAGTTATGGCATCTGAGGAAACTCGGTGTGGTTATCAAAGACAATGACAGATACATCGTGAATTTGCTTAAAGCGATTGGTGACTTGAAAGAGTGCCTTCAGTCTCTTTCAATCACAATACCTGAAACAAGAAGTGAGAACATTGATCCCCGAAAAAAGATACTATCAGATGATCTCTACAGACACTTGATACAACCACCCAAGCATCTAGTGAGCGTAGCAATCAAGGGACAGGCAAGGACGATCCGGCTCCTCTCATTATTGGCCAAAGGTAGCGATGAACTTGCCAAGGTAGCTCTGAATGGCACCATGTTGCAGGAAGAAAGGCATCTGAAGGTCATTGCTCGGCTTCCCAATTCATGTTGTGTCAGTCTCCGACATGATGCATACAAAGACGATGCACTCACCATCAGAAATGATGAATTCGAACAACTCAAACGCTTACATGTCGAGGGACACAACATGACTGAAATGGAGTTTGAAGAGGGGGCAGCCGTTGAGCTCGAGAAGATCGTCTTGTCGTCCACAAACTTGAAGTATCTTCGTGGGGTCGGTCGTCTTCCAATGTTGAAGGAGCTGGTGATGAAGGGAAATGAATTGTTATTTGTTCCATCCTCTGAAGACGGAGGAGCTCATCAGCAAAACACTGTATTTATTTCACCTTCTTCTGAAGTTGGAGCAGCTCCTCAGGAAAGTGCTGAATCTATGTCACCTTCTGAATGTGTAGCTCCGCAACAGAACAAACTACCTGCTTCAACTTCTGAAGGTGGAGCAGATCCTCAGGAAAACACGGCACTTGTTTCACCTACTGAAGTTGGAGAAGCTCCTCAGAATAGCGCTGGATCTATTTCAGCTTCTGAAGATGGATCTGCTTCTGGTAAAACCAACCAAATTGTTCTGCCTACTAAGGATGGAGAAGCACCTCAGAAAAAAAGGGAAAGAAAAATCACCTTCAAGAAGGAAGAATACCAGCATCTCAAGTATTTTACTTTTGAGGACTCTGAAATGATTGAAATCATATTTGATGATGGTGCAGCTCCTGAGCTTGAGAAGATCATCTTGTCCTTGAGCAAACAGTCCCAGCTTACTGTCAGTGCCAGACTTCTAAGATTGAAGGAGATCGAGCTGAAGGGTGACAAGTCAATCCTCCACTCGTTGTTTAACGATTTCAACAAAATTGAAAAGGTGACTCTCCGTGATACCCTACTGAAGCAAGATGATCTAGAATTTCTTGCCAAGCGACCATACATCTGCTGCCTAGTGCTCTTGGAGAACTCATATGATGGTATCGAGCTTACCCTCAAGAAAGCTGACTTCCCAAAGCTCAACCTTCTGTGTGTCAACTGCTCCAATATAAAAAACATCAGCTTCCAAGATGGATGTGCTCCTAAACTTCAGAAGGTTGTCTTGTCCTTCATCGCAGCGTTGGAGTCTCTGTCGGGCATTGACAAAATTCAGGAACTGAAGGAGCTTGAGCTGAACGGTGACCCTGTCCCTCCACTCCTTTGTCAAGTGAAAAAAGACATCAGAGCACATAAAAAGAAAGCTGATCTTGCTATAAGCAAGAAGCCGCAGCATCCTGATCAAGACAAACAACATGAAAAGGAAAAGGGCGAGGGGTCATGGTTTGGGATCTGTCCCAATATGGCCAGCTGTTTCTCGATGAGGAAGGATCACCAGTCATCACTAGCTGACGATACAGGAAATTAAGGTTTCCATTCTGCTTCCATTCATCGATCGACATGGGATTCCAGGACCGTTGGCTTTCTGTGTGC
The DNA here is from genome assembly GCA_030272315.1 of Paspalum vaginatum. Lineage (NCBI taxonomy): Eukaryota > Viridiplantae > Streptophyta > Magnoliopsida > Poales > Poaceae > Paspalum > Paspalum vaginatum. The sequence goes on along the minus strand of CM059016.1, from coordinate 13,244,709 downwards.
TGTTTGTTTCTGCTATGAGTGTGTGTGTGCGCGCGCGCGGGCCGTGCACGTTGTACGCTGCACGTACGGCCAGGTGCTTGAGCATAGCAGCTTAAGGTGTGCCTATATGCTCGTGTGTGTCGGCTAGGATTTTCTCTGATTGTTGCGTGTTGCTTTCATATGGAAGCTAGGAGGCATGGCTGCTGATGTGTGCGTGCCTCGAGTGTTTATGCTCTGAGCATATGGCCTTGTGCGCCCATGCTCATGGCTGGGTTTGGATGCGTGTACTGTGTTGCTTCCCTCTGGACCATCAACTATATGGATAGATGATGGCTCTGTCCATGTATTAAGTGTGTTATTTCGCTTGTAAAAAGTGCGGCATTTCGTTTGTAAGAGCGTGAATTTCGCTTATTATTGATTTACTCTTGAATTAATCCCCCTTTTTTAAGATCAGCAAGAAATTTGCTGAAGTAATATTAGAAGGGAATAGTTGTCCAGTTTACCATCAGCGCGTGAGAAAAACTGGGCCAAAAACACCCCTGCAACTCGATCACAACCGAATTGAAACAACCAGCCACTAAAAGGCGAAGAACACTAACACCACGCCTAAGCAGTCGACATTGTTCCACTTGAACAGGTCTTAAGAGTCTGCTATCTTTGTCGAGGGGAAAAAAAGCAGTCTATGTCCAGGCAGCCTTTCGCTGCATCACCGCCTCCTTTGGCTTTTCCAACCCCATCTTTTGGATGGCAGTCCAGCCCTGCGCAAGAGGAGTTCTGATCTTGATGTGTCGATCGACGAGGTAGGTTCATGGCGACTAGCTAGAGGGGCCTCATCTTCTGACGACGGTGGCCTCATGTTCTCGTCACTCAGCTCCGTTTGCTCTCTGTACATCCACCGGCCTACACTACACATCCGCCGCGCTGCAAAAACGCGTGCTTGGCCGGATGAGGCTCTCTTGTGGTTGAGGCTGGTGGCATTGAGAGGGGCTCTTTCCCTCAACCCACCCCTTCTTCATTCCGATCTTTTTTTTTTTTCTTGCTATTGGTCTAAATTTTTGGTTTGCTCGACATTAGACCTGATCATAGTCCAGCTGACCCAACGAATCCGACGACCTGAGGAATGCAACGGGTAGTCACAGGCCACATTTTTTTTTTGACCCACAACAATCAATGGGCCACCCACAGACCATTTTTTACACAAAACCGACCCAAATAACCTGATCCGACTTGTCTGTGGGGAGTGTGTGGGCCAACCCAATCTGACAAAAGTTATGGTGGTTACGGGTTGGGCATGGGCCGTCCTAAACAACCCGTGGCACGATCTGACCCGACCTAGTGCTTGGACAGGTCTAGTACACATCTATTCTAAAATTAGTCTATTTTTACAATGTTATTATATTTTTAAAAAATATTTAAGTTTATTATGCTACTGTTCTATATGCGCAAAAAAATACTCTAACTTTCGCTATCAAATATTTTAAACTTATAGATCACTGCAAAATGATATAATATATTCTGCCTTTAGAAGAAATCTATTATATTAATAAGGGAGTGTTAAAAGAAGTCACTACGTTCGTCGAGAGGACCAAGAAATTCTCACGTTAATCGGAAAAAAGAAAAGCCCTTCACCATCGGATTTTATGAACATCTAACGGTCTATATTAAATCATATATTAAATATAACACAAAAAAGAAAAGATCTACACCGTTAGATATTATGATCATCCAACAGTTTAGATTAGATTAGTATACAGTCTAGAAAGATATACAATACAAAAAGGTATCCTGTCCGCTATTTTTCCTTTCCCATTGTTGGTGAATAATGATCGGAATCAGATTAGTACTCCTATTATTCCTATTCGTTGGCTAGATTCCATGGTAAGATCAAGGTCAATAATCTTCGCGGCAGGACTCTGGTAAACATGGGACTAATCAAACGGAGTATGTTATCTATGGTGTGCATGCAAGAGTCCAGTACTCCAATGCAAACATCGGATGCCCCTAGGTCCTTTATACCCAATGTGTAATAAAAATATAATTCGCATGCATGTCAATAAAAAAACTGTTGGATTTAAGCACATTTAATGGTGTACACTAAATCATATATCAAATGCAACTAAAAAAGGTGTGCGCAATTGGATATTACAGTATGTTAATACAACGGTCTTAATCAATCTAAATATATTGTACTAAATATGACTAATAAAACAACCAACCATTAAATTTTTATATTAAATAAAAATATATCTTATATCAATAAGTGAAAAACGGATTTTTTATACCATTGGTTGTTACAATTATCGAACGGTCTAGATTAAACACAATAATAATAAAACAAAATACATTAGTATAAAGTTATGGTACATGATTTCTAACGGAGAGTATACTTCTCCTACTTTGACTAAGTTTGACAAAAGAGCTAAATTTTGTAAAAAAGGAGAAGAGATCTCCACCCTCTCTTTATATATAAGAGTGATAAAAGAAGCCTCTATAGTCATCGAGATAGTCTAGAAATTACCATATTAATAAAAAATCAAGTGCCAGCCAGCGCGTTGCTGCAGAAATTCTTAAACCATTTATAAGTAAAATTTGAAAGTGATAACATTGCTATGATTTTAAAGAACATTTTCTTTCAAAGATATTATGATAGCATGTTCATCTTGCTTGATAGATTGACTCTTAAACCAATGATTGTGTTTATGATGTAGGAATTTTGTAGGATGGTACTTGCATTGACTAATAGTTATATGCATGGATGTTATTATCCACAGAAAATTGATAAAGACATCAATAGAAGTTTTTAGTGGACAATGGCATGCCTTCTAACTTAGTGCAGTCCTTGATGACGTAGATAACTTGCATGTTGAGAGAAATAGAGTTAATAATGGTTAGTGAGCTTTACTTGTATAGATTATATAGATACCTAAACAGATAGATTTTATAAACATCTAACAATATATATTAAATCATATATCAATTAAATTAAAAAGCGAAAGATCCACACAATTGATTGCCAATGGCCTAGATTGATCCAAATATTTTATACCAATACAACTACTAATTAAAAAGTCATTTTTTAGAGAGACATATGAATCTCTCCACTATCAGATTCTATAAACATAGAACCATATGTATTGAATAAAAGATTTATACCAAAAATCACTAACAAATGAAGAGAAAAATCTACCCTATTGGTCGTTACCACCTTCTAAAAATCTAAATGCTTTGTATCAAATACAAATTATCTTTTTTGAATTTTATAAAAAGACATAGATCCCCACCATCTATTATCTTTTCAAAGATTGTTAAAGAAAATGTACCATATTCACTAAAAGGGTCTAGAAATTACCACCTTAAGCAAAAACAAACAAAAACTAAAACAAAAAAAAGCCTAAAATATTATATATTAATAGTGTTGCCTTAAACGGCCGTGTAGCCCATGTACACACCATGTACACGTTACTCAAGAGTCAACTGTGTTGGCCGTGTAATCTATTTAAAATCCTGTTTAATCCGTTTTTTAGTCCATTTAATCCCCGTGCAGCTCGACTACTCTCTAAACAATAGGTGACCGACTGTTTAGCATTACCGTTTGGGATAACATTAGATTTTATGAATATCTAATTATCTTCATTAACCCAAAAATATTATATCAAATATGACTAACAAAAAGAGCAACACGTAACCATAGAGTTGTGGAGCCCAACCTTCGCTTAGACCTATCAACTAGCAAGTTTGCTACTGACCCGCGCATGGATGTCATACTTCACTTTTCCAACATGTGTTTCACTCCGAGATACAACAATACCAAGAACATAAATAGTTGAATCGGCCCTCTTGGAAACCAACCTAGCAATAAGAGATGTCAATCAAATACAAATAAACTACTGAATAGATAAGAAAGAGGTTACATAGTTGCAATGAGCATGCCGCCTCTTCCTTCGTGGAAGGTCATCACTAACCAGTCTATATAGTATCGTACCCATGGAAGGTAGTACCCAAGTCAATAGAAAATATGGACATGTGCCAATGAAGAAGCTCGAAGCAAATCAAGAATGGCAAATAGAGTTGGTGAGCGAAGAGATAAAACATGAACCATCTAGCATAGCACAACAAGAGAACGTTAATGGATTGTTTTGTTGAACCAGCCGTTAGTTATTCACTTGATGATAAAAACATTTGTTATCAAGTATTCTTTTGGCACAATTTCATGCACTTGCACACCTATGCTCCTGCTCATACATTCCAAATACATCCATTGAGAAGAAAAATAATTTGGTAAGTGTATTATGTATGACATAGGTTTTAGAGTAAACTTAAAAAGAACTGTCAACATACCAATGCTATAATCCAATATTGCTCAATTAAAGAAAAGACATACATATGATCTCGATCTTGATGAATGTTGATCGACCAATAACCATGTATGGACGCATCATGATAGCAGCCATACAACTATAGTTGTTGGAGATGCCATTTAGTGGTAGCAAAGGTGAGACTCCTTACTAAACTAGAGCGCGTGAAGCCTATGGGATTTTAGACCATATTTATTGAGGTATAGGGATGCACAAAAGTCTTTTTCTCCCATTGCGTGCATGGTCATATCTACAATAACAATTTAATCTTTAAAGGGCGTGTCTTTTTACCTCAGAGTATATAATTCAACTTATATAATCTTGAGTGGTCAACAAACACCCTACCCCCATTGTGTACCTTATTTAATTTTGACGAGGGAGGGCTAATTATGATAAATTGATAATACGCAAGCAACCCAAAGGATGCTTATTTCAGCTCATTTTCTGGACATTTACAATTCCATACTTATCTTTTCAAGTTATTGACAAACTAAAATCTCAATGTAAACAAATACGGTCTAAGTGGGACTACCATTTAATTTTTTATGTTTTTTCAATAATAATTTCAATCCAAATTATAATACACTTTGGTTTGTCCTAAACCATCTTTTCCAAAAAATAGTAATAACATCTTCGATATAAAACAAATGCACTATCAACACTTATTTTACGATAGAACTTTGATAGTATAGATGTTGATGCCCTTTTTGAAAAAAAGTATAAACAAAACTATAAAGTTATATTTTAAACATAACAAGTACATGAAGTATTTTCAAGTACGAAATCATAATACTGCAATGGTTACACAATTAGATTAACTCATAAAAATATGTTGTAAAAATAATATAAGAAAAATGAAACGCAAGAAAACAATATGTATATTCAGGACCAATGGAGGAAAAGCAACAAATAAAGTGCTAAAAATAATCACATAAGATTAATTTGAAGAATAACTAAAATGTAAATGAAAAAACTAGATGTCCGCGCTATTTGCGTGGGCCATCTTGCTAGTTTATATATATATCAGCAGCATTGTCTGGACGATATATAAATATATAGAGAAATGCATGATGGCAAGCAAACTGGTCGACCCCATCCATCCATGTACTAGGTCGTACGTACTGTACCTTTTCGTTCCGCCGCACAATGTTGTCTCTGCAGTAGCAAGAATGCAAGATCTGAACTCACTAGCTCGAGAAGCAGAGCAGCTGTTCCAAACAAACCAGGGAATGACATGCATGATGTGCATAGACGGGTTCTGAATTCGCCCAAGGTTCCTAGGATGAGCTGCTTCGATCAATGCACAACGTTTAATTTGGTAGTTTATCTTTTTTAGCAAAAGCATGCTCAAGAAGCCTGCCAGATAGAAAGATGAACTAAATAGGTACTAACTGTAAAAAAAAGGCAAGGTTGTCTACGACAAACTCCCATCTAACCCCAAATTTCTACCTAAAAGACAAATATTCTGTCCTCTCTATCCTATCCTGCAATCCTCCGCAGTCATATTTACCCTACGTATCAACCCTATACCAATTACCACATTTTTTTACTATTTGTTACTTCACCACTCCTTTCTCCCCCTTTCCCCAATCCCCCCACACCTCCCTCCTAGCAGGGCGGCGCCTTCTCCTCCTCTGCGTCGCTGGCCGCACCATGTGCCACCTTGCCCGGATGCCCGGCGCCGCATCAACCTCCTCCTCCGCGGATCCGCTCGCCCGTCCCCCTTCTCCCGCTCGCCCAACCTTTCTCTATGTCTCTCGTCTTCCCCGCCACTCGTCCCCCTCCTCCCACCATAACCGCATCCTCCTCCATGCCTGATGGCACGTGGATCTGGTGGAGGATAAGGCAGAGACGTGGCATGGACCGAGCTTGAAGGTGCCACGGAGACGACGACGCCGCGCCTTCTCGTCCTCTGGCTGTCATGGGGCCGCCACACGCCGTCCATGGAGGGCGGATCCCCGCCCCCCGCCGGGGCCATAGGGCCCGGATCCATGCCCCGCACCAACCATGGTGCGGCTCGTCGGCGCCTTCCTCCCTCGTCCCCTGCTGTCGTAGCCGCGCAAGCGCTTCCTCCTCCAAGCTCCGCCACCGAGCTCGCGAAGCTGTTGCGCCACTTCTCCTCCACTGGTGCGCCACCTCGTCCGCCTTCTCCTCCACCATACGTCGAGCTGGAAATGGCTGCCACTCCTCCGCCGACGCATCCAAGTTCTGGTACAATGGAGCTATGTCCATACCGTTCGCAGCCGGGCTCCTTCCACCCCTGCGCGTGAGGAAGAGGTGGTTGCCCACATGGATGAAGGAGAGGGGGTACGGTATGCACTCCAAGGACGCCACATTTGGTGCAGGAAGGCTCCTAGGGAGCGGTGCAGTCGACGATAGGGCCCTTCACTGCAGCACTTTCCACCTTAAAAATGCAACTCTATATCTTTAGGGGGGTATGCAGTCGATGACTGCAGATAGCCTAACGACTCCATTTCTTTCTTTCCCCTCTAGCCTTCTTCTTCCTCAGTCCTCTTCCTCATTCCTTTTGCAACCACCTTGGATGCTTGAGGAGCTCAATGCTACCTCCTCCTATCTCCAACGGCTCCCGTCATCACCCACCACTAGCACGAGTAACTTAGATTCATCAGGATACCACTATGACAACCCTACTCTTGCTCCGCCCAGCCACCAACCTCTACCACTAGGCTCATAGCTCCTTGCCACCCCACCCCGAGCCCACCACCTCCACCAGTAAAGCCTACACCTCTCGGCCTTCCCTTAATCCCGAAATCTACAAATCCCCAACCCCCAGACCCTAACCCCACCCCAAATTGTGATTGGATGGAGAAAATTCAAGTGTAGGAGGGCAAAGAAATACTCGGATGTAGTCCAACATTGGCGAAAATAATTAGAGGTTAAGTAACAAGATAATGTCGACTTTTCACATTAAATATGTATAGGAGCCGTCCATTGGAGATCTAACGATTTAGAAATAGGCAGTACCATGGTACCGGTACCAGACGGTACCAAATAGGAAGATCTTGTACTAAAATGGTGGGACCAGTACCCATATTTTTAAATTTTTAATTCCCCAAGTACATAAATGTCACTAAAAACAAAAAATAAGTGGTACAGTACCGGTGGAACCTCCAACCAATATAAAATATCTCTTTCAAATAACATCAACTTGTAACGGACCACAAAAGAAAGCGTTGGAATAAATCAGGAGTGACACTAATTGACACGGCATTTTATTTTGGTGATGTCAACAAGATAAAGGGCCTGACTAGTTAGCGAACGCTCGCCATGGACAAATCGCGCGAGCGATGCTCCCCATGCTCCACGTGTCCACCTCCCGCGCTAGGAAAAATCTGCAAAAATGGGGGTTGTGGCGGGATTCGATCGGTTGCAGAGGCTCAGCCCGCCTCTCCTGACCACAGAAGCTTTCCTTTCTTTTGTTGATAAAATGTAGTTATAAATTGTAATAAACCTTTTTTCTTTGGTATAATTTTAGATAGCCGTGGAAGAAAGTTAGAATCATCATTTTAGATAGATGTGGAAAAAAGTTAGGATCGTAACTTTTTAATCATAAATTTTAAATAGACGTGGAATAAAGGTAGGATCATAACTTTTAATCATAATTTTATTTTAGATAGCCGTAGAAATAAGTTAGCATCATAACTTTTGATCATAATTTTATTTTAGATAGCCATGGGAAAAAATTAGGATCATAACTTTTGATCATAAAATTTTAGATAGACGTGGAAGAAAGTTAGAATCATAATTTTAGATAGATACAGAAAAAAGTTAGGATCATAATTTTAGATAGACGTGGAAGAAAGTTAGAATCATAATTATAATTTTAGATAAACGTGGAACGAAAGTTAAGAGCATAACTTTTGATCATAATTTCAGATAGATGCGGAAGGAAAGTTAGTATCATAATTTTAGATGGATGTGGTAAAAAATGAAGGAAAAAATAAAGAGATAAAAAAAGTAAACAGCGAATGGAAAAAGAAAAAAGAACTGGCCTGGGCCCACCACCTTTGCGCGCCGTAGCAGATCCCCGGCGAACGGAGCGATCGATAGTTAACAAGAACAACCACAGGATGAATTTGGTAATGGCGTGCAGTTTACACTTTCTCATTTGTCATTATTGATGGTGGGGACAAGCAAAAGTATAAATTGATATGACCGCATATAGTTAGACTGATGACACGCAGCACATGCATGCTGCTCTGAAGAAAAGGTCATTCGACCGGTCACGCTTAAGGCTATCCGCAGCGGCAGACTCCATCGCTCACCCTAAAGTTTCAGGGTTGAGATATAGGAATGGGGAGAGCTGCAGCGGTGGACTGCAAAGCTCTCCCTACCGTAGGGAGAGATTTCTCTCGCCCCAAATCTGAGGTGCATGGTGCACCTACTCTACACGGTCTTTCTCCTCCACGTGGACTGAAACTCATCTCTCACCTGCAACTGCCGTTCTTCGCGCCTTCGTGCGGAGGGGGAGGAGGGCCGGATCCGCACGGCGCCAGCCGGAGAGGAGGGCGGCGGCAGCGGCGAACAGAGCCGGAGAGGAGGGAGACATAGCCGGCGCGGAGAAGGGGAGGCGGGGACGCGCTGCGCGCCGCCTGGCCGGAGGACGAGGTGGAGCCGAGCGCGGGCAGATCCGGCCGTCACCTCGCCGGATCCGCACGCCGCCGGCCCAAAGAGGAGGGCAGCGCGACGGAGGGCAGAGTCGGAGAGGAGGGAGGTGTAGCCGGTGCGGAGAAGGGGAGGCGGGGATGCGCTGCACGTCGCCTGGCCAGAGGACGAGGTGGAGCAGGTAGCGGGCGGATCCGTTCGTCGCCTCGCCGGATCTGCACGCCTCCTGGCCGGATCCGCGCGCCGCTGGGCCGGAGAGGAGGGCAGCGCTGCGACGGCGGAGGTGCTTCTGGTCACGGGGAGGCGGGCGGAGCTGGAGAAGAGGTGCGGCGCAGCCGGTGCGGGAAAGGCGGGTGGCATGGCGACCGGCAGGGGAGGCGGCGTGCGGTGGCAGCAACGGGGGAGGTTGCGTGCGGCGAACGGCAGGGGAGGGGGCGGGTGGAGAGGTCGAGAGGGAGAGGAAACTGGAGGAGGAGAGTGAGCGGTGCGTGGAAGAGGGGGTTAGAAAAAAATAATAAAAAATGTGGTAGTTGGTATAGAGTTGAGATATAGAGTAGATATGATCGTGGGAAATTATGGTATAGGATAAAGAATCTCGCTGATAAGCACAGAATATTCTGTATAGGATAGAAATTTAGAGTTACGCAAGTGCGGATAGCCTAAGCTTCCGTCGGTGACGACTTTTCTTTGCAGCCTTATCCCGAGAAGACCTTTTGACCTAGGGCCCTACAGCGAAGAAACAAAGCATATAACTTTGCTTCCTTTTTTCTTTGGCAAAAGAAGCACCACCCCTGCATTGCTTGTGCGGTTGTTTCTTTAAGAGCATGCAATAAGATAAGACTAGTATGATTAATTCAAATTAAATCCAATCTCCAGTGACTCCATTGATCATCTTGTTTTTGCTTTTTTCCTTTTCCGAGTACCCGACGAGAGACAACAACCTAACACGGATGGGAGGCAGGACAAGCGAAGTGACGGACGTCGGGATTGGCAATGGGAGCCGCAGCTTGCAAATCGGAAGTGCACGACGATGCTTCGGTTTCTTTCGTGCCTCCTGAACACCTATGGCCACTTTTGGAAGGTTCCGATTCTGGTTCTTCGGTTTTTTGGATCCTTTGAAGAAGTTGGAGCCGTTTTTAAAATCTTTTGGCAAAACGACTCATTCTATTATTTTTAAATAGTTGAATGAATGAAATGGCCATAGTACCTTTGTTTTTTGGTTTGGAAAAATAATTTTACCATTCTTCCCTTATCCTCTCTCCCCCGTACCTTCATCCACCGAGCCCTCCCCTCGATTCTTCCTCTTAGCGCGATGCCGCCCCCAGTGCGGACCATCGGCCTAGCCGCCGGCGGCGCAGCCCGCCGGCCTGCGTGTCCCAGCGCGGCAGCGGCGAGGCCCGCCGGCCTGCGCACCCCAGTGTGGCGGAGCGCGCGAGGCCAGCTGGCTTGCGCGGCGCCCAGCACGGCGGCGACGCGGCCCGCCGGCCTGTGCGACGGCTTCCTCCTCCATGCCGCTTCCTCCTCCTCCACCCCCGTTATGGAGGTCTGCGGCACCGCCATGGCCCATGGAGCTCCGACCGTGCCGCCGCCTCGTCCTCCACTCCGGCCCGTGGATCCATGCGTCGTCGTCCTCCTCAAGGCGGCGACACCGCCGCCTCCCCTAGCGCTCGGCGCAGCGGCCCCGCCGGCCTGCGCGGCACCCCAGCACCTCCCGTGCGTGCATGCGCGGAGAAGAGAAGGGGCAAAGAAGGGAGATTGCGTGGGAGCCGGTAGAAACCACCTTTTAGGGGCTCCAGCTCCTAGTAAAAAACGGCTCCGGGTCCCCTACCTCCTCTGCGGGAGGAGCCGTTTTTTTTTTCTTTTTGCTGTTTGGTACGGCTTCATCAAAAACCAAAGCTGGTGAATGAGCCCTGCCAAAGGCGACCAATTTACACTATATAGAGTATATATTTGATCATGGGCCTTGGCGGTCGCTCCTCTTGCATAGGCTCACGATTGACCCTAATTCTCTTTCCCTTTTTCTCCCGTTATTTCCCCAATAGCTCCCATAAGGCTAGTCACTCTTCGTCGTGTAGGTCATCATGGGTCTAGTGACCCTGATCCACCCGCCATGGGGCCAGATCTACAATCACATGTCACGGCTGGCTGAGCTGGGGCTCATCATGAATGACTTGCCTTGAGCAAGTCACTAAGTAATCAATATCCAACCGTTTGTCAGTGATCCAAGGGCACCCAGTGTCTTCAAGCAATGGTCCCACCTTCAATGTGGCACGCACGCAGCAGCCAGCAATGGCGCAGCAGCACCGTTCATGCGCGCGCCATCCGCCGCTGCTTTTCACACGCAAGCCGCGCAGCTACCGCCGTCCGTCGTGCGCCATCCACGCGCAAGCCCCCGCACTGCTGCTATTCGCGCGGGCAACGCACTGGTCCGCGCTCGCGACGTGCCGCTGCCGCTATCCGTTGTGTGAACTCCGTGCGTGTGTTGCGCCGCCGCCGTCCGTGCGCGCTGCACTGCCGCCATTGTCTGTGCGCGTGGCAGGCGGAGGAGAGCCCCGTGCCACGAGGCGCGTGGCACCGCACCACAGACGCAGGAGTGCCAGGCGCGGCTCTTAGCAGCCGGGGTGGCACGCCTTGGCGCAACAGCCGGCGTCGCGGCCCCGCGCCTCAGGCGGAGGAGCGCCAGGCGCGACTTGGAGGCGTGACCCAGAGCTCAGCACATGCATTGCGCCACCGCCGTCTGCGCATGAGCTCCGGTTGCCGCTGTTCGCGCGCTGCTGCCGCTGTTCGCGTGAGCACTGCCGACACCGTCGTCGCGCGCACGACTCGTGCCGTCGCTGCCATCCGTGCACATCTAGCAGACGAGGGAGGACAAGAATGGTTAGGCTTCGCCGCAGGCCACCCTCGCGCCCTCCACGTCTGCCGCCATATCCACCGGCAGGCCGCCCACGCATCCTACCAGTCGGCCGAGCGGCCGCGCCCTCCACGTAGGCCGCCTCCGCGTCCTCCCGGTCGGCCGCACGGCTGCGCCCTTCACGCAGGCCGCCAGCGTGTCTTCCCCGTCGGCCGCGTTGCTGCCACTGCCTCCAGCCGCCGCACACGTCCTCCCCGTCGGCTGCGTGTCTGCCACCGCCTCCGCCGGCTTCAGGTGAGAGGAACGACACACCCGCGCCAAGACCCAAAATTACAAAAGATAGGCTAGATGTTTTGCCCCCGCCAGAATCCACAACCTGGCATCTTCCCTGATTTTGGCTAGAATCTGAGAAGCGGTCGCCTCCTTCTGATCAAAAATTCACGAGTTCCTCTCACACCAGATCGTCCGAGGATTATGAGGCTCCTCAAACCCCTTTTGTCTCTCACCAGGGCTGTAGCTAAACCCGACCACCGATGGTGAACTGAGGCAGCTGGCTGCCAGGCAGAGTGATGGATCTCTGCAATTGAAGTGCACAGGCTCAACTCATCCCAAATGCGCCTTGTAAAAGAACACTCCGCAAAGTGGTGAAGACCAGACTCCATGGACAGGCCACACAGCACACAACGAGGGTTACACTACAAGAAAAACGGGTATTAACGATGGGAAATATGGTCGTTAAAGGTCTATATGTGGTTGTTAAAAGTTTTTAACCTCGTCCTGCATAGACTCCCAGCTCTATATGTTGGTTTAAAAAAAGAGTCCATGAAACATAAGAGAAATCTGAAGAAACGTCGCATGTGCGTACTCCTAGTTGTGTTTTGAGAAAAACAAAGAGTCCATAAAAGGTTTTAGAATGTTTCTCCGTAAGGTCTAGACCATAAATCTATGGCAAGAAGTATCATGTACTAGATCCAAGGGTGGATGTTGATGCCCTTAATTCGCTCTTATATAGAGTACATTATTATGATAATATGGGTGGCTTAGAATCATTTATGTAGGCATGTTTTGCATTTCTCCAATTTTTCAATACGGATAGCCGATGTTAATAGTAATCTACATGTAGATTTGAGGGGATTTTTGGTCTTGTAATAATGAAGAAGATGGGCACTTTAGGCCCTATTTGTATTAGTAGGTAATAATTAGCACGCTAATACATCTTAGCTAAATTAGCTAGCTAATGATTAGCCGGCAATATATTAGCTAGTTGGTGTTCGGTTCGAACGGCTATTATATTAGCTAGGTGTTGAAGTTGATAAATGTCTTAAATGCCCTTATATGCAAAGTCGGGATGTAGATTAACTATTATAATGGAAAATTTAGGTAATTTTGATTCAAAATTGGAAGATTAAATATAAATTATCTATCACAGTAGAATGTGTTTGTAATTGAAATGTCAGTTTAGGGATTATTTTAAATCGCATTTTTTTACATATTTTTGATTTTGTAAAATTTATCATTCTTTGTCTAGGGCCCTGGTTAGTAATCTACTCTATAAAAAAAGCGAGTTTTTTATAATATATTTTGTACTCAAAGCTTTCCTACCCAAAGTAATACTCACCTTTAGATGGCCTTCTATCCATTAATCCAACGGTTGATGGTATTATCTTGTGGGCCACAAACCTCGTAAATCTAATCTACTTCATCAGGATGTTACTCGGTCTCCCTAGTTTTCCGTGAGAAAAACTTACGTAGGGTGTTTTATTACGCGTTTCGGCCAATCTCTGATTTTTTTTCACCGGAAGTTTTTCTACCCACCCACGTAATCACATATCTGGGTCGATGTCTTTCGACGTGAAAAAAAAGGAAGAAACCTTCTTGAACAGTCCTCCTAGGCCCAATAACCAAGTATATCACACTACAAGCCCAATAATTATACTATTTTAGAATCATATTAGCCCAATCGTAGACAACAATGCTGCAGCAAATAAAATCGCTACAGTAACGCGATAAATTTCATTGCCCAGAAATCGACAAACTTATCTGATGAACTAAAACAGACATAATTATGCACTTAATTTATAGCTTTGTCGGCTCTGACGAAGTATAACTTCGTCGGTATTCGCCGTCCGACGATATTATACACTTAATTTCATCGCCCCCACCAATTTAAGCCATTTTGTGCCAAAAATAATAATAGCCCCATGAACACGAACCTTAGATTTCACTGGAGATTTCACAGGCACACGATGAACAATGAACAACACAATCACACAATGAACCCGCTACGGGACGGCATCGGCCTCCATGGCGGCGCGCAGAGAAGGCAGGGACAGCCCAAGCAGTGCGCCTCCAAGTGGGGAGGGTAGTGGCGGCCTCGGTGGCACACGCAACTGGGCGGAGAGGGCATTGTTGGTGTGACCAGGCATAGAGGGTGTTGGCAGCCCCGGCGGCGTGTACCCATGAGCGGAGAGGGCAAGGGCGGCCCCGGCAGCGCGCCTACGGTCGGAGGGGGTAGGGGCGGCTCCAGCGGCGCACCCGCGCACATGGAGAAGAAGGCCAGGGTGGCTCCAGCGGTGCAGGGAGGAGAGGGGCAGAGCAGCTTCGGCGATGTGCGTTAGGGGGAGGGCATGGGGAGGAGAGGGCCAAGGCAGCCGCCGCCGAGCGCGGAAAGGCGCCGTCGGTCCGCTTTGATTTCCCCTCATCGTTGGCGCCGGAGGGGTGTGCGATTGGGTGTGGCGGCGGCGGCCCGCGCCACAGCGCATGGGGCCGGTGGCAGGGTCCCACGGGGAAGGGCGTCGTCCCAGATCTAGCGGCAGTAGTTGGGAAGCAGGGGCGGGGGTGAGGGCATAGACGGATGGGAAGCCGACGCGGGGAGTTTTTAAGGGGGCGGAGTGACTAATTTCGTCGGATCCGATGCCAAACCGATGATATTAATTAAAGTTGTCAGTCCATAGGTTGCCCACAAATTTAATGAAATTCAAAAAATTATGGCAGCCACTTAAATTCATCGGAGTGCGTGAGAGACTGAGAAACATAATTAATTTCGTCGGGTGTACCATCAAGCCAACTAATATAACCTAACTTCATCGGCCCTAATAGAACTGACAAACTTATTTGCCACATTTTCGTTAGCTGCAATCTGCCCGACGAAATTATTAAAACCGATGAATTTTCTCGTGTTTCCTCTTGTGAATATCAAATACCAGATTAGCTTTGTAACTCGAGATAATAATTGTTTTAAGCTAATTATTTCCTATGACTTTAGTTCCCGCTGAAATAAAGTATTATTTAGCAAATTTTAACTTTCTAAGTGTTTTAAACATATTTACGCTAAGGTTAAATAAAATCTAAGGCATTAGACATTTAGGGCTAATTTGGCAACCCGATTTGGGGAAATGGAGGGGAAATTAGTTCATTTTCCCCTCCATTCCTCCAAATCCCTCCCAAATCTCTTGGGGAAATGGGGTTACCAAACTAGCCCTTATACTTATGAGTTTTACCAATTTATACTTATGAGTTTTATCATTTTCAATGCTAATGGAGACTTATGTATTTTATATAGTTCAAATTTAATTTTTCTATGAACATTTAGTTTTGAGTTTAAGTTCTAATTTCATAAGTCTTCATTAATCTTGCAGAACCTCAAAAACATAAAAAAATATTTGGCGTTTAGCCCAGCTCAAGTCATCAAGAAAAAAAGATGGTGAGCAAGGAGGACGGGAGGACAGAGAGATAAGCTCGGGCTCTGGGAACAACCACTGGTTGGGGTTCTACTGGAAGTGTGTCGAGCAGCATGAAGAGCGGAAATTTGATGAACGGGCCACTCAAATCAGAAACTTAGATCCCTAATCCCAATAAAAACCCTAAAATCCGAGGAACCCTCGACCAAATCTGCTTTCTCGAAGAGACATTGATAAATGGAAAAACCTTATTTTCTCATAAAAAATTGGAAAATATAATAACTTCCTTTGTCCTTTAAAAACTACACGCGTCACGTGCGGGTTCCGCACGTGCATTTTTACTAGTAGTAAAAATATGAGAGTGATCTAGCTGTGCAAATTTACGTGAACCACTCGCTAATTATAGGGAATTGCTAGTTGTCCTCCTGTTTCTTCTTTATTCCATACCTTTCGTCACTGTGTTGTTTGTTCAATTCTTGAAAGAAAAGAGAAGCAAAGGATAAATAAAGGTGTTGGACGCCTTGAACTAAAGAATGACTTGAAGAGTAGTCTACAATGGAACCATGGAACCATGTGCTTGGCTTTTCCAGGAGGAAAGACTACTAGCTTGCCACAGAGCATGGTTATTACCTATAACGAAGGAAACAGAGATCGATCGAGCTGCATGTATGCCTAGCTAGCACGCACTGGTGTTGAATAGAAGAGACGTAACCCTCCAAAAAAAAATGCGGCATTGCATTGTCCGCCCAAGTACATCTAGTAGCTAAGCTAAACTAAGAGGCCCAGCTAGCATGGCTGAGCTCGCGGCTGGCGCGGTGAGCTCGCTGCTGGGCGTCCTCAAGAACGAGGCCCAGCTGCTACAACGCGTCGGGCACGACGTGGTGTTCATCAAGGAGGAGATGGAGAGCATGAACAGCTTCCTGGAGCACCTGGCGAGGACGGCGCCTCCCAGCGGGTCGCACGACGAGCAGGTGCGGACGTGGATGAAGCAGGTCCGGGACCTTGCCCACGACTGCAGCAGCTGCATCGACGGCTACCTGCAGCGCGGCGACCCTGCGATCCACCGCGCTAGGGGCGGCTTCCGAGGCTACGTCTGGTGTGCTTACTGGTTCGTGGAGGAGTTGTTCGCCAAGCACAAAGCCGCCGCCCAGCTGCGCGAGCTCAAGGAGCGGGCGAGCGATGTCGGCAAGCGCCGGCTGAGGTACGGCGTGGAGATTCCGGGGAAGGCAACAACGACAACAACAGGTGGGAGCTCAGCGGCAGGGTCCCCAGCCCCAGCCGCGGCGGCGTCGGCGTCCTTCTCTTCCTCGTCTCAACCTGCTGCTGGGCTTCTGGCCACAGCAGCAGACGACGATGAGGACGACGAAGAAGACGGCGGTCGGTACGGAGGTGGAGCGGCGGCGGCCAACGCTTGTTCTTCTTACTACTACCACCATCAAGCTCTGGAGCCTCCCACTCTGGATAACTACTTCTTGGAGAAGGTCGCCAACTGGGCGGCGGAGGCGAGCCAGGCCCAGGCGAGGGAATCAATGCCGTCCATCGCCATCGTGGAACCGAGCGATGCCGGCGCCATTGTTACCGAAGGCCTGACCAGAGCGCGCGCACAATTCAAGCGCACGGTCTGGATCAATCTCTCCATGGTACACTTACAGTATGATAAGCTAGGAACAAACAGGGTCCTCTGCTACATCCTGCGTGCGTGCCAACTCCAGAACGACCACCACAACGATCAAAACTACTACAAGGAAGAGGGGATTTCTTCAAGCACACCTTGGGCCGCCTGGGGCCACAAGTGGAGGACGAAAAGAAGAATCATGGAGCGAATCAAAGCCAGTGTTGACGGCAAGGTTACCGAGCTCGATATCAAGATTAATGATATGGAGACGCAGATCAACGAAAGAAGAGGAGAGGGCAACAAGATCAGCATAACAGGAAAGGAGAGTACTGCAGAAAAAGGAACAGAGACGACAGGAAAGAGCAGCAAGGTTGAAGACGCAGGCGCCAGAACAGCAGATGGAAAGGAGAGAACTGAAGTAACAGAAACAGAGACGACAGGAAAGAGCAGCAAGGTTGAAGACGAAGGCCCTGGAAACAAGGCTGAAGAGAAGAAAACCAAACAAGCCGACGTCTCCCTGGTCCTAACTGACAGGCCCCTAGGCATGCTCTACCAGGCGCTGCTAAGTGAGGAAGACAAAAAGAATAATTTTGCCAAGGATGTGCTACGAGTGGATGATGAAACTCTTATTATGAAAACAGCTGACAAGCTTAAACAGCACATGGGAAACAGCCCAATATGTCTGCATGATACCCAGTACCAAGGCATTCTGCGGGAGCTGTTCCTGACCAGTAAGCCGCACCAGGTGGCTGCCCAAGAGGCGGCGGGGACGACGACTACTACTACCACCACCACGGCTGGTGGTCGTGCTGCTACACTGGGCGGTGATCAGATGAAAGAAATCATGGGAGAGATCAAAGAAATCATCCGCATCGTCAAACAAGACATCAAAGAGGAGATGGACCTTACAAAGTCTCATCATCTTAGGGGAGAACAAAACTTAGGCCACGATGACATAGTGTGCGCCATCCAAGATGTCAAGGATAAGATTGCACAGATCAGTGCCAAGATTAAGATGCAGATGGTAGTCAAAGGGATAGTGGACGAAATTGATGAACGCCTGGGAGAGAAGCACACACTGATTGTCCTGGAGGATGAGAATAGAAGGCGTGGACCCAAGTGGGAGGACATCATCAAAGCTATGAAGCTGCTCAAGTGCGCCAAGGGCAGTGCGGTGGTAGTGACCACAAAGAACAGTGGCAAGGCCAAGGAGTTTTGCTGCCCGCCGGCGGAGCCCATAACTTACTCCCTTGTTGGCCTCTACCATGACTCTGTGCTCAAGTTAACACGGAAGTCGGCGAATAATGAAGACGACAGCAACAAATCCCAGATTCTCCGCCATGTCTTGGAGAAGTGCCATCCACATGAGTCCTGCATGAAGATGTTCGCTCGTGCTCTGTACGCTAATCCCAACAGGAGCAGGGAAGAACTCGTCAGGCTATGTGACTCCCTGCAGGTTTCGGAGAACTCATTGGCCACTAATGCTGCCAAGATATTCAAATTTTCCTACAAAGATCTGCCGAGAGAACACAAGACATGCTTGCTATACCTAGCTATCTTTCCTCCAGACAAAGACATCAGGCGATCAGTATTAGTAGCACGGTGGCTCACAGAAGGGCTGATAACAAAGGAAGATTGGCCCACTGCGGTTCGCCATGCCAAGCAATGTTTCAATGCTCTGATCGACAGGATGCTTGTTTCTCCTGGTGCTCTTAGTGATAGAGGAGAGTACAAGAGCTGCGTGGTTAGTGCTCTTGTCCATGGGTTTATCACCAAGATTGCTAAGAAGCAACATATTCTGGATGCGCGCCTGTCGGATCTCTTGGCTCGCCACTTCTCCATCTTCTGTGGTCTCCGACTCCGCGCCTCCGATAGCATATGCACGTTTGTGCACAACCTTCACAACTTTTCTCCTCAACTATCATTGCTCAAGCTGCTAGATCTGCAAGGTTGCCAATGTTTCGACAAGAAAAAATACCTCAGGGCCATCTGCAACAACATATCACTTCTCAAGTATTTGAGCCTAAGGGATACAAATGTTACCCATCTACCGATGGAAATCAACAAGCTCCATGACCTAGAAATATTGGATATCCGACAAACCAAGGTGCCTAAGAATGCAACAAGGCATGTCCTGCTACTAAAATTAAGGCGTCTGCTGGCTGGTGGCAGTTGTCCAAGTCGAAGCAGCATTGGCATAGGCCCATCCAACTGTAAAGAAAAGTCCTTATGCTCCTCTGTCGAGATTCCTAGCAAGATTGAGAAGATGGAGAACATTGAGGTGTTATCTAATGTCATGGCTTCCATGTACGGAAATGAGTTGGAAGACATTCGAAAGTTATGGCAGCTGAGGAAGCTCGGTGTGGTTATCAATGATAATGACAGACACATCGTGAATTTGCTTCAAGTGATTGGTGACTTGAAAGAGTGCCTTCAGTCTCTTTCAATCACAATACCTGAAACCAGAAGCGACGACATTCCTCGCGAAAAAAGAATACTATCAGGTGATCTTTACAGACGCTTGGTACAACCACCCAAGCATCTAGTGAGTGTAACAATCAAGGGACACGCAAGGACGATCCGGCTCCTCTCGTTATTGGCCAAAGGTAGTGATGGACTTGACAAGGTAGCTCTGATTGGCACCATGTTGCAGGTAGAGAGCCATCTGAAGGTCGTTGCTGGGCTTCCCAATTTATGTTGTGTCAGTCTCCGACATGATGCATACAAACATGATGCACTCACCTTCAAAATTGATGAATTCGAACACCTCAAATGCTTACATGTCGAGGGACAGAACATGACTAAAATCGAGTTTGAAGAGGGAGCAGCCGTTGAGCTCGAGAAGATCGTCTTGTCATCCACAAACTTAAAGTATCTTCGTGGGGTCGGTCGTCTTCCAATGTTGAAGGAGCTGGTGATGAAGGGAAATGAATTGTTATTTGTTGCATCCTCTGAAGACAGAGGAGCTCATCAGCAAAACACTGTATCTGTTTCGCCTTCTTCTGAAGTTGGAGCAGCTCCTCAGGAAAGTGCTGAATCTATGGCAGCTTCTGAAGGTGTAGCTCCGCAACAGAACAACCTACCCACTTCAACTTCTGAAGGTGGAGCAGCTCCTCAGGAAAACACTGCACTTGTTTCACATACTGAAGTTGGAGCAGCTCCTCAGAAAAACACTGAAGTTGGAGCTGCTCCTCAGAAAAGTGTTGAATCTATTTCACCTTCTGAAGGTGTAGCTCCGCAACAGAACAACCTACCTGCTTCAACTTCTGAAGGTGGAGCAGCTCCTCAGGAAAACACTGCACTTGTTTCACCTACTGAAGTTGGAGCAGCTCCTCAGAATAGCGCTGGATCTATTTCAGCTTCTGAAGACGGAGCAGCTTCTGGTAAAACCAACCAATTTGTTCCACCTACTCAGGATGGAGAAGCACCTCAGAAAAAAAGGGAAAGAAAAATCACCTTCAAGGAGGAAGAATACCAGCATCTCAAGTATTTTACTTTTGAGGACTCTGAAATGATCGAAATCATATTTCATGATGGTGCAGCTCCTGAGCTTGAGAAGATCATCTTGTCCTTGGGCAGCAATCAGTCCCAGCTTACTGTCCGTGCCAGACTTCCAAGATTGAAGGAGATCGTGCTGACGGGTGACAAGTCAATCCTCCATTCGTTGTTTAACGACTTCAACAAAATTGAAAAGGTGACTCTTTGTGGCACCCTACTGAAGCAAGGTGATCTAGAATTTCTTGCCAAGCGACCATACATCTGCTGCCTAGTGCTCTTGGAGAACTCGTATGATGATAGCCAGCTTACCTTCAAGGAAGCTGACTTCCCAAAGCTCAACCTTCTCTGTGTCAACTGCTCCAAGATAAAAGAGATCAGCTTCCAAGATGGGTGTGCTCCTAACCTTGAGAAGGTTGTCTTATCCTTCGTGGCAGCATTTGAGTCTCTGTCGGGCATTGACAGAGTTCAGAAACTGAAGGAGCTTGAGCTGAATGGTGACCCTGGCACTCCACTCCTTCGTCAGGTGAAAAAAGACATCAGAGCACATAAAAGGAAACCTGTTCTTGTTATAATTATAAGCAAGGAGCCGCAACACCCTGATCAAGACAGAGAACATGAAACGGAAGAGGGTGAGGGGTCATGGTTTGGACGTGTCCCGATCCCGATGGCCAGCTGTTTCTCGATGAAGAAGGATCATCAGTCATCACTAGCTGACGATCAAAGAAATTAAGGTTCCCACTCTACTTCCATTCATCGACATGGGATTCCAGGATCGTCGGCTTTCTGTGTGCTGTTTGTTTCTGCTATGAGTGTGTGTTTGCTTATTCTACATGGTGTGTGCGCAATAAACCGTGCACGTTGTACGCTGCACGTACGGCCGGGTGATTGAGCATTGCAGCTTAAGGTGTGCCTATATGCTCATGTGTGTCGGTTTGGATTTTCTCTGATTGTTGCGTGTTGCTTTCATATGGAAGCTAAGGAGGCATGGGTGCTGATGTGCGTGTGCCTCGAGTGTTTATGCTTTGAGCATGTGGCCTTGTGCGCCCTGCTCATGGCTGGATTTGGATGCGTGTGCTGTGTTGCTTCCCTCTGGACCATCAACTATATGGATAGATGATGGGTCTGTCGTCCATGTATTATGTGTGTTATTTCACTTCTAAGAAGTGTGACATTTCGTTTGTAAGAGTGTGATTCTTCGCTTACTGATTTACACTTGATTTAATTTCTCCCTTTTCTGAGAGCGGCAAGAAATTGCTGAAGGTATATTAGAAGGAAAATAGTCGTCCAGTTTTTCGTTAGCGGGGAGAAAAACCGGGCCAAAAACGCCACTACAACTCACAACCAAAACAACCGGCCACTAGAACATATCACTCTGACCAGACCTGACCACCAAAACAACAACACAGATCTGAAGCCGGATTCACTCATTTATCAAGGAAAAAAAACAGTCGATTCAGGCAATCTTTCGCTGCATCACCGCCTCCTTTAGCTTTTCCAACCCCGTTGATAAAAGGGCTAATAAAGTCGCTATCATGCATTTGGCCTCCGGTGATCTGACGATACTTTTGAGGCCGCCCTTGCATCGGCAATTGTGCATCATCAAGGCATCTCTGAGCCGACTCAGAGAGAAATCTTCGGATGGCAGTCCAGCTCAGCGCAAGAGAAAGCAAACGAGTGGGTATGGTTTTATGTTTTCTTCCTCGGGGTTTATTTGAATCAACCATTTTTGATCGGAATTGAACGGGAATGGAGGGGATTGAGGAACATTTAGTTCATTTTCTCCTTAATTCTTTTCAATTCCCTCTAATTCCGATCGGAATTGAGTTTTGCCAAAGTAGCCCTTAATGAATGGCAGAGCTCTTGTCTCTTTGCTTAAAAAAACTCGGCTCCGTTTGCTCTCTATACATCCACCGGCAGGCCTACACTGCACATCCGCTGCCAGCAAGATCTGCTTGGCTGGATGAGGCTCTAGCCGGTGACATTGAGAGGGGCTCTTTCCCTCCACCCACCCACCCATTCTCCATTTCGATTTTTTGCTATTGGTCTAAATTTCTAGTTTGATCCATTTCTATCCTAAAATTAGTCTAATTTATTTTTCATGTTATATTTACAGAACTATTTAAGTTTGTATGTTCTACGTGCTCCAAAAACCATTCTAACTTTGCTATAAAATTATTGTAACATCAGATAGAACATATGATATCTTCACAGAAAAATAAATATAATATTCTACCGTCTCAAGAAAAATATTCTATATTAATAAAGAAAACTAGAAAAACTTTCTAACTTAGAGAATGAAATTTCTACGTTCAAAAAAAGAATATTCTAACGAAACATAATTATATAATATTTGACCATACAAGACAAGTATCCTACTTTTACAATAAAATAAGAAATATTCTACCTTAAGGAATTAAATATTTCACCTTGGTAACGCAAATATCCTATATGTTCAGAATAATAATACTATAAGCATTTAGAATACAAAAATAAAAGTAATAAACAAAAAATATTTTAAAGAATGGAAAAAATGAAGTGGAAAAAATATAGTATGGGTCAAATTAGGCACACCAACATTGTCTAAAATAAAATAGGGTGGGTGGTTGGTGGACCCTATCCACACTGGTTGACCGGAAGATTCCTAGATGTTAAATTACAGCATGTGAGGCCCACATGTGTTGGAACGCGCTGGTACTGACTTAACATCACCAAGCCCGATGTCACTAGATCAACCTACTGCTTGGCCACCATGTAGGTTCAAGTACATGCCTCATCCCTCTTGCGTCTTCAAGGTGTACAACTTCTGCTTTAGGTATAGATTTAGAGTCAACTTATTGGACATGAACTAGCTTGCTAAACTATCCCTTTTTGGAATGTTTCTGTAAGTGCATCTAGGCTCATAAGTAGTTTTGGTGTATTGAGTGACAACACGGTTAAAAAAAACTAGGCCCTACAGGAATGTAAAGAATAAATTAAATGTATTCCATGGCTAATGAAGGGTTCCTCATTGACACATTCCTATAACTAAGCAAAAATGTTCTCATATGTTGAGAATCAATGGTTTTCATTGTATACCCATTATATGTTGAAGGATAATCATTTAAAGATCAATTCAATAATTGGAAATATTCATGGATCATTGCATTGGCACTATCATTGGTACATATATTCTCTATGACTTGGACAATCTCATTGTTGGTTATCTATTATATGTCGTGGTGAAGGTGGTATTATTTTGACTGGATCCATTGTTATGTTCTTGGTTAACAATTGCTTATCATGGTCATCACATGCTAAATTGATGAAAATAACATGGATGCTATTTCTTCCATTTGGATGTCACTACAATGTAAGAATTCTTCAAAAAGAGCTAGTGGCTGATCAAGATGAAATCATATTGTATATCTCAACAAGTTAAGATGAAGATCAACTTTGTTGAATGATTAGTGAGCAAATGTGCTCCATCTACATATGAAAGAGGTTTTCCATAATGAAGTCCAACTTATTGAGCTCAAAGAGGATTGCTCTCATATGAAGCTCAGCTTGATTTTCTCTCTCTACTGAAATTGATCAAGACGGCTTTATCCATCAACTCCAAAGCTCAAGTGGATTCACTAGATTTACAATTTAATCTTGAGTCTAGATATGTCGTACTATCAAAAGGAAAGCTAAGCCTAGAAAGTTACTAGTCAACATGTACTCTAGATAGTATCCAAGAGAGTTGAGCCTTGACACTCTTTGTGAGGGTTTTAGGTTCTGAGAGTTGGCACACCGGCTTGTCCAGTGGATCTCACCGGCTTGTCTGGTGAGGGCAGTGCCCTGAGCTTCAGTGTTGAGTGCTCTCCGGATCTTATCTTATGCTTTAACTCTTAGCCAGGTGTGCCTCTTTTGGAGACATCCACCTGCACCTTACCTTCCTAGTGACCAAGGCTCTGTGCCTTAGTCTTCTAGCCCAACACCTCTACACCGGACTATTCAGTAGGTGCTACCAGACTGTCTGATAGGGGCCATCGGATTGTCCGGTGTGGCTCTGATACAGTGCCAATGGCTAGTTTTGTTGAGTTAGGTATTTATACATTCCCTCCACGTCCTGTAGCTGATGTTGCTTCTCTCCAATGTCTCCTGTTCTAAAGGCCAGAAAAACACTCTCCAACCCTCTGTTTGTGAGATTGAGCTACTCTTGTGAGAAGCTTGAGTTGGGAGTAAATTGTGAGATTATGTGAGTTTTTTTAGCATCATAGCTTTGAACACAAGTTGGCAAGCGCTGACGCTCTTATTGCTCTTGGAGGTTTCCTCCTAGATGGCTAGGCGTCTACCGAAGGGCACCCGGCTTGTGGGTGCCACTCTGAAGTTTGTATTATCCACTCTTTTGAGCATTGCTTGTGATCAACCTCATAGTATGTACCTTGGTGGTTGGTGAGAGAAGGCCGTGAGTTGAAAAAGATTCAAGCTCTAGGTGGGTGCCTCGACGAGGAAGTAGGGCACTTGAGGGTGTGACCGAACCTCAGGATAAAAATCTTGGTTTTGGGTGTTGTGCCCCGGGCTATCCGGTATTACCGGACTGTCAGTTGTTGTGGGGCCTGACTATAAGTAATTTTGTTTTGGGTACAGGTGGAATTCATGAAGCTTTAAAATTTCAGCCAATCTTTTCCTGGAATTTTTGAAAAATCTCGACACCTTTTAATTATT
Organism: Paspalum vaginatum; assembly: GCA_030272315.1. NCBI lineage: Eukaryota > Viridiplantae > Streptophyta > Magnoliopsida > Poales > Poaceae > Paspalum > Paspalum vaginatum. The sequence goes on along the minus strand of CM059016.1, from coordinate 13,219,416 downwards.
TGGCTAATTTCAGCGATGGTTTTTTCAAGTGGTGGGAAGACATTAGTACGTATTTGTTTTTTGACTGCTCGGGAATATATATCTCAAAGCTTTGATGACAATTTCCTCGAGACACCCATATGTTTGTGGTCAGGCACTCTGAGCCACCCATTCCTGAGCACTACGTTCCACATGTAAGAGCTCGCCATGAAGAACCAGCCCGGCCCGTGGCCATGGCCCTAGTCACCACTAGCCAGCACAGTGGGGGCGCAGCTACAATCATTGTTGTGGCCACAACAGAAAAAACGGCAACAATTTTTGGTTGGCCATCGAGTCCATCTGTCATGCTTGTCAACTTGGTCTCCATACTCATTTACCCTAGTTCTATCTCACATGCCAAAGCAAATTTTGAACTAATCCATTGTGATTTGATGCATGATAACAATCTATCTAGCATCAATGCTAGAAATTGTGACATCATTATGACTATATGGCTCAATGGCTGTGGACGCCTCTTCGTGTGTCACCCTTACATTGAAATATGCCGGATGCTTAGGATCACTCAAGGTCATGGTCTCACTGCTTAGCATTGCAACCACGTCCGACATGGTGGGCCGATCAGCTGCATTTTCTTGCACACACAGCAACGCAATGTTAATACATCTCATGATCTCTGGTGTATGACACTCGGCAACTAATGATGTATCCACAAGTTGAAGCCATCTGTCGTCTTTCCACTGCTGACATGCCTGCAAAGTGGACATGCTCTTCATGATTTCAATAGCGATTCAAAGATATGACAAAGAAGTGAAGGAAAACAAAAAAACACGAAAACTAGAACAATATCTTTTGGCGGGAGTTTGGTTTTGGACAATGATAATGATGCCTTTCAAAACATTGTTCTTTCCTATTTGTGAGATTATGGATCAAATCACTATATGTCTATTATGGATCAAATCACTATATGTCTAAACACTTACATGTCCAGGGAGGTTGATAAAATCTCCATAACGATAGAAACTTGATGGTTTTTTTCCACTGACAATCTCGAGAATTAGCACACCGAAGCTATATACATAAGATTTTATTGAGAAGAGGCCTTCCGAAGCATAATCAGGTGCCATATAACCACTGAAAGAATGTATATACAACAAACTCTGATGTCAAATTGTCAAGTAACAGTAACTGGTAGCTTTAATTTGTGTATAGCTAGAGTGGACGATTTGCAATAAAAAATCTTACTATGTCCCAACGATCCTTCTTGTGTTTCCTTCGGTATCATTTGAGCTAAATGCTTTTGCAAGCCCAAAATCTGAAATTTTAGGATTCATTTCGCAATTCAAGAGAATGTTGCTTGCTTTGAGATCTCTATGGATGACACGCAACCGCGAGTGCTTATCTAAATACAGAAGTCCTTGTGCAATCCCATATATTATGGCTGAGCGTTTATTCCAATCTATTAAATGTTTTCTTATTCCATCTGCAAATAAGAAGTAACCATTACCTTTGGCAGTCAATATTAACTAAGATTATATACTACGATACAATGAGAAGTAATACCGAAAATGAAGAAGTCCAAGCTTTTGTTTGGCAAATATTCATATATTAGCATTTTTCCCCCTCCCTGGCAGCAGCATCCCAAAAGCCTAACCAGATTTGTGTGTTGGAGCTTTGCTATGAGCCGAATTTCATTTTTGAACTCTTTAAAACCTTGCCCTGAACGTGAGGCAATAAGTCTCTTAACTGCAATCTCCACACCATCGGAAAATCGGCCCTAGAGACAATGAAAAGAGATGGGTTACAGATGGCATTTTGCAGTTCAATCGTCTTCTGATACTTGAGTAATCGACTGACAAAGATAATGAGCAACCACGCAGTTGATTGTATAATGTTTAATAATAAATTAGAACTATTGATTAGCATGGCTTGATTCTCTCTCTCTCTCTCTCTCTCTCTCTCTCTCTCTCTCTCTCTCTGTGTGTGTGTTCTTTCATCTCTTACCTTGTATACAGGACCAAAGCCTCCTTGTCCAAGCTTATTTTCTTCAGAGAAATTATCTGTTGCTTCCGATACTTATGAAATGTCATAAATCGTGAATTCTGAGCTCCTTCCTTGTAGTCCCCAAATTAGTGATTCATCCTCCTGCATATTCATCTCAGCCTTGTTCTCCTGGCCTTTAGCTGAATACAGAGTTGATGTAATCCTTTCAGTTGATTATTTTTATACACTCGTACGTAGCATATGAACAATAAACAAATAAAGAAACTCATTGCCCAGCATTTCTATGTAGAATGTGCTGACCTTTTATATGCCTTCTGAGGAACCTGATGGAAACGATGATGCATAAAAACAACACAAGCAGTGGAACAACCAACGCAATGACCAAATCTTTGGTTTTTCTTTGCAACTTCACAGGCTCTATCATGATGTCAAGAAAATCGTCCCACATATTAGAACAAATAATGGAAAGTTGGTTACATAGTTTGACTCATATGGGCAATATAATTAATAAACTTTTTTGGTAATTTCATATTTAACAAAAACCCCACATAACCCACGTAAGTGGTGGCACTTGTAAGAACTGAGACTTAGAATAAAACTGATGCATAGGAATGAGTTATTAGGTGTTCAGGATTTATAATCTTAGAGAATACATTTTCTTTGTCAATAAACTCAGCGCTTTATTTTTTTACTCCATTGGAAATTCAGAAGCAAAGCTTGTTTGAATACATTAGACCTAAAGTTTAATTATATCTAAAGTTTACCTAGCTAAAGTTTAGTTCACTGACCATTAGCTTTGAGGTATTTGAATAGTATGGGCTAATAGTAGTTAGTTAATCCATTATTTATACTATGAATTGGCATTAGCTCTTCTTTTTTTTTTTTTTTTTGACTAACGGTTAGTTCAAAGGTTAGCTAAAGTTTGGCCCGTTCATTAGCTGTTTGAATGCAAATGGACTAAACTTAGATGGCTAAACTTAAGCCCATTGTATTCAAACACGCCCTAAGAGTTGAAATGTTTCTGAGTTTGAAGAAGCTGTATACATGCATCAAGTTGAAAGTTGGCTGCAAGTTCTCCATAAAAAAAATTGGCTGCAAGTTGAAGAAAGGTTTATGTCCATCCTAAGTAGTACCATATTAGTGCGACACCCAGAGGCGAATCTAGCTGAGAATGTCACTAGGATCATTGGGGGTCAATTCCGTTGTACAGCATATATTTTCTTAGGTTCAAACAATGATTTAGTGAATGATTTGTAAATTTTATCGGGGTCAGCTCGTCTAGATCCGCCCCTGCACCTGCCGGCTAATAGGAATAAAATTAGGTGGAGGACGTCTGCATGCAAGCGTGTATGAGACTAGACATCATCTTCGTTGAAACTTGATCCCGTGGCCATTAGTGAATCGGCGCTTTCTCGCACATCGCCGTTCCCGCGGCTCATCGGCTCGGCTGAGGTTGGGAGGCTCCAAAATCCACGCGTCGGCTTGGCTTATGGCATTAGCACGTTCGGAGATGATTATGCGATGTCTTTGATCCGCATGGTCTGGAGCTCGACCCGACGCAACTAAACCCTACGTTGCCACCTCCGTGAAGCCTCTTGGGTCCTGGACTGCTTGTGGCGGCACGCCATGGTGGCATGACCGCAGGAGAATTCAGATCGATATATGGGGGGCATGAGACACAGACCTCCTTGTGGTGTCAGGGGGGAGGAAGTGGATCGGAGGATTGGGTTCTCGTGGCAGTTGCGGCAGCTAGAAGCCGGAGTCTTCGGAAGAGGAGGCGGTGGCCGGCCTATCCGCAGTGGCGGTGTCGAGGGAGGAGCCAAAGGCCTCGGCATCCGCGGTGGCGTCGGAGAGCAGTTGGCCTAGGCCACCCGCGACGGCGTTAGAGAGAGAGGAGGCAGAGGCCGGGCGACCCTCCGCGAGCTGAGCCGTAACGAACGGAGCCGATAGACCGATCGACCCTACGGCTGTTGGGAACCGTGGGATGTTGAGGTCATCCACGCGGCAGCCATCGATGCTAGGTATCCACAAACGCCTGCGTGGATAGCCCTGCTAGTGGGGTGGGTCCTAATGGGTATTATGGGTAGGGTTTTGTTGTGGAATTCGTTTGGATGGGTGGTGGTGGGTTTTTGAAGCAAAAGGGTCGGGGTGGGGCGGGCTTACAGTGAGTGCGGGTTGGAATGGGTAGTACCCGTCTCGACTCAATCTGCTCCTAAGAACGCGATTCGTCTTCCTCTCGATCTCTCTTGGTGACGGACTCGCAGGAAGAAAGCGGTGGGTCGGCCGGCCCGAGACCTCGACCCTGCCTCCCCAGATTTGCCTTCCTCGGTTCCTCTGCATCTCCCCCGAGATCCTGCCTCGCCTCCGTCTTCTTCTCCCTCGGCAACTCGAAGAAAAGAAGTGACAGACTGGCGGCCACTCGCGGAGTCAATTCCCAACGACGAAAGACAGTTCAAGGTGTGCCTCCTCCAGCTCCTCTCTCTCTCCTCTGCATCTTTCCCTTCCCCTTCCTCTTCCACTACTCCGAAGCACCTCAATCTCCCCCGCTTCCCTTCTCGCTATGCCGCGACCCTGGGCTCGGTGTCGAGCGTGCATCTCCGCGGTGAGTGCTGGGTCCCGGTGGGGTGGCGGCTGGTGCTGCTCGGGCGCGGGCGTGGGCTCGCTAGAGCGACAGCACGGTGGAGATGCGCCGTAAGCGCGAGGACGGCGAAGGGGACGGGGATGGGAGCGCGGAGAAGAGGGGCACCGCGTGGGGGCGTGGGCGGAGCACAGAGGTGTGCAGGTGGAGGGGGAGCGAACTGTGCTTGTGAGGCCATGGAGTGGTGCCCTATTTTGATGGATTGAGACGGCGTCGGCAGACCGACAGCTCGAGATGGAAGGGCTGCGGCCGCCACCGTGGTGGTGCGAGCTGAAGGCGGCTTGCGGCGATGGAAAGGCGACGGTGAACGCGTGGGGAAGAAAGGATACGCGTGTGGGTTACCCGTCATCGGTGGAGCAGGGTGGGGCGGGCAGAGTAGGTGAAAAAATGGGCAGGGGCGGGGTGACATTTTTTCTTCATTTGTCATGGGGTAGAGTGGGTGCGGGAGGGTATAACCCCATTAGTAGGCTATGCGTGGAGACGTCCTCCACCTAATTTTATTCCTAATAGTTGACATGATTGGTGCTGGATGTGAAGGAGATGCGATGGTGCCAAATGTAATCTTCTCTTTAAGCAGTACAAACCTATCGCTATTTTAAATTTTATTAGAAACTCAGAAACAGTAGCTGAGAGTAACTACTACAGCTGAAATTGAATTTGAATAAGTCGTGTCTATATATCTAGTTGAAAGTTGACTGCAGGTTGAAGAAATTAATAGTAAGGCCGTCCTAAAGTGAAGGGCACCTGCCGGCTAGTTGATTTGATTATTCCAACTGGTAATAATATTGTAAGGAAATAATGGTAGGCCGGTTTGCTTACTGATCTTGGGCTTATGCTTAGGCACAACAGGCGGCGATGGCGGTGCTCCGGACCTCGTCGTGGCATTGCTGCTGTAAAACTTAGTTGCACCGTACCTCAAGCTACACCACACACCAAGAACCCGCCCTCTTTGCCTCCCAGAGAAGTGCGCCATTGCCCGGTCGCTGAAATTCTTGAGGCAGTTATAGCAGTCTAGCAGAGATCCAGCGCCATGTCCGGCGTGCACTGAGCCAAAGAATAGACCGGCGGAATGCTGCTGCTATGGCCATGAATGGCCGCGGTGTTAACCATGCCGGCGTAGTGCTTCGTCGGCCGGTGAAACCGAGGCACTTTGTTTATTGTGCCGTTCAGCAGCCCCTTGACGTGGTCGAATATCTGTAAATCCTGGCTGTCGTCGTCACCCCAACCAGGAAACATGGGATCCTTGGTGATGTTCATCAGGATGATCGCACCATGAACGACTGCCGCCAAAGCATTGGGGTTGGTGCTGTGGTCCAGGTCAAGGAAGTCCTGGTCGGAGAAGCGGAGGCACATGTCGTCGAACATGGTCGCCTCCTTGCTGAGACCACACAGGTTCCCGGCGCCCTGGAACGCGGTGGTGATGCAGGCGCGACACGCGGTGCCGTTCAGGTCGCGGCAGAGCGCGAGGCCATAGACGGTGTTTGGGACGGCGCCGACGGAGACTTTGGCGAATCTGGCCGTAGAGGAGCCATCGTCCGCGTCATCGAACACGCTGGTGGAGGCGTTCGTCGGCAGCATGGCGGATAGGAGCTCCATGTTCTTCTGGTACGTGCTGTTGGCGGTGTAGCTGCCGGTGGTGCCGCAGGTGTACCAGGGTTCGGCGGTGGCGCCCATGGGCGCGAGCGCGAACCCAAGAATGAGCAGGAGGAGGATGAGGATCATGGCTGACTAAGTGACTGGCTAGCCTAAGGGCGTGAGGTTTAGCACCGAAGTGTGGTGACCACTGGGCAGACCTTAAGAAGCACCCGCTGCTGTTGAAATAGTCAGTGCTCCCGCCCCTAGCTCCCTGGGCGTATACCAGCGTACGTAGTATGCAGTCGAGGTTGAGCATTACCCGGATCTTAATCTAATCTAATCACCTAGGATAGATAGATGCACATTAAAACCAAACAAGTACTGGTCCATCAAGGTTTGCTCCATAGTATCTACATACCCTACTCACCTAGGTACATAATTAAAACCCATATAATAGTGACAGTGGGGGTGTAAATACTACTATAAATGTTTAGTTACAAGTTCTGAGGCCATTCTCTATGGTAGTTTCATTCTCGTTAAATGAGACGACATGTCAGCAATTATGATGATGTGGTAGTGATTTAATAAAGAGAGATGAAATGAGTTTCATTTTGATAAAACTTCGTAAACACTGTTACCTAAACATAATGGGTCTTGCATGTTGGCTATGGAACTGCACTAAATGGAACCATACGTTCTTAGTGGTTTTTCAACAATGATTTCAATCCCTTCTGGCTTACGTGGCATCTCTGAAATCATCTACTAAGAATGGCATCAGTTAAAATGTGTAAAACTGGATAGGATGCTTAAAACAAAGCCCACATTGATATTGCTCTAGCATCTGCACCTTGGGGTCCACGCCTATGCATATTTTTACATCGATCACATGGATGCACTTCTATTTTTAGACTTTAATTTGGTCAATAATGCACAAACTGATGCCTTGGGAGCATTGTGCCGTCTCCGATTCGGGTTGCAAACACTGCAATGATGCGCCAAACAACCACTATTGCGTGTGGTGGAGAGGGGAGTGGAGAATGGTGGAGCCATGGAAGCGGAGCTCCGCTTCTCTGTAGATATTAGGAAAAAAGAGAGATAGAGATAAAGGGGAGGGGGTAATGAATTGGGCCATAGAGGTATGGATCCCACATGTCAGTAGCATATTAGGCATGTGGACATTTGTGATCTCCAATAGCACCTTCCTGAATAATCCATAAAATAATATTATGACAGCCAGCCCTACACTGATGGGTTATTGACTTACCAGAAACCCGTTAGAGATGCTTTCACCTTCTAACTTGTTGGGAAAGTGACATTTAAGCTTTGTCATTTTTATAGATATAGCTACTCTTAAACTATTGTATTTAGAATGTTTTCTATAGATTTGCCACAAGAGAGATGAGTAAACCTAATTTTTTCCCTTTTGGTGATGTGGCACAACTCAGATGGCCAACACAGCAGCGGGATGTGAAATGACTTGATTGCCCTTGTACTTGGATATCCCATCAGTATAAGAAAAGTTTAATAAACAATTTATATGGCCTATAAGAAAGGGAAAAGTCCATTGGACAACCTTGAACTATCATGCTCGTCCGATTTTCAACCTTCAATTATGAAACCGGGTAAGATAAGCCCTCGAACTAACCAAATCAGGCGAAATACCCCCTTGGGCCATGTGTAAAGCTGTATCGGATAGTGGTTTTCTTTTTTTAAATAATAAAACATTGTTTAATCTCTATAAACTCTTAATAAATTTATTTTAAACCAAACAACTGCGAAATTTGTACCAAAGATTTTCTAATAATATAGCCAATAAATTAGTCTCAATTTTAAGATATTTGGATTATGGTTTATTCCTACATCTAAATTTATTTATCTAAATATAAATATCTTCAAATACAACAGCAATATATAGATTGTGTTTTTCTTATTTTTTTCTAATTCAAAAGGGCGTAAGGGGGGTATTCTGCTCGGTTTGTTTAGTTCGAAGACTTAGGTTATCCGGTTTCATAGTTGGAGGTTGAAAATTGGATAAGCGCGTCAGTTCGAGTTTGTAAAATGGATTTTTTCTATAAGAAAATGCCTGTACTAGTGAAAATGAGATAATAATGTGACGTTTTGGGATATTCAAAACAGAAAAGAAGATGTTCAAGCTAACTCATGTTTGTTAGCCCCTCCTCCCTCCCACGCGCCCTGCTTCCAAGATCCGGTTCTCTCTCCTTTTCGTTACTGCGTGTCTCCGTCCCCTTCGCCTCTGCATCGTCCACATCTATCTCTCTATCAGATTTCAGATGCAACCACTGCATCGCTAACTAATCCAACTGAAGCTCGAACATCGCAATCAAGGTTCACATTACGTTTAACTCCGATTGATCTATCGTCGTGCATGCATTTATATTTTAATCGCATTTTCTTTGTAAAAAAAATCTAGTTTTACGTTCATGTTCCAATTTTTGTTCAATCCGATTGACCCATTTTACATTTGCAGTAACGTTTTGAAGATAAAAATCAATTTTTTAAAATTTCTGCTCCAATTGTTACTCCTGGTTGATGATAGAAGATCGGTTGATCGCTTCGACAGGGAGACGAGGCGGCCATGGCGACCAAGGGCAGCTCGGGGGCGCGGAGCCCGCTGAGCCTGGTGGTGGCCATGGCGCTGTGCTGCTTCTTCTACGTGCTGGGTGCGTGGCAGCGCAGCGGGTACGGCAAGGGCGACCGCATCGCGGCGGCCGTGAACCGGCAGACGGCCTGCGGCGGCGGGACCGACGGCGCCGACGTGGCCGCGGGGCTCAGCTTCGAGACGCACCACGGCGGCGACGCTGCCGCGGCCGCGAACGCGTCGTCGTCGTCGCTACCGCCCGCGCTGTTCGCGCCGTGCGCGGCGGCGCTGGCGGACCACACGCCGTGCCACGACCAGGACCGCGCGATGAAGTTCCCCCGCAAGAACATGGTGTACCGGGAGCGGCACTGCCCCGCCGACGGCGAGCGGCTGCGGTGCCTGGTGCCCGCGCCGCCCGGGTACGTGACGCCGTTCCCGTGGCCCAAGAGCCGCGACTACGTGCCCTTCGCCAACGCGCCGTACAAGAGCCTCACCGTCGAGAAGGCCGTCCAGAACTGGGTCCAGTACGAGGGCGCCGTGTTCCGGTTCCCCGGCGGCGGCACCCAGTTCCCCCAGGGCGCCGACAAGTACATCGACCAGCTCGCCTCCGTCATCCCCTTCGCCGGCGGCCACGTGCGCACCGTCCTCGACACCGGATGCGGCGTAAGCAAGCTCGATCTATCTTGACCTGCCTGATGATCTCGTCGTGTTCTCGTCGGATCCCGATCCGTGACCTCGGCGTCCTTTCCCTGTTGGTTGGTTGGTGACTTGGCGTGCATTGCATGCACCGCCACCGTGCGATGCAGGTGGCGAGCCTGGGCGCGTACCTGGACTCCCGCGGCGTGATCACCATGTCCTTCGCGCCGCGCGACTCGCACGAGGCGCAGGTGCAGTTCGCGCTGGAGCGCGGCGTGCCGGCCTTCATCGGCGTCCTCGGCTCCGTCAAGCTGCCCTTCCCGCCGCGCTCCTTCGACATGGCGCACTGCTCCCGCTGCCTCATCCCCTGGGGCGCCAACGGTACGTCCGTAGCTCGCCGGCGGCCGGCGCGCCGTCGTCACACACAAGACTAACACGTCGTCGCGCTGCGTGCACGCAGACGGGATGTACATGATGGAGATCGACCGCGTGCTGCGCCCCGGCGGCTACTGGGTGCTCTCCGGCCCGCCCATCAACTGGCGGGCGAACCACCGGGCGTGGGAGCGCACGGAGGCGGACCTCTCCGCCGAGCAGCAGCGCATCGAGGAGTACGCCGCCATGCTCTGCTGGGAGAAGGTCACCGAGATCCGCGAGGTCGGCATCTGGCGCAAGCGCCCGGACCCCGCAGCCGCGTGCCCCGCCCGGCCGCCGGTCCGGACGTGCGACGAGGCCAACCCCGACGACGTCTGGTACAAGAACATGGACGCGTGCATCACGCCGCCGCCGGCTGCCGCCGCCGGCGAGCTGCAGCCGTTCCCCGCGCGGCTTGCGGCCGTGCCGCCGCGGATATCGTCCGGCGCCGTGCCGGGCTTCACGGCGGAGTCCTACGAGGAGGAGAACCGGCGGTGGGAGCGGCACGTGGCGGGCTACAAGAAGGTGAACCGCAGGCTGAGCAGCGAGCGGTACCGGAACATCATGGACATGAACGCCGGCGTGGGCGGGTTCGCGGCGGCCGTCTTCTCTCCCAAGTCGTGGGTCATGAACGTGGTGCCCACCGCCGCCGAGCTCTCCACCCTCGGCGTCATCTACGAGAGGGGCCTCATCGGCATGTACCATGACTGGTAATCGTCCATCTACAAATTGAAACACTTCGGTTTTTTACTTTTTTTAATGATCTGATTATCTGAACTCTGATGTGCAAATATGGTATTTTTGCTTCGTCTTCTTTCCTCTTTCAGGTGCGAAGCTTTCTCCACGTACCCAAGAACCTACGATCTCATACATGCCAATGGCATCTTCACCCTCTACAAGGACAGGTGTGAACCAAAACCTCTCACCTTCTTCTAGGACCTGAAATTCGAATTGTGTTCATCTCTCTCTCAACGTGTGAATTGTGCTGTCCTTTCCTGACAAGTCTGATGAACTTGAAGCAGGTGCAAAATGGAGGACGTACTTCTGGAGATGGACCGGATTCTGCGCCCCGAGGGCACGGTGATCCTCCGGGACGACGTCGAGGTGCTGCTCAAGGTGCAAAGGACGGTGCAAGGGATGCAGTGGCGAACGCTCATGGCCAACCACGAGGACGGCCCCAACATCCGCGAGAAGGTGCTTTTCGCCGTCAAGAAGTACTGGACCGCCGACGACGAGAAGGAAGGCAAGGGCTCAGAGGAATAAATGGAGTGTGAGATAGATGAGGCAGCGAGGCTAGATTAGTAGATTGGTGATGGGGATTCGGGGTGGACGAGTTTGTTTGATTTTTGTCCAGAGGGTAGCCAGAGGCCAAGGTGGTGTTAGGTGAATTCGGGACGTGTGTGCTGTGCTGGGAGTTGTTCTTTTTTTTTTCCTTTCATGTTTCATCTGCCACGAACAACTTATGCTTGATGATAGATGAATTCGGGACCTGTTTATAATGTACTAGAAGATTATGCGTCCCGTGCTCTATATTGAGTGACTACTCATCAACTGAATGATTTTCTTTGCAAATATCACCACTTCTCCCTTGTCCTCCTCTTCTCCCTTCTCTCCTCCCCGTCCTCCTCCTTCCTGACCCTTTCCTAGCCTTAGCACCGGTGGCGCCGGCGGCGAGCCTCCTGCTGTGTCGCTCCCTATCCTCAAACCCCGCCGTGCTGCTCCTTACCGCGCGTCCCTTCTCCCCGGACCTGGCCACTCCGCGCCCGGACCCGGCCCAGGCCGGCATGTCATTCTCTAGGCGAGGTGAGATGTTTCCTCACCCGCGCCGGAGCTCTGCTCGCCGGTCACCAGCCTGGTGGTGGCAGCGGCGCCCTCCACCCCCTTCCTTCTTTCTTCCCCTTCTCCCATAGATACAGTGGTGATTTCAAGTGGTGATTTTTAGGGTGTTACAGTGAGGTTGCGGTCATACCAACTTGTCAACTTGCTATTAATCTTATCCAGTAGATACTGAAATTCCACTTTTTTTAGCATCGCGACCGTAGAGGTATCCCTAGGTACCTAATAGGGAAGCTTGTTCTTGATGCAGAGAAGGCAGCCAAAATTTCATCTAAGTTTAGATCAGCGCATCTAATGGGCACGATTGCGGATTCAATTCGGATTTCGTGCTTGACCACAATTGATCTACGATTAAGATTTGCATCTAGGGTTTTGATCGGGGACTCGATGGTTAGGGCTCCGAATGGAGTTCCAGATCTCGGGGTTGAAAGAAATGTGGAAGAAAAATGGCTCAACTAAGGGAAGGCACTAGAGACTGGCTAGAGACTCGACGTATATTACTTGGGAGGGATTAGATGAGGGAATTAATTTATTTTTTTTAGTGTAAGATGAGGGAATTAATTAATATTGTATAAAAGGTTTAATTAGCGGACTCACGTTCCCAATTAAACCAGTACGCAAACAATCCTCAATTAATTATCAAAAAAAGTATTTAATTAGCAAGATTGTTAATTACTCAACTTAAGTTCAATGGGGAGTTTAGAACAAGGATTGACTAAGTTTGACCAGGCTGAAATAGGTTGCAGTTCAATTTATGTTCATTATTATTTTAATAAAATGCTCATACTCTCAAAAAAAAAAAACTGGGTTGATACAACCACGTACGCCCTCCCTGCTATTGTTCTCGCATGAACGGGTGACAACTGCCAACACTGCAGCGCGCGATGGCAGCGGGGTTAGCGCATGCCGGCCATTGGCAGAGGTGAGTGGCGTGTGGCACCACTGCCCCGGTGATGGCACCAGCCAAGGCTCAGGGCGTCCAGGAGGCATCGACATTGGCGACCGTGCAGCGAGGGCAAGCACTCCCACAGCAGCCATTTTCCATGGCTCATCTATTTTTCTTGGCCTTTATGGGCACTCCCTCAAGAAATAAATTGAGTGCTCGATAGTTTCGTGTCTGTGTGAAAAAATAACTGGTGCCCAGTATAATCGGTGGGTAAACCGTCAATAATGTTAGGATAATGTTATTTGTGGTAGTCAATAGCCACGGCAACTGAATCAATTTCCCTTGTCCCCTTTCCTTAGAGGAATTTGCTTAGCGGTTAGCGGCGGGCAAAGCCTTATTTTGCTGGCTGTTTCTCCGTATTCAAGCAGTGATCCGCGTACTATTGTGAGCCAGGGGGGAGGGGAACACTCGGCCACAGCGGCTGAGTACAGCGGCACGGCTAAAATAGCATCCTCGTCTTTCGCGTTTTGCACTCCCTCTCTCGCATATCCATACGAGATTGTTCGATTGACCATCCACACACATAAATATGTGTATACCCCATCCGCTAGACACACACTCCTCTTGCCTTATCGGATTCCGCTTGCCACATCATCCATGAGAATTAAGGGGTGCCATGCATGAAAACGATCATGTTAGTTGTTAGGTGATGGGTTGGGATCGCACCTGTCCCATCTCATGCACCCTATTCGTCCCAACCAACCCGAATGCCTAGTTTGACGACTCATAGTTTGGAATGGATTACGATAGATTGGGTGCGTGGGATTGAAGTGGATTTTGATTTTTGCATTGACTTAGAACCCACCTCAACCCCTTTCATACACTCCACTCTACTCTCAAATAAACCACTGGCTGCCAAACTAGCCGGCCCTAAGTTAAAAAAAAACAAGTTATTTTTATTGCATTTGTGAATAATTACATTACATTAATTGGTTGCACGCATATACTAGCGGTATATAGGAGTACATATATAGCAATACAGGCAGTACTTGCAATCCCTGGTCTTATTGTGCTTGATTCATTATTACACACACGCACAACTATATAGGAGAGCGAAGATTGACAGATAATTAACCGAGGTTTAACGGAATCATTGCATTGCTTAGCTGATGTAGTGGTTGATCTTGTCGTAGTACCTGTCCCAGATCATAAGGCCTCCGTAGTTGGGCTCCTTCTGGGCGAACTGCAGGATGCCGTAGTAGAGGTCCTTCTGCGACATGTAGGCGTCACTGTCCGCCTCCGGCGACGCCACCACCCCGACGAACACGCGGCTGCCGGGGTACGCCTTGGCCCACTTGTCCCAGGAGTCGAACTGGCCCCACTCGCACTGCTGGTCGCCGCCGAACATGCGGACGTGGACGCGGGTGAAGAGCCCCGTCGCCAGCGCGCCCTGCAGCCGCTGGTCCGGGTACGCGCAGCGCGGCGTGGCCGTCAGCGTGATCCCGCCGCCGCGGTAGTACCGGTTGTACCCGTACAGGCGGCGCGCCAGCACGTCGTAGTACTCGGTGGCGCCCTGGTCGATGAAGAAGTCGACGCCGTTTACCTGCGCGTCGCCGAAGGGCCGGGCCACGCCGGCGCTGGACCCGGCCAGGAAGGCGTTCCAGAGGTAGTCGGCGACGTCGACGGCGGCCTGCGCCGACGGGAGCCAGTACTCGCCGCCCTGCCCGCCGATGGAGAGCAGCACGAGGACGCCCTTGGACTTGCAGTAGTCGATGTCCGCGCCGACGCCGGCGACCGGGTGGCCGGACAGGTCGAGCGTGTACGTGCCGTGGCCGAAGGCGCTGAGGAAGGAGATGATGACGGTGGTGTAGGCCCCCGTGTCGCAGGCCGCGCGCAGGGTGCCCTCCTCACTCTCACTGTGCCGCCCCCAGTACACGGCCACGTCGCCGGGGCCGGTGGCGGCGAGCCCGGCCGCCGCAAGGGACAGGAGCAGAGCTGCAGCTGCTAGGAGCCGCAACGCCGCCATTGCGTGCGTGGTGGTGACTTAGCTTGGTGAGATATGGATCGATGGATATATGGTTTGATGGTGGTGTTAGCGCGGCGCAGGAGAGTATATTTATAGCTGCTCGTTGGGACGCAAGGACGTACCATTCTTACGTACGAAGAAACAAGACGAAAGCAAACCATGGCAAATTCCATGGGTTTGTTAAGCGCCCCCTGAACGACGGCGGCAGCGCCAGCGGTGAGCAAGAAGATTAAAGATCGAATCGACAACGCGTCCTAGCTGACCGTGGCCGCAGCCAGCTACAGCTCACGGTCGGCGACTAAAATTCCATGGGTTCAGCAAGTAAAGGGAGAATATGTATATTATATATATATCAGCAGCAATTTCTGGACGATATATATAAATATAGAGAGAAATGGTGGCAAGCAATGCAAACTGGTCGACCACATCCATCCATCCATGTACTAGGTCGTACGTACGGTACCTTTTGCAGTAGCAAGATCTGAACTCACTAGCTCGAGAAGCAAAGCAGCTGTCTGTTCCAAACAAACCAGGGAATTGCCTACATGCATGATGTGCAGAACTGACATTTACTCCAAAACTAATGACCCTTAGCTACTACTCTTCAGAAGATTAGTATCATTGTTCATCATGAGATGCACATGTCAAAGTTTTAAATAGATGGCTATAGCCGGATTTAGCCTCTGGAGATGACTAAGGCTAAGAAAATCACCTTCTAGCGCTATATGTTCTTGGACGCTAATAGCTGTTATTAGCCAGCTAAAACAGCTAAATGACCCTTCATTTAGCTCCGCTAAGTGGTAGGTTGGGACGTTGGGCTAAAACAGAATTGGGCCTCCTCCAGTCCATCTCTGGTTAGTTCATTGTTCATAGTTAATCAGTGTGTTTGGGTCTTTGAGAATGAGTCATTGAACTATGTTTGTGACTTTGTCAATTTGTCTACTGAACAATGTGTTTGAATGACGATTGTAGCGAGGACATAGGGGTCATGACTGGTTTCTATACATAAAATGGTCCATACTCCACATTTATATGCATATTTTACTCATTTGTTCAAGGTCTTTTTTGCAAAACCACTAACTAGGTTAGCTGTGGCTATAGCCCGCTAATGCCCTTGTAGCCTCTGGAGAAGGGAGCCGCTAAGAGGCTTAGTCCACTATATAAAACATTGGCACATGTACATTGGTATATCGGCAAACTCATCATATATACTTGTCTTCCATTTAGAAATGTACTAACATGGAGTGGTAGAAATAAAGAAAAAAGATTATTGTAACTAGTGCTTTGACAATTAAATTAGAAGTTCCTTGCATGCCTGCGTTAAGACAACATACAAAAGATTTCCTTTGTGGCATGGTTTATTCTCTATTATATAATCTCCATAAAAGATAATGGAATGAACAGCTTCTACTATTTATTGATGAATTATAAATAATGCTTTGACAATTAAATTAGCAGTTTCTTGTATGCCAGCGTAAGACAACATACAAAGGACCTCTTTGGTAGAGCTTTGGCTCCTGATAAAATAACCCTGGCTCTTAGTTCTCTGGTGGAGCATAAGTCTTTTTAGAAGTTGCCAAATTCCATATTGCCCCTACATGTTCTTTTGATTGTCATGTTATTGTCATTGTACCCTTGGTTTTTTCATCGCACCAGTGTGATCGAGGACGGACGTGTTCGCGCCAGCAAGGGCCACTTGTACGCCATCCAGCATGTGGTGTTTGTGGATCCATGTGCCTTAGCCTTCGAGAATGTGAGTCGAGCAAGCTATTCAGAACCGCACAAAGAGATCGTTGAAAGCTATATATACATCCCTGAGTGGTGTTCACCTATATATAATTGAAGGCGATGCCCGCATACATTTTGGAATCAATGGGGACCAGTGGAAACCGCAAAATTGGGGCTTCGGGTGTGTAGGCATAGAGGTGTTCTGAACCCGCCCAAGGTTCCTAGGAGGAGCTGCTTCCATCAGTGCACAACGTTTGGTAGTTTATTTTTTAGCAAAAGCTTCTCAAAAAGCCTGCCAGAAAGATGAACTGTGTACCCAAGTATTTTAATCCCCCTCCCCGGGCGCCCCCACCCCCACATACATGAATTTTGAACCCTTGAATCTACAACAAACTCCCATCTAACGACTCTATTTCTTTCTTTCTCCTCTAGCCTTCTTTTTCAATCCTCCTCCTCGTTCCTTTTGCCACCGCCTTGGATGCTTGAGGAGCTCAAAGCCCTGCCCCCGACTGCTACCTCCTCCCATCTCCAGCGGCTCCCGTCACCACCCACAACTGGCACCACGTAACTTGGCTTCGTCAGGCTACCATCGTGACAACCGTACCCTTGCCATGAAGGAAAAAGCTCCCCGCGGGGATCCCCACGAACGTTGGCGGGGGACATTTCTTCCCCGTCCCCGTTCCCCGCGGGGAATAAATCCCCACGTCCCCGCTTAAATTATAATTAATAGGTATGTTTTTTGTTACTAGTACAAAACATTGTCACTTATACGCATTGTTAAAGGTACAAAATCATTATATATACATCATAATGAATACATTTGTACAATGAGTGATCACTTGTCAAGATAATTATTTATTTTATCATTAATTATTACATAGAAACATCATCATATGCAAGCTTAACGGGTCCCCACGGGGACCGTTTACCCATGGGGGGGGGGGGATTTTCCCCGTATACATCCCCATGGGGGAAGAAACTCCCCCATCCTCGTCCCCTAATGGAGGAATTCCCCGCGGGAAATCGGCGATCGGGTCTCCATCGCCATCCCTACCCTTGCCTCACCCAGCCACCAACCTCTACCGCCAAAGGCACATAGCTCCTTGCCACCCCACCCCGAGCCCACCACCTCCACCAGTCAAGCCTACACCTATTGGCCTTCCCTTTAACCCCGAAATCTATAAATCCCCAACCCCAAACCCTAACCCCACCCCCTCATCGTGATTGGATGGAGAAAATTAAGTGTGGGAGGGCAAAGAAATACTCAGGTGTAATATAACAATCCCGAAAATAATTAGAGGTTAAGTAACAAGATAATGTCGACTTTTCACATTAGAGTTCACCCTCTGCCTCGAAAACCTATGAAGTAGAGTTATGTTTTCAAATAACATCAACTTGTAATGGACCACAAAAGAAAGAGTTGGGATAAATCAGGAGTGACACCAATTGACACAGCATTTTATTTTGGCGATCTCAACAAGATAAAAGGGTTCCATGCTTAAATTACACCATTTGATGTCCTAGATGGGAATGGGACAACCACGAGATGAATTTGGTAACGGCGTGCAGTTTACACCTTCTCATTTGTCATTATTGATGGTGGGGACAAGCAAAAGTATAAATTGATATGACCGCAGATAGTCGGACTGATGACACGCAGCACATGCATGTTGATCTGCAGAAAAGGTCATTCGACCGGACACGCTTAAGCTTCTGTCGGTCAGCTTGACGAGTTTTCTTTGCAGCTTATCCAGAGAAGACCTTTGGGCTTTGACCTAGGGCCCTACAGCGAAAAAACAAAGCATATGCAACTTTGTTTCCTTCTTTCTTCGTTGCATGGCAAAAAGTTGCTCAGGGCTCCTTTGTAACGCAAAAAAAATTATAAAAATTGCATAAAAATTTCACATAAAACATTTAAAAACACAGAATTGAAAAAAAATCGCATTCCAAAGGAGCCTTAGCAAGCGATTTGAGGGCCAACTCCCTGTGCGACATCCCACTCTAGGCAATGGGCCCATCCCTGATGGAACGGGGATGCGATAATTTTTGTCCCATGAGATCTAATCGGGGAAAGTTTGCCCCGTCGGCTTTGCCTGCCATGGGGACGGAGAGCCACCACCCAATACTCGTTTCTCTCTTTCTTTAGATATAAAACAAAGTGAGAAAATAAAAGATCAAACGGTGAAACATTTTTTTTCTATCAATTTTAGTCTCTTTTCAATCTTTTTCAATTTTTTCCAAATTGTTCAGTGGGATTAATGTGAGGAATCATACGTTTTTGTGAGATGAAAAAAGGTATTGTGAAAACTCATTCTTTTACGGTGTAGATAGATGATGAATTGACGATCGCATCGTCATTTGGACGATTCGATCGCAAGATATATAACGACAAACCAAAATTAATTATACTAGTATACTGTATTTATATTTAACAAAGAAGAGAAGACAGGTTGAGACGAAGCATCGTCGTCAGAGGTCACTCGTCAGTGATGAGAGAGTGGAGGACAGCACCCGTACAGATACAGACACGGCACGTAGGCGAGAGCTAAGCTTGCACATGCTGACCAATTCCATGTGTGCGTGTGTCGGTGATCAACGGTGGCGCTGACCAATGCAAGGCGGCTTTGCCAGACAGCCGGCGAAGTTGACGGCTTCTGCGGCCGGCGATGAAGCAGAAGAAAAAGAAGATAAGGGGGGCCCAGGTTGCCAACAAACAGCCGTCGGCTTTTCACATTCTAGCTTTCGCTTCCTTTATCCAAAACCAATCTAGCTTTCCCCTTTTATAATCAATTCAGGTTCTACGAGAATGCAATACAAACAGGCTAGCTTTCTGAATACTATGCAGAGTTAAGTTACAACGCAGGCCGGGGCTCTTCTGAGTTCTAGTTATGTTGTGTTTGCTGGGCTAGCTCAGTACTCGGTAGCAAATGGTGCTAGGGGTCCTGTTTTGCGTAACACAGTATACATAAGTAGTTCTAAACATTTTTAGGCGATTTTGATGTCTCTTTAGACTGTAAAAAAGAGTAAGATTCCGATGCTCAGAGTTTTTTTTTTTTTTTTTGCCGTAGCTTGGAAGGTTAATGTGCAGAGGGTTCCATTTATTGAAAGCAGGAACATAACGGATCAATGCATCATAGCCATCGAATTGCTTTTCTACTCCAGAAAAGGAGCACATTATATATTAACATATCATCTTACAACCTCAGGGGAGACAGCTGAATTCCACCTCACAAGTATATGGTCATCCTGCAGCAGGAGTATAGCGAAACATGTTCAGAAGTTTCTAGAACAGAGCCCTACAACCAAGGTCGCTGTTCAATGCAGAGCAACTGCAGCATTACTTCTGAATCAGTAAATGGAGGGGATTCTCAGTATTTACAGGGCAATTGCTGCGACCGAATACTGATTCAAGCGTTGTCAGCTGGCCTAACCGTTTCGCCGTTCCTTCCTGCTGCGCGATACACCACTGCTGCTTCCTTCCTGAGATGATTGTGATAGACTTAGGCAGAGTTGCCCTGGCAAAGAATCCGTCAGGCTCGAAGACGTGGCCTGGTCGCATCTGAGTCCAGAACATTCACAATCTGGTGAAGATGATGCCCCTGGAAAGAGCTGCAGCTCCTGAGGTCGTGGCGCATAACCTTGACCAGCATCAGCAGAGTGGTGCTGACTTTGAAATGGCAATGCTGTATTTGTTGGGTGTGTCATGGCCGCAGAGCTTAAATTGGGAGTGTCGTTCCACATCTGATGAGGCATAGGGTGAGTCGCCAAATCAGGAGTTGCAGCATTTGCCATTGGATTTGATATCCCAAGGCTGCTGTTCCCCATCATTGCACAGAGGTCGTTTTGTAGTTCTGATATTCGGATTTTGAGTGTAGTGTTCTCATCTTGCAACTCATTCTTCTCTGAACTGACCTGTCAATAAGTGTACTTAAGGGTTAAGTGTTTAACAGGTGCAATGCAGATAGTAAGCTGAAACATCTACCAATGTGCTAAATCAAGCAAGCAGTGTGATCAGCAGTAACCTCCAATGGTAAAGATGAAATGTTAATGAGAGCCATCAGTCAATTGAATATATTGGTGAGTTTCACAACAGATAATATGTCCTACTTTTAGAAGAACAACTCTAACCATCTATCTTTCTTCCTAACAAGGAAAGTAATAAATGTAGATGACTTAATGGTAATGTGCACAAAAACCTTCTTCCCTTTGGTCGTCTCCATCAATTGAGAAACACAATAATTCATGCAGCATATATCATGTTTAAAAAATTATTAAGAATATATAAGTATTTTAATTTGGAAACTCACATATCGGCGTTCTGATACAAGAGCAGACTGTTCCTTCCTAAGAGATTCTACTTGAGTCATCAAATCTCGCAGTACTCGCGCAGCATCACCTAATACTGAAGCTTTTCCTGCATTTTGTCGATCAAGATCTGCAATAGCAGAAATATGTTCATCAGTGGCTTAGATATTGGTAGCAAAATCAATAACCCTGACACACAGAACTGTAAAACTAAGGCATTGTTCACATAAATATACAGTTTAGGAGATGATGATGATGAGTATGCAATCACATTTAATAGCATACAATGCAAAGTAGGAAGCATTAACTTTCATCATAAATACACAGTTTAAGAGATGATATTCCCTACTGTTCATCAGAATGCATGACTGCATGGGGCATCAGGGAGAATTATCCACAGTGGTGTTCCATTCAAAGTACACGATAATAATAGCTTAAAAATACAATAGTTTCGAAGCAGTAGCAAATTTACAAGAAGCACTTTGGCAGCCAAATTAGAAGTTCCTTGCATGGTAACAACTGCAAACGTACTCAGTACAGATCGTGCTAAGATGATGATGCCTCTAAGACAACACAAGGATATCCATAATGGCATGGTTCCTTCATCAAGATGCAGTAGTACAGTGACCCATAAAAAGAACAAAAGCAACAAAAATAAAGGAATGAATGTGAACAATTTTTGTAGGGGCTAAATAGCAAATCGATGAAGACATTTGGCTTTGAAAATTTTGTTTTCAGAGAAACATTAACATATGGTGGACCACTCAACGGGGAGCTTGAAATAATCAGGAAAGCGAGCAATTCACATGGGGAATTTTTTTTAGAAATTCTAAAGAACGACATTAGTATACCTTTTAGAAAAGAATGGAAGATGTTATCTAATGATATATTGATATGGCTAGTCGAAAGAATCGGATGGGAACAGGACAGACACAGAGTGAAATGAACTCGCCATCGGCCATCCTTTGGAGGCTCTGAGCTCTTTAGGTTTAACTTCTGCTTACATAATTCATTATATAGCCAGTTGCCTAGCACAAACACTAACAAATCTGCTAAGTTATCTCAACCAACTAACTGAAGCAATCTTCTAGCAGCCAAATATGAACAATCTTAACAAAAAGAAACAATCAATCTTAACATGTCATCTTTCCTTTCTTCTTGCTCTGATAGGTTCTCCAAACAAACATGTTGACAACATCTTGGGTGACACATAATATACCGAATGGTGCAGATATACTATGCATGAATCATGTAAATAGAATATAAGCTAATTTAAGTTCTAATTTCAGTCCTCACTGAGATGACTTCATACTGGCTGCCATTAACAGATGAGTTCAAGTGGAGCACAGAATGATGGAATCTAAGCAGATACTGATTTTTCTCAGAAGCTAAATTAATTATATTACAGATAAGTTAACAGTTGATGACTACTAACCTAGCATACTGCTGAGCTCAACAAAAAGGTCATTCAACTGATCACGCTTAAGCTTCTCTCGTTCAGCTTTATGAGTTTTCTTTGGAATCATTTCCTGAGACCTATGGTTAAGAGACCTGCAGCAGAAAAATATTCAGGAAACAGGAAAACAATGCTGCGGCAAATGGGGAGTACGCTGAGGGTCTGAGGGAGCAAACCATGAGAGCAAATAAGTATCAGAAAATAATGGACAGAATCAGAACTCAGAATAAGTTCAAGGTGCAAATGTAGAAATAGGTCAACTGAGACTAGGTAAATATTAACTCCGCAGATATCTGAATATAAACTTTGGACAGAACATATTATGAGTGTCAATAGCATGCAAATTACCACAGCAACACTTACTAATTTGAGTTTATTGAAATCTGATACAGTAGGAATGTAGGATGCTGGTAGAAACTCACTGCAGGCTACAGACCTCATTCTAATGTGGCAAGAAGTGACCTATAAAGTTCATGCAGATGGTGCCTGACTACAAACCTCTTTTATGACACGGTCCCAGTCCCGGAGATCCTGCACAGGATAAAGGGGCAAGAACCCATCTGTGCTGCTCTTGCCTAAACAATATTTACTTTTTAGTTATATAAGGTTTCTTCTGTGGGTTCATACACCTTAAATTAATGACAGGTCTAGCTTCAATATTTAATTATTCATGCATGTGAAAATGACAAGCCTACAGGAGCAGAAGCAGATGAGACTGCTTACTTATGAGATACTCCTTCCGTTCCAAAATATAGGCCGTTTTAGTTTTGTTCTAACTCAACCTTCTCTACCTTTGGCCAAGTTTCTAAAAAAACCCACCAACATCTACAGCATCAAATTAGTTTAATTAAATTTCCATAACATATATCTTAATGGTGCATTTATTTGGTATTGTAGGTGTTAATATATTCTTCTATTGTAAACTTGGTCAAAGTTAAAGGTGTTTGGTTTATGACAAAACTAAAATGACCTACATTTTTTGGAGGAGGGAGTGGTGGACTGGTGGTGATTAATAAAATAAAGCTTATGTCTCTCTGAGTCTCTCACGGATCACGAACTTTGAGTGTTAGTAGTCTGTCAAACAATTCCATCTGACACGAAACTGAGCAAGCAGCACCATAATTGGACAAAGAACCACAAAAGGCAATGACGTAAATCAAATTTATGTACCTTATATTTTACTCATTTGATTGGGTGTTTTTGCTTGCAGTGAATCAAATGAAGAGGTTGGGGATGATAAAATCATCTGGTGGACATATATTTTACCCAAGATATCTACTATTGTTGGCTAAGAAAATGTAGTAGTAAATGCTTCTACATTAGATACTTTTGACTCTACCTCAAAAGCCATAGTCTCGGTCAGAATCAGGAGGCGGTCTAAAAGTGCAACAAATGTGGCCATGCAAACTGGGCTAATCAGGTCATACTGATGACTGCTTGTATGAAACTAGGTGTACCAACGTGGATTTAAAAAAACTAACCCATCAGCAGGCGTCTCGGCAGCAGCATTTGCGCTGCTAGTACCAGGCAGTGAATCCGAGCTTTCCGTGTCAGCCACCATGCCCAGAAAATTATTCCTGTACCACAAGAATGAGTATTTTAAGTTCCCGAGAGCTGACGCCAAGTGTAGCAACAAGGCCGACTAATCTGGACCGCAAAGTACCATCACACAGAGCCCCAAATCCAATCCACATAACAGAAATCTGCTCGTCTCAACAAAAAAAAACATAACAGAAAATATGCTGCAAAAAAAAAAATACGTCGATATGTAGGCCGGATACGGCCCAGTGTTCACCAGCCCAACTCGACTCACCCCGATCTTTCGTTGGCGGCATGCCGGCATTGACCTACCGCCGACCGGCTACGGCACCACGGCGCCAGCCGCCCCTGCTCGGCGCGCGCCGCCTCCGCTCGCCCGCCCACCTGTAGCAGCGCGCCGGCGCCGGCACCGGCACCGACGCACGCCGTCCGCCCGCCCGCACGAACGGACCACCGAAACTTCTGGACATGGAGAAGGACGAAGGGAAGGGAAGTGAAGGGAAGAGAGAGGACCTCAGAATTTTTTTATTTCCTGATTTTGATACAAACACGCAGATTATGGATAAGATGAAGAGCGGCTACTCCCCCGGCCCGCCGCAGCAGCTAAAGCAAAGCAAGAGCTGCGATCAAGCTATCAAACTGAATCTATCCCACTCTGCCCGCCCACCAGACACCTCAAGAAACTAGCACGACAAAGAACCGCGATCCCCCGAGGCCCACCCAAATTCAGATTCAAGAAACGATCTTTGGCACGCGGGTACCTCGGCCTCGACGGATCTCGATCCCCGCGGCCAGGCAGGTGATCTGCGGCGGCCGGCGGAGGCTCGGCGTGTTGGCTTGGCGACCGTTGATGGAGGGTGACCGGATGCGCACGGCTGAATGGGGGGAGTGGGGAGCTAGTGCGGGGGACGAGGCAGGGCGGCGAGCACGCGCACGCGGGCGCAGCGAGCGTGTGGCGGCCATCCACCCGCACACTTGTGTGACCCAGGCGGCAGCGCGGCGACACATGGCGTGGCGTCGCCGCCGGCCCCACCGGCCACGGGAACTCCCTGTGCTCGACGCGGATATGGACGAGGGAAAAGGCACACTCCCGGATTGTGAACGAGCTCCCGGTGGATTGGGATGGGATGGAAACTTGTTCTCCTGTCCCGCGCTGACGCGTTGCTGCGGTGCCGGTCGCTTTCATCCGTCTGTGATTTTTGCGCCGTATTTCTACATATTTGATTTTTTTAATAAAGTGAATAATTAAAGTTGTGAAAAAATAAACCACTTAAAGTTGAGAATCCAAGTTATGAATCTATAGGACCGTCTCAGCAGATCGTGTAAATGGTCGTCTATAGTACTATAACGACACTGTAGACAGCGTAAAGTTTGAAATAGACGACGATGATACGTGATCGGATGGATTTAGCCTAAACACAAATAGTATAATTAGGGAGTCTACTGCCTATAGAGTAATCTTCTCTAAAAACACACTTTGATTTTTTAGCTCACTATCTTTTTCTTAAATGCCACCCTCACACACCACATTTTTTTCCTTCAATTCCAACCACTTTCTCCTCCCTTATCCCAACTCAACACACCAATTTTTTCTATCTCCAATCACATTTTGCATCAGAATTTTAAAGTTACACAAACCTGCCAATTTGTGACGCC
This sequence comes from Paspalum vaginatum, assembly GCA_030272315.1. NCBI lineage: Eukaryota > Viridiplantae > Streptophyta > Magnoliopsida > Poales > Poaceae > Paspalum > Paspalum vaginatum. The sequence goes on along the minus strand of CM059016.1, from coordinate 13,194,145 downwards.
TCCGCCTGCCACCATCCAACCGGTAATCGTCCTCCATCTCCTGGAGCTAGCGGTATCATCGCTGCCCCATTTTGTGTTTGCCAAAACCTTTGATGGCCTCTCATTGAGAGACAAACTATGTGAGTTCACCTTGGAAATGGCGAAGTGCTCATGCCTTCAAGACAATACTCCTATTTATAATGCAACTTGTGTGTGAGGAAGTCTTAATTTATTTTCTAATTGCATGCTTTAGAAAAACAAGGAGATGACACCTAAGGGGTTATGTGGCATTTTACATGGCGTGGGAGGAGGATATATGAGCACCTCACCTTATTATGTGTCATGCATGGCTTTAGTGATTTGAGGAGTTGACTCATGAGTTTAGACCATCTCCAGCAGACTCACAGTAACTCACTTTCCCTCACTAACTAATTTTTTATGTTTCATCACACCGCCTTCCCCCCTTTAAATGCAAGGACGCAACACTCCACTTTATCCATATGTTTTTACATGAACTTTTCTACTCGCACGTGCAACACACTCCCCTCCTTAGCCTAACTAGCCTCCCCTTACACCACCTGACTCCCCACTATCATGTCTTTCTCCCACGATCTAGGTTCTATTCATTTCTTCGTGCTTGCAAGTGAACATGAAGGGGAGATTTGTCGGTAAAAAGGGGGTAGACGGCTTTAGGATCAACCTCCCTTCAATCTGAAGTCCATATTCTTTCTTGCATTGGTATTAAGTAACTCTCGTGTAGTTGCATGAGATTTGGAGTGAGAGTGGAGCGTGGCCTCAAATTATCTTCTCTAGCCGTAGGATGCTTGGCCCTTGCAATATTGATGTCCAAGTTCGTCTCTTAAGCCGGTTTGAAAAAGAAATCTAGACTCACTCAGTGTATTCAATCAAACTAACTTCAATCCAATGCGTAAGATAAACTTCATCTGCACTTCTTAGCATACTCCCTCTGTCCCATAATAAATATTGTTTCATGATTCAAAATCTATCCACAGTAAGGGATGTTTTAGCTATTTATCAGCTACCCTAAGAGTCATTTATATCCTTTGTGACTTTTGGGATTACATGGTCCTTAGCCCTGTAATGAAATCCACGAAATCTAATGAACATACTTGAACAATATATTGAAATAAATTTGAGGGTTACCTTTTTTACATCACCAACAAAAACTTAATTTGGATTGAAATATTGCATTCACAAACTCATTAGTAATTTAAATTGGCTTTCATTAATCACCGAAATATTACCTTAAGGTGCTTATATGCTCACAAACCCCATCCTCGTGTCATACATGCACTCACGCTCTCATCACTTTTGTAAACGCACTTGGCTCGCTTAGGATCTCATGCATCATCGTACATCAGTCGAGCTCGCCTCTTCACTCAATCATGTACGCCCTGCACTCATCTTTCTTCCTCATGAGCTCTAACACATGCTAACAACCCTCGGCGTACTAAAAGTGGTTAGCAATAGAAACAAAGATGCAAATAGTTATAGCCAATCTAACTAATTGAGTAAAATGCATTGCCGGTTCTTAAACTTGTAGAGCTGTATCATTCTAGTCTCTAAACTCCCAAAGCACACATCTAGGTCTCTAAACTTCTAGTTTGTGCCATTCTGGTATCTAAAATCTCAAAGTACGTATGTTGGTTCTTAAACTTTGTTTGAATCTGTGGCGGAACCGCCGATTTAATCCGGGCTAAGCACACCTGCCACCTCTGGCTTGCAGTGCAATTAGACCGAACTAAACCCGGTCGTCCGTCTTCCTCCTCCCGTCGTCTTCCTCCTCGCGACGGGAGGGGGAGCTCCGGCGGCGCGCGGTCAATCCCGGCCCTGCGGGGCTCGGGAGCTCGCTGCGGAGTGCCGGGGAGAGAGAGGAGAAGACGGGGAGCTTTACCCACTACCTCAGACGGCGGGGGAGATCGCGGGAAGGGTCGGCGACGAGTGCCCCTGGCCGGCGAGGTCCGGCGGTGCAATACGCCGAAGTGGGAGGGTCTCGGGCGACGCGGTCTAAACGGGAAGGTAGAGTTGAGGGCGGCGAAGCTCGGCGCGGTGACGGTTGAGCTCGGGAGTGGGCGGAGATGGCTGGGGGCGAGCTCGCGGTATTCCGGCAATGGCGAGCGCGCGAGAATGAAGGAGAAGAAAACCAGAGAGCGCGGGCGTGGGGAGGAGGGCTCGAGAAATAGGCTCGGCCTCGCCCTCGCCCCGGTGGCGCGTCGCGCGCGCGCTGTCCGCGCGCGGCAGTGGCGCGTGGCCGCGGCGGCCGGGACGGCCGGCGCGTGGCCACGGCCGCTCGGCGCGCAGCGCCGCGTGGGCGCGCGCGGGCGGGGAGAGAAAAGAGAGGCGCGTGGGTGGACCCGGTCTATGGACCACGGTGGCTGACAGGTGGGGCCAATCCCAGGATTTGTGAGTACGGTGTATAGACTCGGTGCATCGAGCGAGGGAGCGGGTCCGTGCGCTGGCGCGGGCGGGGCTGACAGGTGGGTCCCGCCTGTCATACAGACGAGAAAATAAAGGAAAAACGAAAAAAAACTAAACCCCCTTTGACCAGCTGATTAGGTTTCTGAAATTTGCAAATTTGACCAATTTAGGAGCCGAATTTGAAAAAGACCCAATTGAATGAAATGTTGTACATTTTGAAATCTACAACTTTGTCAAAAGGACCTATACCAGATTCCAAATACAAAATGATTTAAATTTGAAAATAACTTGCTGACTCCTGTTTGACCAATTAAAACCCCCAACTTGGAAATTATAAAAGTCCATTTTAGGTGCATTTTCATGAAAGGTGAGCTATACCAAAGTTGCATAGAATCTCATGATCTACAACTTTGGTATTCCTGACATGGCAAGATTTTGAATTTTGTTTCACAAAATTTTGAATTTACCAAACAGGGCTGAATTCGGCAAAAGTCACATTTTCACATAAAATGACCCAAAACTGGATTTCAACATTCATGCATGCTAAAGCACAAAATACCAAAGTCATTCCTTATGGGATTACCTACAAGTTTGGTATGTAAGGTTTTATGAAAAACACAATGGCCTTAAAGTTATATCCACAATTCAAACACAGCTTTTTCTGAAAACTAGGTTTAGTTGCTCAATTGGCCTAGCTTATGCATGCTTTTCAAGTGAAAAGATATCATTATGCTAATGTTTTTAGTGCAAAGCATTTGAGATGCCTAGGGCATCACAACCCACCCCCCTTAAAGAAATCTCGTCCCGAGATTTTTGAAGTGTCGTGGGTGGTTAAACTGGTTGTAGTTAGTGTTGGGTGCACGTATTGAGTTTAGACCCAGAAGCTAAGCTGTTGTAACGTACCGATTTGAGGTGGATAGCAGAAAACCAGGGTACTTAGTGTGTAGGTATTCTTCCTGCTCCCATGTGGCTTCTTCTTCGGAATGATTACTCCATTGAACTTTGTAAAAGTTGATTGTTTTCCGACGGGTTGATCTTTGCTTTTGATCGAGGATTTTTATGGGACGTTCTTCGTATGTGAGATCTGGTTCAATCTGAATTTGAGAGGTATCTACCACTTTCTCCGGCACTCTTAAGCACTTCTTTAGTTGGGAGACGTGAAACACATCATGAACTGCAGCCAGATGTGGTGGTAGTTCTAACCGATAAGCGACGGCTCCGCACTTTTCAATGATCTTGAATGGACCGACGTACCTTGGTGCTAACTTTCCTTTCACCCCAAACCGTTGTACCCCTTTCATCGGAGATACTTTGAGATATACATGATCCCCCTCATCAAAGACTAATGGCCTCCTCCTTTTATCCGAGTAACTTTTCTGTCTGGATTGTGCTCTTTTGAGATGGTGGTGTATGAGTTTCACTTGTTCTTCGGCTTCTACCACTAAATCAGGGCCAAAGGTAACACGTTCACCTGGTTCGGACCAGTTTAGTGGTGTTCTGCATCTCCTACCATAAAGAGCTTCGAAAGGAGCCATTTCTAAGCTCTTTTGGTAGCTATTGTTGTAAGCAAACTCTGCCCAGGGTAGACACTCATCCCACTTGGTGGAGTAAGTTAGTGCACAGGCCCTTAACATGTCCTCTAGGATTTGATTTATTCTTTCTACTTGACCACTGGTTTGAGGGTGATATGCTGAACTTCGAATCACAGTGGTTCCGAGAGCGGATTGTAAATGTTCCCAAAAGCGGGACACAAATATCGAACCTCGATCGGAAGTGATGGTCTTGGGTACCCCATGTAGGGAAATAACTCGTGCAATATATAGCTCTGCATAGGTGGCGGCAGTATAATGAGTCTTGACGGGTAAGAAGTGTGCCGACTTGGTGAGCCGATCGACAATTACCCATATGGAATCATATCCTTTTTGGGTACGAGGCAAACCCACCACAAAATCCATGTGTATATCCTCCCATTTCCATGCTGGAATATCCAGCGGCTGAAGCATTCCAGCGGATTTTAAGTGATCAGCTTTTACTTTCTTGCACACGTCGCACTCAGACACATACTTGGCGATTTCTCGTTTCATACGGGTCCACCAAAACTTTTGCTTCAAGTCTTGGTACATCTTATTGCTGCCTGGATGTATCGTGAGTATTGAAGTGTGCGCTTCGTCCAGTATCTTTTTTCTCAACTCCATGTCCTTGGGTACCACTAGGCGATTCTTGAACCACAGGACGCCTTGGTCATCAAGCGTGAAACACGCCTTCTTCTCTTCGCTAATACCTTCACGGATATGTGCCATACCCTTATCTTGCTTCTGAGCTTCTATGACTTGTGCCTTGATTGTGGACTCAATAATGATACTATAGAGTTCTGCAGGCTGTCCTGGAGGTGTTTCAATGTCACTCATTTCACAGCAGATTACTCTTGCTGTAGGTCGGACCTCTATCACATTGCAATGAGCTTTTCGGCTTAGTGCATCTGCTACCACATTGGCCTTGCCTGGGTGGTAGTGTATCTCCAGATCATAATCTTTTATCAACTCTAACCATCGCCTCTGCCTCATATTGATTTCGGGTTGGGTGAAAATATATTTGAGACTCTTATGGTCAGTGTAAATGTGACATGTGTTGCCTAACAGATAGTGTCTCCATATTTTTAGTGCATGAACGACTGCAGCCAACTCAAGGTCATGTGTTGGGTAGTTGGCTTCATGTTTCCTCAGTTGGCGGGAGGCATAAGCAATTACTCTTCCTTCTTGCATCAAGACACAGCCAAGTCCATTACCGGAGGCATCACAGTACACCTCAAAAGGCTTGGTAATATCTGGTTGAGCTAGCACTGGTGCTGAGGTTAACAATTTCTTCAAAGTTTGGAAAGCTTCTTTACATTTCGGATTCCAAAGGAACTTGGCATTCTTCTTGGTCAAAGAGGTCATAGGTTTTGCAATTTTGGAGAAATCTTTGATAAAGCGGCGGTAGTAGCCCGCTAAACCAAGAAAACTCCGGATTTCAGTCACGGTCTCTGGTTGTTTCCAATTTAGCACATCTTCTACTTTGTTAGGGTCAACTGCGACTCCCTTTTCAGATAGTACGTGACCCAAGAAACTCACTTCTTTCAACCAGAATGCACACTTGCTAAACTTGGCATAAAGCTTATGCTCTCTGAGCCGAGTGAGCACGACCCTCAAATGTTCTTCATGTTCTTTTTCATTTTTGGAGTAGATTAGTATGTCATCTATGAATACCACCACGAACTTATCGAGTTCATTCATGAACACCGAGTTCATCATATACATGAAGAAAGCCGGTGCGTTGGTTAACCCAAATGACATGACCAAATACTCATATAAACCATATCTGGTAGAGAATGCTGTCTTGGGTACGTCCTCTTCTCTAATCTTCATCTGATAGTAGCCAGACCTTAGGTCAATTTTTGAAAAGACCTTAGCCCCAGCTAATTGATCAAATAGAATGTCGATGTGTGGCAGTGGGTATTTGTTTTTGACGGTCACTGCATTCAGTGGCCGATAGTCAACGCACAATCTTTTCCCACCATGATCCTTTTTCTCAACAAAGAGAGCTGGACAACCCCACGGTGATGAACTAGGCCTAATGAACCCTTTGTCTAATTGTTCTTGTAGCTGTACTTTCAATTCCTTCAAATCATCAGGTGGCATCCTGTATGGTCTTTTTGACACAGGTGCCGTGCCTAGAACGAGTTCAATGGCAAATTCTACATCCCGTTTTGGTGGCAATCCAGGAAGTTCTTCCGGAAATACGTCCGGGAATTCACACACTACTGGTATCTTTTTAACCTCTTGTAGTTCAGTCGCATTGACCGTGGGGGTCATGTGTTTTTGGTTTGGCATGTGTATCTGTATAGCCTTACCATTTACGCCTGACTTTAATTGTATTGTCCTGCTGCTAACATCCAGGACTGCATCGTGTTCTTTCATCCAATTCATACCTAAAATAATATCAATCCCTTGGTGTGGTAATACCACGGGGTTGATGATAAAATTTTCTGTGCCAATGCTCAGCTTAAGCTGTCTAACCCCCAAACTGGTTTCAATAGGTGATCCCGGTGCTGTAATTTGATAATTTTCTTTCAACTTGTACATTTTTATCCCATGCCTCAATGCATATGTTTTACTGATAAAAGTATGTGTAGCTCCAGAATCAAATAACACGACGGTCGGTTGACCGTTGATTATGAACGTACCAGCAAGCACCGGTTCTCCGGCGGAAATCTGATCCATGTGCACATAGTGCACGCGACCCATCTTGGGCATGGGTCCCTTCGGCTTGCTCTGTTGACTTCCACCAGCTGGGGTAGGACCCTGTATCTTACGGGGTGCCCTACAGTCACGACTGAAGTGACCTATTTTGCCACAATTGAAGCATGGAGCACCCGGCCCTGGGACGATGGAAGCACGGGGAGCTGGCAACTGTGCGGGTGCTCGATAAATGGGGTACTGTTGCTGCGGTGCTGCCCGATGAATCCACCTTGGTTGGTTGGGTCGGACCACATAGCGAGACTGCTGAAAATTTTGCTGTTGAGGTTTGTATGCGGTCTTTTGCTTCTGTGAAGGGCCAGTCGCTGATGTGTTGACTATCCTTTTGCGCTTCTGATCCTCGTTAGCAGCTCGGAGACGATTCTCCATTTCGAGAGCAGTGTCTACCAGCTCAGTGAAGCTCTGGTAGCGCCGAGCCAGGTGAGTCCGGAGGGTAGGGTCAAGGCCCTCTAGGAGTCTCTCGGCCCGCTCCGGCTCAGTAGCCACATCTCTCGGAGCATACTGTGAGAGGTGGATAAAGATCTGCACATATTGCATCACGGTCCGGTTGCCCTGCTTGAGGTCTCGGAACTCGCGACGCTTTTGCTCCATCAAACTTGCCGGGATGTAGTGAGCCCGGAAAGCTTGTCGGAACTCCTCCCATGTGGGCTCATGGCCCTCTTCCTGCATGGCGAGGAAAGTGGCGTACCACGCTCCCGCAGGCCCATGAAGAAGCTGAGCAGCAAATCGAGCCTTCTCTCGCTCATTGATCCCTGGCAGAAGGGTAAACTTGGACTGGACAGTGCGAAGCCAGTCGTCTGCCGCCAATGGCTCTGGGCAGTTGGTGAAGACCGGGGGTCGCAGCCCCTCAAAGTCCTGGTAAGTAATGCCACGTGGCCTGTACTCCCGCGGCTGTGGTTGTCCACGGGCTTGACGGTCTTCTGCTAATAACCGAATCAGCTCAGCTTGTTGGACCACCAAAGTGGCCAGCTCCGGCGGGGGTGGAGCGCCTTGCGCTGACTGCCCTGATGACTGCCCCGTGCGAGTGTTCACCATCTGCAAAATGGAATCATATGGGTTCAGCCCAATAGCCCAGGTGCAAAAATATGGTGACAGCAAGATCATAGGACTATAGGCAATTGGGAGCACAGGTAAACTTGTAACAAAGCAGTTAGACTTTATCTCTCAAGGCCAAGCTTAACGACATCGCATCATTCGCATCTTCCATGCGCACTCAACAGTTACTTCACCCATACTCATAAAGTCTTAATAAACCAACGGTTTACTTAGTACACACATGGGCCATCTCATCCATCACATCGGAACACTAACTTAAGGTTCTACATTAGGTTACATGACGTACATAAGTGAGTTCTCTCGACCTCACCACTGTTTAGTACAGTCATGATAAACTGCACGGAGCGATATAGTACAAAACATCGCTCACAACGTGCACCATTTACAAAAGGCTTTACCACACAGTGCCATTGCCAAACTCTCTAACGCCCGTTACGCGCGTCAGACACCATGCTGCCCTCATCCTCCACCACAGGGGCAACTGAAGGGTCCGGCTCGTACTGCGCCAGGCGCTGCTGTGCCTCGGCCAACTCTGCCTCCAGCTCCTCAATACGGTCCTGAGCATACATGTGCTGGTCACGGTAGTGAGCGACACGGTCCTCGGTACGGAGGTACATCCCGTGTACGCTGTGAGCAAACTGCATGGTCGCAGCATAGGGCCTGGTGTCAATCCGCTCCTCCAGCATGTTGTGACGACGGAGCCACTCGTCGTCGTAGCCGTCGGTGGGGAGGTAGCGAAGCACTGACATCCCTGCTGCTCCCGAGGAGCTGAGTGAAGTGATGGCTGCTAGGGTGACCTTGTCGTAAGCGTCCTCCTCATTGGCCCCGTAGACGGTGAGCGTCTGCCGGACCGCGGTGTGGCTCGAAGGAAGGACAACACTGGCCATGCAGTGTCCCTCCGCGTGCACTGTCTGCACTGAGAAGAAAGGGCACGGCCTGCGCCTCATCTCACGCAGAGACCGACACAGGATCTGCGCAAGGCCATTCTCCTCACGACAACGGGTGTGAACCATCCCATTCTCAAGCTGAGGAGGGGTGTGGGTCACTGGTGGGAGGGGAGCAGCCCTTCCCTCCTGTATGCGGAGTCCCCTCGCACTGGTGGCCTTACGAGCGGTTTGCTTGGTCCTGGCCATCTGTTTTTAAAAGAGATTTTAATCAGTGATAAGCATAGGTTGCATATAAGTTTAACGGTTAAGTGGATGATGGGTGCGGAAAACATCATTGGACTTTCCTTTTACTTATTTGTCTTTTAGCGATAAACCCCTAAGTATGAACAAGTAAAAGTAAACATGATGCATGACTCGTCCTATCCGTTCTCACATCACACACCTTATATATAATGTATATATCTAACGAGTATCCGGTGACATATATGCACGGCACTCTCTAATGCAACTAGTCGTTCTCTATTCGTTCTTAATTTCGCACGTGGTTAGTGTACCTGCAGAAAAATGCATGCTCATATCATCATCATTACCATGACCAATCATTACCACTCTAACCCTAGAAGTGGCACCCACGAATTTCTTTAAGCTACGTCTGGTGGACGACGTAGTGGCGCCATTTCTCCCAACACACCCAGTCTTCCTCCAGTACTGGGGAGAGAAACGGTGGCCAACAAGATCTAGCTATAATTTTTGGTTGAAGGAGAAGTGGTCACGAAACACTCCAATAGCGTGACCACCCCCCTTAAAGAGTTCTGCCCTATCAGCATGAATGCAGGGTTCGCAACAGTCCGCAAATCCCAATAGCGCTCCACCAGTACTGGGGATGGCTATGGCCGAAATGTTGCTTCCCAAAGCGCCGAATATGCACATGAGTTCTATCTAGGTCAGAATGTTAGCGATGTCACCTGGTATTTCACTAACATCCTTAATAGGGGCATATCGATACTCTCACTTTTCAAATACTTCGAAAAGGTTTTCAAAAATAGGTTTGCAAATCAAGACTGGATGATATGTCTGTTGTCTGTGTATGATCGGCTCTGATACCAGCTGTGGCGGAACCGCCGATTTAATCCGGGCTAAGCACACCTGCCACCTCTGGCTTGCAGTGCAATTAGACCGAACTAAACCCGGTCGTCCGTCTTCCTCCTCCCGTCGTCTTCCTCCTCGCGACGGGACGGGGAGCTCCGGCGGCGCGCGGTCAATCCCGGCCCTGCGGGGCTCGGGAGCTCGCTGCGGAGTGCCGGGGAGAGAGAGGAGAAGACGGGGAGCTTTACCCACTACCTCAGACGGCGGGGGAGATCGCGGGAAGGGTCGGCGACGAGTGCCCCTGGCCGGCGAGGTCCGGCGGTGCAATACGCCGAAGTGGGAGGGTCTCGGGCGACGCGGTCTAAACGGGAAGGTAGAGTTGAGGGCGGCGAAGCTCGGCGCGGTGACGGTTGAGCTCGGGAGTGGGCGGAGATGGCTGGGGGCGAGCTCGCGGTATTCCGGCAATGGCGAGCGCGCGAGAATGAAGGAGAAGAAAACCAGAGAGCGCGGGCGTGGGGAGGAGGGCTCGAGAAATAGGCTCGGCCTCGCCCTCGCCCCGGTGGCGCGTCGCGCGCGCGCTGTCCGCGCGCGGCAGTGGCGCGTGGCCGCGGCGGCCGGGACGGCCGGCGCGTGGCCACGGCCGCTCGGCGCGCAGCGCCGCGTGGGCGCGCGCGGGCGGGGAGAGAAAAGAGAGGCGCGTGGGTGGACCCGGTCTATGGACCACGGTGGCTGACAGGTGGGGCCAATCCCAGGATTTGTGAGTACGGTGTATAGACTCGGTGCATCGAGCGAGGGAGCGGGTCCGTGCGCTGGCGCGGGCGGGGCTGACAGGTGGGTCCCGCCTGTCATACAGACGAGAAAATAAAGGAAAAACGAAAAAAAACTAAACCCCCTTTGACCAGCTGATTAGGTTTCTGAAATTTGCAAATTTGACCAATTTAGGAGCCGAATTTGAAAAAGACCCAATTGAATGAAATGTTGTACATTTTGAAATCTACAACTTTGTCAAAAGGACCTATACCAGATTCCAAATACAAAATGATTTAAATTTGAAAATAACTTGCTGACTCCTGTTTGACCAATTAAAACCCCCAACTTGGAAATTATAAAAGTCCATTTTAGGTGCATTTTCATGAAAGGTGAGCTATACCAAAGTTGCATAGAATCTCATGATCTACAACTTTGGTATTCCTGACATGGCAAGATTTTGAATTTTGTTTCACAAAATTTTGAATTTACCAAACAGGGCTGAATTCGGCAAAAGTCACATTTTCACATAAAATGACCCAAAACTGGATTTCAACATTCATGCATGCTAAAGCACAAAATACCAAAGTCATTCCTTATGGGATTACCTACAAGTTTGGTATGTAAGGTTTTATGAAAAACACAATGGCCTTAAAGTTATATCCACAATTCAAACACAGCTTTTTCTGAAAACTAGGTTTAGTTGCTCAATTGGCCTAGCTTATGCATGCTTTTCAAGTGAAAAGATATCATTATGCTAATGTTTTTAGTGCAAAGCATTTGAGATGCCTAGGGCATCACAGAATCTCACCATGATAAATGGATATCAATTCATTTGTGTGACATGTTGACTATGTGCTCTTGTGGACCTAACATATGGAGCACACATGACATATCCATTTATCTTCTTCACCACATCTCTTCCTCCATCTACCATGTTGTTGTCCTTCCCTCAATGCTATCGTTGCCCCTTCTTACCATGCCACCAATGCCGCCCATGCTAGAAGCTCATTTCAAGGAGTTTGTAAGGGCAGCAGTGCCTGTGAGGTGGAATGGTGTAGGTAAGAACCAGCTCCAGTCTCTATGACCGGCAAACCTTAATTCAATCTACCAACCCAAGCCTCTTGGACTTAGTAAAAAATGCTTAATTTTACCCCATAGTCACTTTTTTTTATTTGGACGGGAGCTAGATCAAGAGACAATTCAGTCTACTTTGCCTGACGCGCTGCAAATCCTCAACAATATGGCATTGTAGTTATAACCCAGAACCACAACCACAGTTGCAACAAAGCTTCGGATCAGCTCAACTTTTTGCATAATTTTCAACATGGCGTTACAAAAGACATTGAAATACAAACATCAAACTGTGCTATAGAGAGAGGAGATGTACACAATAAATAACTAGTATCAAACACCAAACATGGCATTAATCGTCCCATGATGGAGGTGATTATGCCCCATAACGGTGAATTACACCTGACATTTCAACTTAGATAAGATCTTGGGAGAATAAATAAACATGATTGTAGTATCAATATCCAAATAAACTGGGGGATTATCCACTGGATTATCAATGTAATCCCATGCATCTGATCTGAGTCCCAAGTACATTGCAAATAATCCTAGACACATGCTTCAGGAGAGGGAACAATGAATCGAACGAGCAACTAATTCTGCGTGTTTATCTATATATTTTAAGGCTTAAACAAGTCAAAATTTGCAGCAAAAGATGTAAAGCGTCTGAGGCTTGATCAGTTAAACATAGCACGTCTAAAGTGGCAAGAATGACCGAAACCGCTCAAAAGCGTAGAAGCATTGCGCGCGTCAGGAAAAGGAAATGGAATATCGGCCATTCAATTCTCACTTTATCAGTTACTGCACATTTTTCATTTGTACCCGCCTACAGTAATAAAATTGCAACGCGCAACAAATTTTTAGCTAGCTAATTTTTGGTTCATATAATTTTTTAACTAAGATGCAATCTACCAATTAGCTAGAGGTATTTGGACAATTTATAACTAATTTTTAATATCTAATTTTTAGTTGGGTAAATTCAAACACCTCCTTAGTCTCCCCTTAAAAAAACAACGGTTCAAACACCAGGAACTAGTAATTGTTTGCAGTCTCGGTGTGAAATAAAAAAAACTATTTTCTTCAGCGCCACAATCAACAAAATGGAGTAGTGTTACTCTTAGATGGATTTGAGTTTTAACATATAATCTGAGTGGGATTTTCTCGACAGGGTGAATTGGGTTCACATGTACCAAATACATGGCAATATCGGACAGCTATCTTTTTGCATAATTTTGTTTAGCAATTATGGTAGTTAATGACGTGTTGATAGCCAGATTGTCGTCTACTTGATCCTAGTTGTCGATTTTGATAAACATAACTTCCAGCAAACACCTCATACAACATGAAAATAGGTTAGATACAGCAGGGTCCTAGGTAGATTTTGAATTATTTTAAAAATACGCCTTTGTATAAAGAACAGAAGTTATTTTAGGAACAAACAAGAACGAACCACATGGTAAATCCTGAATATAATAGTAGCATGGAAAAGGAATTCCAAGAAAACAACGGGTGCCTGCGCTCACTTACCGATAAAATTAACAGATTAACAAAGCCCTCCTCTGCAAGTGTGCTGGTGCAGAGCTGTGCTCTCTGTGCCTCTCCTAATCAATTGATTTTTTTTCAAAAAAAAAAACAATTGGAGTTCCTCGAGAAAAAAACGAAGTTCCTGAAAAGAACAACCGAAAACAATAAAATAAGTTTCCGGGGCGCCATTTGCAAACCTCCTCTGTATCCGCGCTGGTGCTCTGGTCGGTCTACTCTCGTCACCTCCACGGCGGTCTCCCCCCGTCGTCTCGTCTGCTGCACTGCACTGCACTCCACTGCCCGCTCCAGTCCATTCTCCACCGCACTTTCCTCTCCCTCCCTCCATCCCTTCCCCGTTTTCGCTGCCCTCGAGACCCCAAAAGCACCGAAAGGGGGGCGCGAGAAAAAGGGTGCGGGGCGAGAGTCCGTTCGAGAACGCCGAGTCCCTCCCTCCGGCTCCAGAGATTCTATCCCAATCCCCCACTGCGCTTCCAGCTCTCTTCGTGGTGGGGGTGGCGGCGGCGGCGGCGATGGGCTCCGGATCTTTGCTCAAGGTCATCGCCAAGAACTTCGACGTCCTCGCAGGGTCAGTGCTCTACTCTCCTAGAGTCAATAGTTCTTGGTCCGTCGCTACAATGGTTAGATTCTCGATGCTTGGATGTTCGACATTGTTGAAGCAGCCTGCGTTGCTCGCGTCGGTCCAGGCTATGAATCACCACAATAGCGTAGTAGCTTTTAGTCGGACTCAGGTTTCGAAAACTCTCGCGTCTGAGAAGAAATCCATCTTGGAATGGCTCAGTTTTTCCACCTGCCAAATCTTACGCCCCCCTGAGCCGGGCTTTTGTATCGGTGAATCGGCGTTCTGTGGCAACGCCTGTATTTTTTTTTTTTTGGTTGGAAAAAGTTGTTTAGGTAAAGAAACTTGATTTTTTTGGGGGGCTTCTTGACGTTCTTCAGTGCGTTGCGAGCTTGGGTTTTGCAGCGTTCATTTTTTTTTTTTTTTGGCTGTGATGCTACATTTCGCCTACATCAGCACATTTCTCTTTCAATCCGATTCACAACTTTTTCCTGAACGCAAACCCCTGCCTCGAACGAAAAGTTAGGCTGGTGAATGGCGATGCACGAGTTGCGTCTGATGTAGATCGCCAAGATTGGATTCTGAGTGTGTAGATCGGCGGTTCAGTTCTGTCGCTCCCTGCCTTTTCCACAGCCCTTTATAAAAGCAGTGCGGTAGCTTTTAGATTTGTAGTTTTGCTAGTGCTGCGATTGTAGGTTTGTTGGTTAGTTCCACTTTCGAGATTGGTTTTTAGTATCCCCTTCGCCGGTCTTATCTTTTTGGCCGTTTCACATTCCTTTCCATGCAGCAAATAAGGTCGCATGCTGAAGAGTGGCTCAGCACAATCTGGGGCTGCTTCTTATAGCTTAGTGGAACGTGCGCTGTGTCCCGTAGTGACTGATGCACCATTAAACAACCCATTCTGGGACCAGGGTTTATTAAATATTTAGTCTGAACTCTGAACCCGTGTGTTGCCTGCTGTACAAGGTACGCTGAACTTCATTAATTCACGAACCTCATACTTTGGACCAGTATATTTTGACATCTCTAGATGTTACTGTGCTGTAACATGTAAAAACATATTTAACGAGACGATTTTCACCTCATTAGTTGGAAAGGAAACGCTTAGAATACACCCTAGGTCGTGAATAAATTTCTTGCGGGCTATTCATCTGCTTATTGGAGTGTACTGTTGGTTTCCTGTTCCTGAAAAATAGATGCATCAGTGTATCACAGGCAGGCTAGTACCACTTGCTTGTTTCTGTATTTACCATTCCTCTTTCTGAAAGTTCTTTCGCCTGGCTCATAGGCAACTATTATGAATTGAAAACACGTGCTTTAACTTCAGTTTACCTTTTTCTTCTCTGTAGGCCTTTGGTTGCACTGGCTTATCCTTTGTAAGTTGCTCGTAACTTGTATTATAACCACTAGAAACTCAACTTTTATTATAATCATTTGATAATGGTAAAGCATGAATGTAATTGAGTGTTATTACAACTTACAGGTATGCTTCAGTTAAGGCAATCGAAACCAAATCTCCTGTGGATGATCAACAATGGCTCACATATTGGGTCCTTTACTCATTAATAACACTGTTTGAACTCACATTTGCATCAATTATTCAGTGGTATGTACTGTTGTGATTGTTGTATTATTGTATTTAAGTGTCAGTTGAATATTCAGTGTAAAAGTTGGAGATACTTTTCTAAAGGTCTATAGCTGTTGATATATCTTAAGAGTCAAGACTCAGGACTTGTGAACGAATTTGACATGTATATCAGCATTAGGTCATTTGCACTACACCCTGTACATCTTACTCTGCTAATTCATGAAGCTAGATTTTGGTGCTTTGTTTCTAAAATAAAAAAGCCAGACTACAACCTGTTACTTTTCGGGTCAGTTAGACTGGGGTGTCATAAATTAGGCTTCACATATTTATTTTTAATATTGAACGAACAAAGCGTTGGCGCAGTGCTAAAGTTGTTGCCTTTGACAAGGTCACGGGTTCAAGTCGTGAAAACCGCCTCTTGCAGAAATGTAGGTAAAGACTGCGTACAATAGACCCCAAATGGGTCCGACCCCTCCCCGGACCCCGCGCAAGCGGGAGCTCATGCACCGGGCTGCCCTTTTTTATTGAACGAACAACAAAGAACTGGCTAGTGATATCATGGGTGTTCAAAGCATCCACATTGTGTGATGAAAGTTGGAAGGTTTACACCTCTGGTCTTAAGTCCTAGGATTCGGGGATTTAGTGCATTTGCTGTCGCATGCTTTTGCAACTTATCTTAGGATTTTCGATTGTAGCTCGGACATATGTGTTAAAAATCTTGATGGCACATTAGTCACTAAATTTCATGGCTTTCGTATGCATGATTTTGACAGGCTTCCGTTCTGGCCTTCAATGAAGTTGATCTTTATTTGCTGGCTTGTCTTGCCATACTTCAATGGTGCAGCCTATGTGTACCAAAATTATGTGAGACCTGCCTTTATAAAGAACCAAATGGTTAACATTTGGTATGTCCCCCAGAAAAAGGGCCTTTTTGGGAAATCTGATGACTTCCTCACAGCCCTTGATAAGTTCGTCGAAGAAAATGGGACTGATGCTCTGAAGAAACTGGCGAGCAAGGTATTAGCACCTTATATGTTGCAAAATGCTTTTGAATCTGATGACTTCCTCACAGCACTTGATAAGTTCGTCAGAGAAAGTGTTGCAAAATGCTTTTGAATTCGACACAGTTGTGCATGCCTGTTCATTTTGGATCCAATTGATTGTGATCATCTGGTGATGGCAATCAGGACTATGCTAATGGTGACAACATTTTGTTATGTGCTGCTTACCTTGTCTTAAATGTTAACTGTTAAGTCCAAAGTTTGATGGTTATGTTATGTACTCTCTTAGCTAGCTAACTCTGATAACTATCATAATAGTTCAGCTCTATTAGTGAAGCAATGTTTGTTTCTTAAATTTGAGTAGTTCCTGTAGACCATGCTATTATTGCTTTTGATAAAACCAAGCAGAGATCTGAGAATATCCTCTTTTGTGTGTGTGTGTGTGTGGGTGGGTGGGTGTGGGTGTCTGTGTGTGCGGGCTCGCTTGCTCCAAATGACAACCTGGATATTGTCATTCTGATGTCTTGTGTTAAGTGTTGCAGGCAGGCAAGTCATTTAAACAGTCTGGGAAATCATCGAAAGATTCGAAGGAATCTAAATCATCAAAGGAGTCAAAAGAACTGAAGCCATCGAAAGATGCAAAGCAACTCAAGCCAGTAAAAGAATCGAAGGAGCCGAAGCCAGTAAAGGATAAAAGGTCACCCAAGGAGTCCAAAGAACAGAAGAAGGCGGCGCTGAAAGATCTGAAAGAGCCAAAGAAAACAACGAATGACTCTAAAGAACTAAAGAAAGCACTGAAAGATTCAAAAGAACAGCAAATGCTGAAAGATCCAAAGGAACAAACACCAAAGAAGATCAGCAAGCGTGTGACCTTCGCGGAGATGGAGCCTGAGAAGGAGCTCAGGGCCTCCAACAGTGAGTGGCATCACTCCTCTGACTACCACGGCGCATATCCTGAGCTGAATTCGTGGGCTAGCAGCTTCATGATCTTCGAGGACGAAAACGGTTACTGGAACCAAGGTCCTCTAGAGTGGTAATCCCTGAACTCTTCTAAACCATCGTACAAGGCCTAGATTGCCCATGTTCTGATCATCGCGTTTCTTGTGAAGTCCAGATCGAATTCGTCAAGGTGGGCATTTTTTGGTTGATTAGCAGTGGCAAGGTCTCCTAGTTCATCTTCAGCCGAGGAGATGGAGCTTGCTCACATGTGGCGACTTCCCATCTCCAGGGGTGCTGACTTTCTGTCATGTAACATAGTTGTCCGAGATATACCAGTAGATGCGTAGGGTAGAATTCTGCAGTGTGGATGGGTGGTGAACTGGATGATGCAGTGTTTGTGTATGAGTGCGGCGGTGAGCCTTGTTAGTTAGGAGAAATTGAGATGGTAGCAGTGTGATCAAATCTTGCCTGGTTTCTAGATGTGTTGCATGCTGCTATCTGATATATTTCCAGCATCTACAAAGTGTCCCAAAAGTCTGACCGTGCTGGGAAGATCACCCTTACCAAGGGTTGTGTTTGGTTGGTGGCCAAATTCGTAGCCAAAAGTTAGCCCGTTCATTTCTGAACTATATTGGCTATAGCCAAATTTCGGCCATAATTTTGGCTGCAAACCAAATTTTGCCTTGCTGCCAGCAGGATTTTATGAAAAAAAAAACGGTTTGGTTATTGTATGATTGTAGGAATCCTCCACTTAAGCTGACTTTTTTGTTTTTTCTAAGGCTCCATTTGGCACCTAAGAATTTAGAAGAATTGAAATATGATTAAATATTTGAGCTAATAATGCATATGGATTGGAATTCATGATTCTAGATGTGTATTAATTCTAAAGAAAGTGAATTTTCTTTTCCACCGGTGAATTGTTTGGAATTATATCGTGAATTTTTTTTTCTTTTCTTTCCCCATCTAAAGCTCTCAAAGTTTTCTTTTCTCTCCTCATGTTAACGGGGAACAAGCAGTTATTATAATGGAATTTGAATTCAAGAGACTCAAACACGATCTAATGGAATTTGAATTCAAGAGACCCAAACAGGACCTAATTGTAATTTCAATCTCTAATTTGTCTACATTGGGCACAGCAATTACCAATAGTATTATCAATTTATTATTCTAGGCTAGTTTTGGTGGTTGATGTAGGCCCCCCTTAGCTAGGGCGACGAGACAGTTTTTGAATGTCTTGGAGGCAGTTTAGGACTCGATGAATCCCACGGGATAACCACAGCGCACGAAAAACAATCGTACAAGCTTTGAATTTTATTTTTTTGGCGCACACATTTTTGATAAAACTCAATTTCTAGATGGTCATGTCACCTGCGATAACAAATAGTTTTTTTTTCACAGGGTTTATATGCATTTATTTTGTAAGCCATTCTTGTTTTATATTTACTAACTATTTTATTTGAAGTTTCTACAATTGTTTGTTGATCTTTAATGGTTCTTTGGAATTCGTGGTGGCCCAAAGCTCTGCCCATGATTCTCCCTATTGTTTGTTATGCTTTTATTATTTTCCTTATTCTAATCCAGAAACTACCTGCCACATTATTGGGTTTCCACGCGGAAACCGGCCTGGTGGCACATAATTGATTGATGTTTATAGTTGACGTGGGGAATTTTGACGGTTTTGAAGGTTATTATTAAAATTATTATTAGATAAAAACCAGAGAGTTGAGAGATAAATCGGAGTGTTGCGCTACAAAGTGTGCCGGGCCATTGTTTCGAGAAATGACAATTTATTGGGCCATGGAGTGTAGTGTGGGCTGAGGCCTCTTCTCTCCGGGCCAAAATGGCGTCTCCTCGAGCTCCCCACTAGGGCGGGCGGGCGGACGGCGGCCTCGTCGAGCAGCAGCCAGCAGAACTGCAGAGGGGGCGGGGGACAGTGTGGCCGTGTGGGTTTGGGCGCGGCGTTTGGCCTTCCGCCGCCGGCTGGCAACCCCAATCTCCCCTCCCCTCCCCTCCCCTCCCCACCTCATCCGTCTCCCGCGGTCTCGCCGGGTTGCGGTGGAGCAAGCAATCGAGCGGCGGTGGCGGCGTCGAGCAGAGCAAGCAACGAGCAGGGCAGGCCAGCATGCATTGCCCGAAATCTTCCCTCTTTAGGCCCGGAAAAAAAAATGCGCGCTTGATTCGGTTCAACGGACCGGCAATGCGGCTGTCCGATTCGGCGGCGAATGCTAGCAATGATGCTTCTCAGTAACTTTCGGTCTCTATCTAAAAAAAATGTAACTTTTGGTCTTCCTTTCCGTTGAAATGCAGATTATCTTAGCTGAGGGTTTGGGAGATGAGGAAGAAACACAAGATGATGGATTTGAGGTCTCTGTGGGAGAAGGCCGGGAAGACGCAGAGGACCGCCGGCCCCACCCCGGCGCCGGAACCGGAGCCGAGGGCCGCTCCCCCCGCCGCGGCGCCGCCGGAACCTCCGCCGGCTCTGCTCCAACGCCTGCGGTTCGTCTTGCGCCGGGGGCTGGGTTTCCGGTTGCACGACGCGATCGAGGACGCGCTGCGCGAAGGGGATTTTCGTGAGCTCTTGAAATGGGTGACGGATAGCAATGCGGTTCTGCAGAACGCTCCGGACGATCCTCGGATGGCTTGTCGGAAGATGGTGGCAGGTCTTGTGAACGCTTGTGCCAGAGAGACCACTTGCCATATCAGGCAAGAACTCGGCGATGATAATTTCGTGATACTTGCTTGCGTGTTCGGCGATGCCTGCGGTAAGGAGCATTTGGCCGTTTGCTTGCGGTATGTCGATGTGAAAGGGAGGGTGATGGAGAGGTTCCTTGGGGTCGTGCCTGTTGAAAACCTGGATGCTTCGACAGTTAAGGCGGCGATCGGGTCGTTACTCAAGGATCACTCTTTGAGCTGGTCTAGGGTCCGTGGGCAGGGGTATGATGGTCTAGGCAGCATGAGGACTCACATGAAGAGCCTAAAGAAATTGATCATGGATGAGTATCCTTCAGCTCATTATGCCCATTGCTTCGTCCAGGAACTGCACCCGGCGCTTGTTTGTGCTCTTAAGGAGCACGATGCTTGCCGTGATTTCTTTGAGCAACTTGAATTTCTGGTGAGTGTTCTTAAGATTTCCTGCAGAAAGCCTCAGATGCTTGGAGTAGCTAAAGCTCAAGAGGCTCTAGAAGGTTTGGATCATGAGAAGACCTTTCGTTCATGGTGTGATGCCCGTTGTGGATTTCACTATAAAACTATCCTGCAAATTATCGTACTGTATCCCACCTTCCGAAGTGTTCTCAGCATGGTTGGAGAAGACAGTACTCAAGGCATTGAGGCTGTACATGCCCAAAAGATACTGGTGTGTTTCAAGTCATTTGAGTTTGTTTTCATGGCAGAATTCTTGTTGAAAGTGCTTGGAATCACTTTTACCGTAAGTAACTGTTTGCTGAGGAGAGACGAGTTTGTTATTAATGGCATTCAGCTCATCGATATATCGAAGCATCAGTTGGAAAAGTTGCGAGGGCCTGATGGGTGGGAAACGTTTCTTAAAGATATTACTACTTTTTGTGCAAAGCATGAAGTCAAAATCCCTAGCATGGATGATATTTATGAGCCAGCTTTAAGATCCAAGAGGTTCTCTAGAAAAGTCAATAATCTCCACCATTACCATGTTGAAATTTTCACAAGTGTGCTCGACAGGCAAATTCGATAGTTTAATGACAGGTTCGATGAGGTGAACATAGATTTTCTTCATTGTGTGGCATCGATTGATCCAGCTAATTCATTTATGCATTATGATTATGACAAGGACAAGTTACTTAAACTTGCAAGCTTTTATCCCAAAGACTTCTCAAAAACAGATTTGTTGCGTCTTCCTATCTATCTCGAGCACTTTATTGCTGATATGCGTATGGATGAAAGGTTTAGAAAAGTGAAAAGTTTTGTTGAGCTTTCGGTCATGCTTGTTGAAACAAAGAAGAGCCTCAGACATTTTGTTGTTTACAAGCTTCTTAAGTTGGTGCTGGTTCTTCCCATAGCAACTGCTAGTGTTGAGAGGGTATTTTCTGCAATGGATCTTGTTAAGAGTAAGCTAAGATATAGAGCGGGGGAGCAATTATTGAATGATTGCTTTGTTACATTTATTGAGAGGGAGATTTTCAGTCGAGTTAAGGATGAAGCCTTGATATCTCGCTTCCAAGCCATAGTAGGAGGGTAAAGTCACAAGGAGCAAGTGCCGTCCGGATGTAGAGCTGATGCTAATGTGTGAGTAATTCAGTATGGACACAGTTGCCAGATGGAGCTGTTATGGGGTTTTTGTATGCTTGAAGCCAAAACTGTAACAAAGAAAGTGATCTGCTTCTCTCTTGAGAAGAACCCTTGCCACACCTTTAAGGGTGCTCCTTGCTGATTAGCAGAGCCAGCTAGATAGGCTAGACTACATCATTGCTCTTACTGCGAAGAACTTCCTGGCAAGATATCTTCAGATGATTGTACCAAAGGCAGATATGCCCAACTCTAACCACCATACTATGAAGTTTTTGCTATGATCAATTCTCTTGATGTTTTTCTGGTACAGAGACAGCATGTTACTTTGTTAATCCTTTGCAATGTTGCTCTCATCTTGGATCAGTAGCATATTGGGCCTTCTAGACTGGCTGTTGGCTTTGTGTGCATATGTTTTTTCAGTCGGCCTTTTTGTTACTTTGGCATCCATTTTAGTTCATATTTTTCCATTTGATGAGTGCTAGTTGATGTTGGGCACTGGTCTACAGAACAATCTTTCCTGCTACAAGTGTCATCCGATGCCACTGGTCATCCTTTGTTTTATGGTGAGGATCTAGTCTGTGAAGCACATTGACTTGCCACTGGCAAGCCCATTTGGTGGCGGTCCCCCTGGTAGGGTGAAGAACCAGGTGGCAAGTGGGATGGTGGCGGGCGAGGAAGATGAGGAATGAGTGAGAAGATACTAGTGCGACTAGATGTTCTTTTTTTGAACGCAAATAGCACGACTAGATGTTTAACGCTATGTAGTCACCTTCTAAGAATAAGATGCTCTGCAGCCTGTGTTGGGTTTCAGAGTTTCAGCAGGCTGTCCTTCAGATGGCGCCTTTGTTCATCTCGCGATGTGTAAGATTAGCTCAAAAGTTTGGAGGTGTTCTTTGGAGGTTGGAATACGGTTGCAGTATGCTGTATAATATTTTTAGTATAAGTCTAGTATTGGTACAAAGTGTTAAAAGAGATTATATTAACATGTTTGACTTCAGGTTGAGGCACCAGTGAGTCGCTCGTGTCTACCACTCTGATCTCTCCTTTATAAAAGTATAGCAAAGTATAACAAACTACTGCTGCCATCATCAGGTTGCCTGCTAGTATTATTTAAGTTATCACGTTCTCTGACCAATGATTGGTTTTCTGTCAGGTACCAGCCTGCTGTAGACACAAAAATTACTGACCCATCCATGAATTATCGTGAACAGGAGGAACACAGCCAGCCGTGTGCACGCATCTTTTTCCCTGGACGTGAAGGCCGGAACAATATGTTATTCGAAGAGCACCAGCCAAGCCACCGCACTTGGCATGCCAAGTTGCCGCAGCCGGTGCTGCCCAAGCACCCATCGTTTTCCAACAGGGCAAGTTCGGTGAAGCCGCCTTGGTGTGATTCTCATGTGACAGTGGACGGCCTCCCTCTTCACAATCGTCCTTTTTTCTTCCTCTCCTTTTCTTTTTCCTCGGATCGGACGCTGCAGATGAGATTGTACCTCTCACAAAACTCATGCCGCCGTCGGCACCGCCTTTTTTTCTCCCTTTACGCCCCAGCTAACCACAACAAAAAAATGTTGTCTTTTGCGGGTTCACAAGGAAAAAAATAACAGAGAAGAGTTTTGTCTGGCTCTCCACCTAGAACCATGCAACATCCATACAACGCCTACATGGAGCAACTGGACTGAAAAACTAATCTGGAAAATCGTATGATGGCTTGATAACCTTGCCTTTGTGACAGACCATCTGGAACTATTTTTTGCTGTTTTGTATGATTCAGTTGCATAACTTTGGCGATCAATTCATTATTGTGTTGCAACCACCACCATCTGAATAAAAGGGCTATGAATGGTATCAGATGGATAGGCACTGAACCTGTAGCCTCTAGGTTCCTACTAAAAGATATCTGAATGGATATACAATAGGCTGGCATGTTTCTGTTGTCTCAGGAATGTGTAGAGGGCAATAGGGCAATATGTTAGGCTATGGGACAAATATGATACTCAAGAGAAAGGGCAAGAATGACTCATTTAAGGAAGACAGTAGGGCCCTTGGGGTCGCAAGTTCTCAAATGGATAGTTTCCTATGAACGCAGGATGGACATAAATAGATAGAAAAATAGGAAGTAGCAATAACAGATTTGGAATGGCATCCAGGAGAGATTCTCAAATAGGTGGGAAGGCTGAATAAATTGGAGCATTCTAAAGTTGCAAGAAAGTGTGGCTGTGGCATTTAAATGAGAAAAAGAAATGCACATGGATCCATGCGCATACATGCAAACTTCTAGCAGACGGAGAACAATTCATCAGAATAACGGAAGTGATGATAAAAGCACTCAACTGTCCAGGTACACGCCAGAGCTGCAATATCCGAGACAGTTTTTTTTTTCCAGAAAAAGGGGCAAAGAACTAAGAGAATAAGAGACACCTGAATGCCAGTATGCCATAGCATGCATCACTTTACCTGCTTAGATGCAATGAGCACTCTTCTACGGACCACAAGGGAACTGCCAAGGCACAAGATACCTGCCAACTTGTAATTGCGGCCAATGCAAGAGCACCATTTTATGAACAGGTAATGTTCGGTAATCTGCAATCATCCATTTCCTGACATGACAGCACCAACAAGTAATAATCTTGCGACAAGAATTCAAAAACCCCTATCAGAACTACCATTTGCTTCGTACACCAAATGGCAAGTGAAGGATAAATCAAGACATGCCCAAAGTCATAACAGCATTCACTTGCATTGCATCTGCCTTGGTCGGAACTGACATGTTTGGTAATGCTTTGTCTCCTCAAGGGCAAGTGAATAATTGAGTAATTGATAAATCCTTCAGCCCCGTGAGTTGCATCTAATATAACGTCGTAGATTGTGGTATGAGGAAATCAATAGGGATAAACACATCATTGGGCTACAAACCAACAAAATATAGACACATCATGACCATAAAGCAGTGACATTAGCAACTTTATGCACCAAAGCAGGTGCATCAAGAACAATATAGGGCAGGACAAATTCCTTAGCAATAACTTTATGCCCCATCTTGCTTTGAAAGGGAATTTTTTAAATGCCCAAACAGCAGATTTACATCATACCAACTGTGACTAAATTGGCTTTCAGTCCTGTGTCAACAAGAAGCTTTTACACACTCACCATTGCTTTCCCTTGAATATATTATTCATAGTGCTGAAGTTTCAATACTTACCATTTGAAACCTTCACCACCATGTAGGCAGAGACAGATGCAGCTAATGGAGCACTGGAGCAGTTATGTTGAAGATTCTACCAACTTGAATCCTGTAGCACAAAAGAAGGAAATGGGGAATCTGTGGTTAAAAAAATAGTGGAAAAATCAACGGCATGTAATTTATTGAACATCTCCATCAAATGTGGGGACGGATCTGATTCTTTTTCAGAGGTTTGTCGCACTAGTTGGTAACACCATTTGTTTGATTGCTTCTCGCTGCTTCTGTTTTTTCTTGGTTATCCAGGTAAAGCACAAAGCTATACACTTATTCCATGCTTTAGTTTGTTCTCCACTGAAATTATCCCTAGAAAATTCCTCTTGGTTAGCGGGAGATGAAACCATAGATAATGTGTCCCATTCAAAAAACATGAGCATCAACATGGTACTCTAGAAGTTACTCTGAGAGTAGTGCTGACCAGATGAAAGACAAATACTTCACTAATACTGTGTTCAGAGAATAGGAGACAGATAACAGTAAACCTTATATTTGATGTCAAAATCAGATGAATAAAGAGTCTGCAGCAGCATATATACCAACAATTAGGTAGCAGGGGGGATAATGAATGGAAATGTGCCAGCTTGGTTAATGGGGTCTAATCAAATTGTCAATAATTAATACTACCTCTAAAAAGGTACTCCCTCCAGACAGAAATAGCTGACGTTTCTGACCAGAGGTTTAAACCACCGATAAAGCAATCCAGGCTGTTAGAATGTCAGCTATTACTGGCTAGAGGGAGTACTTATGATAGCATGAACTGAAAATAGCTAAGATGTAACTTAGTTCAGAAAAACAGCAGATTGGTATGTTTTTGAAACACAGGAGCTATTTACCTCTATTTCTAATTGGCATGTTTACTTTCGTGCATTTAAAGTGGCTTACATTAGCACAATTTACCACACCCACTATATGGGACCAAAATGCTATAGTGCATTCGAATCATTTTGTAGTCTGCTGTACCATCGCCAAAGCAAATGCTAGTGCCACATGCCTCACCTGTCTTGGCATACTCAGAACTAATGAGTGCAAACAGGACTATATCCTTGTCAATCTGAATTATACTCTGAATCCATATTTTATGTTAAGATGCCTCGTAGCAACCAAACGAATACTACTGAAAAAATGTTCTAATATTTTCTATCATAGGAACTAAGGTGATGAACTAAACTATAGCTTTTTAACCATATATTGCACCCAGCAGGTTATATTCCACAGTGTAGAATAGCAGCGCAAACTGCCCAAAATAAGTTACCACATTGAGTCATTGACTAATGTCAAAATGAACTCGAAGTTCAAATATACTATGCTATTGCATTGGTGGCACTTCTTGATACGAAATGTTTTATACCTTGCTAAAAAAGCAGTGAACTATTTAATGAACCTACATTGTTACTGTAGAGATTTGGAGAAACACCTCACACCCTTAGATGGGCAGATTGTATATCATTGAACCTTCCTTGTACACCAATCCATATTCCCTAATAGTTACATAGTGTAAACCTTCTCAGTTCAAGAAAAATTTAATGTCCTAACTCACCTCATGTATATGAACCACTAAAATGGTTAGATATGATCCAAATATAGTCAGAATTAAAAGTAATGGCTTTAACTTCAATTCAGCCTAGGGAAAACCATACAAACAAATGATACCATTATCCACTGAATGGGCTTACTATGAACGAATGATGTTTCTCTCATCAGAGAGTGGTCCCAGAATACGCTGATGTCAATCTTCTGCTACATCCTCCTATTGATTTTACCATGTTCGAATCGACCATTACACAAACTAGATTACCCAAGCACCTAGTATATGCCAAACACATACATGACTAATCACCACGCCTATAGGCTCATGAAGATAATGGGGGTATCCTCCTATTTGTGCCCTCCTATATAGCTTACCTGTTGGAGCAGGAAGAACATATGCTTGTAAGCATTCCAGAGGTTCTTCAATAACCATGAAATGCATTATGAAGAAGAATTGAACCACCTTCTTTTAAACAGAGTGATGGACAGGTGTGAAAGATAAAAAATAATAATCATTGATATCATGAATTCTCTTATTGAGCGCCAAAAATTATTCTATACTGACTTGAAATAATCATTAATATCATGAATTCTCTTAATGAGAACCAGAGCGTATAGCTCTGAAAGCACATTAAACAGATGTTTTGGAGTTTGATAAGGCAGTTTCTAAGTTCTGTCACTTATACGGCCCAAAAGACACCTCACAGTATCTTAATGCTAATCAGGGAGCTTCTAATAGATAAGGACCTCTACATTATTAATAAGGTGATAGGATCAGATAATAGCCAGTTTGATACTAGAGTAAACCTGAATGCCAATAATAGCTGAAGCTAAGTTAAACCTCCATTTGAAGCATAGACCCTCAGCGAAATAAATAGCCAATTAACCCCTCTGTTTGTGCATTTTGTTTTGTTAGGACATGACTTTGACCAACAATAACTCTATTAATGTCATTTATATGATACAACATCGTAATCATAAGTACTTTCCAATACGATTCCAATGGCATCAATTTTTATTACAAAAATCATGTACTAATAAAAAAATGTTGGCCAAAGACTTGTCCTAATGAAACAAAATGCGCCCACTAATTTCAATCGGAGGGAGTAATGATAAGAGAATTTTAGCAATAAATTCACCTTAAATTTATCAACTATGAAATGTTTATCTGCTACCTAACATCTGCTAGTGTGATATTTCATCAATATAAATCTAACTTAAATCTAACACAGCAAGAATTCAAACCTCAAACTGGATTCATTCTCTAATGCTGCTATGACGATAATGCTAATCACTAGCAATCCTCTATTTGTTTGATCTCCATAAGGTCATCCACTGTTGTTTTGCAAAGTAATTGAAACCCCAGAAGCATGCCAGTTTTATCATTCCCATTATACTATATGCTGCAGATTGGGGAAATGCTTGAGCATGGAATAACATGCATGCATCATCCATCATTTAATGCAATTGGACGTGTAAGATGGTTGAGTCAGCTGCCAGGACCATATAAGATTAGCAGCGAACAACCACTGGGTGGGGGTGGGGGCACACTGGGTTTCACACTAAAGCGCGTTAACAACTCACAGGTGAGGCAGCACAATATAGTGCATCACAGTAGAACATGCGACTGTTGCTGTGAATATTTAGGAAAAGTGGAAAACTCAAAGCTATAAAGATATATTTCGAAAGAACAAGTGAGCTACTCAGAATTGTTGCACATCTATTGATTAAGTACAGTGAATGGTAAACAAACAGACTGGTCAGGTTTCAGTTGCAGCATTTAAGGAAAGATATCTAGCAAAAATATATAGAAAATAGATATGGTGAGCAAGTCTAAATATCATTTTATCTCCCAATACATTTCCATATTCCAAAACTGGAATGTTAGTTCACAGATGATCAAAGACGCTTTCCACACTCAAGAAGCCAAATTGAGACAGAGCAGCAAATCAGACACCATTACTAGCACAACAACACGGCACAAGCGATGAGTACTCATACTCTACAAATATTGCAAAAGAAATATTGCACAAAATACAAGGAAATGATTCACAGTTGTCTCCAGGCACAGATAACCAAGAAAAGACAAAGGAAAAAGGCAGCAGTTGTCAACGAGGACATATTTCTTTCTTCCTTTATTTCTTACAATCTATTGGCAAATGATATGCCAATGTAAGGCTACTCTCTGGAGCTAAAAAAACTTTGATCAAGGTACCCAGGGAAGATCAAAATGTTTGAGGATGCACCAAATTTATTAATCTAATGCTGCACTGCATATCCCACTTTCCGGAAATCAATTGCAGGCCCTCCAAATGGAATTAAAATGAAGTGATTAGACATAAGCAAGTAAGAAGCTACATGAGAAAGTTCTATCCAACCTTCAGCTCAGCCTAAAATGCCAGAGGGCAGAAATTACCCATCAAGGAGTAAACAGCCCCAGCAGAATTTGCCATCTTTATCCTTCCTTTTGGTCAAGATGTACAGTTGATAATGTAATAGCTCTGTCAACAACTCATCACAGCACAGTTGTACACAAAGCTTCCGGAATTGCGGGTGCCAATGATCTTCCAATCTGGCAGTCCATTACTGGGTACCCAGGAACAAATTTCAACCACCCCACTACCACCAACACTCATTCCACCAATAACAATGAGCATATCTCCACAGCTACGAAAAGCCAAGCCCCAGCCATGAACTGACGTATACCTCCCAGGTAACAATCCAAGAGTGATCCAGGCATTATTTTGCTTGTCATATTTCCTCACCTCCTTTGATGCATAATCAGCAGCATAAAGTTCATTATTCACAACAGCAACAAGAGGAGGAGCACCACTCCCACCATTAAGGCCTTGTGCCATATCTGGGATCAGCCGCCAGGTGCCATTCTCCAAATCAAACTCCTCAGCACAACTAAGGATCTCATTGTGATTCTCAGCTTTCCCACCAATGACATAGAACTTGCCATCCATGAAGAAACCAGAGCACATCTGCCGTGCCCTGTTCATGGTTGGAAGAGTGGTCCATGTCTGCATCTCAGAATCATAGAGCTCAGCAGACCTCAATGTACCATTCTCACCAATACCACCAGCTACAATAGCCTTCTCGCCGAAGCTCGCCGAGCCAAACAAGCACCTGGGTGTGTTCATCATCTCTCCTGTTGTCCAGGAGTTAGTTAGAAGGCTATACCTCAGCACAACATGGGCTTCCACCCTCCTCCCAAAGACGAGGATATTGGTGCCCACAGCCAGGGATTCTTTATCAGCAAGTGTGAAGCATTCTATGGGAGGCATGGAAGGGATGCTGAACCACCGTTGGCGGCACGGATCAAAACCATCCCACTCGAGCACGTTGCATGAGCAATAGATCATCTGCTCGACAATCCGAGCCTCCCGCCTCAACCTATAAAGCTCACCAGACCTCACAAGGGAGTAGAAAGACCGGTTAACACATGCCACATCGTAATAGTAAGACCGGGGAAGACGGAGTAGGCATGAAATGGCCAACTCCCTGCCGATCCCACCGATGAGATCGCTTGTGTTGACTTCGCTGTTCTGATCAGCATCCTCCATCTCGGAGCCCCAACCTTTGGTTGAAGGATTCCGTGAACCACCGCTGACGTTCTTCTTCTTACTATAACAATTCACCAGACCCTCCACCTGTCTTCCCTTCTGTGCCCACGCCTCGTGCAGGCTCTCAGCCACACAGTTGCTGCTTCCAGAAGTGAGTTCTTGGGAGAGGGTCGAACCAGGAGTGGAGCTTGATGAATTTGCTGAGTCCAGGGCCAATATCATGCGCCGGTCCCCCAACATGACCAGAGCGGCCTTGGAATTTCACAACCACTCAACGGCAATCCTATAGGCTGTACGAACCTTCCAGCAGCAGCCAAAACCACACAAGCAAACTTGCAGCGAACTGCAAACGGTCCCTTTTCAGTCCTCAAATTCAGGATCGAACCTGCGAAGAGAGAGAGAGAGAGAGAGCACACGCGGTCAGGTGAAAACGCAAAACCGCAAGCAACAACAGCCGTTTCCAGCTGCAAGATCCAGAACGCCTACTTCTCGCATCAAATACTCCAACCAAATCTCCCCTACGTCCCTGCCCCCCAAATACGCAACAAATCACGAACGCAAGTGACAGCAGTAACCGATCTTACCTCCGAAGCAATCAAGAAGCGGGCGCAATCAGGGGAACCGATCTCGAATTGCGGGAGAAGTAACGGGCCTTGCCTCCTCGCCGCCCGTGCATTCCACCGGCAAGGTCAGACCGTCAACCGCCGCCAGCACCTGCGGAGCAGCACCAAGATCCGGCCTTTCCGTCAGGGAACAATCCGGAGGGCAAAGATCTCGAAGGAACCCACCGAGCACCTCGAGAAATCACGGGAAATTCACAGGAAAACCAAAGAAAAAAGAAACAAAGCCCACCAAACGACTCACCGATCAGTCCCGCGCCATTGGGGCCTCCCGCAGCGGCGCGCCGCCGGAAGGAGAGCACTGCAGCCGCATCCCGGCCGCCACCGAGCCAACCAACGGCTCGAGGCTTCGGCGCTGTGTTTATCCCTCTCCCCCCGCCTCCTCTCTCTCCCGGTTTTTTTTCCTCCCTCCCCCTTTCTTTTCTCTCCTCTGTCCTTCTCTCCTGTTTTTGTATTCTATCAGCAACTCCAACTGTGAAAGAGAGAGAGTAGAAGGTGGTGATGGAGAAGGTTTTGCCCTTTGCCCCCGTATTTATATTGGTGCTTAGGCTTTACCGTTTTGCTAAAATCCAGCGATGCCACTAGGTGCACACGGCAGATGCGGTTCCATCTCCAACGTCATTTAGATTCATTCAGGAAAAAAAAGAGATAAAATCTATGGCTTTGTTTGTTAGAGCGACAATTAATTGTTGGGGCTGCAGTGGAGTGACGATTAATTGTTGGAGCTAGCTAGAGGGAGGATGTGTCACTTGATGATGGAATGATGTGTGTTCGGCTTTCTAGCTTTTGTATTTTTTTTATGCCAACAGATGCACATAAGATGTGGTTCTATTTAATTTTAGGGGATATATGATGGCATGTGGTTGTATGATTTATTTCCTTAGTTGTAAATGCTAATGCAAGATTCGCATGTGTATTCAGTGTCCTGTTGTAAAAATATCATTGAGATTTGGGAGATAATGGGATGTCTATAGAGGATTTTTTATATTAGTCTATTAAATGTTAGAGTTACATAATACCAAATCTTGGCAATCAATGGTTAGATAATTAAAATAGTTGTATGCTTTCCTATTGCATCTAGCTTTGAAATTTTATGAATCAACAAATTAAAAATATTTTTAAATGATTTTATCTCCCATGTATGGTCTATAGTTGTCGGGGTTTAGTACCGGCAGTGCACCACGGGATGTATCGCGCAGTGCTTTTTGTGGTTGGCGAGATCGACCGTAGCTCGATGGTTCGCGTGTAACGCGACGGGAGACAAGAACACACGATTTATATAGGTTCGGGCCGCAAGATGCGTAATACCCTACGTCCTGTTTGTGGCGAGTTGTATTGATTTGAGCTCTTGAGGTTACAATGTGGGCATATGAGGTTGAGGGAGTTGTTGAGAGAGTTCTGATCTTGAGGTTGAGAGATATGTCTGGGAGGAGTCCATAACGCGCCTTATATAGCCCGGCGTGGCCTGGGTTACAAGGAGTTCTAGTCCTACTAGGATTGGTTTCATCTCCTATTATGATTTCTCTTCACTCTTCCTTATATACGTCGAGTCCTTGTCTTGTGCGTCAAGTTGCTCTACACCTCAGGCCCACGCGCTGAATCCATTGCATGAGTGACCAGGGGATATTTATCCCCCACAATAGTATTCTGATTTTAATTGCATTATAAATAAAATTATAAACATGTGCATATATTATAATGCTCAAAAGCCATGCTATAACATCATGCTAGCTTAAACAGTGTTCTTATCAATTATGATAAATGGGTGTATCCAGCATATATACTTTTCTTCAAAGGATGTTCATATATATTGGCGGCTTGGCGCCATGACTTGATTGTATTAAACATGTGTAAATAGGTTTGTGATAGTTTCAAATGAACGTGGAAATGTAAATATATAAAAAAAAGTAGATTCAACAGAGGGAAATAAGTGGAATTACAACACTAGAAAAGAAAGTGAAACTTATAGTATAAAAATAATAAGAAATATATGATAATTTTGAGGAATAATATATCATCCATGCATGGAAGTGCATTGGTGGGGAAACAACCCTCCCTCCCACTAGAACGACCACAAGAAGGGTGGGAAACTTGTTGCTCCGTTGGGACCACCGCACATCCTAATATTCCAGCAGAGAATTTAGGTGTCTCAAGGTGCGGCTTTCACCTTGTCATCTTAGATAGAGGCCTGGCTGCTTGCAGTTGCAACACAAGCATGTACCTTCCATTATTCACATGAAGGGAGAAGGGCTAATATACACCTCTACTTTTAGCATAGCTTTATCACTACTCCTCTCTTTCAGTTTGATTGCTAACACCGCCGCAAGGAAAGACGCTAAATATAAGCAGAAGGACTTTGATTGGTTCCAAGCGCACAAGCTAAGCATAGAAGATCGGTGATAATCGGCGGATACATATGTTTCGCCACGTTCGAGGTAAACATAAATCCAAAAATTAAAACAGAGAAAGGTTTAATCCCTAGTTAGTAAATTTCTAAAAACAATGGTAAACAAAATGTAACTCCTCCTATTTCTAGTATGCAAATAAACTGATACGGCACTTCTAATTATGTGGGCAACAAGTTCTTTGTTGTATACTTCTATCATTTTGGAAAAAAATCTTGTAAATTCGACAAACCATTCATTGCATTAATAAACGTGGCATTTTTATTCTCAATCATTTTCCACGTATGTTGATCCTTCATATTTGGTCGATCGATACATGGAGATGCCGACCAAATCTAGTGTAAATTTGAGTTAGTTAAATGAGGGCTCCCGTTTCTTCAAAAACGTAATTAATTTATTGTCAAATACCCACGTTGGCGATGACTTTGTGGGTGAGTGTGTCAACTTACAGTACATTGCTGTGTGGTGCTAGCATTTTGCACCCTCCAAGTGCCAATAGGACAGGCACGGGCGTCAGAGGCCCAGGCCTCTTTTTTATCCAAGGCAAGAAATGGGATGGCATTTCTTTCCCAAAAGAAGCTAGAATTTGACAGTGTACTATGTACGAGTTGCTGTTTTTGCCTTTGGGTGGTACGGCATCGATAGATGACTGACACGCATACAACCTCGAAGTTGGAAAAAAAAAGATATGGGGAATTACATAGATAGATAAATATATCCTCCTGTGTCAGTATTAATCTTAAAATGTCCGTTAAATAAATTGTCAGTTAATGCTCCCTGATGAACCAACTCTGGCCTGGTATAACCCTTTTGTTTTAGAAATGTTTTTTTTTGAAATTAAGTACTTTCTAAAGGAGAACTAACTAAGCGTGTTTTTCCATTGCTTTGTTGGCATTATTGTTTTCGTACTAAGGTATAGTTAGTTTCAACAAACCACAGTGTCTGCCTCAAGCGTATGTATGCTGGTTTTCCTCATGTCATGACGGTGCCTAGCTAGACGCCTACTATGTATGAATGATCTTCCAGTACCACGCCACCAGTGAAACAATTGCCGAAACTGATGCATCATTGTATCCTTAAAGCCTTCTTCGGTTAGAGGAAAATTTAAGGGGATTGGAGGGGATTTAATCCTTTTCTATTTAAATTTGACTAGCAAGGGATTAAATTCTCTCCAAAACCAGGACAACCGAATAAGGCCTAATTGATATTATTATTCCTTTTTTTACGATGGTTACACAGTACTAACTAAATCCATATATAACACATCATGGAATATTTGATAGAAGCCCAACCGTTTTGATATTTGTGCATATATAAGGATTTCATATTTGAATATAATTTATGTCACATAGTAAGGCGACCCGGCCGTGGACTAATTAACTAGCATGGACAGTGACACATTGCTAATGCAGACAAAACTAATCGAAGATAATTATCGAGCGGTTCCAAATACACTCACGTGTTAAAAAGGACCGAGAGGAGCCATGTTGCAGCAACGAAAGCAATGCAAATCCACGCTGCTCAATATATAATCGTCAACCAAAAAGCAGGAAAAACACAAGTAGAACACACTACCGAGTAAGCAACAACACCGATTCTGCCAACATCGTTCTCAGTTCCTCGCTGCCAAAGGCGGCGGATTCCTTTATCATTTCATGTCTATCGTCGTACCCTCCGCGCGTTGAATATTATCCATCACATGTACATCAACAGAGCGCCACGCCAAACCAAGTAACCATAAACCCACGTGGAATTTCCGATCCAACTACATATCACCTGTAATAGTAGAAATTAGGGTCTTTTATTATCTGGTACCGATATTATTTGGGAGGTGCATATCAAATTAAACAAGAAGAAGAAATACTTTATAGGGTGAGAAAAATAGAAAATAAAGACCAATCTACGCGCGCGTAAGAGTATAGTAGAATGGATTTTTAGACCAGGTCCATGAGTCACGGCATGTATGATCTCCTAGATAGAAGGAGCTGCGGAAAAGATCATGCAGCTCGGCGCAAGCAACCAGCCACAAGCATGCACACCCGTCACTGTTGGCATAGATGCTCCATGAAAGTGGAATTGGAGGTCACCGGAGAAGGAGGGCGACCCAACCCCCATCTCCGTTGCTGCTGAAAGCAACGGGACGCCGGTTGGCAGCTGCACAGTGGAAAGAGGGGGTCTCATCGCCGGCCGGCCGGCCGGGCAGGCATGGGCGTGCACCTGACTACCACCTGAACCTGATCGACGAGGCGTTGATTCGATCGGTTGTTTGGCCTGGGGGAGAGGCGGCATCTCATCTCCATCTGGGGCTGCATATGGTACGCGCGTGACGCTTTTGCTTGGGTTTATACGCCGGTTTGAACGGGTCCTAGCTGGGGGCCGGGCTTGCACATAAATTGGCTCCTTTAGGGTTTGCCAAAAGAGCCGGGCACCTTGCTTTCCACATGCCGATATATGGAAACGGAATCTACGGCTAGCTAGAGATCGAGAGGTCTAGAGAGCATGGTATGGTGTATGCGTGCGTTCATATCATTCTCTTTTTTTTCCCAATATATATATTCTTCAGTCTTTGTGGATGAATGGTATTAAAACAATATAAACCAAGAGCATATGCACACATATAATGGTCCCCCACCTATATGTATATATATACACTATATATAGCAAATAATATGCTTATGAGTTGGAAAAAAATACACTCACACGTCTCTATATATAGTACAATCATCGAAGGATAATAATAATAATGCTCCCACAGGCTCTACACCACCTATTTCAGCATGGCGCCCCCACTCGCGCATCATCAACTACTGTGGTGTCCTTGGTTGCTTCATTGCTTATTGTCGCCCCTTGGTGGGATCACGACAGAGAAAAATCTACTCCATCTGTCCCAATTTATAGGTCGTTTGACTTTTTTGACAATAAATTTGATTTGTTTGTCTTATTCAATAATTTTTATAATCATAATTTATTCTCATTGTGATTTAGTTTATCATATAATATATGAATTGAATTTTTCCACAATTTTGCAAATATTTTAAATAAGACGAGTAGGTCAAACTTGATAGAAAAAGTCAAATGATATATAAATTGGAACAGAGGGAGTATGTTACAATCTTAAATTGTTTCTTTTTTATTTGATTTTCAATTCCAAACAAAAAAAATAGGTAATCTGGGTCCACCAACTATCTAGAACCGGACACAAGACACCATCTACCTAGTTGAAAGAGGATTTATTGGTGAATTTCTATTTTAAAATAATAAAATCTTATTTGCTCTCTACAAATTTAATTTATGTATTTCAAATCAGAAAAATATGAAACTTATATCATTTTTTCAAAAAAAAATCTACCTTTTGATGCTCTATTCGGTGAGATTTAGAACTTATTTATCTCTATACCTATTGTATTATTGCTACAACTATAATATTTAGAAATGGAAATATAAATAAGGTCCACATAACTCTAAATAGAACACCAATGGATAAATTATTATACTCCGATCCCTCTATCCAAAAAATAAGGCATATAGATTTTTTAAAAAGTCAACGTATTAAATCCATGGTGAATAGTTGAGTGAAATCCATAAACTTTTCGTGTATGCATGCGATATATTTGGGTTCATTTTACTATAATCCGATGATAATTTTATCTTTGTTGATAAAATATTTTTTAAAAAAATTGATGGTTAAAGTTTCACTTTAAAGACCATGTAAAAAATCTATATGTCTTATTTTTGTGTGTGTGTGTATAGAGAGAGTACTTTTTCAAAAAAAAAAGATACAGGTTTTATTTTTACAAGGCACTCGAAAAAATCGCTGCATGGCAAACACAACCTCGGTGGTGGTCTCTTCTCATTCTGCACACATAAGCACAGCTTCGGCTCCATAACTTTCTAAGAAAAATCTGAAGCTGAAGCTATACCAAACATCACCACATCCGACCCCGAGCTGATAAGTTATGATCATCCAAACCGTCAAGAGTACGCTCTTTTGACGTAGTCATCAATGTAGCCAAAGGGTATGTGGCACACACACACAAAAGTCCTAAACAATCATCACCCATCACCACATGTACAGGTGCAACAAGTAGTGACGTCCAAATCACCAGCTAATAGCTAGGTTAGCCACAAGAACTCGTCCATGTCCATGCACGCGCTTTGTGTGTGTGTTTGTGGCGCGCGCTTATTGACCGGCTCTACTCTCTATCTCCCTCCCTACTACGTACGGTACTTGTCATCGCCATCGCCATCACCGGTGCCACCACCATCAGATCGATCACCAGCTCACATCTATCCATGACGATCCATCTAACACACCATGCACCACTCTTCTTCCGTCCCCTAGCTGCGGCGCGTCGTCAAAAGCTTTCGGTCGTGGAAGAAAGACAATCATTGTCCACAGGCCGGCCTCACTTTCCACGCCCGCCATCACATCGGATTACGCGAGCTCTCCAAGCTGCTTGCATTGGTCACGGTCACGATGTGCCCATGTCGTCGTCCCTAACTGTGTGCTTAGCCAACTAGCAGTAGTAGCTTGGGGCCCCAGTCCTCGATCTCTCTCCGACATTATTATTGATTAATTAGGACAAGAATACGTAGTATTAGTTAGTTAGTTAGTTACTAATCAACAAGGAGCTGAGCACCGCCACACGTACACACAGGGTGCTGTACCTATAGAGTGACGAGGCACCAAACTGTTCATCAGAAAGGTCAAACAAATTAATAGAGCGCGCACAGTGATCGAGCACACACAAAGGGGCTTTTTGGATAGGCGTCTCGATCGACAGCATGTACAGTTCCTGTTGTCGAATCCGTACCCAACAGAGGGGTTAACGTTAACTCCATCAAGAAACGCATATATGGATTCACTTCTCATGCTGATGTTGTACCATGGCGCATCCGCGCACGTGTCTTCTTCCTTCCGCGCTCTTTCTCTCAAATCTCTTCTTGGCACCCCCGACCCCCCGATTCGAGCGGCCCTAGTGAGATCCAACGATCTCGATTAGATGATCCAACAACCCCCTGATTCGAGCGGCCCTTGATGAGATTGGTGAGGCCAAACAAACTTTCCAGGTTGATTAGTCTGTGGTCGGATCATGGTTTCAAGGTTAGTTTGAGGTTTGTGCTCTCTGGACGTAGAGGGAACTTCGGGAAGGCTGATGGTGGAGGCTAGAGATGGCAATGGGTACCCGAAACCCGGGTACCCGACGGGTTTTACCTGATACAAATGTGGGTATAGGATAACTTATTCACACATGGATACGTTAATGGGCACAATCTTATACCCGTCGGATACGCGGGTGCGGGTACGGGTGCAAACTATGCATACCCATGTACCCATGGGTAATTTATACCCTGCTCAACCATACATTTATTCTACATAATTAAGCAAACATAATTGTATATTGGGCAAAAAATATGGTTAACTTGCATGTTCCAATATTATTTATTATTGTATTCAATTTATTTACTCATATTTAGTGATTTATTATTTTAATTATGCCATTATTTATTATGTTTGTGCTGTTCAAACATGTCCTTAGTGGGTATTTAATCGGGTATGGGTTACCCGACGGGTTTTTTTTACCCACGCAGATACGGGTATGGGTAAAAGTTTATACCCACGAGCGGGTATGGGTGTTGTAAGGGGTACAATTTTTGTTCGTGGGTGCGGGTATGAAATTATAATACCCGGTGAGTTTTTACCCGTTGCCATCCCTAGTGGAGGCAAGCAAGAGATGATGAGGCGGCACGCTACTGGAGCAGTGGAACGAGGTTGGGAGATGGCGAAAGTGTGGCTTCATTGTGAACTGGTAGCGGTTAGTGGGTGGCGTGGCCGATGGTGGAAGCTAGTGGTGGCGGCAAAGAACAAAAATATAAGAAACTAGGAGATACCTGGTGGGTTGCTTCAAAATTCTTAAACTGGTTATTAAAATTAAATTTGAAAAATAGAAACATTGATGTGATTGTAAGTAACATTTTTTATGACACTATATACTTGATGACTGCCTGACAACTTGTTTATTTTTGTGGAGACAGATCAAAACTCTTCAACGATTGATCCTATATATTTTTATCCTTTGTATGTTTCGTTGTAGGAATTTTGTGGTGTGGTACTTGTATGGACTAATAGTTAAATGTATGTATTCTATTAGCTAAAAAAAAGATAAAATACATTAATACAGGGTCCTAGTGGATGGTGATTTGGCTTCTAACTTAGTAGAGAGCTATAGATAATATGGGTAGCTTGCATGTTGAGAAAAATAGAATTAAGACTTGTTAGTGGGATTCTCAGTTACGTAGGCTATATAGATAGATTTGTATATCTTAGCCCTTTTTTCCATTTATGGGCCGGCCGGGTTGCGCATGCAAGAGCACTAACGGCCGTGCGTGAGCTGCATCCAACAATAAAAGTCCCTTGGAGTGTTCATTAACTAGGAGATTAGTGTAGCCATAGGCCCTTTATGAAATTGTTTACTAAAGGCATTGCCCCGGCCGGCACCTAGAAATGGACAATTAATAATCCATGCATGCATCAGACTTACAAGTGTTCATCTGGAGATTATATTAATCACGTGTGTATAATAATACAACAAGCTTGGCACATGGATTAGGTGGACACGTGTCAGCACGGCGAGTGCCAGGGACACGACGTTTGTGTGGGAAGAGGTTGGTTAGTTTCTCGTTACGGTTGGCGGCCCTGGGAAGAGTAGATGTAATATAATGCGTCTAACTGAGTGGATTGGTGCGTAAGTGCACTCTTAATCCACTTTTGACTAGTTAAAGACAGTGACACGAGCTGGCTATAGCTGAATGATATTTGATGCATGCATCATCATGCATCGGTACCATTATTCTGCAACACACATGGTCATTTTTCGCAAATAATTGGGGTCGCCTATTTACCATCCACGGTTAATAAGGTTCCCTGACGGCGTACGTGTATCAACCACCAACTACTGCCACAAGCAACATAATTTAATTGGGAGAGGTCTCAAATCATCAACAAAAATGAAACTCTTTGGTGTGCACATAGATAGATATATAGCCGTTTCCATTTTAAAAAAGGCTCTAGCAAGCTTGCTCCCACACGCGCACACGCTGATGCTATTGTCATTAGGGTGTGTAAAAGAAAGCGCAATGCAAAATATTGTAGATGCGCCGCATATGAGTGGAGTTTGAAATAGAAAATGTGATAGAAGTCCTGGCGATGTTAGCCTGACAACACGCAAGTGAATCTATCATCGATCGATCCATGGGCATATGCGCCTTTAATTTAATTAATTTCCCTTGCCCTTCCGTAGAGTCTTTTTTGATGGGGCTATATAGAGCCCATCTGCATGCTTAGCTTGGTATACTCAAGAACTCATCTGCCTTGGTTTTTTTTCCATGCAACATGCATACACACACAGAGAGAGGATGAGAACTTGAGAACGAAGATGGCCGGTCTTGTAGTTTGGCAAGGCACGTAAAGAGGCAAATTAAAGGCGGTTGCTTAGAAACCAAGAACACCTCAAAGGCGATGCCATGCAGCAGCAGCATGCCAAGAGGGAGGGAGAGATCTGCAGAGAGGGGGGGTTTCAATGGAGTGCTGGTGGTGAAAAGCTAGGGCATGTCAAGCTCGGGCCCACAGCCAAGGGTATCGTACAAATGCCTCGGCCGGAAAAGCGGCCAAATTCCATCTCTCTCCGGTCACCAAAATATTCCAAAAACAGTTGGTCAGTAGCCTTTTTCCTCTTACATCATTGTAGACGGATGCTTCCCCCTCTCTCTCAAAGAATCTGTCCATTCTGGTACAGTGGTATTAGCTACGTTTACACACTGTAACATGCTAATGTGCAAACAGCTAAGCTGTGTGAGGCGAAAATTTATCGAATATTTTATTCCCCTTCTTTAATTTATTCTTTTGGATGGGTATCATCATCAAAGCTAAACGAGACCTTGACACACACTCCTCCGCTGAAAGGCTGCCAAGTGCAAAACTTATGTGCGAGGACTCGAGCTCATTATTGACCTCCCATTAATTAGAGACGTTGTTGGCTTCTCACCCGTGATAACCTTTCTTTGCTTCCAAAATAATATAAACTAACCACACAATTATACCTCTACCCCTTTTTTTTTTCTAGAATGTTCCATTTGGCTCCATCAAAGACAACAGACTAATTATAATAACCCGAAAAGCCAAAGGTACTCGTCATCTTACCAGCGCTAACTGTACAAGTATACGTACGTACAGTCATGCCGCTATGTATACGCATCGTCACCAGAAGAAAAGACCAAAAAGTACAAGTCATCAGAAGCCAAAACACAGTGTCAGGAGCGCATGCGTGCACACGTCGTCAGCATATATGTACATATGGTCCGTTTTTCAGAAGTGGCTTTAATTTCTTGCTCTTTTTTTTTCTTTTCAGTAATAATGCATAGTAATTCCAAGTTAAAAACATGTGTTCCAAATTAGCCCAAGTTATATTTTTCCATTTAGAGATGTTATATATGCTGGCATTCTCGTAAATATAGGCGGCACCAAATTAAAAGCCCTGATAATAAGCGTTTTAATGGACTTGTTTAGTTTTTGACACCTGCAAGGTCATGTTGCGCGGTTGCGCAGTCACCAGAAAAATGGAAGTGGCGTGTACATGACGGCCCAAACAACTGGCTCGGCCACAGTTGGCTGAATTCATTAGGCTTACTAGGCTCACTAATGAAAGCCCAACACGGGCTCATTGCTGAATCCGATCGGAAATCAGGAAGGCCCAATCAAGGAAACACTACCACGATGTTTTTTTATTTTTTGTATCTTTTACTTCGGTTTTTGCAAAAAATAATCGACCCACAAAAATATAGCACTATCTCTGTTCACAGATATATAACGCAGTTGATTTTTTCCTAATACTTTAATCATTTGTCTTATTCAAAAGAAATTATTCAAACGTGTGAACACACAACTCATACTCAAACTATCTTTAGTAATTAAAGAAAGCACAACAAAATAAATGATAATTGATGAAAATTGTTGAACATGACGAATGATTAAAGTTATAGAAAAGTTAACCATGTCATACATTTGTGAATAGAGGGAGTACATGTTTGTACTTTGTACTACTACCACCATTGTGTGCAATTTAAATACAACCAATTGAGGTGATGGAATTTTAAAAATGTCACACATCTTGCAGTTTTACCTTTTTTAGAATGGCTATTTCTAAAAACTCATAACTACATATGAGCATGGATGAAGAAAAATTATATGAAAATTATAGAGCTTGAAGATATGTGCACATTTTTAGGTTATAACTTTTTCACTGGAATCCATGCCGATAATGAAATTATCAATAGAATGTTCAGGCATATAATTAAAGCTTTGATCATTGTATTGACTATTTCCAACCAAAAATTCTTCAAAAGTGATGAACTAAAAAAATTTGTAAATCACATCGACTCTACATGTTTTATCTACATTTGAGCTTATGCATGAAATTTATGGTCTACATAACAAATATTACCAGCAATATTTACTTCCATGGCCTTTTTTCCACATCTTTGATTATTCCTCTTATTTTAAAAAAATATTCAAACATGTAAAAAATAAAAATACAAGTCATATCCAAAGCTCCTTTGTTGATAAAGTAAATCATGACAAAAGGATAACTTATGAAATTTTTGAATAAGATGAATGATAAAGTTATGAAAAAAAAAACTAATCACTTTATACATTTGCGAATGGAGGGAGTATTTTTCAACTTTCATTTTACCAATTAGTTTTTCTAGCGAGTTACGAATAGCCATAATAGAAGAAATATGCTGTGTGCTCTGATTTTTTCCCCACACTTAGATGGTCCACTGAAAATACTCAACTAAAAAAATATCCTATCAGCAAAAAAATTATTTGGCATATAACACATGGTCGCGTATGCAACATATTATTGCATTACCCAACAAATGTCATGACTATATTTCGCAAAAGAAAATGTCATGACTATACAATATAGATAATGAATCCATGGCATTGTTGATAGCTCCATGTACATCCAAAGCCCTCTTCAACGATTTGTGTAGCTAATACTCCTTTGTTAGCCAGTTAGGTGTCTCAAGTTTGGGCCTATTTTTTGTTACCAGCCACCAGTTTTTGGTGTGAGCCTGTGAGTAACAGGCGGCACAGCAAAGTAGCAAACCCAGTGGTGGGAAAAAAAAAGATAAACAAATGACGTTGACGCTTCGGCACGCCGCCGCCGCCGCAGCGGCGCTCCTCGTCGTCGCGGCCGTCTGCACGGACGGCGCCTCCACGTTCTACTCCTCCGATCCCAACCTCGGATCTGCCCGCGTCGTCTTCCAGGTCTCCCCAAAACCTTCCTCCCCCTGGTCCTTGATATTGCTGCTCCTCCTGCCTACGGCCGCGAGATTCGCCGGCGATGTCTGGCCCAGAATTCGTGCAAAAGGGGAAATTTTTACTGGTTCTTGGGGGAAAGAATTGGCCCGAGAGCATTGAGTTGTACAGTCATGTTGAGGGTGTATCTGGGCGGAGAATTACGTTACGAGGGCGCTGCTCTTGCTGTTGCGAGATCCGTTCTGAGAATTGGTCTGGCACGGACAATGTGGCGGGGACTGCAGTTGTGTTGGAGTTGCGAGCTGCGATGGGTAGGGTTTGGGGGTGGTGCGGTGGGACTTGGAACTAGTACATGAGTTCCCCTACAATGGTGATGTCGAGGTGCTTCCAAGTAGATTGATCAAGTGCCCTCTGTTCGTTGTAACTTCTGATTTTCTCAGTTTCTTCCATTAGACAGTGACTGTAACGACTCATCTTCCAGGGCAGGCTTCACCTGCGCATGGCATGGGTGTGTCCGCATAGCATACTTTAGCTGCAATCTTAGCTTCCTTGTTTCATGTAAACCTTGTTATCGCCTTACATCACTCACCTTTCAAAGTGCACTTGTGGAATCTTTCATGATATTAAGGTGGCCTCTACATGAGTGGCACACTGATAATACTAGAAAAATGCCTACTAGCAGAGTACAACTGATTCAGTCTTAAGCTTCGGGCGCGTAAATATCTCAGGACTGTACTAATATGCCGCAATTCTCGAAACTCTGTAGATTTTTTCTGTTTCAGATTCTAAGCCCCAGATAGTGAATGGATTAATCAAGGGTGACCATCATGTAGTTAGTGCATTTAGGCTGTAACTCATGGTAGTGTTTTCTCCTTTTCTGATCATCATGCTTCTGTTGCTATTGTACCTGCAGACAAATTATGGTGATATCGAGTTTGGCTTCTTTCCTCATGTTGCGCCGAAGACAGTTGAACACATCTTCAAACTTGTGCGGCTTGGATGCTACAACACAAATCATTTCTTCAGGGTATTCATCACTTTAAATTGTTTGCCATTTTTATCTTCTGGCAACACACACTTTTTTTTCTCATGAACTACTTTGTCAGTTAACTATGCAATGTATTGTTGCCTTTTCCAGGTTGACAAGGGCTTTGTGGCACAAGTTGCTTCTGTTGTCGGAGGTCGAAATGCCCCTATGAATGAAGAG
The DNA here is from genome assembly GCA_030272315.1 of Paspalum vaginatum. Classification (NCBI taxonomy): domain Eukaryota; kingdom Viridiplantae; phylum Streptophyta; class Magnoliopsida; order Poales; family Poaceae; genus Paspalum; species Paspalum vaginatum. The sequence goes on along the minus strand of CM059016.1, from coordinate 13,149,800 downwards.
CAGAAAAGAGAAGCAGAGAAAACGATTATCGGTGAATTTAGTAGTGTCAAGCATGTCAGGGGAATCCTCTCCATGGGAAGGTGAATTCTGCATAAAATATTGGGCATATTTCTTATGATAAAACAATGAGCATGTGATATTTCTCTTCAGTTGAAAAGTTTATCGATGAGTAGGGTAAATTTAAAGACCACAACATGTGGTTTTCCATACTTGTCTACTTGTAGTTATGTCTACTGAAATACGAAACCTCTGGAAAGCATTTGAATTGATTTCTTTTGCATGTGACCTAATATTTATCTTATAGCTAGTAAATTTTTCTCTTCCTTCCACAAGGCTCTCTGATCCAGACAGCGGTGGTTCTTCCTTTTCCTTCCTTCTTGGTGACGCTCCACATCTTGATGGCCAGGTGTTCAAAGCTACTTCAAAACTTCATGACCAATGTCAGTTACTTCACTGATCCGGATTGATACATAATTAATTTCAGTATGCTGTATTTGGGAGGGTCACTAAAGGTGACGATACATTGAGAAAGTTAGAGAGGCTTCCAACCCGCAGAGAAGGCATTTTTGTAATGGTATGTGTCCACCTGCAAGAGCTTTGTTTGTTGATGTGACCCTTATACTTTTTATTTAACTCATTCAGTGATTTTTTTCTATGCTTTTTATGTGATTATTTCGATTATCTGCAAATGTTTGAGGAAAATCTATGGATAAATGATATTATTTGGTGTGATCACATTTAAGTCTTTGATCAAATGTCGTTTTCTGCTTTGCCTTGATACATATGGGTTGTTTTAGTTTTCTGATGATGCATGCTTGAGAAATATTTGAATTCATTGTTGAACTTCTTCATAGTGTGCCTGACAAATGAATGTTATGTTTTTTTCCTTTTGTCAGCCGATTGAGCGGATCGACATCCTGTCAACATACTATTATGGTAAGACTGGACCCTTTTACTCTGTTTTGAAGATTTTACCAAACACAGCATTGTGCATGCCCTAGATTTAATGTGCCAACAGTTCTCAGCGGCTTTTACTTGTGCAGATATTGATGTGGAGAGCTGCGAGTCAGAAAAAACCATTCTTAGGAGGAGACTTTCTGAATCAGCATCAGAAATTGAGCGATGGGTGAGAATCTTACTTAAAAATGTTGCAGGCAGTTTTTATGCACATGCCAGTTCAGATAAATAGTCAAAGCTGTCAACTGATGTCGTTTCTATTTTTCTATGCAGAGAAGAAAATGCTTTGTTTGATGCTGGTATTACATTAGGTGAAGTGCTTGCTTATTGATTTCAATATTAGCCTTAACATTTTCAAGGCAGCAACTTGCTATTCACGTTAAACAAAAGTTGGAATGAAACTGCCGCACTTATATGATACCAAAATGCTTAAAAAAGATTTGCAGACTAACCTATTTATCGCACAATGTCGGATCTTCCTGTGGAACTACCAAATATGAAATCTCCATCCATTTTAATTGATCAGTACAGCCCACACATTTAAAGCCATCTGTTTTAACGCTGTGGTACAAGTGAACTGGTAATTTGATACTTGGACTCATGTTTTACTTGAACTCCGTGATGTTCAGTCTCGTTTCAAGAGACTGGGGTTCAAGTGATAGACTGGGTGTGCTATGGCCTAGTTAACTGGTCCAAATGATGAGTTGGGACATGTGAGCAGAATGCAGTTTCTGTTTACCGTTCCAGTAAAACAGCCATGACCAGAACTTCATGATACATCTCATTAGTGATTGACTCTGCCCTGGCTAATGACACAGGAAGACTCAGTTGTCTTGTACGTGACTACATCTAGATCTAGAATGTACTATGCCCGTTAACTTATACCTTAAAACACATGATGCTAATAACAAAGTACTATCTTCCTTTAATAACTGTTGCCAGTCTTCCTTTTCGAAATTTTCTACCCTAAGTGACATTGTTTCTACTGCTAACTTAATGTGCAAGTTTTTAACTATTTCTCCATAATATGATTTTCTGACGGGGCCAAAGCCTCAAATAGAAACTGTGTCTTTTGAATCAAACCAGAGATAGTCTTGATTAGGTCAAGCTCAAGCAACATCAATCTTTGTAATTATCCAATACAAACCGTTTGCCTCTGTAATTTTTTTCTCTCCCTGAAACGCAGGGCTCATCCTGTGCGCAGGGGCCGATGGCAGAGGCAGAGTAAAGTTGAATTCCCTGAATGTGCGTGTTGTATGCCAGATCTGTACACGATTTAATGCTCTATACCTGTAATGCTAAATAGAAACGTGGGTGGTAGGTTCTCTGTGGGTCTTGTTTCCTTCACTGTGTATCATCCTGTACAAGTTGCGGCAAAGTTTGAATCCAACACCTTTCTTTTACTTTATTATATTGGTCTCGTGGAACAGTGTGTATACGCTGCTGTGGCACCGATGCTAATGAAACATTGCAGAGAGGATGAAATGAGTGTTGCCCTAGCCCGTGTATAGTACTCCTAAATTGTGTATACATATGGCAAAAAAAATCATGCAAGGAAAATCAGAGTGCCCTGTGTCTAGTGATGCCAATATATAGCAACAGTGGCTTGTGATGCTCTGAGAGGACTGTCTGAACATATATACGGAACTTTCCTGTTGCGACTGCGACGCTTGTGTGCGCTGCTGCATCGACATTCGATAGCATGCATGTGAGTGAGTAGTGGCGCTGAAAACCAAGCTCAGCTCCAGCTGGCGGCATGTGGCTAGCTCCTATCATGCCAAGCAAGCTCGTTCCCAGCCCATGGTTTGAAGGCAAAACTGTTTGCGTGCGTAGCCGTTTGGGTCTTTGGGAGCTCAACTGATACTCTTCTTGTAGTCTGTTTGTTTGAGCTGCTTTCAGTTTTTCTCAACTGTAGAATAATATTTTTTTTCTCACAATCATTTAGTCGGAATAGTGTTTTCAACTAAAAACAGTCCATAGCATATTCAGATAGATGTAACTAGGATATAGATCCATCGACGTGGGAGCAGAGCATACCGCACATAGGTTTGATGACATTTAATTTGGTTGTCTACTCTTTTTTTATCAGACTATCAAATTGAAGATGTTTTGGTCCTTATTTTCTATTTATATTTGTGTATAGATGCTGGCGATGAACTTTTTTTATAAAGAAGATATTTTCAATTTCAAGGGCAATACAACAAGGTGAAGCGACGTTTTGAAAGATAAAAACTTCTGGATTCTGTTTAACAAGAAACATTCAGCTGAAGGAAAAAAAACTAATCATCAAACACGCTCCAGTGGTAATCAAACCTAAGACTAGACTGCCACCCATATGTACCGGAGAAGATAATTGTAGCCACTTGTACCAATAGACACGGAGCCTCCTTAACTACATAACCAGGTCTTGTGAGTCGGGAGATGTTGATGAACTTAGACATACATACAAAATATATACATCGAAGATTACGTAAAGCCATTCAAAAATCTAAAATTCCTATTGATTCGAGATTGAAGGAGTACTAATAATGGCTAAAGCTCGTATCCCAAAATCTACGATACTGGCCATTTAGCCATGGACACGGATATAGTGATACCCACAGTTTCTGTCGTCAAGTGGCAACAATTCTCTCCATCGACATTGAGGCATTGACGGCTGCGTCCGCTGTGACTCGTGTGAGTGGACGGCCACCGTTGGCAGCTGGAGTTTGCCACGCTGCCACGGTGTCCAATTACGCATATGGAGGCGGGCTGTTTGCATTGCATGCATTGAACCTACCTAGCTCCCCTAGACCCAGTGGAATTGAGATGAGGTTGCAATTAAGAGAGGCATGTCTGTGGACTGGGATATCGATGCACGACGACGGCGCCCGCCAGCTACTAACCATGCAAATATGCAATGCAATGGAGCAAGCCGCGAGCGCTATAGTTGCGTACTTGCATGCATGTATACTCTATTATATTGATCTCTGCTAGCACGCGTAAAACGATTTTTAATTTCTGGAACAACTAACATTTGTTTGGATTATGAGCAGGGAAAGGTTATAATAAATAATGCATGTTCGCGTGCACACCGTATATGCCAGCCTATTGCACACAGTCGTTGCCGCGCGCGAGTTGCGGTCATGGTACAGAGCGGAGAGCATGCGTCCATGCATGCATCAATTGCATTGATCATGTGTACCTCGCGAGATCATTTATTTATACAAACGGCCTACATATATACTGTAGTAGTAGTGGTGGTGGTAGGTCTGTAGCTGCAGATGCATGCATTATATATTTAATGGAGTATGTAGCACATCAACATGGCCTGTGACGCGTGTACATGCATGTCACACGCATATGCCTTGCATGGTGCTACGTACACGGTATGTATAAGAATGCACTACAAAACCCTACTACATACGCTCCTCCGGTCCTCCCTGTATATATATAGCAGAAGCAGAGAGAGAACCAGTAGTGCCGCAGCGCATATGTACACGCACGCACACAGAATCAGGAAGTGTACACAATACGCGCTCGAAGCACTCTGCTGTGCTCTGTACTCTGTACAAAGCCAACACCACACACAGCCAAGTCACCAGGTGGACTGCTGCTGGTAGCTCACACTACACACTCCGCACACGATCGCGCCATGTCGACGGCGAGCCGGCGGCGGAGGAGGTCGCCGCCGTCGCCCGCGCCAGCAGCCGCCGACGACCTCGTCTCGAGGCTGCGAGCGCTGCTCCCTCCCGAGGCGGAGGCGGAGGCGGAGGCGGAGGCGGAGGCGGCGGCGAGTGGCGGGGTGTCGTCGTCGTCCAAGGCGCGCGTGCTGCGCGAGGCGTGCGCCTACATCCGGAGGCTCCACGCCGAGGCCGACGGCCTCGCCGAGCGCCTCGCCCAGCTGCTGCACGATCCGCCGCCGCCGCCCGCCGGCCACCTCGTCGCCAACTCCGCCGACGATGCCGCCGCGGCCCGGCAGGTGCTCGCCGTCCGCGGCTTGCTTGATGACGATCCCGATCATCGTACGTAATTAACGTGCCCGTGGCGCGACGTATATCACGTACTATTATGTATAATAATATCATCATCACTTGCAATAAGCGCGTGTTTACCGATCGATGTGTACGTGCCGTGCCTACTGCTTAGTGTGTGTGTGTGTGTGTGTGTCTTTTTCGAGAGATTTTCGTAACGAGATTTGTAAAATTGTGAGTGTGCGTACAAGTGGAGCTGTGGATCACCATTCACCAGAGATATGATTCTGGATCAATCAATGTGGCGTTGAGCACGCGCGTGGGCCGCGCCGTTAAACTGGGCCGAGAGCGGAGGGCCAGCGGCCCGCGGGAAGGAGAGGCCGAGGCGCGCCGCCTGGGGTCGTCTGGCTGGGGCGCCGTGGAGGGAGAGTTGGAGACGCAGAAGGTTTTTAGCACCACATCGCTTGGTGACGCACGCAAACACCAGCTTATAACCTGAGCCTCAGCTCCTGCTCCGTCTCTTCGGAGACATCCGATAAAATTGGAACGATACAGAGAAGATTAGCATGGCCCCTGCGCAAGGATGACACGCACAAATCGAGAAATGGTCCAAATTTTTTCGAGATTTTGCGCGCCGGTCCCTGGTTCCCTCGCATCCGTGCCCCTGGCGGCTTTTCCCCACACCCCTGCTGTTCCAAATTCGTTTCAAACGGGTCCATCCTCGGCCCGAGTCCTCTTGCGTTCTCGTCCTCCAAGATCTCTCTCCTCGCAGTTGTGCCAACTCGCGTCAGGGTACATGATGCGGGTTTATGTAGTTTTTGCAGTATGCCCCTGTGAGATGTTATTTCCAACCTCCGCCACTTTGCATGTATGCTCATGGCTATTTTTCGTTTCTATGAACAAGGTCCTTCCGCCCGCCAATTGGACTTGTTTCATGTACCATTCACCTTGTGCCCTGATCACGTACTACGAATTATGTGACGTTGGAGTTTTTTTTTTTGGGGTTATTTTTTGCCTTTTTTTTTTGTTGGTTCTCTACTTCTCTGCTTCTGATATACGATGTGCAACAAACAACTGAGGCTGCACATGGGACCCCGGCTTATTATATCCCATTCTCTTTTTGACCAAGACCTTTGCTTAGATGTTGAAAATTAATAAAAAAACACACGGGACAACATTACTACTACTTTCTTTTAACAGGGACAACATTAGTAAACATTAATGCACTTACAACACGTGTTTACACGCAAACACACGGAAAAAATGTCTGAAAAAAACACAAGTGACCATATTTCAAGTTTTGCACCCCACACTCTTGGAGCACTACTAACAAGGCCAGAATTGACAGTTTGATGATACCGGCAAGAACTAGAGCACAAGAGACACGTCTTGTTTCTTCCCTTCCTTTTCCATTTTCTTGAACTAGCCGCCCCTTTTTCTCTGCAAGTAGCAGGGCACCACGGGCGGTCCCACGTGTCACCATGATCCACCAACGCAACCAAACAAGTACCCCTTGAAGTTGCCCCTTCCCTGCCAATAATCCAATAACCAAAACAAATAAAAAAAACGACGGATGACGAGTAAAGAAATATGATCACACGGCGACATATGGCGCGCACACAATATATGATCATCATAGGGGATTACGAATTAATCGAGGAATAATCAACACGAATCATCAGCTCCAGTTCCAGGCACAGGAACCAGCTAGCTGACATATGCAGCTAAGGCTATACGTAATAAAACAAAATGGAAGCAATAGAGAATGAGAATGTCAACGGGAGTACGTGGAGGGTAAGTGAGAAGCACGATGCAGTTTATTTGCAACTATATTATATGCATGCATGGACATGGAAGGGTAAGGTTATTACAAGATTTATCGTATTTGTACAGACACGAGATAAACCTGTTTGGAAACAAAGTTTTCAAAACTAAACTTTGTCGTGTCCAAAAAAAAAAAAAATGCAAGCTAGTAACAGGCGTCATCGGGAGTGTCAAACAAACAGCCTGGAAGAATTCTCCCACACTCGGCTGGATCCATCCATCGAAACAATGCAATGCGTTGTTGTCATTGGAATGATCGATCCTATCTGCTGACAAAAGTGATGAGAGTCGCTGACCTTGGGAGCGGCGCGGCCGGGCCGGATGGGCTGGCGGTCGTCGTCGGCGCCGCGCCGCCGCCGGTCGTGGTCGTCGTCCCCGTCGCTGGCGGCCGAGGACCACCGGCGGTGCCCGGGCTTCCCGTCCTCGACCGGGGACGACGGCGACGCCTCCTCGGCCTCGACCGTGCCATTGGCGACGAAGCTGGACCAGGAGAGCGCCCTGGCCCTGCGCTGCATCCGCGCGGCGCGGATGTTGGTGAAGTCCAGCGAGTAGTCCGGCGGCGCCGCCTGCTGCGCGCCGCCGGCGCCCTGCAGGTCCCAGCCGCCGAACGCCGGCACCGACGCGCGCGGCCGCGGCGGCCTCCTCCTCCGCCCCTCGTGCTGCTGCTGCATCCCCTGCACACGACGACGCAGCCATCATTACATTTATTACGATCAGTGCATGATGGATACGTACCCTTTGCACGAGAACAAGAACGGAGGTCGTGTTCCGACGACACAATGCATCGTCCGACCAGTCGTCGGGTTAGTTCCTCACCTCGGCGGCCGTTTCCTTCGCCATTGACGATGCAAGGTCGGTCGAGTCGATGAAGGTCAGGCTGCCCAGCCGAGGGAAGAAGCAGGTAATTATAAACGAAGAGGTCAAGAGGGTCGGAGAAAGCTAGAGCGCGATCGAGAGAGCTTGCAGTTGTAGATTATTAATTAGTACAAGCCAATGGAGCTGATTTTTTTAAATCCAGGCCAGGCAAGCTAGGCCCGGCCGGATTAGCAAGAGGCGAGGCGGCTTGATCATAAATCAAATCAAATCAAATAAAGACAGGTTTTGAGACCCTATGCTGTGCTGAGTGCTGGCACAGTGATCTGACAGCACGGCACAGCTTGATGTGTACAGGGCGAGCTGCACGCTGCACGGCACAGTGATCTGAGACTCGATGCTGTGCTGACTGAGTGCTGCAGAGAGATGCAGCCAGCTAGCTGGATGATCTCGCAGAGCGATCGAACAGAAATGGAAAGGCCAGCAAAAGAAGGGGAAAAAAACGGCCACAGCAAAAAAAAAAAAAAAAAGAAAGAAAGAAAGAAAAGGGACTGCAGAGTAATTGCAAACGCCGTGGCCACATGATGATGTGGATAACTGATTCAGGGTAACAATTGTTACACATTGGGTTTGTTTGTTTGTTTGCTCTCCTTGCCGAATAAGGATCAAGAGATCTTGTTTTGCATGCAGGAGGAGCCATGCCATGTAAAGAACCCGCGGTGTTTGGGGGTCTACCTTCAATTTGCTGCAACGAGTTCTTCTAACGTTACTTCCCGTAACGTTCCCGTAACGTTACTTCCCGTAACGTTCTGTCACTGACACGTGGGGCTAGGTCCACGCGTCAGTGACAGGGAGCAACGTTAGAGGATCTCATTCCCAATTTGCCAGCCAAATACTAATCCCAAAGGTAATAATGTTGCGTTAGCCTCGGATCAGAGGGATTGAGCAACATTTTGACTTCTAAGAATGTAATCCCCCTCAATCCTTTCTCTTCAGCTTCAAGGGATACCTGCTGGATCCTTTCTCTTCAGCTAGATCTATGGACTAAGCTGTCTTACCTCAAGTTAGACGTACCACAACGTATTTGGTGGTTGTTTGATTCTTTGCCTAAAATAAGACATGCCTCACAACATTCGTGGTAGTGTAGTTTATTTTTCTTACCTCGAGTTAGGCTCTGGATTTTGACACCTCAAGTTACGCGTTTGCCGGAAACGAGTTAAGGCACCTTAGGTGCTGGAGCCGCACTAAGCACTCCCGCACCTTAGGGCGTCGAGTCAGCATGGTGTGGGGTGAGTCGGTCGGCGAGGAGGCCGTGGATTAGGGAGTTGGAGCCGCACACGACGACGGGGACACGGCCTGGCGGTGGCCATGGAGACGAAGGCAGAGGGTGGGAGCTTGCCAGCATCTAGGCGGATGGCGCTGAGGAGGTGGTGCAGGAGGCTAAGAAGGACTGAAGGACAAGTGCGGAGAGGTGCGGGTCTGCCATGTGCGTTCTAGATGGGGAAGGATGAAGGGGATAACGTGTGGGGCCCATGTGTTGGTGAGAGAAGATAAAAAGAGCTAACAGGGCAATATTGTCTTTCTACCTAGACTTAACTGGTGTTACCAGCATTGCGGTCTCCTCTGTTCCCTCGGGTCAGTAAAACAAGATGTTTATGACATCATACTTAAACTGCAATTAAGCAGGCTAACTGTATTTTCCTAAACGTCTTGTTTTATTGCCAGGAAGGAGTCATTGGAAACAGCTCCAATATGGGGGGAAAACAGAACCAAACACGCAATGCAAGTGGACACAGTTTATAGGGATTAAAGGACATATTTTCCATAAGCAATCATATACTTAAGCAAGTAAAAAGAGTAAATATCAGCAGCAAGATTAACAGAGCAAAGGCTAGCATCAATAAAAAGGAGTCAAAAAAGTATAGGCTTGCGATTTAATGCACCTGAAGGTAGCATATATAATGTGCATGCAAAAGTTACAAGAACCATAAAGTGAGAAGCCACAGAGATGGCCTGAACTACAACAACACTAAATAACTTTGGTTAATTTAATGTGATTCTTTGGCAGATTCCCCAAAAGTTGCAGCACACGGTTGACGAATTGGTGGGCTTTGCCTTCTTTATAGATGATTTCAAGTTTGAGTTTCTCACAATGGGAATCAAGGCAGCGACATTCAGAAGATGAGGACTCGTTGAGTTTGGGGGTTCCTTTCTTTTCCATATAACCATTTAAGAACTGTGGACAGCATAAAAGATGTAAGATAATGAACTATGTTGATTATGTGATAATAAGTTAAAAACCAAACTATAGCATACCTTGCAGTGCTGCAAAGTGACCTTCTCTAGATTAGGTGAAATATGAAGAAATAATCCAAATGTGTTTTCACCAAGATAACAGTGTCCCAGCAATAAGTCCCTCAGGCATATGAAATCATGGAATGTGGTGTCCTTAACAACCATCTTACAATTCTGCAAAGTGAGTCTCTCAAGATTGGGTGAACTGTGAAGAAAGAATCCCAGTGTGCGGTCACAGAGATCACAGTTCCTTAGCAATAAGTTCCTCAGGTTCTTGAATTCCAGGAAGATGGGTTCCTTACCGAGCACCTAGAGTACATTAGATAGCACCACAACATTATTGGATTGAAATAAAATGGAATATTGACAGAGACAACAAAGGCATACCATTGTCCCAACACCTGATAACAGTAAACTCGTCACATGAGATATACTGCAAAGAAGCTTGGATTGATCATCGTGAAGTTTACTATGATTTACTATACCCATATTTCTTCTGTGACCTGTCAGTTGAATCGAAGCCTCAGCAAGGGATGGCATCTCATTTATTGAAATATCACCATGAAACACATCAACATTCACGTCCAGGCGCAGATAAGCAACAGCAGGGGCCAAGATAACCAGCAGACAGCTAAATAGATTCAGGCCACCATCAATAACCAAGGTCTTCAATGTGGGGGAAGCAATCTCGGAAAGTTTATTCCATTTGCAATTTTTCAGAACCAGGCTCTTCAACGAGTCAGAGGTGATTGAATGAATTTTAAAAGTGCACCGGTCCAGGTTCAATTCCTCCAGAGAGGGGCACAATGAACTGACATGCTTCTCGAAACGATTATCCAGAAATACTTGGTAGAGATGCAGCGTTTTGAGGCGCCAAGCACCAGGGCTCGATCCCACACTCTGACTGGCATGATCGGGTGTGCGGTTTTTCATTGCGCGACGGAGCCACCCTGCTGCTAGCCTATTGCAAAACCGAGGTGCCCTGCCCGTACCAGTACACAGCCTGAACGAATCCAACAGTGCAATGTTACAACGGAGCATCAGGTTGACGGTGAAATCCTCAAAATCCTCCCAGTCCTTGTTGGTGTTGGAGCTGTCGTCATATTCGCTGCCGGAACTATAGCTATCCTCATAGGGCTCAGTGTCAGAACTGTCATCGCTGCCAGAGTCAGGGTTGTTGTCGTCGTCGGGAGCACGTGCCAACCTTTTGGTCTCGAACTCATCGAAGTCAACATCAAGGCATGGCACAGAGCGCCAAAGGTGCTTCCATCGCTTGGCCAGCACGCACGTCTGCACCGCCTGCCTGGCCTTCATGAAGGACATGATGCTGTGGAGGAGACAGTCTGGTAGAGCACTCAGCCGGTCGAGGTGGCTGGTTGAGCTTCCGCTGCTGTCATGTCTTGCTTGGACCTGTGTTCTTCTGTCCTCCGCAGCCTCCATGGAGTGCCCTGCTCAGCGCAGCTCCTCTGTACGCAAGACAAGCAGACCTCAAACAAAAATAGTAAACATACCCTCCAATTTTCTTTGTACGAAGTTGGTTAGTTGAACTAACACCAGTGACCAATATAAGAGAACGAAGGTACTAAATAAACAGAAAATCCCCGGTTCCATCTAGGAGCGAGTTAACGCAACGGGTCGGTGGTCGTCGGCCGCCGTCTTCCTCCTGCCGCCACCACCTCTTACGTCACCCCTGCTGCCATCGCTCACTATGACATAGTATCTTGGATTCTTGATGCCCCTGCCGCCACTATCTCCAGTCTGGCTCGGGCGGCCTTCGCTGCTGCCCGCTACCAGCCTACCGCTGCCACACTAACCCGCCAGACCTCGACGCCCCCCTGCCTCACGGCCCACCGGCGGTCTGGTGCCTCCCTCACGCAGCCACCGCTGGCCGGCCAAGCGCCACGGAGCTCTCTATACAGCCGCTGGTCGCGGAAGAACCTCAAAACCCTAACCTCTGCAGACTCCGGCCGCCGCACTGCCTCCACCTCCGCGACGTCCGCTCGAGCGCTCCCAATCCAACCCCCGCAGAATGGAGCCCTCGAAGCCCCCCAAACAACTTATATGTATGAATGAAGTGAAGGAATGAGGAAAATGGAGGTGGGGTGCAAGGCGATGCTAGATCGGGATCCGACGTACGGTGGCGAGGCATTGCTGGATTAAACCACCATCTCGTTGAATGATTGAAACCAAGCAAGGGTTCGCGAGGGACAAAAGCAAACCAGTCACAAGTACAGTAAGGGGTCGTGCGAAGAGATGGGCGGGTCGGGGAAGGGGCTTACCGTTCGCCGCGGCCTCCAGCCGGCTGGAGCGTCGAGGAGGAGACGCCGCCGGGGAGAAGGGCGGACTGCCGGAGAAACCCCTCGTCTTTCGGGGAAAAGGAGCACAACGCCGAAGCAGGAGAACTATCTGTTGGGCCGGCCCACTGGAGGCCAGTAGCTCAGCAGGCAACCGCGCCCACGAACAACAATTCTTTTCAGTTTTTTTTTTCTTTTGCTCGGAGTCGGACCATTTTTCTGTTCACAATAACAGTTTCTGTTTTCGCCTGAATTTTTTTTTATCCTATTCCTTATCACATGTTTCTTTTTTTCTCGGAACAATTTTATTTAATGGGAAAGTATTTTTCATCGGAAACATTATTCTTTGTTACTAGAACAACTTCTATTTTTTGACCAAAACATTCCCTTTCTCAGCACTCAAGCAACAGATCCCATCGGTTAAGCTTTTCACCCAGTAAGAGTGCTTCCAAAGCTGAAAGTAGACAAACCTCATTATAAACTTTTGTACTGAATCATTTTGTCAGAAGCACGCCAAGATTTTTTTTTTTATGATAGTATTACCTGTGCAGGTTTGTCTCAGAGCACTCGTGTTCGTGTACGATGGCTGTTGTTCATGAGTTAGTATTTTCTTGGTTTAGTTCATTATTCTTATGGGAGGAACAGCCGACTGCAGTTGTGCTGACAGGGAGGAGAGCTCGACCATTTCCCACAATGTCCTTGAAAGTACCAACACATCCCTTCAGATCAAGGGCTGTGCAGTCAGCACCGGCACCTGCGGCCAGCCAAGCAAAACTCACAGCCGCATGGAGCTCTCCGAACCTTGCCAATTGGCATGAACATGTTTAGGCAAAAAAATCATTGAACCATCGATTAAGCTTATCAATACAGTACATATTTGGGCAAAAGATCATCCAACCAGCGCTCTTCTGAAACTGAAACTGAACATGCCCTGTAAAAAGGCTTTTGGTTCTGAATTTTTCTTCGCAGAAGCCCCAATTTACACTTTCTAATGAGCATTGTAATAATAAAAGGGAGTACTGCTGAACCTATGATCTACCCAACTAAGGAACAAACTCTTAATCTTGACATACCATTTTCAACATTACAAATCTATAGCTGAAACTTCTGCCGCAAACCACCACATCCAACAGTTTAAACCACAATTTGGTAAAAAAGAGCAGTTCACCAGAGAGAAGATTTCAAATACCCAGACTCACAGTTTAAAATACTTCCGTTACCTCATTCCCCTGCCAAAGGAACCTGAACCCTCTTGGGAACCACAACTGGAATAGGGGAGAAACATAAGCTGACATATGATCCAAAATGTGTTCAAGCAATGCACTCACAAAATGTTGACCAGCTGATGTCAGCACTTAGCTCTTGGAAGGATGCACCTATAAACCTTACTGAGGTTGCTATAAAAACAGAGACAAGGATACATGTTTCAAATACCCAGCAAACATAGACAAGGATACATGTTTCAAATCCCCAGCAAAGCTTCTAGTAAAATATAAGCTCATAGGACTTAAGATATTTTCGAGTAGTCATAACTCATAACCTTCAGCAAGGCCACAAAAGTGAACAAAACAGAGCATCGGTATCATAGTTTATATAGCAAAACTAGTCTTATGCAAGTCTCACTGAAATGCCTGGTAAAAGCGCAACCAGTTGGCAGACACCATCGTCGTACTATATGATTTAAGAAACATTAGAGGTTGTCGCCCTGGACATCCAGACCGCTGCACTGGGAACATACACTACAAAGACAGAAGGATCGTTCTGAAACCTGATACATCTAAACTTGTCGCACTAGATACACTACAAAGAAGGTTGAATTGATCGCAGTAAAGTTTTCTTGCGAGTACGCTGTCTCTGTGACCTCATAGCGTTGGCGAAGATGGCGTTTGGTTTACTAAAATGCGTCTAGCAAAGTGACGAACAGGCACATCCAGGCACAGCTGAACAATAGCAGGGGCGACGATAACCAGCACGCATTCACTGTTATTGGAGCCACCTTTGATAACCAAGCTCTTCAGTGTGGGCGATTTAATCTCAGTAAGCGTTTGCCATCTGCAACTTTTCAGAACCAATGTATTGAGCGAGGATGAGGTAATTGACTGAATCTTGCATGTGCAGTCTTCCAGCTCCAAAGCCTGCAATGCGGGGCACACCGAACTGACATGCTCCGCGAAACGATTATCCAGAAGCACATTGCAGAGGTACATCCTTTTGAGGTGCCACGAATTGGAGCTCAATCCCTCACGCTGACTGCAAGGATCCGGGGTGCAGTATTTCATCGCGCGACGGAGCCATCCTCCAGCTTGCCTATCGCCAAACAGAGGCGCCCTGTCCCTACGGACAGAGAGCCTGAAGGAATCCAACCGGGCGATGTTGCAGCGATGCATCAGGCTCACGGAGAAATCCTCAAAATCCTCCCACTCCTTGTCCTTGGTGTTCTTGTCTTCGTTGGAGTCGGCGCTGTCAAGGTCAGATTCAAAGCTGTCAAGGTCGGAGTCAGAGTTGTCACTGTCGGAGCCAGCGTTGTTGTTGTTATTGTTGTTGTTGTTGTTGTTGTTCTGGTTGCCCGTCGAAGCACGCGCGGCGGTCTTGAACTCATCGAGGTCGATGTCGAGGCACGGGACGGAGCGCCAGAGGTTCCTCCAGCGCGTGGACAGCACGCACGTCTGCACCACCTGCCGGGCCTTGAGGGAGGACAAGATGGCCTGGAGGAGGCAGTCGGGCAAGGCGCTCAGCCGGTCCACGTCGCCAGCCGAACTTCCGGCGTCGCTTGCGCGGGCACGCTCACTTGCGGCCTCGTCAACCTCCATGGTGTGCCCTGCTCGGAGTAGTTCCACTGTATGTAAGACCAAGGAATGGATGGGGGAAAAGAAAAAGAAAAATTTCCGAGTTCCATTTATACACAAGAACTCCACGGAATCCGGTTCGGGTGCTAGATCGAGAGACGGCGCAAGATTTCAACCTTGATATCATCGAAGGATTGAAGACGAAGGGTTCACGAGGGCCGGAAGCAAAGCAGTAGTCACTGGTACGGGAAGCAGGAGGAGAAATGGGCGGTGGATGAAGGGGCTTACCGAGCATCGCAGCTTGAGCGTCCCGTTGGGGGAGGAGAAGATCCAGCCGGAGGAGGCAAGGCCGTGAAAAGGGCGCCGCCGCCGCCGCCGCCGCGTGAGATGGGAGGGGGACGAGGAGGCAGGTGACTGCAGAGTGGAGAGTACGAGAATTGTATGGGCTGGACCGGCCCATTAGAGGCCCAGTTTTGCATTTTATAGTTTGAGTGACTACTTGACAACCGGTTATGTTTTTTTTTAGTTATTCTCAGCCAGATTTTTGTCGAACACCTTGTAGGAAGGACTGAAGAAGCACAACTTAAAAATAAACTAAAAATCATTCTGAAAAATAAAGTAAAAATCATACACAAATCTATCAAGACATACATAGGCAAACCAAGGAAATAAATTGACAAAAAGACATTTTTTTAGTGGAAACCATTTTAAATCAAGCAAAACGAATAGTTCATAGGCCCAAACTAATCGTTTGGATTTTGATCACCTAGGCCCCATTTATACCAATTTAGACGCTCTAGGTCGTGCCTTATGAGCCAAATGTTACACGGTGACATATGGCATGGGTAATCTGTGATCAAGACACAACTGCTAGGGCATGCCCACTCAAGAAGCATCGGAGGATGATCAATGTGCCTTACTAATTTGTTATCTCTAATGATAAAAAGGTATAGCGCTTGCATGTCTCAATATGTTATTAAGAGAGAATCAAATGTGATTCTACTTCCTGCAAAACTCTATGCTGCCCCGATGTTGCGAATCGTATAGGTCTTGTTCTAGTGTGTTTCTAAAGGTATGCTTGGTTTGGTGTGAAAATTGGCGATACCAAAATTTTGGCAAGTCAAAGTATGCCCTAAGTTTTGCTATTACTTAAAACTAATAGTTAGTGTTCAGGAAGTGGATGTGGTGTACTGACAATTTGGGTGAACTTCAGTACCATGTGACAATATGTACTGATTTCGGTTGAAGCTACAACAGAGGGTACAATATGCTTTTAGGAGTTTCTGCTTTGAAATTTCTCCTAAGTTTTGACATTCTTAGGACAAACTCTATCCCTATGAGCATTATTGGAAACTAAAATGCTCCTATCGTTGAGTAACTTTTTGATGATTTTTTTAAGACACCAAACAGGAAAATAACGATTGGTCTGTCGGTAGATGTTAAAATTAATAAGGAACATTAAACACTCATACATCGTAATTTCTCTGAACTACTTTTAGAGAAATTGTTTCTGATGGTGATCCAAATAGAAAATTCGAGTTCCCCTGCCGAGCTAGCCATGCTAGTATTTTCTTGTTGGTTCACCATCAATGAAACTGCTTTGTAATTTTCTTGTCAATATTAGCATCTTTTTGTCAGTTTTAACACCAGTATTCTTGTTTCCAGTAGCGCTGGATAGGATCCTAAGGGTATTTTGGTCCGATCACCTAAAAACCAACAAAATAGCTAATGGAACCGAAGGAAGTGCAGAGAAGAGGGAAAAAAAAAAACAATCACGCTTCTAGTGTTAGATAGGGAATTTTAGAATTTGTAGGACCAAAGAACAGGAAAGCGGTCGTTTCTATTAAGGACAATAAATGAATTTGCTCTCGTAAGATATAAGTGACTCCTAGTTTTGTCTAACTCAAACTATTTTAAATTTGGCTAAAATTATATAAAAAACAATAATAATTATGATACCAAATGGTCATCAATAGATCGATTTTCATAGTTTATTTTTTATATGATAGTTGTTAATATTTTCTCGGTAATAAACTGATAATAGTTTGATCACTGGTTGGCAACTCAGAATCCCTTGCATTTTATAATAGAGGTAGTACAATGATATCTCAAGCTCCCAATTGTTGCAGTGACGGCGGTTGATCATCTGCTTTGCCGAAGCAAAAGATGGTGGACGAGCTGCTCGTTTTTAGTTTGTCTTTAGTGAGCGCACAAAGCCTCTACACGAGCCATATGAACATCATCATATTCTATTGAAACATTGGCCGGTGTGGAATTGTGGATGCACAACAAAAAAGGGAGTGTGTATTCAGATTTACATGTACTTAAGACATAAAAATAAAAAAATGTAATATACTCGAAATAGCTCAAACACTGTTTCCACGTCAGCACAAGTAAGCAATAGATCGATCTCATTATTGGCAAAATGGTTTTCCCCTACGATATTTTGTCCCATGACTTCCACAATTTGACACACAATTATTAAGTAAATTGAGGTTCATGAGAGCTAGATTTGAACCACACAACTTAGTAAGTAAACAGCGGTTCATGAGGGCTAGATTTGAAATTTTTGGAAACTTGAAATAGAGAAGAATTTTGTTATTATAATATGATATGAAATCTCAATGTTTAGTTGAAATGGCATGCATGTCAAAGAGGACAATACATGAGACAATTTTTCAAACTCAAAACGTTGATGAATTGAAGATGTTTTTTAGTCAATAAAACTATGTACCTCTGTTAAGTCCCGAAAAGGATCCAAGATAAACAGCAAGCATGTGATTTCTAGATTCTTGCATTGTAAAACTTGTGGTGTTCTCTACTCCAGTCAGTTTTTGGAAGCAGTTCCAAAAAGAAAAAACATAAGCCAACATGAAAGTGGACACAGTTCATATATAGAGCTTGAGGAGAGATATTATTCCAGCAGCAATCATATCCTTCAGCAAGAAAAACAGAGTAACATCAATAGCAGGATTAATAGTTCAAAGACTTGCCTCATTGAGAAAGGAGACAGAAGTATATGCTTGTGTGCATGTACAATCTACATGAACAATAAGATGAGATCCAAATACAAGGACCAATGCAAACTAAGAATAACACTAATTAACTTTGGTGAATTTAATGCAATCCTTGGACAGGTTCCCAAAAAAGTGCAGCAAAAACTCAATGAGGTTGAAGGCGCCAGCATCATATTGTTTATATATGATTTCAAGCTTGAGGTTCTCATGATGGAAATCAAGGCCACGACACTCATAAGATGACTTGTTGAGTTTAGTTTTTTCTTCTTCTTCCTCCGAACCATCCTCTGAATCATCCTCCGAATCATCCGAGAACTGTGGACATCATAAAAAAAATCTAAGAACAGGAACTATGTTAGTTACACTATAAGTTTGAAAATAAGACACAGTATACCTTGCAGTGCCGCAGAGTGAGCTTCTCTAGATTAGGTGCACTGTTCAGAAAGAACCCCAATTTGTGGTCACTGATATCACAGTTTCCAAGCAACAAGTTTCTCAGGTTCTTGAATTCTAGGAACGTGGGCTTCTTACTGAACACCTGGAGTACATTAGATAGCACCACAACATTACTGGAGTGAATAAAATGGAGCATTGACAGATACAGCAGCGAAGGCATACCATTGTCCCGAGACCTAACAGCTCTAAGCTCGTCACATTAGATGCACTGCGGCGAATGTGTAGTTGATTGACATCAAATTTACTTTCGTATGTACTACTTGTGTAACCACATTCTATATGAATTGATGCCTTGTCAAGGGAAGGCATCTTATGTATTGCAATACCACCAGCAAAGTCTACTGAAGCATTCACATCCAGGTGCAGATAAGCAACAGCTGGGGCCAAGACAACCAGCAGACTGGTAGGGGTGTTCGAGCAACGATCGATAACCAAGGTCTTCAATGTGGGCGATGTGATCTCAGAAAGAAGCCTCCATCTGCAGTTTTTCAGAACCAGGCTCTTCATCGAGTGGGAGGCGATTGCCTGAATCTTACATCTGCAGCCGTCCAGCTCCAAGTCCTGCAGCGAGGGGCACGCGAAGCCGACGTGCTCCGCGAAGAGATTATCCAGGAACACACGGCATAGGTGCAGCCTTTTGAGGTTCCCAGAACCGAAGCTGCATCCCTCGCGCTTGATGCTAGATGGATCTGGAACTGGACTGGAGAATTTGATCGCGCGACGGAGCCACCCCCATGCCTGGCCTTGCCTATGGGCATCCCTGCCCTTACCGGTATTCAGCCTGAAGGACTCCAGCATCGCCATGTCACAACGGAGCATCAGGTTGACAGCGAAGTCCTCAAAATGCTCCCAGTGCTTGTTCTTGATGGAGTCGGAACTGTCGTAGCCGGAGCTTTCGCTGTCGGAACTATCGGAATCGGAGCTGTCGTCATCGCCGTCGGAACCCGCCGCCGCCTTGGTCACGAGCTCTATGTAGTCGATGTCGAGGCACGGCATGGAGCGCCAGAGGTGCCTCCAGCGCTTGGACAGCACGCACGTCTGCACCGCCTCTCGGGCTCTCATGGAGGACATGACGGCGTGGAGGAGGCAGTCCGGTAGAGCGCTCAGCCGGTCGGGGCTGCCGCCGCCGGCCGAGGTTCCACTGGCACCATGTGTTGCCCTAGCTCGCTTCCTTCTGTCCTTCGCAGGCCCCATTGCGTGCCCTGCTCAGAGCAACTCCTACGTACGTACGTAAGATCATCAAGACGACACAAACAAAAATCCCTACGTATATACGCAACGCAGCAAGAACACCACGGATAGATGAGACGCGGTGCTAATTAGACTGCTAGATTGGGACGGGAGCCGGCGTAACATTAAAGACGGCGAGGCGTTGCGTTGCTGGGTTAAAGCCACGATCTCACCGAAAGATTGAAATCAAGCAAGAGTACGTTGACGATCTCATCGAGGAGATTGCGATCTGGGAAGGGGCTTACCGAGCGCCGCGGCCTGAGCCTGTCGTGCCGGGAGGAGAGGAGAGGAGAGGTCCCAGCCGCGGAGGAGGAGACGCCGAGGCCGTACGTGATCGTAAGGAGAGGGCGGTGCTGTACTGCCGGAGGCCGGAGACCCTCGTCTTTATCGTGGGCGGAAGTAGGCAGTCAGAGCAATGCAGCGCCCAAGGCCGAAGCAGAGGAGAACAAACTATCCACGATGGGCCGGCCCACAGGCGCATGAGGCCTGTAAATCTAGTTGCCTTAGTAGGGGTGTCATATTAGTTCTGAATTTTTATTTATATCCACGGGATGATTTCGGTTGTCTTTTTATTCAGTTTTGTGCGGCTGTGATTGCTTCAAGATTTGTGCACGTGATTGGGATTTTCTATCTGGCCCATTTTCCATCCGTTTGTTTCCCCTTTTCTATTTTTTTTCATTCACCGCTGTCCTTGAGGGAGGGGCAACGAGGGGAGCCTTCACTCGCCGGTCTCCGGCCAGACGGTGGCGATGGTGACACCCTTCACCCCCTTCTTTTTCCCTCCCCCCTCTCCTGCTCCCACTGGTCGTGCTGCCATCACCGGGCCACCGGCCACCGCCGACTCCGCCAACCCCCGGCATCTTCTCGCCTTGCGCTGGATCTTGCACCGTCGCCGGCTCTGCCGGCCACTGGCCCTCGTTGTGCACGCACTGTTGCCTCCTTGTACACCTCCATCCCCTGGTTCCCCCAGTAGGCAACCAGGGCCGCCGACCGCTAGCACCTCTCGCCCTGCTCCAGAGCTCACACCGTTGCCGGCTCTGATAGCCATCGGCCCTCCTCGCGTCCGCGTTGTTGGCAAGCACAAGCCACCACGGCGGCCTCCTGCGCTAGCATGGGGAGGATGAGCTTGATGGCTATGTGTGCGATGTGGCGACCTAGGGCAGCTCGTGTGGATGCGTGTAGGGGAAGCGGGATGCGTCGACGAAGACGCGGATGGCGAGGTCGAGAGCCAGCGTGATGAGGAAGAGGAAGGCACATTATTTTCTTAGCAATGTGACGTGTCAACTTCTAATTGGTCAAAAAACTGGATGATTTTATCATCTGAATGTTGAGTAAGCGGTTCCCATATTAGTTAGTCTTCTGAGTTTGCATGCATATGATGTTCGCATAGGGTTATTTTGATACATGCCATTACAATATTGAGTATCATAGAACTATCACCGGTATTCATCATATACGAGGAAAGCCATTACAATTTTCAATCTCCTTGAGATATGCCATGATATACTCTTTGGAGGGTATTGCGCCCACGAGCAAAGACAATGTATTTGTGTATAGCCTAAAATGCCCATGAGACATCTCTTTCGCTCCGGTCTATGATGCATGCGTTCCTCATGCAATCCCCTTCCTTAGTCTCCTCCCTTTTCTCTCACACCTCTCTAATCCATGGCAGTAGGGCACCATGCCTTGTGCAGCAGGATAGCGGCTATGAGCAGTATATTTGCTACCATGATCAGGCCACGGTAAGTCGTGCGAACAGCAGGGCGAGCTCGGCATGCTCAGTGGTGGGGCCTTTATCTTGGGGATGGTCGGCGGTAGTGGTTGCTCCTTGGGGCGCATCTACTGGCAAAGCTTGGCCTCGATGAAGAGTGGCTTGGTGGAGGGCACAGATGGGAGCGGCGAGAAGGAGACGTCAGCCAAGGTGGGCTGCGGCGCCCAACACCGCCGCATCATTTCCTCCCCATCCCTCTCCTCCCCACCGTGCTCCGGCCCACCATGGCCGCCTGTAGCATCGCTCGGCTCCTCTCCTTTCGCCGTCCTCTACCTTGTCACCGTCACTGTGCAAGGAGGTGACGAGCAGGCGAGGCCATGGAGTGGAGGCGGGGTCATTTCCGTCCGTTGGTGGAAACCGGAACTAGGAGGGAGATAGGGCGAGGCCACCCGTGGGAGCAAGTGGAGGCGGTGCCGCAGCCGTCGGCGCATGTGGGTGGTGGAAGGGGAGGGTGTTGGCTCGGGTGACAGAGCGGAGGCACTGACGGCGTGCGTGGGGGATGAGGGGTGGGGCCGCCGGCACCTGTGAGGGAGAAGGGGACGGGCCACTGGTGCGAGTAAGGGAGGTAGCAAGGTGCCGACGGTGTCCGCCCAGGAGGTGGAAGAAGAATATGACCTGGGGCCACACGTCAGTGAGAGGTGGAGGAAGTGTGTAGAAGGGTATTTTAGACCATACGAAAATACAGTATAGCTCACACGTGGGCCCAATAGCTTCCAGGATGCATAAAATAGCATAGATCGGATACACAGCAAATTGCAATGTCATGCTTCCTAATACGTGATGTAATGGTATATCTCAAATAAGCAAAAGTTGTAACGATACCTATCCAAATAACCCATATAATTAAATCTTATCCGTCATGTGTGACATTATTTGCATCCATCTGAATATGAAGAAAAATAAAAATCTTTACCTACCTATATAATAATAATAATAATAATAATAATAATAATAATAATATATAATATATAATATATAATCTTAATAATAATAATATATAATATAATAATATATAATCTATACCTACCTAATCTCTTGAGAACCTCAATTGGAAATTTGAAATAGAGAAGAATTTTGTTATTATAATATGAAATCTCAATGTTTAGTCGAGATGGCATGCATGTCATCATACATTGTAAAACTTGCGGTGTTTTCTACTCCAGTCAGTGAAATAAAACATGTGGGAAGTATTTGGAAGCAGTTCCAATAAGGAAAAAAAAAACATAAACCAACATGCAAGTAGACACTGTTCATATATAGGGCTTGAGGAGATATATTCCAGAAGCAATCATATCCTTAAGCAAGAAAAACAGAGTAACGTCACCAGCAAGATTGATAGTTCGCCTTGCATCATGAGAAAGGAGACAAAAGTATATTCTCGAGATTTAATGCATCCGAACTCTTGAGATTTAATGCATCCGAACGTAGTTTATAATGTGCACGTACACTCTACATGGACCATAAGATGAGAACCATATAGAAGGCCCAATGCAAATAAACTAAGAATAACACACTAATTAACTTTTGTGAATTTAATGCAATTCTTGGACAGGTTCCCAAAAAACTCAATGAGGTTCAAGGCGCCAGCATCATCTTATATATATATGATTTCAAGCTTGAGGTTCTCATAACGGAAATCAAGGCGCCGGCACTTAGAAGATGACTCGTTGAGTTTATATGTTGCTTCGTTTTCCTCGGAATAATTTGAGAACTGTGTACACCAGGAAAAAAAAATCTAAGGCCAGGAACTATATTAGTGACACTATATAAGTTTGAAAATAAGACTACAGTATACCTTGTAGTGCCGCAAAGTGATCCTCTCTAGATTAGGCGAACTGTTCAGGAAGAACCGCAATTGGTGGTCACTGATGCCACAGTTTCCAAGCAACAAGTTTCTCCGGTTCTTGAACTCTTGGGATGTGGGCTTCTTACCGAACACCTGGAGTAGATCAGATAGCACCACAGAACATTATTGGAGTGAATAAAATGGAACATTAATTGACAGATACAGCGAAGGCATACCGTTATCCCGAGACCTGACACCTCTAAGCTCTTCACATTAGATAAACTGCGAATAAGGTTTAGTTGATTGACATCAAATTTACTTTTGTATGTACTACTTCTGTAACGACATTCTATATGAATTGATGCCTTGTCAAGGGATGGCATCTCATGTATTGAAATACTACCACCATATTCTAGAGCATTCACAGCCAGGTGCAGGTAAGCAACAGCTGGGGCCAAGATAACCAGCGGACAGGTCCCTGTGTTGGAGCCGCCATCGATAACCAAGGACTTCAATGTGGGCGATGTAATCTCAGCAAGCTCCCTCCATTTACAGTTCTTCAGAACCAGGCTTTCCATCGAGTGGGAGGTGATTGCCTGAATCTTACATGTGCAGCCGTCCAGCTCCAAGTCCTGCAGCGAGCGGCACACGGAACCGACGTGCTCCGCGAAGAGATTGTCCAGGAACACATTGCAGAGGTGTAGCCTTTTGAGGTTCCAAGAAGAATTGGAGGTCGTCCACCCCTCACGCTTAATGGATGGATGTGGAGCTGGAGTGGAGAATTTCATCGCGCGACGCAGCCACCCCCATGCTTGGCTTTGCCTATGGGCAGCCCTGCCCTCACCGATATTCAGCCTGAAGGACTCCAGCAGTGCCATGTCACAACGGAGCACCAGGTTGACAGTGAGTGAAGTCCTCAATATGCTCCCAGCGCTTCCTGGAGTCGTCATCGTCGTTGTCGTCGGAACTAGAGCTGTCGGAACTATCAGAATCGGAACTGTCATCGTCATCGCTGTCGGAACCAGCAGGGTTGCCGTTGTCGCCAGAAGCAGCACCTGCGGCGCCGCCTTGGTCTTGGTGAGCTCTTTGTAGACAATGTCAAGGCACGACATCGAGCGCCAGAGGTGCCTCCAGCGCTTGGACAGCACGCACGTCTGCACCGCCTCTCGGGCTTTCAGGAAGGACATGACGGCGTGGAGGAGGCAGTCCGGTAGAGCGCTCAGCCGGTCGGGGCCGCCGCCGGCAAAAGTTCCATTGCCGCCACCGCTTGCCCTGGCCCGCTTCCTTGTGTCATCCGCAAGCTCCATTGAGTACTACCCTGCTCAGAGCAACTCCTACACGTATACGTACGTAAGATCACCAAGACCAAGAGGCAACAAGAACAAACAAGGAATCCCTGTTCCCTGGTTCCATTCCATCTACACGTATAGACAACGCAGCAAGAACACCACCGATGGGCGAGGCATTGCTGGATTAAGGCCACGTACGATCTCATGCATCGAAAGATTGAAATCAAGCAAGAGTTGACGATCTCATCGAAGAGATTGCGATCCGTGAAGGGGCTTACCGAGCGCCGCAGCCTGAGCCTGTCGTGCCGGGAGGCGGATCGGAGGCGACGCGGCCGTATGTGAGAAGGGCGGTGGGAGGACGGGACGGGTGGAGGTGCGGAAATTAACCCTCGTCTTTTTCGACGTCGGAAGACGATGTAGGCAGAGCAATATAGCGCCGAAGCAGGAGAACTGTCCGGGTTGGGCTGGCCCACGGCCCACGGGCACAGGAGGCCTGTGAGCCTAGTTGCTTTATCCGTCTATATTCCAAGTCCGAATTGGTTGAAAAGAGGTGAGATAGATTCGATTTGTATTCGAGTTTGGATATTCCAAATCCGAATCCACGTAATCAAAGTTGGATATATATGATGTCGATAGGAGGACAATCAAATTTTACCCGACAATTCATAATATATGTAACCGATTTAAATTGAAAAAAATAAGAACAAAAAATATAATCAGTAATATTCATTCGTATCCAATTTGGTTACAACTATCGCTGAGTTTTCAACTAGTTGCATACGCAAGTTTGCTACCGTAGTAGTTTAGTATTTTTTTTTCGAAACGCAATTGCTCACACACGCGTACACTCGTTCCTATGAACATACACATCCTACCCCTATGATGAGTACCTGTTTGGAACTGAGTTGAATCAGCATCTCGAGATACATAGAGTCACCACATGTGCTCCGCTATCGATGTGAACGTCATCTACCACTGAAAAAACAAAGCGTTAAAACATCGAGCATCCATGCTATGCTAAATCGAGAACTTTTGAACCTGGGCAAACCACAAGTAACCTAACGCTCAGCTGCGGTGCCGAGATTCATTTTTTACTGCCCGTGAGTTGTACAGAAAAGCAAACTGAGAAAAAAAAATCATCAACCACAAACCTTGAGTTCAAATCAAATTATGATAGGGCAAGTTGTTGCGAGGCTAATAATAATGGAACTGCAAATTCGAGCTTGAAGTTAGAAATAAATAAACATTATAATTAGCTTGAATAGGTATTTGGAATAAACTGTTTTTAACATTTTAAATATAGGCATTCAACGTTTTGGATACACTGTTTTAACATTTCCCATATAAAAGGCTGAATTAGTTTGTCTGAAATATTGAGTTTGGCTTCACATATTGTTGAATTAAGTCTAAAAAATGGTGAAGTTTGTATAAGTGGAAATATCATTATAGAAGAAGCACACATTAAGAAATCATTGAAACAAAAACATTTACAAAGTGTCGAACTCGTATATTCAAAACACTTATATTTGGAAAAAAATAAAAAATACACCATATTACATTCCATTTTGTTGCATTAATTGTAATAAACATGATGGATTGAACGCATTTGAAGACAAATATATAGTTTAGGAGGATTCATCTTTTCTTCTTCCTTTTTTTTCCTGATTTATTTTGTGTCTTTTTATATTTTCAATTTGTTTTTCTTTTCATTATATTTATTTTTATTTACTTTTTGTTATCTGAATTGAGAATATTTTACTAGTCAAACTGCAATATTTTGTTCTCAGAGTTAGAATGTTTTCTTTGTGAGGATAAAACATTTTTATTTATGAAGGTGAATATTTTTCTTGTATTTGGGTGTTAGGGTGGACTTGCCAATGTGCATCGGTTGGCTAACAGGTCATGGGCTGTGGCGAGATGAGCTGTCTTGGGCGTCAGTGGGCTGGGCTGCTCCTAGTCCCTGTTGGGAACGAACAACAACGGAACACACATTCTGTCTTTTCTGCTGGGAACTGGAATTTTTTTTATTTTTATATTTATTTAAATCGTTTTTTGCAAAAATAAATGGGCGATTCAAAAATTTGCAAATATAGACCTATACCGCCGGACCAATTGGCGGTATATAAAAACCGCCAGCCCAATCGGCGGTATTTAAAAACCGCCGGATCAACCGGCGTTTTTTAAATACCGCCAGAACAGGTTGGCAGTGCGGCAAGCGCTGCGACCGGTGGGCCCGCAGACCAAAAAACGCCAGATTGGGCGGCGGTGTTTAAAAACCGCCGGCGGGGACGGCGGTTTTTTAAATACCGCCGGCGGGGACGGCGGTTTTAGGCCCATACACCCGCCGGTCGCCTCTTTCTTTTTTCTTCCTTCCTTCTTCTTCCTCGCCGCTGTCCGCCGCCCGCGCCGCCCGCGCCTCCCACGCAAGCTCCTGCTGCCGCGCGCCTGAGCAGAGGGGAGAGGAGGAGAGGGAGAGGGCGCGGAGGGGAGAGGGCGCGGCCGGCGCGCCGCCCAGGAGGGAGAGAGGGAGAGAGAGGGAGAGAGAGAGAGGGAGAGTAGAGGAGGCCAATGTTGCAGGTAAATTTTCTTTGAAACATGTATTTTTTTAGCATTTTAAATATCATTAGTAGTATTCTTTGATATTAGTAGTAGTTTAGATCCAATATTAATAGATTAGGTAACAGTAGTAGTATTTTATATAATATTAGCACTAGTTTGAATTACCATTAGCGGATTTAGTCTCGTTTTATGTAATACTCATATTATTTTAGTTGGCATTAGCACATTTACCAGTTTTAGATTTAGATAGAATATTCAATCATTATAATATAAGAAAAATTTAGTGTTATATAGAAATGTGGTTACATATGTGCTAAGTACTGTCTTGATTGTCGCATTTGTGGTCAGGCATGTCACAGAAAACATATTTTCAGATATATTTTGGTGAAGGAGAGATACGTTACGGTCAGTTCGGGGTAGATTTGAGTCGGTTTCGGTCAGTGACAAAAGGGCTGGACAAAGCAATTGAGAGGCCATTTCGTTCAGTGTATAACTGGTTCATGAAGTGTTTTAAGTTGGATTATGATGAATGTCAATTGAGCATCTCAGTAGTAACAACTAGGAGTTCATCTCCTGTTTATTATTATTTAGTGCAAATAGAAAGCACTGCCGTATGGAGGAGGTTTGTTGATGCTAGCTTCCGTCATGGGTTTCCTCTGGTTCTTTTTGTGTAAGCATACGAGAAGGTGAATGCTGAACCAAAAAGCTCACGAGGCTGTGATGAGGCCACAACAGTTGAAGAAGTGGTGGAAAATAATGTGAATCAAGTTAACGTGGTGGGCGTTGATATAGGTGAGCAATGTGAAGCAAATGAAACAGTACGGGAACCAAGGGTTGAGGTAGATGAGGGTGAAGAAATTGTAGGTTTGGTTGAACAGATGCAGCGGGAGGATGCCGAGGCCAATGTCCCTGTTGATGAAGATTCAGATAGTGAAGATGAAATATTGAACCAGGTTCTAAGTCAATGGACCAACTTTGATCATTCAGAACTGCTAGTAAATGAAGGTGAAATGATTCTATGGGAATATAGTAAGAATGAAGTATCTGTGGGAGCTATTTACCATAGCAAGATAGAGCTGAAAGAGGCCGTGCAAAGATGGTCGGCTAAGTGTCTGAAGAAAGAGTTCAGAGTTCAAAAGAGCAGTCCACAAGTCTATGATGTGAAGTGCATACGAGATGATTGTCCTTTTAGGTCATCGGCGGAGTCTGCGCAAACAGTGGTACCGGAGGTCGTTACGGAGGTGGTCGTACATCAGACCTTACTGCCGCCACACGTGCACCGGTTCGTGCCGACCTTGTACATTACCGTAAAGTTATATATTTCACATAATTCAGATGCTCAGTCCACCGACAAAACTATTTTTATTTTCAGGTTTACGAGACAGGGCCAGAACGTTGGCCAGATCTGGGCACCACGTCTTGCCGAGTTCGTGGCGAAGTGGTCCACGGCCTTGGATGACCTCGTCATGGAGGGTAAGCCACGTGACGATGCAGCCTGGGGTCACTACCTCTTGTCGACGCCACAGGAGTTACCCCGCCGCACACCGTCCGTCACGGACAGTTACCCTACACAGCGAGACCAGGGGACGTATATAGCTGTAAGTTTCTTTCCTGCTTGTCGATTCCGCATTAGAAGACATCTAAGTTCATACTTCATGGCAAACTAATGCAATCTTTTTGAAACAGCATGACGTGCTACGGCAGATCCATGCAGACGTCACGACGTACAGCCGTAATGCCCTCACCATGGCCCCATAAGATCAAAAGGCGGCGTACGACAAGATAGCGGAGCTGTGCAGAAGAGTGACTAGGTCGTTGTCTTGCCGTGGCGACGATGTTGGCCATCCACCACCGCAGCCGATGTTTGTTTCCCCTAACCTGACCCCGCCACGAACCCCTCTGGTACGACCTCCGGTACCACTGTTTGCGCAGACTCCGCCGATGACCTACCCGCCGCCAGGTATTTCTTATATAAGTTAATTTTATTAAACACGAGTTCGTCAATTATTTATGCATGTTCCGTGCAACAGGTACGCAGTACGGGACCCATGTTGGGTCATCGTCTCGTCACCCTATGTACCACCACGACGTCTTCGCTGCAGGGACATCACGTACTCGTGACGTTGAGTGGGGTAAGTGGCATTCACATACATGCAGCAGACTCGTCATGCCTGTTACAGTGTTACTTTACATTTTTAATCCATGCGATTGATTTGCAGGATATGAAGCTGGCACGACCCCTGACGACAGCTACGGAGCCGGCCACGCTCCTGACAGTCCACCAGGTGCAGCAGAACAGATGTCGCAGTCCTTGTTCGCGTCGCCGCCGCGCCATGATGAGATTGGTTACTCACAGCTACATGAGACGCCACCCCACGAAACTCAGCAGTCAGAGGAACCGCCAGCGCCCGATGCAGTCCGTGGCCGACGTGGGAGGCGCCACCCCACGAAACTCACCAATATCTTCGACCGATGATTGATTTCGGTGCCAAAGTGCCCAGCCCTATATACAGGAAAGGCAGAGAAACGGAGGGGCTCTTCCTCTCCACCTGGGTGCACAAAGCATCTATCCACCCACCCCTAATTTCTGATTTTGCCCATATATAATTTAAAATTGGCCCAATTAACATTTTATAAAAATAATATTTTATATTTATAAAAGATATTTTAACTACATAATACTGATGTTCTACATGAACCAAAAAAAATATTCTAATCTCTATATTGAAATATTCTAACTTTATATGAAAAATATTCTATTTCATAGTAAATTATTTTTAGATTCATAAAATATAATATTCTATTTAAGAAAATAAGAAATATTCTAGCTTTGAGAATGAAATATTCTATCTTCCCAAGATGAATATTCTAGTAAAAATATAATTAAATAATATTCTACCTTCACAAGAGAAATATTTCTAATTTTATAAAAAATAAAAAATATTCTATCTTCATGAATTAAATATTCTACGTTCATAGAAACAATATTCTATCTTTAGAATGATAATATTCTTAGTATTGAAAAATGTATGTACTTTTAAAAAGGGATAAAAAGAAGAAAAAAGAAAAAAAATACAAGCTAACATGAAAAGAAGAAAAAAGAAAGTGGAGAAATAATATATGGGCCAAATTAGGCCCAAAGTCTAAAATAGAAGAGAGGGAGGATGGGTGCAATCATTAGGCTAAGAATCTCGTATTCTCGTAAGCATCTCAAATTTAATTAGTGTTTTCTCTTAAAGTATATACTCCCTCTATTCTTTTTTATTTGACGCGGTTGAACCTTTTTTAAACTTTGATCCTTTGTCTTATCCTAAAAAATTCATTACATATATCATTTATTTTGTTGTTACTTATTTTATCATTAGAGATAGTTTGAGTACGACTTGCATTTTCATATGTTTGCATAAATTTTTTTGAATAAGATGAAAGATTAAAGTTTTGATTAAAAAAGTCAACCGCATCAATAAAAAAGAACGGACGGCGTATTTTTTCCAAATGCGTTCAAACATGTCTATTACAACTAATGCAGTAATTGAATAGAGGCAGTAATTGAAACAGTTCCAATAAGAACAGAAGCTAACATGCTACTGGACACAATTCATATAGGGCTTAAAGGAGATATATTCTACAAAGAATCATATCCTTAAGCAAAAAAACAGAGAGACAGACAGACAGAGAGAGAGAGAGAGAGAGTAAATATTAGTAGCAAAATAAATAGAGCAAAGAATTGCATCATTTAGAAACGAACCAAAAATATATGTTTGCAACTTAATGCATCCGACGCGTACAATCTACATGAAACATAATGTGACAAACCACATAGAAGGCTTGGACTAAGAATTACACTAATTAGCTCCGCTGAATTCAATGTTCTTCGGCAGGTTTACGAAAGACTCCACTAGAAACTGAACTAGTTCGCCTACACCGTCTTCTTTATATATGATTTCTAGCTTGAGATTCTCACAAAGGAAATCAAGGCCATGGCACTCAGAAGACGAGGACTTGTTGAATTCGGGCGTCCAATTCATTTCCTTAGAATCGTTTGAGAACTGTGGACAGCTTAAAAAAACAAGATAATGAAATAAGTTGGTTTACATTGCAGGTCAAAATTAAAAACAGACTTTAGTATACATACCTTGCAGCGCCGCAAAGTGAGCGTCTCAAGATTAGGTGATGAGTTGTGTAGAAAGAATCCCAATGCACGGTCACTCGTATCACATTCTCCCAACAAGTTTCTCAGATTCCTAAATTCTTGGAATAATGCGGGTTCCTTACCGAGCACCTAGAGCACAGATTTCAACACAACATTATTACAGATGTATAAAATGGAACATAGGCAGGGACAGGGAAAAGGCATACCTTGGTCCCGACACCTGACAGGGAAAAGGCATACCCTAGCGCGGCCGCAGAAGGCTGGCCGGGGGCTTAGACATGGGAGGCGAGGCCGGCGCCGGCAGGGGCGAAGCTACATTGGATGTGCCCGACCGGCCGCGTCCCAGGATGGATGCGAGGCAGCGTTCCGGTGGCAGGAAGACGGGCAGCAGCGCTCGGCCTGCGCGGCGAGCTGCCTCGCGAAAGAAGAAGAGGCCAAGAGGGGGATTGAGATTCGAGAAGGTCGGTCGGGGAAAAATAAAAGAAAAATTGAAAGAAAGTAAATTTAACTTTTTGCCTTGCGTACAGAGAAAACATTTTCTTTTGCCATTAATTAATTAGACTTTGGATAATTCTTGAAAGAAATAGATCACTTTTAGCAATGCAAACACATTAGTATGATTATAGTTCAAGGGCGAATTAGAGGCGTTTATCGGTTAGCCGACCCTATAATATTTTGAAAAAAAATCTCTATCAAACACTAAAGTTAATGAAATTGAGCCCAGTGACCGTAACGATATCCAAGCTTAGATTCGCCACCGTCACTCATTGTAACGCACGAGTATTTTTCTAGTATAATAATAAAAAATGGAGTGATTTTGCGGTACAACCTCACATACCTTACACGTGGGCCTGTTCGTCTGAAATTTAATTTTTTTCGAAGACCGCAAGATGAGCCTACGCGAAAACAGACGCTCAGGTTGCATACATACACTATTTTCGACGTTCTATATATCGATGGAAAGCTGAAATGATAACTTTTCTAACCCAATTAACATCACTCCAAAATTTGCTCGCAGTCAACGACTGCAGGAGGAGACTACTTGAAAACGGACACCCAGGTTGCATACGAGTTCTGTTTTTTACGTTCTATGTGTTGATGGAAAGTTAAAATGATAATCTTTGCAACTCAATTGACACCACTTCAAAATTCGCTCGCAGTTAACAGAAATCGTCGAAACAATATGACGTGGAATTTATTCGCGAGCTCGATTCGGACTGCAGGAACAGCCTAGGCAAAAACGGACGCCCAAGTCGTATACAGACTCTGTTTTCGACGTTCTACGTATTGCGGAAAGCTAAAAAGATAACATTTCTAAACTGACATCACTTTAAATTTCTCTCACGGTCGATGGAAAAATTTGAAATGATATGACGTGGTCCGATTCAGACGGCAGGAGCTGCCCATGCAAAAACTAATGCCATATGGACTCCGTTTTCTACATTCTACATATTTTCGGAAAGCTAAAAAGATAATCTTTCTAACCCAACTGACACCACCCTAAAGTTTGCTCATAGGCAATGGAAAAATTCGAAACAATATGATGTGAAATTTATTGGTGAGGCCAATTCTTATATGCATTGATCTAGAGGTGCTTAAGGATTTTTTTCTCCCATTGCAACACATGGGCATTTTGCTAATATATATTAACAGGAGAAGAAAAATACTCCCTCTATATTTAAATAATATAAGTTGCGGTTAACTTTTCCCCACAACTCTAGTTCGTTTTATTCAAACAAAATTGTACAATAATAATAAATCAAATCATAATAAAATCATAATAAAATAAATAATAATTTATAAGTTTTTTTAAATAAAACGAGTAATTAAAGTTTTAGAAAAAAGTCAAACATGACATATATTTAAATACGGAGAGAGTATATTTTAAGGCCTAGTTAAAACTCTTTTAAGCCCATGTCATTCTTCGGCTCCAATCTGTTATGGTGTGACGCAACCATTTGGAACGAATTCGTAGTGCACGGCGGTGATTTCTTCCTCACACGATTTCTGGAGATACCGTGTGGATTTAAAACATGATGCACCTTACTACTTTTTATAGGGCAAGTGGTTGTGAGGGGAAAATAACGGAACTACAAATTCAAGTTTGAAGTTCAGGAATAAATATTAAAAAATGTCCCTTTTGACCATCAAACTATGTTCTGAGACCAAATTTGACTATTGAACTTCAAAATAGGGTATCATTGGCCATCGAAATATTAAAACCGGACATATTTGGTCCGCTAGTTGTTTCGATGGTAGGTTTTCTTAAAATAATAAAAAATGATTTGATATCTAAAAATCATAACTAATGAATATTAAATCAGAAAACTTTGAAATTAGAAACAAAATATTTCAAAAAAAAAATTCATTAGTTTTCTACTTAGAGTTATTCGTCTTTCAATTATTATCCTTCCTTGTAATTACAATAAAAAATTTGTAGGGGTAATAAATGAGGTCCACATGACTGTAAGTAGAGTGAAAACGAATAGATTACATTTTTAGAAAAACTTTGGTACTCATTTCATATTTTTCTGTTTTAAAATGATTGACTTATGATTTTAGATATTAAATTAATTTTTTATCATTTTAAAAAATAAAAAACCACCCTTGAAATCACTGAGATGGTTTAATAGCTCCTAATATATCCCGTTTTTAAGGCCAGATGCTTTATTATTTTTTGCCAAATATATCCAGTTCTATAGTTTGATGGTTGATAATGCCCGGTTTTGATGTTCAGTGGTTAAATCTATACTGAGATGACAGTTCAATGGTCAAAAATAGACTTCTTACACAATCTTATAATTTGCTAGAATAAACATTTGGAAATACTGTTTTGATATTTTAAATATAGGCGTTCAACATTTTGGATACACTGTTACAAGATTTCTATATAAAGGGCTGAATTAGTTTATCCAAATGTTGAGTTTGGTTTCACATATTGTTGAATTATGTAAAAAAATGGCGAAGCTTATATAAGTCTAAATACCATTATAGCACAAGCACACTTTAAGAAATTATTGAAATAACATCACCAAAATGTTGAAGTCGTGTCAAATATACAGTTTAGAAGAAAACGATAATTAAAATTGGGATGCATCTTAGCCTGCTGATTGGATCTAATCACGTAGCGAACTTGTCCTCTCATCATGTGTGCTCTGCTTTTTCTGTCTTAGGGCTGGGGACTTCTAGAACCGAAACTGGTCACTGAATCAAAATATCAGTTTAATTTTTTATTTCTTCAGTTCAGTGTCGTTTGTCAATTTTTACCAAGGAATTCGGCTCGGGTTCGTACTCAGCAACCGTGCACCGAACAACCGATAACTAATGAAGACACAATGCGTGTTCTGTTGTTGTTCGTTCCCACTGCCCAACGTGGACAAGGGAGCCGCCCAGCCCACCAAGGCCCAAGACAATTCATGTCCCCACACACCACATCGACAACCACGTAGACGAGGACTTTGCTCCTGAACCGGCATGAATCTAAATAGCACACTTTAACGAATTGAGGTTATGATTTTGGACTTCGTAGACTTAAATTCCATACTTAAAACAAATTTAGGGTACAATTTAAGAGTTTGTAGATCTAAATAGCATACTTAAGCAACTTTGGGGTGCCTACTGTACGATTTGAGATTAGCTATCTGGTACTATCTCACGAGTTCAAAGATTACCCATGTATTTAATTTATTGGAATCTAGACATGAGTTACAATGCGTACCCCTAGACCTCCATGGCACTAGGAAGGAAGGGCTAGTGACTAGAGAAAATTTCAACCTAATGCCAGACTTTTCTAATGACCAAGGAGCAGCCCAACCCACTGAGACCCAAGACAACTCATCTCTCTGCACGCCACATCGACATCCACGTAGGCGAGGACATGTTCCTCAACCGTATGGACCTGATTAAATGGCACACTTAAACAAATTGAGGGTATGGTTATTTTGGACTTCGAAGACCTAAATGGTATACTTAAAACAAATTTAGGGTACGATTTGAGAGTTTGTGTATCTAAATGGCATACTTAAACAACTTTAGGGGCCTATTGTACGATTTGAGTCTGTGGAACTATCTGACACTACCTCACAAGTTTAAGGGACATCGATACATTTAACTAATTGAAATTTGGAAGCGAGTTAGAATACATAGCCCTAGACCTCCATGGCAATATGAAGGCAGGGCAAGTGAGGAACCAGAGCAAATTTCAATCTAATGCTAGACTTGCATATCACCAACCGCTCTTGATAT
This sequence comes from Paspalum vaginatum, assembly GCA_030272315.1. Classification (NCBI taxonomy): domain Eukaryota; kingdom Viridiplantae; phylum Streptophyta; class Magnoliopsida; order Poales; family Poaceae; genus Paspalum; species Paspalum vaginatum. Next base: position 13,114,372 of record CM059016.1, on the reverse strand, counting down.
GCTACTACTATCAGGAGCGGTGCATGTGATGGACTGCCTCTAGTATACTTTAGCAGGAGCGGGTTGCTAAAGCCCTACAAATCAGATTTAGTACAAGCCCTAGAGCAAAAGCGCTTTCCTCTAACCGCTTCTACAGATACCATGTCAACCGCCTCTACAAACAGTGTGTACGTTGCGAAGCCGCCAAAACAATTCCTGATGTTAAGTTATGGTAATTGGAGCTAGCCGGTGTGTTGCATCTCTTCTTAGAATGTTAGGATGTCATCGCATCAAGACGGCTTCCACCATATATATCTCTTAGTGTGGCCTGAACTGAAATGTGGTGCAGGCCGAGACGCAAGTATATATTCCCACTCGCTAAGTGATAAGTATATTCTTAATTATCTGAGCTAAGTGATAAGTATTATATTCTTAACTGACCTTCGGAGCCCATTGCTGGCACATCACTTGGTAACTACAGACCTGTCGTTATTCGGTTTCTCAACTTGGATTGAATTCATTGCTTTGCAGAGTACAAACTGACAGCAATGGGAGCTGGAGAGCTGGATATATTATATCCGATGGGCACTCTGCAGGCGTAGAAATGTTTTTCCACCTCGCAATTATTCTTTCTTCCTGTTCTTCACACTTGCTGGTTGCCGTGCCCATCATGTGTTTAATATAAATTAGCTATTTTCTCCTCAAAATTTCCTATCCAAATTAAAAAAAAAGTATAATTATCAACGTTTACAGAAAAGTCTGTAGCCACACTTAGCTAGTAATGTCTGATCTTCCAATACAGTCCAATGCAAATTAAATATTTCTTACATAGGTCAGTGGTAAAAAGAGAAGAAAGCTCGCGCTCATCAATATATAGCACACGCAGTTGCACACAGTACAGGTATCTTTCTCTCACGTACATAGATTATTCCTCAGATCAGATCAGTCCTCACTGCATTTTTTTCCCCTCAGCTCGTGCACTTCGACGTTATAAAAGCGCGCACCGGATGAAACCCTAGCATTCATCTAGCACACAAGTCTCGTACAATTCACAGCCACTTGAAGGCACAGCACAGGCACTACACATACACAACAACGAGCTCCAAGCATCATCAATGGATCATTATCAGGAGGGAGACTACTGCTATGAGGAGGTGGGGTCGGTGGCCAACCCTCCCGGCACCGGCGGCCACGGTGGCGTCCAGCAGCACACCGTCATCAAGGTCTCACGCACCGGCGGCCACGGCTTCTTCACGACGTCCAGGACCATTGGGCCTATACGCTTGGCACCCTCGCGGCCTGGGGGCCATGCAGGCAGCAGTGGCAGACCCGAGATAAAGATAGTGAGGGGCCGTTCCCGCGCTCAAATGTTTGCGCACAGTGGTACTTAACAATTTTTCATCATGTATTTTTGTTTTTTTTTCTGGTCATATATACATATAGAGCATGTTCTCACCCACATTTCTTCCTAGGTCTACCTCGGCAGGAAGATCCATCCGACCGCCAGGCATCCGAAATCGTGAATGCCTAGCCGATGCATGGTTCTCAGATCACCAAGCAAACAAGCAAGTTCTAGGAGGACATCATCAGCACCTGCACCGGCGATCTGGGCTGGACATGAGCTAGGCACGTTCGTATCGCCGTATGTGCGTGCGTGTCCTCCGTATGTGTGATGTATAAGTTTGTGTGCAAGGTGATCATACCGTATCCGCGGATGTATTTATGTGTGTACGTACTCTACCAGCTCGAGGGCATGCTCGCACGCAGCCTCTGTATGAACTATGAAAATAAGCTCCTGGCCTGAATAATAAAGCCTGTCCTTGCTAGCTACATGCTGCTGTAATGCTGTGTGCCTGTCTCTGTGTCCACCCAACTGGACAACTCCAACTTGAACGTGAGATTTGTGATTGTTAGAAGAAATCCGCAAGCAAAACGAAGAAGATCAAACCAAACACACCGATCAAGACACTAAGATTTTAACGTGAAAAACCCTTCAATGTTAAGGGAAAAAATCACGAGCACCAGCCAACCGAAAATTCACTATTTCAGAGAGAGTGTATTTATAAATTTTCGTATGTTTCCCGGTGTCTTATAGGAGGGTCACTTCGCTTCAGCAACTTGGCCATTTTAGTAGAATTTGGATCACAATTCAATAATTTCCACCTTGAGATAAATTCTATCTTGTAGCATGTAGTATGTAAACATCTCCCTAAATCGACAAAGACAACAAAGTAGTGGTGCCAAAACCACCACTAGGGCTAAACAGTTATACCAACTAAGCTTGAACAAAGCTCAACCTTAGCAACCTGAACTAGTTTAGTCATCATATCAATGATATTACCATGAGTACTAATCTTGCATAAATCTGTGTGGGGTTTGAGTGCGAAACCAAGGTGACTGCAAGCGTAGGCACCACGCCTACGTTTAGCAAGCACTACTTTTGCTTGGACTCACAAATAGAAGCATACACAACCATATAATCAAGTGCTATACAAAGCATACAAGGAATCTATACGTATGACAAACTAAATATTCATTATTTCTCGGAGCAACTCTAACTATAGTCTAAAAAACATTACTATGCTAAGGCATGAATTATACCAAAAGCCAGAATGTAAACACTCACACAAGTAAAACAAGATAGTATATTAAATAGCTCAAGTCTTAAAGGAAAGTAAAGATACAAAGAAACTCATACCAAATTCCTGAAAACAGCTCCAGAACGACAGAGCCATACCTCTAACTCCTAACCAAACACTGTTTTCAGAATAGAGGTATCTCCCATGGAGCGCCTCCTAGAGAGGGTGAGAGAGAGTTCACATGGTGAATGGTACAAAAATGAGAAGGGGTGTGCCCCGCTATTTATATCAGGGAGCCTTGAAGGTGAAGAAAGCTTCCACAAATCTCTCCATGGGCGCCACCTGGCCCTCCAACCCATGTAGGAAGGTCGGTGATAGTTTCCCTCACGTGTAGGCATCGAAAACCGGTCAAAAACCAGACCCTAAGTGGGTGAACCGGCCATTTACAGGTATTCTGGGTCAAAAACCAGGCAAACGGGCAGCTGGACCGGGCGGCAAGCTCTCCTATCGCGCCACGTGGCCTTGGGCCGGCCGAACCGCGCCCCGCCTGGCTCTTGGGCTGCCATGTGTCCACAGTGGGGTGGGCGGACACGCCTCGGCCCATCAGGTGGCGCCGTGTGTCCCGGTCAATTGAGCGGGTCGCTTCTCGCACAGGCGGGAGCACGCCACATGGACAACGCTGGTTGGTTCCGCCGCCGAAGGCCAGATCGCGATCCATGGCTCCCCTGCGCCACCAATAATTCACTGCCACGTGTCGCATCCTGGACAGTTCACGCCGCTGCCGCTGTACGGATGGTGTGCTGACGTCAGCACCTCTTTTTAATTTGTTTTTTTTCAATATCTTTTACATATAAGCTTCAAATTATGCAAATAATATATCCGTTGAAATCATTTCGACAATCTCTACGCAATGGTGTATGTCTTGAGGGCTTTTGAGATACTTTATAGTGATGGAATTTTCAATTCATTCTCAAGCCTCTTTGTGCATGAATTCTCTCCGGCTCCAAATGATATTCTTTTGCATGGAATTTGAGTATCTCCCTGTGATATACCGAAAACCACCAAAACTTGTGGAATTCATCAGTGTTAGGTAAATAATGCATAGAACTTTGTGTATACCCCGTTTATTCGCCGAGGAATTGGCGGTCGAAATAGGGAAATAATGATCGCCAACACCAAACATGTAGATCTAGCATTGTCTTACACTCCAACACATCTGGATTGGATACAACAAGTGTGTTGCCCTACTATGAGAAACACTGAAGGGTTTCCATGCAATGCACGCGTGTAGAATAAGGATTTTTGAAATTTACCCGGAGGGGGGTGAATAGGCAATGCCTTGGTTTCTATCGTTCCTCCTAGCGATTGCTTTGTCACCATTTAGTGGGCCCCAAGGTTCTAGGATTTAGACCAAATGGCCCAAAATCTAGTGAAATTCGTCCACTATGGTGCGGCCCAAGACAAAGCCAAATCTGCCAAATAATTTTGGTCCAACTTGAATTTCCAGCCTAGCCAAAGGTCCAAACTAGCCCACAAGTATCATACCTATGTATAAAAGTAAGAACCCCACCCTGGAAACCCTAGAACATTCAGTTTTTCATCTTCCTCCTTCCTTGGTGGTGAATGGAGAGACTGATGCTCTATGGGAGGTGGAGGCATGGCAATGGGTAGACACTCAGTGCAGATCACCCCTTCAATCCTCCCCTCTAGTTCTAGCACATCATCTAAGCTCGTTCCACTCTTCTCCATGAGTTATTCCATGGATATATATAAATGCTCAAATGGACAGAGGTGGAGCCACCCCTACGGCATAGTGGGGTAGCTGTATAGATGTCCAAACGGGCCGCCCGACACAGACACGGCCCAGGCACGGTCAGGCACGGCACGAACAGTCCCGTGCCTAGCACGGCACGATCATGCACCGTGTCATGCCGTGCCAGCCTGTGTGCCTGTTGCCCTGTCCAAGCATGGCACGACCAACCTGGATCGTGTCGTGCTGGCACGATGGCTTGTGAGGCCCGGTATGGCCGAGCCATGCCGTGCCCCCACACCGCTCGCCCATTTGCGAGCCGAGCGGCCGCCACGTCGTTTGGAGATCGGTGGCTGGGGAGGAGAGGGAGGCGGTCGGAGGTCATCGGGGGATCCAGGGAGGTGGCTGGGGAGGGGAGGGAGCCAGGGAGGCGACGCGAGATCCAGAGAGGGGAGAGCTAGCGAGGAGACGGCGGCGGGGTGGGTGAAGAATGAATTAGGGTTTTGAAACGGGGCGCGGTCGGGGTAACGGGCCGTCGTCGTGCTGGCACATGGAACGTGACGGGCCGAGCCAAGCACGGCAGGCCGCCAAAGCTGCCCAAGCACAGCACGCCCATCGGGCTATGCCGGCATGGACCCAATGGCCACCGGGCCGTGCCGCGCTTGGGGTGGGCCAAAATAGTTCCGGGCTACGGGCCACCCGTTTGGATATCTGAAGGCAACTGCCCCAGCTAACCGTAGCATCGAGACCCACCTTTCTTCAATTCTTTGTCCAGTTCGTCCTGGTCATTGGCCATTGGCCGGTTCCATCTGAAGAAGCCAAGAAGATGAACCGTACATCCTTCTACAGTGCTACTGAATCGAGTAATCAAGATGGCTCAGCCGGTCAAGCCTGTAGCCCAGCAGATGTGGCCATTGGCCAAGCCCAATAGCAGGAGGCCACAAGGAGGCTAAGCCCCATTGCCGATTGCCGTGCAGATGTCTGCACTTACCGAAGCCGTTACTGTGTTCAGCCAGTGCACATTTTGCTGAGGAATGACAATTCTATGTACTCCCTCAATATTTTTTTTTGTTTGACATCGTGCAAGTCATTTTTGACTTGGCAAACGTCAAAAAAAAACTGAGGTAGTATCCTTTAGTATTATACTGTCTTTATGCATTTGTTTGTTATTTTTTTATCTCTTTAATGCAGTATACGTTTTGAAAAGAAATCCACGTAAACTCCCACTTATTGCTCCAACGCTCAGTAGTCCGCGACACGAGTCCTAGTCGGCTAACCATGCCATCAGTGTTTGCTACTGCCGTTGTCCCTACCCTTTTTCCTTCCGTACCTATGCCTCGCTTGCTCTAGCTTGGAGACCGAGAATGTCATCGGCATCAGCACGAGGATAAGGTTGTCGGATATGAATATAACTAAGCATGTGCTATGCATATATAGTTTTTTACTATGAGTTAATTTTAATATACGAGCTTGCCCCACCTAAAATTCAGAGCTAGCTCTGCCACTGCAAATGGATGGTTGCGTACGCTGCAGGTTGAGCAGCGCCGCCAGCGATTATGCCACTGGCGGTGCCTTGGAAGAGGTATAGGAGCACTCCATATGCAATGTCATCCTTAGCGATGTTAATTTGTTCGAATTTTGTTGAAATACATTTTTTTTTACCGATCAATTTATAATATTCTTCTTACGAACCTAGAACATTTTGTTCATGAAGATAGTATATATTTTTTCTTGCAATGTTAGAATATTGTTCTCATGAATATATAATATTTTTTTGTGAAAGTAGAACATTCTTCTCAATAATATAGAATATTTTGTTTGGGAGGATAGCACATTTTTCTTGTGATGTTAGGACACACAGTTCCCTTGAAAATAGAATGTTTTCCTATGAAAGTACAACATTCCTGTTATGAACATAGGGTATTTTACTAGTGAAGATACACTTCCTTTATTCCAAAAAAACAAGACCTATAGTTCGTTTCTTGGAAAAATTCAACTTTTTAAATCGTTGACTAACAATTCATTTGAATCCCTTTATTTTTAGTGTATGAGTGTTATGTATTTGGATCCATATTAAAAATATTTTAACATCATGATAATTTTGTATTTGTTGATGGTCAAAATTCTGCATTAAAGACCATGTCAAAAAATATGTCTTATTTTTTTGATAGAGGAATAATATTTTTTCCTATGAAAAATGGACATCATTTTTTAATCTAGAGTATTACTTTCATAACTTTAAAACAATATTTTTATAGTTGAAAATAAATTTTTTACAGAAAATAAATTTGAGACCCGTAATGCAAGACCAAGAACAAGCATAAAAACATAAAGTACGGCCATGCCTAGCTATGGAATAGAAACATTAGAGCACATTAACTAATTCACCTATTATTCCCTTGATGCATGAGACCATCCTGCGATGATACAACGTACTACCTAGTACGAAATGCTCTTCTGATTCATATATATATTTTAATGCCACCGCACTTTTGAATCTACCGATGACACTGTAGAAAAAATGTATTTTTTTCATGAGCTGGTCCATCAAATTACTTTGGTTGACCGATAAATATAACCTTATTTTCATCGGCCACGTAAGAAAAACGACAAATATACATGTAAATTCGTTGGTCTGGCGGTTCAGTCTACGAAATTATGTAGGCCTGGCCCAACAAAAACCCCTCCACGGGCTCTCCACTCTCTCTCCCCCACCATCTCAATCACTCAACAGCCACTGTCCCCTGATAAGACCATGGTCACTAAGGTGTGCATTCGCACTGTGCACTGTATTCAATCACTATTTTTTCACTCTGCGTACAGTGCGCAAATAGTGTTTTCCACGTTTTTTCCACCTCCCGGTGACCTTAGCGTGACCCTAGCGCCGCCGCCCCTGCCCGTTGCCATCTCCAGGCGGATCTCCGAGGAGGAGGCAGAGGTCCGGCCCCACTCGGCCTTTCGGTGCGGCTCTGCGCGACCATCGGAGGCGGAGGCCCGACCCTGCGTTGGCGTCGGCGGCGGAGGCACCGGCGCGGCCTCACGCGGGCATCGGCGGCGTCGGCTGCGGAGGCGGAGGTGCGGCCCTGTACAACCGTCAGCGCGTCAGCGGCTGAGGCCTGCCCCGCTTAGCAGTTGATGCATCGGAGGCAGAGGCCATCCTCCGACGCCATGATGGTAATTCATTTTTATACAGGCATCGTGAGCCCGACCTAAGCTTGAGATCAGGTTTCAACTTACTGCTGTGCCAGCTGATTGTAGAAAGTATTTCGCCTAGAGATCAATACCTTTACTTTTGAATCCTTTCTGCTTATAAATTTTTTTTATCTGATCATGTCAATCACATCAAGTGCACTTATTTTCTTTCAAATGGAGATAATGATTCGACAATAAAAAACAACTATACTAATTGGAGCTTTTTTAAAAAAAATGCTAATTGGAGCTATTTTGGTATTACTCCCTCCTCACAATTTTCACTATAACATAAAAAAAACGTTTTTAAGATCAATATTGTGTAATTTGAGCAGGCTGCAAGGATGTTTCACACTATGGATAAAAAGAAACTACATATATAGCTGTAATATTAAAAGGCTTGGATCACATGTTGTTTTCATCATGCTCTGTGGTGCTTACTCCCATAACCCCTTGCTGTCAAGTGTTGTGGATAATAATATCATGGGAACTGAACGCAGCAACATTCTGGAACTGTTCATTGGAAGTATGGGTCTTGTTCTTGTCCTGCTTGGGCACAACTGCACGAGCATAGCGGGAGCTAGAATTGCTTGGCTGTTTTTTTATATTGGTTTCTTAAAACTGAATTTCGGGGCAGATTTGAGTTACTTATAAATTCACGGCAGCAGTACATGTTAGAAAAACTGATGATGCTGTATTTTCCTTTCAACTTCGGCGAATTTGTGTTGTTTTTTAATACATGTTTAGTGTTGAAAGAGATTAAAAAACAACTCATTGGTTAACCTCAGCAGTAACCATAGTCTATCAGTATTGTTTGGCAAAGGAGGTTCAGTTTTATTTTGTTTCCTAATTTGTTCATGCATGTTTGTGCAACATTGGGAGTGCTTTGTAATTCACTGGTAAACCATGAATAAGATGAAGCCGCATCTATATATCCTTGCTTTCTGTTAAGATCTCTGCACATGCTTTTGCTAATTTTCATTGTTCCTGGCAGTGACCGCATAAGTTCTGCTAATGTATCATTACTTTGCTTTGTTACTGGGTTACCTACTGACCCAATCTGACAGTAGCATGCTGTGTGAATTTGACCAGTTGAGCCACAAAGGATAAAAGTACCAAGAAATATGGGCCTCATGATTTGTGGTTGAAAAGTATCAGTTCAGTCATCTTTTAATAAGTCTAAATTCATATTATGTGAGTAAGCCTGTTTACACCTTGCTCAAACTGTTGTATGCATACATATTGATTGTGATTAAACTCTACTTACTTAGTAACTTTTCTGGATAGAAAATATTGACCAGTCAATGGTGGGAAGGATGCCATGGTTAAAGCCTTGCCAACAGGAGCAGGTTCAAAGGCAAAGGTACTATATTAACAGTCTTTTTAACTGAATGACACAGCTTCTAGATTTGCATCTAAATATAATGTTTCCTTTTGCTGCGAAGAACTTTTAATTTTATAATGTCCTCAAACAGCTAAAAATTTTCTCTTTTTTTACCTATGAAAAGATAAGAAACAGGGGCGCATCTATCTCTGCCTCCAAGGAGGCTATGTATTCAATCGGGTAGAAAGTTTGGTCTATAATTATAATTCAAGTCCTTATCTTCTTTGCTGTGTAATACTGCAATTGAAACTATGTTTATGTGGTAAAAATGGTCACTTAAGTTTCATGATTCACAAATATTATTGCTGCAAACACCACATTGCTGCTATAAACTATGAATTTAAATGTGTGTGGTATTGGATAAATTGATACTGTGATTTCATAGTTCTTCTCATGTTAAAAATGTTTGGATTCAAAATTGTTTTGCCGTAGCAACGTACGGGCACATACCTAGTGATATGATTGAGCTCTATGTATGTAGTATATTTGCGTGGGGCTTGCTAACCGTAAGTGAAGATCAATGCATGTTAAATACAGATAGATGTCTTTACACCTCCTATACTTGTATCTCGTTCCGTTATTATGTATGCTGCATCTTTGTAATTTCCGATCTGATACTTGCTAACCAATTAGTCTGCTTTGTACCATACAGGAGTGCTTGAGAATCTGTCTATAAAACTTTTCTGCAGGTCACTCAGGCAGATCTGAAATTGTTCTTTGAGTCTATATGTGGAGAGGTTGGTTGTTCTTTACTTGGAAATTCCTTTCCCTGCTGTCCAGTTTGTTTTGGCAAATGCCATGTAGAAATGACAATCGAAGCAGCACGATGTTCATTGGGTTATTGCTATGCCTGGTACAGGTCTATCGGCTGAGGTTGCTTGGTGATTACCATCATTCTATCCGCATCGCCTTCGTGGAGTTCGTGATGGTTAGTTAGCATATTAAATTACCTTCTGTATGCATGTGAAATATGCTTTTAGCATTATTGGTGGGGTGAGAGCATGTGAAATAGTTGCAAATACTTTACTTGCAAAGGAATATCCTGCACTGTGCACGCAACTGAAATTGGCTTAACCAGTTTTATTTTAGTCTGGTAGTGTTTCAGACTTGGTCTCCCAACTTACTTCAGGGGAAACCAATGATTAACTATACTTATCTTATGTCCTAAAGTTTAGCTACCATCACCCAAATTAATTAGCTAGAGAACAGTTTCAGAACTTGCCATATTTTGAGCTAGAACAGGAAAGCAATGGGTTTGGATGTTTTTGGTTCCTGCATGAAAAGTTTACCTTTAAATGTTTTCTCCAGTTATATAGTAGTATTTCCTTAGGAATGGTTGCTGGTTTGAGTAAATTGAGTTTGGTTGGTCGGTGCCTGAGTTAAAGGTCTGCTATTCAAATATCTAATTCTGCATGTTTATCTCTGCATATTGTTTAACAATACGCCTTGAAACCTAAAGTGATCATGACTCCTTTATATAGCTGTTACTACTTGCGCCTTGTCTTCATTTCTAGTGCTCTAACTTGGTCTTATTTAGAATCGTCACCAGTATTGGATATTTTGAGTACGCACTACTATCTGCCCTATCACTGTCTTGACCCTTTTGATGCTGTTTGTTTTCTGGAGTTAAAATTCATTGCTCCTAAATGTTTGTAAAATCTAGGTCCTGTGAATGGTGCTACTTCTTGTAATATAAGTGGCGTTTCCCCCAAGTTTGAAGAACTGAAACCCATCTCATGGCCATTTGAACTTGTATAGCCACTGATTAGTCATATTGGATCCCAAACAAGAATAGCATAGTAAATACTAACTCAAAGAAGTATATGTTGCCATTAACAACTATTCCAACTTCCAGAAACAACAGACAATAGAATTACATGCCTCACTTTGAAATTTTATTTAAATTGATATATTGATGTTCCTACTTATATTTTCAAGATCATGTACAGGCTCAGATTTTATTTTCTATATGTTAGGAGAAAATTGTTCCTATTCCTGATGATGAAGAGGCGTTCTGGAGATTCTTCTTCTGATACAGAGTTCATCTCCATCAGTCCATGCTTTAGATGATGACAAAACCATCCATGAATTTGAAGATGAAGACTGAGTTCGTCTCCATCAGTCCATCTCTACCTACTTGTTGCCTGTAGCTTGCTATTCTGTTTGAGATTGATTGGGTGACTGATTTAGCATGACTGCATGAGTTTTTGCCTGTGTGTTAACTGTTAAGCGTTAAACTATGTTAATTGTTTTTGCATGAATGTAATCTGTTATAAAATTTTTGGTGGACTGTGAGGTACTATGCTGTATAATTTTTATAGATTTTTTCTGAATTTTCTATGATTTATTGAAATTTTCTGAGTATGTTATTATTTTTAAGTGAAAAATGGTGTATTTTCGTGGGCCTATGAGGGCCGACGAAATTAGGTGAAGTAATTTCGTGGGCCCACTTGGCCGACGAAATTACTTTGCCCTCTGGCTTTTAATTCGTCGGCCAATACGAAATTACTTATTTTCGTTCTAACTAATTTCGTCGGTATGCCGATAAAAAAAGATTATTTTTATTGGTTTTAGCTTATTTTTGTGGGTTTTTAGCCCACGAAAAAATAGTCATTTCCTGTAGTGTGATGTGAGGTAAACCTGCAGCGCAGGCTTCCAAGTTGGTCCACGTGACCACTGCACTAGTGTACATATCGGAATGAAATACAGAAAAAAAAGACAGCAAATCTAATACCGGGCCAACGGCACACTTCAGGCCCAAATACAATAACAATTTTTATTTTGTGCTTTACAATCCGAACCCTGGTGTGCTCACCTGAAAAAGTTATTGCCCTACCTCGCCTAAAGATCACGTGTGCCGGAGGATCATCGTAGCATTGTTGGGGGGGCTCTCACTAAAGGCGGTATATTCCAGAAGCAATCATATCGATAAGCAAGAAAAAAAGGAGTAAATGTCAATAGCAAGATTAATAGAGCAAAGGCTTCCATCATTTGGAAACGATCCAAAAGTGTGATTTAATGTATCTGAATGTAGCATACAAGCAATGTGCATGTAAAATTCACAAGAACCAAAATATGACGAGCCACACAAGAAGGCCTAGACTAATAAGTAATAACACTAATGAGCTTTGGTGAATTTAATGCATCCCTTCGACTCGTTCCCTAATAAGGTCAACAAAAACTCAACGAGTCGGCAGCCGCATAGTCTTTTTGATATATGATTTCAAACGTGATTTTCTCACAATGGAAATCAAAGTCATGGCACTCAGAAGATGAGGAAGTGTTGAGTTCGGGTGTTCCTTTCGTTTCCTTGGAATAACCTGAGACCTGTGCAAAGCATAAAAAAAATATAAGATAGTGAGCTATGTTAGTTATTACCTCTGATCTTTTTTATTTGATGCAGTTGACTTTTTTTTTTCAAAACTTCAATCATTCGTTTTATTTAAAAAATTGTGCAAACATATAAAAGTACAATACATGCTCAAACTAACATTAACGATAAAACAAGTAACAAAAAAGCAGATGATAACTTACAAAATTTTTAAATAAGACGTGTGATTGAAGTTTTGAAAAAAATCAACCGCGTCAAATAAAAAAAGAATGGAAGGAGTACATTGTATATAAGTAAAGAAAAACTAAACTACAGTATACGGTACCGTGCAGTGCTTCAAAGTGATCTTCTCTAGATTAGGCGAACTGTGAAGAAAGAATCCCAATGTGTGGTGACCTACAACACAGTTTCCCAGCAATAAGTTTCTCAGGTTCTTGAATTCTTGGAACATGGGTTCCTCCTCACACCGAGCACCTGGAGTACATTAATTAGATATTGCCACGTCAAATATTGGAGTAAACAAAAATGGAACATTAATTGGCAGAGACGACAGCGATCGAAGGCATATATGCCTTCGTCCAGGCACCTGACGACCAGTCTAAACTCGTCACATCAGAAACGCCGCGAAGAATGTTTAATTGATCATTGAGAAAAAACCTTTTGAACACAAAGTCTCCGGCACATTGTAGATTAATCGAAGCCTTGACAAGGGATGGCATCTTATTCAGTGAAATGCCACCAGTAAAAATGTTGTTATAATTCAGATCCAGGTGCAGATGGGCCAAAGCGGCCTTGAAGATTTCCAGCCTAGCGTGAGATGCGTTCGTGACACGATCAATAATAACCAAGGTCTTCAACGTGGGGGGTGTGATGTGACCTCATAAAATGTGCTCCATCTGCACATTTTCAGAACCAGGTTCGTCATCGAGTGGGAGGTGATCTTACTGATCTCACAGGTGCAGGCATCCAGCTCCCAGGTCCTCCAACGAGTGGCACACCGATCCGACATGGTTCGCAAAGCTGTCATCCAGATACACATTGCATAGGTGCAGCCTCTTGAGGTGCCAAGAACTGGCGGCGGAGTATTTCATTGCGCGGCGGAGCCATCCCCATGCTTTGCCTGATGCTATGATCATACGAAGGTGTCCTGTCCGGGCTAACATGCAGCCGGAAGGAATCCAGCAGCGCCATGTTACAACGGAACATCAGGTTCACGACGAAACCCTTGAAATCCAACCAATCCGCCCACTTGTCGGAGGAAGTGCTGCTGTTGGGAGCACGCGTATAATATTGAACTCGTCGAGATCGACGTCGAGGCACGGAGCGGAGCGCCAGAGGTTCCTCCAGCGTGTGGACAGCACGCACATCTGCACTGCCTGCCGGGCCTTCAGGGAGGACACGATCTCATGGAGGAGGCAGTCTGGCAGCGCGCTCAGCCGGTCCAAGTCGCCAGCTGCTGAGGTTCCGTCGCTGCCGGTTGCGCAGGCATGCTTCATGGTGTGCCCTAGCAAGGTGCTGCTCTTGTTAATTAGAACCTTGATGTATCATGGAAAGATTGATGGCGAAACCCTAAGGTTCATGACAGGTAAAACACCAGTCACTTGTACGGGAAGCGGAACGGGGAATGGGCGGTCGCGGTGAAGGGGCTTTACCGAGCATACGAAGCCAGATCCTGCCGTGGACGAGAGGCTCCGCCGGAGGCGGCTCTGCTAGTAGCCAGGGCGGTTACGAGCGGGCGAGGATCGGAGTTGCCTAATAAACCCTCGAGAGGAGAGCACGAGCACTGTCAGGGCTGGACAGGCCTATGAGGCCCAATTACAATTCTAGAATTTTACTACTATAAACGTAAAATCTTCCAATTAAATTTCTAAAAATTGTACAACAAAATTTCTAAGATATATTATATATAGAACATAGAATATACGTCCACAAACATGTCACGTGGTGGATACAAAGTACTATTAAAACGTATATATTTGATGTTTTTGTTAAGTGGATAAAAATTCTAATAGGCCATGAGGAATTGATTCTACTCCCTCCATTCCAAATTATATGTTACACTAACTTTGATCACTCATTCTATTTTAAAAAATTATTTTAAAAAACACTTGTCTTATAACTGTGACTAATATACTTTAAGGATGTCTTGAAATTTTTTATTTTTAATAAATGTTTTGAGAAAAAAATAAGTGATTAAACTTAGTGTTAAAAAAAATCAACAACCTATAAATTGAGACAGCGAGAGTATTGGGACATATGTCTTAATCTGCTGAACTCAGATCCTTATTTTAAAATGAACCAACTAAGTTATGTGACTAGGTGCATTATTATGTATATGACCAAGGCTAGCTTGAGATGGAGTCTCAAGCACAACCACCACAGGAAAAGACTATTTTTTCGTGGGCCGAAAACTCACGAAAATAGCCCAAAACCCACGAATTTAGCATATTTTTGTCAGCATGCCAACGAATTTTTTCGACGAAGTAAAGTTGGATGAATCTTTGCAACTAATTTCGACAGCCCCGACAAAAATGACATAATTTCGTCGGCTTTATGTGGGCCGACGAAAATACATGCCACATGGCCTGATAATTTCGTCGGCCACATTGGCATTCGCATAGGCGGAAAGCTAAAGAGTGAACTTTTTCAATTCAGATTCAAATTCGCTAAGAGTCAACAGAAAGCATTAGAACAAAAAGACGTCTATAATTTGTCAGGGTGTTGCAAAACCCTTTTTGGGGCTAAAGGCCTTGTACAACTTTATCAGTTAGTCAGACATATGTTAAAAAAGGACGCAACACATCAGCGAACACCTTTTTTAGGTACAAATACAAACACTAAAAAAAGGACTAAAATTCATGGCAGCATGGGTTGTCCGTGATATGGTGCAGCTCACCATTGGGAGTAGCTTGAAGCAGTTCCAATAAGGAAAACAAAACAGAAACAAACATGCGAGTGGACACAATTCATAGGGCTTATAAAAGGAGATATATTCCAGAAGCAATCATCCTTACGCAAGAAAAAGAGTAAATATCAATAGAAAGATTGATAGAGCAAAGGTTTGGACCATTTGGAAATGAGCCAAAAGTATGCTTGCGATTTAATGCGTCTGAAGGTAGCATATTGTGTGGGCGTACAATGTACAAGAACCATACAGCGAGAACCACATAGAAGGCATGGACTAATTAAGAAGTACACTAATTAACTTTGAAGCATTTAATGTTCTTGGACAGGTTCGCTATAAAGTGCAGCAGAGGCTCAACGACTTGGCTTGCATCCTATTCTTTATATATAACCTCAAGCTTGAGGTTGCCATGCACGATGGAAATCAAGGCCGAGGAACTCAGGTGCTGAGGACTTGTTGAGTTTGGCAATTCCTTTATTTTCCTCACAGTCGTTTGAGAACTGCATGTGGGTCAGCATAAAAAACTCTCAGATAATGAACTGTGTTAATTGCAGTACGGATTAAGAATCAAATGATAACACGTCTTGAGATCCTCAGGCTGCTCGGGCCATATGTCCTCCTTCTATGACAACATCATGTCGAATCAGTTCTCGGCACCGGCACGTTAGTCAGCAGCACCGGCGACCCGCACGCTACCGTTTTAATTTCCGCTGTGCTGAAGCCTGCCCATCCACAGCGCCGAAAGCTGCCTTTGCCTGCGACGCTTGGCTCAGCGCCCCTCGATTCACACGAGTAGTTCCACCCCCTCGAATCATTTACACAACTCACCACCAGCATGGGACGGAATACAAGTAAAAAGAATTCTGAAGTACTATGTCACCTACAAGTACAAATCTGCATGGCGACGCATGCATGCAAGTATGACCACTGCTCTCAAGTCTCAACTATGGTCCTGCAACTGTGATGATGACTTCCCTATCATTCAATATGCTGATGACACTCTTTTAGTTTTGGAAGGAGATGGCAGGCAGCTCCTAGTCCTAAGTCACTCCTAAATTCTTTTGCTGAATCCACAGGTTTAAAAGTGAATTATAGCAAGTCCTTCATGTACCCTATTAACATGACAGAAGAAAGGATTGACATACTATCAAACACCTTTGGCTGCTCCAAGGGAACTTTTCCTTTCACTTATTTGGGGCTGCCTCTTGGACTCACAAAACCAAAGATTGAAGAGTTCCAACCTCTGATAAAGCGATGTGAAAATCGATTGGCCGCTACTTCCTCTTTTCTTTCCCAGGCTGGCAGGCTTCAGATGGTCAATGCAGTTTTCACCTCCTTGCCCACCTACTATATGTGCACTTTCTTGCTGCAGCCATCAATCCTCAAGCAAATTGACAAATTCAGGAAACTTTGCCTCTGGAGAGGGTCTGATGTCAACGGGAAAGGTAAACCAAAGGCAGCTTTGCCTATGGTCTGTTTACCCAAGTCCGAGGGTGGATTTGGAGTTTTGAATCTTAAAACCCAGAATGAAGCCCTGATTTTGAAAAACCTTCATAAATTCTACAATCATTCAGACATACCTTGGGTACATTTAGTGTGGGAAAAATATTATGGTAATGGCAGGATGCCTGGAACTGGTCATAAAGGCTCTTTCTGGTGGAAAGATCAGCTGAAACTTCTTGATAAATTTAAAGGAATAGCAACAGTTGTGCTCAATGATGGTCTTTCTTGTCAACTCTGGGGTGATCTTTGGAATAATAAAATTCGTGAGCATATCTACCCGGAACTCCTCTCATTTGCAAAGAAGAAATCAATTTCTGTTAGGCAAGGTTGGGGTACAAATCTCCTGGAACTCCTTCACCTACCTATTTCAGAAGAAGCATTTGAACAACTCCAAAGCTTGCAGGCTGATTTGCAAGATCTTACTTTAGGCACAGAACATGATCAATGGATTTACATCTGGAACTCCTCTAATTTCACATCCTCAAAGGCTTATAAACAATTGACTGGGCATCAGCCAACTCATCCCATTTACAGATGGCTCTGGAAGAGTTGCTGTGAGAAAAAACACAAGGTTTTTTTCTGGTTACTGATCAAAGACAGACTTAGCACAAGGAATTTACTCAGAAGGAAGGGAATGGATCTGCCCTCCTTTAACTGTGTCCTTTGTGGTGGAAATGTAGAGGAATCTCTCTTTCATCTCTTCCTTAAGTGCCCTTTCTCGCAAGATCGCTGGGGACAACTGGCAATTGACCTTGATCTGCAAGCTACACTCACAGACATTTTCAACAACATAAAAATACAGTTGAACGTCCCTTTCTTCATGGAGATAATTATATTGTTGTGCTGGGCTATTTGGAATGAAAGAAACAGTTATATCTTCAGAGCAATACCCCCCAATGGTTCACATTGTCATTCGTTCTTCAAAAGATGCTTCGAGTTGGTTATCCACCGAGCAAAAGCTGTGCATTCCCCAATTATGTCTTCATGGATAGAGAATCTTTCTTAATTTACTTTAGTAGTCTAATCTTTTTCTTTACTTTCCATGTGCCTTGAGACTTCTTTTGTAAATGCTGTAAGGCTGTAACACTTGTTTTTATTTAATATATTTAGATCAGTAGGGGGAAACCCCTCCTGTTGCTTCAAAAAAAAAAAAAACTATGGTCCTCTTCTCGTCATCTCGTGTTACCAAGTACTACTACTTACTATGCTTACTAGTAGATCGAGCATTTCTATTGGTTGGTCCAGGTTGCACAAAGTAGCAGACCGGTTGACCAAGACAGACGAAACACAATGCCTTTGTTTGCAGTTCTACTGCTCATAACTCCACGTTACCTGCGCCATTGCAATTCCTTTTTTTCTTCTTTTTTCTGCCTTTTCCCCTGTCGAGAATCATCCACATTAGGCATGAAAGATGTGAAACTACTGCTACTAAACCCAACAGAAAGGAATGGCAAAGGTTCCATCCAGGTAGCCCTCGAGCTGCGCACCTCGAAGCACAGTCATCACCTGGGCCTTCCATAGAGCGTTGTTGTTCTTCGACAATTTCTCGGTGATGATTTGTCCGAGAAGAGGCGATGCCGAACTCGTCGAAGAGGAAGTCACCATGGCGTAGAGACCATTAACGTAGATCCGCTAGATGTATTTGTGGGAGGTGAGAAACCACTAATTATGGAGGTGTCTGAGAGATTTTACAGTAGTTGGAATGGTACCCACAGGTACTATTATTTTTTAAATTTTTGAAAACTTTATGCCCTCTATAGAATTAAAAAATAAAAAAATATACGTACCAGTTCCACCATTCTTGGTACCGGACCCTCCTATTTGATACCCTCTGGTACCGGTACCATGATACCGTCTATTCTAAACCGTTAGATCTTCTCTGATGGACGATTCTTATTTTTTCCGACCACCGTAAAATTTGTATAAATATATAGACAGGAAAAATAGTCCTACGTATTGTACAAGGATTCAGCCACGATACAACACGGACCCGGGACCCGAACCAACTCGTATACAATCTCCTATATTCGGCTACAACAGGAATTATCTGTACAGCAACTAGAGTTTGGTTCGGTCCACATCATGTCAACGCATGAATTACGAGAGGATCGAATTACTTGACTATCTCTGACACAGCACACTTGACAACAACACCCCACCTGCATGGGACGGAATACCACCCCAGCATTACTGCTATCACTTACAAAAGCTAGTAAGTACTTCCCCACCAGTGTCGCTCGTCGGGCGTCTACAAAACCATTTCCAGCGCAGCAAGGCGTCAGCGGCGCTACCGAGGAGCCACCGTCCCGGAGCCGGAGGGGATGCCACTGTCCACCTGCCCACTGCCGGACATATGCGACGACGCGTAGAGGGCCTCTTCGTCAGCAAGCCCGACCCGGAGGTCTCGAGCTCTCGGACGATGTCGGCCATGTAGGGCCTCTCCTCGGTCTCGTCCTGGCAGCACCTGATTGCCAGGGAGAGGAGCCTCTTGACACATTCCGGAGGGTACGAGGACATTCGGCTGTCGATGATCCCGGACATGTCGCCTGACTCGTAAGCCATCTTTACCTGCAGAAAGAGAAAACAGTTTGAGGTTCATCAATCTACCTGTTTAAATCCAATCCACAAAAGGAGCCCCAGACAAGGCAAAGAACATGTAGCTACAAACTGAGACAAGCAAATCCGTACTGATATTTTTTTTTTACTGTCATCTCCATCCTGATATATATACACCACTTTGCTATGTTGCGAACCGCTTTTAAATAATTTCAGACCTAGTATATTATATAGCACAAAATGGTGATTCATGCCACCAACATAAATCATGTGTCCACAGACTTCGGATGAGATAATAGGGAACACTTAGTTTCTTAAGTATAAATTTCTCAGCCAGTCTCATACTACTTGTGATAGTACTTGATGGTCTCGATCAGTATCTCAACGCATCACACTCTGTATTTCATCTATAAACTGGTAATCGAGCCAACAAGTAGGGCCGGGTGGGAACATGTTTACCTCTCTAACAATGTTTTTACCATGCTGGATTGGCTTCATTCCAGTCAATAGTTCGAGAAACACAACACCAAGGCTATAAACATCACTTCTTTCCGTCAGTTTATGAGTCAGGAAATATTCAGGATCAAGATAACCCTGTCGAAAGGGGGAAAAAAGAACAGTTATGATCACCTTAACTTCCACACCGTATTAGTGGGCTCAAATGATCCCTGTTATCTGATAAGAAACAGAAAATTGAGATTATGGTGGGTGTGACGTTGCTTCTTTGCAAGGTGTAATGCCACTTACTGGGGTGCCCTTTACAACAGTGGAGATATGAGCTGTCAAAGTCCCTTCTATATCAGGCACTGGAGCAAGCCTCGAAAGACCAAAGTCAGCCACCTTAGCTACAAATTTGGAGTCCAGAAGAATGTTGCCGGCCTTGACATCACGGTGAAATATAGGAGGATTTGCCTCAGTATGTAGATATAGAATTCCTTTTGCAGCGCCAAGTGCAATGTGCACCCTCCGACCAAAGCTCAAAGGTCTTTCAGTCTTAGCTGTAAAAATGTTTGAGTAAGATTGTGTGCTTCATCGAATACATTTCAAAGAACCACGCTTTTAATATGTTAATGCTAAACTAAGCAAACATAAATACAAATTTTACGGTGGTTGAAAAAAATAGAATCAGTTCATCAAAGAAGATCTAACAGTTTAAAAATAGGCGGTATCACGGTACCGGTACCAGATGATACCAAATATGAGGGTCCGATACCAAAAATAATGAAACCGGTACCATATTTTTAATTCTATAAAAAGCACAAAGGCTTTTAAAACTTAAAAGAAATAGTGGTACCACCTGGTACCGGTGGGTATCATTCCAACCACCATAAAATATCATTGGTAATGCACACCAAAAATAAATTCCATGGGATAGGTGTGATCATGAGTAGTCTTTACTGTGGAAGTTTATGATGGTCATATGGAAAACCAAAGGAAACGTTGTTCCCATTTACCAGAAAGATGATCATGTAGAGTACCGTTGGGCATGAACTCATACACCAGCATCTGTAAAACACAATTCTCAATGAGGGAAGGCACTGCGAGCTCAATAAAACGACTGTAGAATCACTAGCTCTAACCTCTATACACATTTACCAATATTACCAATACCTTTATTTCACAATATATAGAGGGCTGTGGGCAAAATTTTCAACAGTACAATTACATATTAGTACATCAAAAGATTAGGAGACAAACCTTCTCATCTTCTTCATCGCAATAGCCAACAAGAGAAACCAAATTACGATGATGTAATCTTGACAACAATTCTATTTCTGTGTAGAACTCCTTCGAACCTTGCAGAGAGTCTTCATGTGCACGCTTGATTGCCACAGCTGTTCCATCAGCTAAATTTCCTTTATAAACTTTTCCATAACCTCCTTGGCCAACTTGAACTGAAATATTAAAATCGTTTGTTGCTGCAGCCATTTCTGCAAACGTGAAGCATTTCACGTCATCAACCTTGACAGAAAACCTTGAGAGTACTGCAAAATAATATCATTTTAGTCCGTCAACATTTTTTAAGAATAGATCCTGCTATTTGAGTGAGCCTAACATCTATCACAAGGCTAAATTTTGAGAGATGAAATATTTTATATGTTCTTTTACTGTTGAGAACTCCTAAATAGTGAATTTGAATCAGGGCATTTGAATCAGGACCCTCATTTGAATGAGGTCTTGAAACCAAGAGTTACAAATCAGTTCCAAATTCCTAGATTTAAGATATAAAACGAATGTCTTTCAACTAAAATATGTTCCCATAAATATTGCTTAATAAATTTCCTTTTCATTTAAACAGCAAGGCATTTTTAGTTGTCAAATAGCAACGTTCTGTCAATGCAGCACAAGGAAATTTGACTTACATGACCGCCTTGAAACTGTTCGACGTTTTATGCGCCTTCTCATTGTAAAAACTGTAGAAACAACAGATACTGCAATGGCTGCAACAATTGTCCCTACTAAAATGCCAGCTAGTGGGCCCCTTTTTAGATCTGATGGTACCACATTAGGAAATTCTGCAAAAAATAATAGTTAGTGAGCCAGAAATTTATCACATTGGTTGCTACATCCTTGTACAACAACATGAAACATGTTCTAACTTTTGTCTTGAAAAAAGGGATACGGATATATTGTGACAATTTCGACTAATAGATCTGTATGATAAAACGGGAATAGGGATGAAAAGCTTTGCTGCATAGTTTGCATAGTAAGTTTCACATACCATCAGCAAAGAACCAAGCGTGAAATTGAGAAGCTCATATGGACCAAAAACATCTGCTAGAGTGATCTGCCATCCAGCAAATACTTCCCGGAGCCTCTCCACCTCAGCTATATTGAACAAATCTGTATTATTTGGGAATAACTTTAAATGCATATTAAGCCTTGGGCCAGTCTCCCATATGTATTGTTCAATGTACAACTGATAAACACGCAGTTCCAGAAGAGAGGTTAAGTCGTCTTCAAAGTCTTCTTTATAGGGACGGAAGTCTGATATGCTTGGACTCTTCAGTCGAAATCCAACTCCCAGAGGCACAGCACATAAGCAAGGTATAGGGGATGATGGATTATATTCGTAATTTTTATTAGTCGGGCAAGGAGTACACGTTGTACTAACTTGCCTTCCCTCTCCAGATGGTCCTCCAGTTTCAGAAGGTTGGCAAAGATTAGCTGCTCGGGCTGCATTTGATGTTCTGCATACAGGGTTTCCATAAAGTCTGCAGAAAATGGCAATATTTATTTGTTGCATCAGAATCTGAGAAGATTCTCTTGGTTGAGAAGTTGAGTTTTTTTTTAACAGTATTCCAGGGTCTTCAGAGCCTTAATGTCTCTTATATATGTATATGTATCAGCAGTGGCTTGATGACAGGTAATAAGGCTACTAATTAGCAAATTCATCAGAGTTTTTGAAATGACAATTTGGTAATCCCAACAAACTATACTGATGAACAAAATACATGAATGTAAGCTAAAGAGGAATTATCTCCATGGTGAAGAAACTTACAGAACAGTGACAGGTTCTGGGGGCTCAAATGCAGCTGGAATGGTGTCAATAGAGTTATTTTGGAAGTCCCTGCATTATTGAAGTACTATTTTACACAAAAGCATATCTCAGGAAGAACTAAGGAAGAACATATGCAAAGACTGTCATACAGAATAAGGGTTCTATTTCTTGTAAAAGTAATGTTACTCCAAATCATCGGTGGAATAGAACCGTTTAGGAGGTTCCCATTGACTGACCTGTAAAATGGCATTTTAGATAACACAATATTAGAATAGTGCTAGGCAGCACACTGTTACTTGAAAAGTCTGACCATTTTAGTTTTATAGGAACATAAGTTTTTTCCTATAGAATGATACTAGCAGTACATAAATGTGTCTAGTAAGTTAAGTAGTACTTACAAGAACTGAAGATTAGGTAGCCCCGAGAAGTTTGAGGGAAGAGTTCCATTAAGAATGTTATGTAACAAATCACTGCCAAAAAGTTGAAATTAGCTTCGTTCTAAAAAAACTAGAAAGATTGTCAAAAGCTACATACATTGTAGTGATAGTTGAAGCAAGCCTATTAGTTGGTATTGATCCTTTCAGCTGGTTCAAGCTAAGACCCCTGAAAATACATGCAGGAATTAGTATCGATATTTGCAATAATATTATGAATCACAAATTGAGTGGCATCCTTCTCGTTCTAATGTGAAGATAATTATTAAAGAAATTTAACAAAGAATATTTACAAAATAACAATTCCTGAAAGGCTGTGACAGGCTGATGTAAAAGGATAGCATATGACTGTAAGATGTCTAAAGACTGATACTGGAGTCTGGACTTACAAGTATCCAAATTCAGGTATGCCACTCAAATCAGGGACAGCTCCTTGCAAACTGCAGTTCCTAAGACTCCTGGTAACATGGAAAAAGGATGATTTGCCCAGTGCATCTTGATTTGATTTAAAGATAATGCTGTCTGAGTGCTGCCTGCCCTTCTTAAATGAAGATAATGAAGTAAATTACTATTTTAGTTATCAGTGAGGATCATCTCCACACAGTTAACTAAGATATATAAAGTAGATCTAAATATATTTCACAGATAAATGGACCAACTGCATTTAACTGTTTGGTGCTATAACTTGTAATGAGAGATGATTCCATACGAAAGCAGTTTTCAGTTGCATAAAAAGGAAAGTATTGATACCTGTGCGATTCCCTGCACTTGATATACTGCCTATACAAACTAAAAAGCATAAGCTGTTTGCGAAATATACACATTTTTACTCATATTATTCCTAATTTTCTTCTAGGTTTTTACTCTACACATTTCTAACAAATTCGGTTCACATGGAAAAGGTTGCGAGAGCACTTTACTTCTTAAGTTTTTCTTTCGAGCTCATCTACCTCGAATTCTAAGAGAAAACTTGATGGAAAAGGGGTTACACTCACAGCTTTAGAAGTGTTCGTATGTTGCTGTATTCAGCAGGGATACAGCTTCCACTGAAGTTGTTGTTGTCAGCCTGACTATAATTAGAAAGATAGATATATGATATATTGTCATAGATTGTAGACAAAAAATGTAAAGTATCAACAGAAAACAAGAATTTTCTAAGAGAAGGGCTTGCAGTAGTTGCTCAAAAATTAGAAGGTTAAAACCCCATTATCTCTCCTTAATATGCCATCAAATTTACAAAAGCAAGTGAAGCATACTCAAGAAATTGGTAGTATCTTCTAAAACATTCGGAACTAAAGGAGAGTGATCACCTATCAATCTCAAACTACCATAAATTAGTACAGATTCTCTGAAAGAAACTGGATGCCGTTATGTTGTACTGCAAGTTCTATATTAAGGAAGTCTCATTGAAGAACAGAAAAGTGTACTTACAGTATTTGCAAACTACGTGTCTTCGATAATCCGGGGGGAAGAGGCCCAGATAAATTATTGTTGTCAACAAGGCTGCAAGTTCATAGTACAAGATCGTATTAACTACGCAACTCATATGCAACTTGCATAACATAAAAGATGAGAAAAGAAGTAAAGGTCCACATACAGGTGGAGGAGTAAAGGCAATCTGGACAGCTCAGATGGGATTTGCCCACTCAATGAGTTATTGTTCATGTGACTGAAGGTAAAAAAACGAATCATAATCATTACTAAGCTTACAAATAAGAGTGCCATGGATGCACAGAAAAATAAAGATATTTCACACTTACAGATGTTTCACGCTTGATAAGTTAGAAAATGATTTAGGTATGGGGCCTGATATGCTGTTTTCGTCGATTTGTAATCTGTTTAAGTTCACCAGATAACCAATCTCATCAGGTAACTGACCAGATAGCTGGTTACCATTCAAAATTCTGCAAGATTGTGGCAGTGCCAGTCAGCATTGTCCGTACCAAAAGTAATGGTACATGAAACTTTGGTTAGAGTGAAGGAACTTACATGAGCTGCAATGTCGTGATATTTCCAACTTCTTTGGGGATGATACCAGTTAAATTGTTCCACATGAAATCCCTTGAAGAAGAACAATTTATACAAATTAGTAAACACTAATCCATCAAGGAGACACATGGTTCAAAAGTTGATAGAAAAAATTAATAGTTGTAGAAGTTTGTAATTTTTTTCGAACTATGCAGAACAGCTGCGTTACATTCCACTAAGCAGGAGAGAAAGTTACAGAGGGAGGAGGGCATAGCGCCCAACAACCACCCAAAGAGGCGCACACACAAAGGCTTTAATTTAGAAACATATATAGATCTATTTTGGATATTTGTTTTTTAATAATAGCACAGTTGGTATTGGTAATTTAGAGCCATGTTTGGTTGTTTTAGTTCATAAGTAATGGGTGAGGTGGGTCATTTAGAACCAGATTTAAGAGGTTATTTTAGATTATCTATCATAATAGAAAATGTGGGTAATTTTGATGCAAAGTTTAAGGGGTCATTTTAAGATTGTCTATCGTAATAGCAAAAGTGGATACAAATTTAGGGTTTGTTTCACAGTATCTTTCATAATGACATAGATAAGTAATCTAGATGTCAATAGGGAGGGGTGGTTATTTTGATGTTGTTTTAATAACTGCGATGGCACATCATTATTCGGAAAACAGGATATGTAATAGCTATTAAGATTATAGTCTATCGAATTGATGGGCAGATATTCCTAATTATTGTGAGAATTTATTTTTTCCTCTGTGCCTCATGAGGATTAACGGAAAGGCTCAATTAGCAATAGTAAGATATGTTTGGTACCTATTGGGACAACTCCAACAACATAATGGACATAAGAGTTCTAACCATGAAAGTAAATAGTTAGTCATAAACTTATGAATTTTCTCTATAATTAATTAGTCATGCAAAGCATGAAGTAGAGCCATGAGGTAGTTTATGAAAGGGAAAATATAACCAAAACTTGTGTGTTTCTGCCCATCTCAATACCCAAAATTTCTCCTCTGTGTCACTCCCTTCACCTTCTTCACCGCTCCGTGGCTAATTAGAGTTTGAGGTGTTTAGGGTTGGGGCTCCAGTGAGCTTACCCCCCCCCCCCATCATGCTTAGATAAAAGGCCATTGATGGCAGGCCTGCCCTGCAGCGGCGGTGGGTGTGGACTGTGGAGCACGGCCAATGTGTGGGATCAGGGCGGAGGCATCACAATAGTAGCGCAGCGTGGCAATGGATCTAAGCATTCGGGCAGTGGCAAGGGACGCATGTGTTGGAAAAAAAACGTGTCCAGTAGACAGATCCTTATGAAATGCTTGAAAATGTTCAGTTCTGTTTGTACTTTATGAAATGCTTGAAAATGTTCAATTCTGTTTGTACTTAGTAGCATCAATGGTCTGTCAAATTAGTACTTACAATGTTTTCAGCTAGGAAAGAAGACCGACCTCTGGTGCCAAAGTTCTAGAAAGATTCATCTTAAACAATTGTCTACATGGATCAAAAGTATGCAATGTTATCTACATGGGAAATTAAAGAAATAAATAATAAACAGGTATTATGATCTAAGATAGAGTCTAGCAAGAAAATCATTGCGGATCCAATAACGGTGAAAGATTTCATCATACATTTCTGTTACATGAAGATATGAATCACTTGATATATTTTCACATTTGATCCCGCTCCAACGGGATGTGCATGGATCCCCACTGCCCCAATTCTTAAGATTATTCGAAGGATCAATCAAACTTCCTTTGATTGCCTTAAGAGCATTCACTGCAAACATAAGAGATACAATATTCAGCACCAGTTTAAAAGATCAGCAGAGTATATGAGTAATGCAGTATATTATTTGATGAGCCCATGGCTCCTCAAGATAATTCTATTGGATGTTCTCATGCTAGTCTTCAATTTGATGCATTTCCATTGGATGAAAAATACATGAAGAATGATACATTGTTTACTCATGCTGGTCTATCATCAAAAATATGTTTTGGAGATGCAACATTGCTCAAGGAAGAAGAAGATATAAAGGCAAGAAAACATATACATGTCGGAACTATGCATGTGAATATCGAAGGGAACAAGCATGAAAATTGGAACTTTGGAGGGGATCATGAAGGCCTTAGGAACCAGCAAGGGCAAGGCAAGTTGGTGGCTCAATTCATCTCGGAGTCGGCCACCTCGGGCTCTAGGACCAGCGTGCACCAAAATCATCGCCGAGGCAGTGATCCACATATGCTTGGAAAGATAAAAACATAATATTTCCAATGGCACCGGTTTCAGGCCTTTTGGACTTAGGAGTTAACGGGAAATTGCGTCGCAAGTTGACGGACAGAATCTGTCCAGGGTGCTGCGCCACCAATTTGGGCCATCGGTCCATGTATCGTGTGAGAGTCCATCTCGGACACGTCTAGGGTTGCTAGGACGTCCCCTAGCTGATATATTCAGTAGCCGCCGCTAGGGTAAGGAGGTTTGGTTATTTTGTGGATTGTATCCCCCGGTGAGCCGTCGCTCCCTAAACCCTAGGTGGTGATTCCCTAGGTTCTTCGTATTGAAGATTATCGCTCCGGATCCCTGCGTGGATTTGTGTTGGTGTGCGATCAAGCTGCTGCTTGGGCGTTCTTTGGATTTCTACGGAGTCCTCTTCTTCTGATCGTGGTTCGTCGCCGCGGGTGGGAGAATTTACCTAGGGTTTGGATTGCAATCGTCTCTTGTAAGTCGAACCCCAATTATCATTGATCTTCTGGTTGTGCTTGGATTGCATCTCCACGTTATCTTTGCTGTTACTGTTAATTGAGGATATATCGATTGCTGAATTCCGTACTGCTGAAATATACTACTTGTGCTGAGTCGCATCTATTCCGTTATCATTTATTCGCTGCCGCATATTTATTGGAGGAAATATTTAGAGAAGGACTATCCAGTTGTTCATACCGTGAAAGATTGGGACAAATATTTGGGCAGCGTAGGCGTGTCCCTTATCATTTGGTATTACTGTCTGAACTAGGCATCCCCCTGATCAACAAACAGAATGAAAACGTAAAGAATGAAAATCAAGAGATGTCCACAAGAATCAATCTCTAGTTATACGTACAACCTCGTGGCTTGGCAAAGGTGGCTAAGGGATTTTTTACCCAGGTATATGGGTGGCGGTCTAATCTACGGATTGTGCCATTGCCAGCTCTTTTGTGTACTTCTTGCATGGATGTGTGCATCCCAAATATGCAGAGGCCGGAAGCGTTTTAAGATCTCGATTTTGATCTTGAAACTAATAAAGCTTCCTTTATCGAGAAAAAAACTTATACCTACTACCTACTTGAATATCATGTGTATTACAAAGAGGCCACATTTCTAATCACTTACTGCCTTTGAAGATCTTTAATTTTGATTAGTCCACGAGTGTTACTGATTATTGTGCAGCAATAATGGTATACATGTTATACGGCACTTGATTACAAACGCATCATAGAAGTGGAGTGTGGGCAATTAACCAACAGAAGTAGAAGCAAAAAGGAACAGAGTTCTTCAGAACTAACATTGAATTCGATGTAATACAAGATATAACAGAAACACTGACTGTAAATCTACACAAGGTAGGGCCTGCTAGATTCAAAGCTTCATGGCAATTTCCAGTTAGACGGTGATGCATTTCTCGTTTCTTTCTGGCAGGAGCGACTCCCAACTGTCCCACTCAAAAGTTCTGACAGAAGAAAACAAAGGCAACAGGAGATTACCATCAGTAGGGTCAGTTTTCTGTCCCCTTGCAACATCACCATAGCAGGTGCACAAAAGAAGCAGGACCACCACATGCAGGAAACCTCCACGGTTGCCCATGTCTGATACACCAGGAAGCACTTGTGAAGTTGTCATCCCTGCAAGAGCATAACTGCTAACAATCTGAGAACTGAGATCATCCTAACCAAATCATGGAAAAGAAGCAAATGGTTCAGAGCAACATCCAATGACTGTTGAGCTCAAAACGGAGTCACTTGCTCATTCTTGAACAGGACGAAAGGGCCACCTTATTATGCAGCCTAATAAGGTGTGAAAGCATCTGAGTTGCCCCAGATTCTCACTAACCTGCCTCTTCATTGCAACAGCCCCGGTAGGGCAGAAAATATGGCCCGGGCGCGACTAAGATCAACTACTAACTTTGACAAAGAAAAGTAAACAAGGGTTAAATGTTGCTTGCTTAGACTCCACATCATGTGGCAAAAGGGACATCAACGCTGACAGTAGCACCATATGTAGAAAATTACGGCTTGCCAACTGAATTACCGGGTTCTACTCGTCGCCTCGTACTGCACATAGCACTAGTTCCTTGACAGTTGGAATTGTTCAGAAAAAAACGAAGCTCTAAATAGTTCCAAGCGAAGAAGATGATGCATGATCGAGTAGCTAGCCTAGTGAAACACGAACAGGCTGGAGCGAAATCGAAGAAGCGAAACCAACAAGTGAACTCACCGGGGCAGGAACCCAACGAAGGACCCTTGCAAAACCGAGAGCTGCAGCGGCACAGCAAGGGCCAAGGGAAACAACAAGCTCGACGACACGACACCGGCCGGCACCCTGCTCCGATCCCTGGACGAATCCACCAGCACCTCGATCGAGCTCCAGCCTCCAGCAGCAACCAGCACCTCGATCGGCAGGAGAGGGAAGGGAAGGGTTCCTCTGCTGCTGCTGTCGCCCGGCCGTTTAGAAAAGTGCAAGTGGCTCCACCTCTTCCGCGCTGGTTTTCTCCCGCGCGGGGCCGTGGCACGGCGGTGGTGGCGACCGGTGGTGCGCCGGGGCGCTGGTGAGTGTGAGTGCATCGTTGGGTTGGCAGCTCGGAACCGGGAGGGACTCCGTGCTTGCTTTTTATAAGTGCTGTCCGGCGCCGGTAGCGTTTTTTTTTTCAATTTAACCTGAAGAAAGAATTTACAAAAATGAACCCTCCTCGAAACTATTTGTAAGCACGTACAATGGCGCTGCAAGACTTGCCATGTAGGAACGCATTGGGATGTATTGAAGTGGTCTGCCACGTCATTTTTCCAACACTGTCGCAGTCTTTTTGTTTTATAAAATTCGTATCTTTTTCATACGACGTCGGATGGAGATGATCTTTATATGAAAATTATATCTCTTAAAGAGATCTATAACTTTGTGGTTTTGAGTTTTTTATTTAAAATCATTTAGATGCGCTAAAAATTCATTCTAATATAAATGTGTTCTACACGCTCTTTGTTTTAGAAAAAAAAATACTTTTTACCGTATGATATCTGATGAGGATGATATTATATGAAAATTGTAGCCCTAGATGAGATCTACAAGTTTGTTATTTTGAGTTTTCCCATTTGAAGTCATTTACATACGGTAAAAATTTATTCTAAATCTAAGTGTTCTGTGCGCTTTTTGTTTTAGAAAAAAAATATTTTTTTTCGTATGATGTCGGATGAAGATGATTCTTATATGAAAATTGTAGCCCTAAACAAGATCTGCGAGTTTTTTTTTTTTGAATTTTCTCACTTAAAATTATTTAGACATCCTATTACGATCGTGTCAGGCTTTCAGTCCCATCAGTTGGGAAGGAAAAAATAGTGTTCATAAATTGCCACATAAGATACTTCACGGTCAGGGCATCTATATGTACTTGTTATTTGGTGATCTTCACTATTCATGCAAGTCTATGAAAGATTTATGAAGATTTTTGAAGCGCCACTGTCAGTAGCAGTATTCTCGAGATTAGGCCTTCCGCTTTCCATCTGGTCAAGGGAATTATATGAGGTTTTGGCTTATGTTATCGAGACTGAGAGAGTGAATGCCCCAAGCATAGGGGTTAGAAATCGTGAATTAAGTGTATGCATATGTATCTCTTTATAAACGTCTTCTTACCCATATTGCTTGTTTCGTACTCTTAAATTGACTCCTATTTTTCAGCATCTCTATCCATGCTGCAAATTGATATTTTCATATTTTAACAATTGTAGGACGATACGCTTCATAAACAGCTCCTGCAGGCAAAAACTACTAGCGGAAGCATCAATCACCCCTTTGCCTTCAGTAAGATTCATGCATTTATTTGCTGGTCATGGTCCCTTTTTCTTGTTTGAGGCATCGTTGGTTATGGTCCTTGTGGATTACTTGTCATCAGTAAGGTCAGATAGACATACTAATACTATACTGTCCTCTGTCTTAGTAAATTTTAGGCCTTAGTTTATGGTCTCAAACGTTTAAAACTTCTTTGGAACGCAGAAATTTCGTAGGAAT
Organism: Paspalum vaginatum; assembly: GCA_030272315.1. Taxonomy (NCBI): domain Eukaryota; kingdom Viridiplantae; phylum Streptophyta; class Magnoliopsida; order Poales; family Poaceae; genus Paspalum; species Paspalum vaginatum. The sequence goes on along the minus strand of CM059016.1, from coordinate 13,083,029 downwards.
TGCGCAAGATTTTTCACAGGAAACAAAAACACATGAAAACTGTAGGGTTGGAAAACTTCCAAAGGGGCCTTTACTGTTGTCATAGGATGACGAAGGTAGCATGTTTTCTACGTGATTTTACATTGGAGTTGATTTTATACATGCTTTGCTGACATCTGAATGGTAGTTTTTTTTACAGATAAAAGGTAGAAATTGGATGCGCTAGTTTAGACAGATGTTTTGTTTTTATGTGTACGCAGTAACCATGCTGAAATGTAACGTAAAATTTGTCCTATTTGGATGTACATTGTTCTGGTGTTACTAGTTGGCAGCTGCCTACTGGGTGATGATGCATGTCAGGCTAAGCGAGACACCTCTCAAAGATGCCCAAGACTGAAACATACAAATGGTTTCACTCAAAATGGTCATCCCATATTATATCCTACTGGAACACACTGCTGAGCTCATGGAAAAATTCTACTACATGGTACATGGGATATACATCTCTTGGCCCTTTCTTTGAGGGGATGAAACTAATTTGACTCCTAACACTATTTGACTTTTAACACTAATTTCCCTTCCCAGCTGATGGGACTAAAGGCCTGACATGATCGTAATAGGATGTCTAAATGATTTTAACGAGAGAACTCAAAACAACAAACTTATAAATCTCGTCCATGTCTACAATTTTCATGTAAGAATCATCTTCGTTCGACGTTATATGTAAAAAATATTTTTGAAAAAACAAACACTGCGCAAAACACAGTTAGATTTAAAATGAATATTTAGCATATGTAAATTGCTTTAAATGAGAAAACTAAAAAAAGAAAACAAACTTGTAGATCTCGTATAGGGTTACAATTTTCATATAAAAAACAGCTGCATCTGATGCCATAGGTAAAAAAGATATTTTTGCTAAAACAAAGAGCGTGCAGATACACAGTTAGATTTAGAATAAATTTTTAGCGTATGTAAATGACTTCAAATGAGAAAACTCAGAACAACAAGGTTGTAGATTTCGTCTAGGATTACAATTCTTACATAAGAATCATCTTCATCCGACATCATATATATAAAAAAATTATTTTTTTCCAAAACAAAGAGCGCGAGATTAGAATGAATTTTTAGTGCATCTAAATGACTTTAAATAAAAAAACTCAAAACTACAAAGTTGTAGATCTCGTCGAGTGTTGCAATTTTTGTATAAAGATCATCTTCATCCAATGTTGTATGAAAAAGATACGAATTTTATAAAATAAAGAACCTGCAGCACCATCCTTAGTATTATCATTCACTTTTTCGCATGAAAAATGATGTGGACCACTTCAAAACGCCCCAACGCATATCTGCTTAGCAAACCTTGCGACATCATTGTATGTGTTACTGTAACGCCACCGTCCGCCGTGAAAAGGGTACACGGCTATTTTTGCAAATTCTTTCTTGAGATCAAATTGAAAAAAAAAAATTGCCGCCGGGGTGGGAACGAGCGGTCCGGTGAGGCCAGTCAACGGGACTCCTGCTGCCTCCTGGTAGGCTGGCACGACAGAAATTAAACACCGTACAATAGATAGATGCTGGCCGTCGCGTTCGCAGGACCCGGTCCGGCCGGCGGCCGCTCTGGAGTTCGGACCTTTGGGTGATTGGGCCGATTCTCCTGGTCAGCTGGGACGGACGCTGGGGCGGGTTGGTTGGTGTTTTGTTTTTGTGCTGTTTTCTCTGGAGTCTGACACGTCCATCTGTACGGCCGTTGATCGGTCCAAGATTACCCGGGCCTGTTTGCTTTGCTCGAGCGGCGATCCCAGCCGTCCAAAATCGGTCGCCTAGGGCCAAGGATGGTTGTCTGGTGATCTTTACTGGCGCCGGGGCATCAACCATAGCCCTACACTTCTATGGGAGAAAAGGTTAGACCATCCAAACCCAATGGCCCTATCCACTGTTTGTCTACTATTTCAACTACTTAATTTTCTGTATACAGTAGCGCTACAGTGTTTTTGTGTTACAGGCATCCGCTTTACACATTGAGTTGGAGATGGTCTTATTACCAAATCCTTGCGGTACACTTTGCTCGATCCTTGTTGAGCCATTGGCCGTCAGGAACAGTAACGTACGGCTGAGGCCCGGTCCATCCCGTGTATCCTCGTAGAAGAGTCGTTGTAACAGAAATCCCTGTGAAGAGGCCGTACCGAACGTGCTCATAAACGATCCTGCAAACAGCACCACTCGTCCTAGAGGCTACAACTCTGATGGCTGATGCTACGGTGCTGGTGTATGCATCTCTGACAGCTACAGCTGACCTTGGACGCGCTCCAATCGTACCCTGCTGTTTCTTTCTTGGACAGCCAGCAAAGAACGAGAGCTATGATCGGATAAGATGCCTAGTATACTCCATCCGTGCTACGTGTTTCCCCTGCTGGCTGCTGCCGCTTGCTTCTGATGCTCCAGGTCTATTTTAGCTTCCCTCGACGACCACTTCAAACCCTGAGGAAAAAAAAGAAACATAGTAGCAAAGCAGCCAAGCAGGATTTGAGCGCAAACGTTGACCTGCCGAGATGATCCAGCGCGCGTTTCCGATCGATTGGTGCGCACTGAACAACCACCACGCCCTGACTAGATTAATCCACCCCACCCGGGAAAGAAAAGATGGATCTATATACTGGATAACCGTAGCGATAAGGCTACGTTCAGTAAAAAAGACCAAAGAATCGATCAAAGAACTAAATCAGTGTTGTAGACTTGTAGCAGCACCGTACACAAAAGTGTAATTTGAATTTGAGCCTGAGGGGTGAGATCGATGATGCTCCTTGCTAGACTCTGGCCTTCGTTTTTTTTTTTTTTTTGGTTATGAATTGTTTGACACGGGTCAATGAACAAGCACGTTGACTCTACTGCAGACAAGTGATAAGCTTTTAGCTGACGATGCCTAGAGTACGGACTCATTATTGTCTGACACGGAGCTTCTAGCCCGTTTCGATGTATTTTTTTTTATAATTGCAATACTATGGTACGTTATTCGTTCTTTTTTATTTGACATATTTATTTTTTAAAAAAACTTTTATATTTATTTTTTAAAAAACTTTTATTATTTGGTTGATTCAAAAATTTTATGTAACAACAAAACAAAAATAATAGGGGGGGTTTTGTTGTCCCTGTTTGTTAAGGCTGGTGTCAATAGGATGAGCAAACCACTGTTTACGCACTGTAGACACAGTAAAATTTAAAATATATGGAATAGACAAGCTGGTGACACCAAAGATGGTGTGCTGTGATTGCTTTTTTTTAAGCGATCTTTCACTTCCCCGCCACCGGCCGGGCCGGTGCCGGTACAGGTGGTGATGGGAGCGAGCCGTGAGGCCAGTCAACGGGACCCCAGCTGCCTCCTCGTAGGCTGGCACGATTAGAAATTAAATACCGTACAATAGATGCTGGCCGTACGTTTCCCCACTGCGTGCAGCGACGTACACGTACGTCGATACGGTAGCTTTCTAGTATCTTCGCGCTCGCGGGAGCGGGACCCGGTCCGGCCGGCGGCTGCTCTGGAGTCGGACTTGGGTCTATTCTCCTGGTCAGCTCATGCTGTGTGACGGGAGACAGAAGGACGGTGGCTGGTTGGTTGGTGTTTTGTTTTTGTGCTGTTTTCTCTGGAGTCTGACACGTCCATCTGCACGATCGATGATTGTTGCAGTCATCATCTAGTGGGAGTCCAGGATGGATGGGTACAGTGCAATGCAAAGTAATCGATCGCATCCCGCGGAATACACGAGTGGCTGCATGAGTTAAGGGTTTGTTTGGTTATTACCACAATTTGCCACGCCAAATTTATGTCAAATTTTGAATATATTTACGCTAAAATTAGGTCAAACAATAAATTTCTCATTCATATGGTTTCTTTGGTATCAAGAAGCCACGTCAATGAGAAATTTGTTATTTGATTAAAATTTAATATAAATTCAAACATGGTCAAAATTTACTATAAATATAGCATGGCAAAATTGTTGCCGGAACAAAACAGGCCTTAAATGCAGAGGGGAACTGATTGCTGTTTGCCAACCAAAAAAGAACAAGCTGGGTCAGCGGGCGAACAAATAAAGTCAACAAGACCGTACCAGCGAGTTGTTTTCTTTGTTGTTGGTACAGCGCCATTGATCGGTCCAAGATTACACTTCCACGGAGAAAAGGCTATACCAAATCATTACGATAAGCCTTGGCCTTATCGTAAGCGATAAGGACGGACCGATGCTAGCAGCAGCATGGCCAAAGCACATGACCAATCTATATTTCATTCTATGTACAATGTTATTACAGTGCAGATTTCGTATTGTGATCCGTCTTTTGATCACTCTGTTGCGCACATGTTATGCTTTGCTTGATACGCATCAATTAGCATGAACATTAACTCTACTGCAGACAAGCGATAGTACGGACTCATTATTTTCTGACACGTAGACAAAGGTTCCAGCCCTGTTTGGAACCGATGTATTTTCATAATTGCGCAATACTATGGTACTCCTACAAAGTTTCTGCAATACAAGAAATAAATCATATAAATTCGGTAACGATCCATTGTTTCATTTAGCTGGAGGAACCAAAAATATACCGGGGTGAAACATTATAGTGTTTGGGGGAAAACATGCAATTCAGGTGAGACAAAAACATTATAAAGCGAGAACATAAGTACGTTCTACACATAGAAATTCATACTAATCCGGTGAAGATCGGTGGAAAAAAATATAATGGCAATGGCAGTACAAAATGGAACTGGTTGAACAAACCATGGAATTTAAGTGAATATAAGTTGTACTATAAGAACAAAAGTTTCTCCTGCTAGAACAAATTATACAAATATAATGGTTAAACATTTCATTACACCTTCATAGAAAATGTTCTACCTATAGTACTTGAAACCTTGGAAAACAAAAGGAAGCTATTTTACAATGATTGTAAAGTATTTTTGGGTACCATCTGGTACCATTTCTCACTGATTTGTGGCTCTGATTAGGAGTCTGGATTGCACAGCCAGTGCCAATTCCTAGCTGCAAAAAACACTGTGCACATAGCACAATCTACTGAAGCTTGCTTGCTGCAAACACATCCAATAATCGGGACCTTTTGTGGCCGTGAGTTTAATAAAGGAAATTTAAGTTGTGCCGGTCCTACCTTTTCTGTATCTGTTGTGATCGTGGATTGTCGGACGATTAGTGGCAAATCGCTGAGCACCAATAGTGGGAAGCCAAGTCCATAGACTTTGTTTTTCTTCTTCCTATTAAAATTTTGCCGAAATTCATAAGAAATGTTCTTGAAATCTTATCGTTATCGTCGATGACCGACCAGTTATCACTAATCGCTAGGGCCCTCTTGACGGCGACCTTTTTATTAGCTTCAGCCTCCAAAATGTGTTTGAAGTTTGTGTTTGTTGCTGAATCTGGAAGCAAGGGTTCTTTTCTCCCATTTTTGATGTAAACTATTATCGTTTTTTCGAGTAATAGCGGAAGAAGTGCCAAAGCCCATTTTTGTAGAAAGCAGCTGCCCTTTTTTAGTAATGCGGAGTGACATAATCAATCGAATTCGACTGGTTTGTTCCCCTTACTAGTCAATTGCATGTAGAAGGCCCCTAGTTAGAAAGAAAATAAGCTATTCTTCCACTTTATCTCTGTTGCCTATCGGATTGTCGCCTGTTGATGGTAGGTTTGTTCTAGAGGTAGACGAGGCATTACTTTGGCTAGGTGGAGGCGAGTACCCTATCTATCACATTGATCCCCTCAAGAGAATTTGGAAATAGACCATTTATTCTACATTACATTCCCGGAAGGGTTCCTCCTTGAACAAATGTCTCATTTATGGATACATTGGGAGCAAAATTGTAAACCCTAGCTAGTATTTCTTTTTTAAGATTAATAACCCAGTCCCTGTGTTTTTGGTTAAGACCACTAGCTCTAACCGGCCTTGGTTTGTTTTTCCTAAACCTTGTTCCTTGTGCTAATTTTCAAGCAGATTTTCTTGATTAGGAAATTCCGGTTTAACCAAGCTGGTATTAATCTCAATGAGAGGGACTTGTTGGTCAATACCGAAAGAACCTACTTATGGTGGTACCACCGTTTCCGGTTCGGCCAAAACAACAACGATGTCATTATTATGAGGAAACTTAAGACATTGGTGTAGGCTAGAAGGTAGCACATCAACATCTCATGAAACCTTTCCTAGAAGGAAGCTCTTTATAACGCCCATGGGATCGAGTGTCACATCCTTGACACTGAGTATTTCTAAAATGCAAACTGCAACATGAACGTAGTCCCACTAATCCGAAGGTGCGATATGCAAGTGATTGTGAAGTAGTACATGCATTATGTAATATTGCATCCATACAGCACGGAAGTGGTGGCATATTGGTATGTGGATAGATAGATAGATAGATAGATAGATAGATAGATAGGTTTAATATTTCAACTGCAAAGCGGCTCATTAGCAGCCCACATGGTCAGCGCCTCAGAGTAGCCTTTCGTCGTCAGTTGAGCGTGACCGATAGAAGCAGAAGACAATGTCAGCGCGGCGACATTGTTCGCCTCATCGCCTGCTAGTGCTTCCCACAGCAGGACTACCCGTCTCAGCTAATTGTATTGTACAGTATGTAATTTGTCTGTAGTTACGGCGCCCTTGATCAGTCCAGACAGAGATATCTCGACACAAATTCAATTCAGGACACTTGACCGTAAGACTTTTGAGTATTCATCAGGAACAGTGCAGCACCACAGTGGCCGCGACGCGGGGTTTTGTTTGAACAGAAAATTTCCAGGCACAGCCGCAGCAAAACCAGTCCCCTGTAAACATCACGTTCACGTCCTAGCTTAGCTAGCTGGTGCACAGAGCCTACGCGTAAAACTGAAACGTAGGATCGGATGTGCTCCAATGGTCAGCTGATTATGGTTGCTCCCTGCTTATTATATAAACCCATTTTAACTAATCCTAGAGTCTCGTGGCTCATTTGGAATGCAAGATTTCTAAAACACAAAAATATATAGAAATAGAGTTGCCTAACACATGCAATCATACGTGGATTGAAAACGTGGAAAAGTTTCTAACGAAGCGTTTGGATATAAGTGTAGAAAAAACACGTAAATTAGATTAGAGAGGTAGACGCAGAGGAAAGTTTTCAAAAGATTAGATCTTATGTTAAAATTCCTTTAAAATTTCAATGGAATGAGTCATTTCATAGGAGTTTCATATGATAGGAATTTAATCATTTGTTTCAAAGAACCACGTAGAACAACTTTCTGTTGGGTCTGAATCCTATAAAATTTCTCGAGACCTCGGACAAGAGGTGAGAGGGGGATGAAAAAAAGAAGTCCAGCTAGCTATGTTGCGTACGTGTGTGCCCTAAAGCCGCCTCTGGACGGTCCACGGTTTTGGTTTACTTCTTTCAAGTTTCAACTGCCTCGAATCGGAAACATCAACGTGCTTACTAGTACATGCAAAGCTGGTTTCATGACGAACCAACAGACGGTCAAATCTCTGACTGCAGACTCCGGTGGCAGGCATTTTTTTTTCCAAACACGCAAAGCGCGCGTATTTCATTAAGAGAAGAAGAACGAGATATAAAACAACTAAAACACAGCAAGCCCTGGCTTGCTAAGACTCCACGTCTACTAAAACTAAGGTTTATATTACATCAACAATTGACGATCCCATCTATGAACAGCCAGCGATACAACGACAGGTTTTACACCAACGCCTCCTCCACCCAATCAGAATTGGGAAAGAGCTCACGAATCGCTTGACGCTTTCCTGCCGAGAACTGTCCTCCGAAAGCTGCATGACAAGCAGAAACTGCAGCAGCACCACTCAAAGGCTGAGGAGCCTCACCAAGCTTTTTTAACAAGACATTCCGCGCTTGGATCTCTGCATTAGCGGCCCTGAACTTACTGTTGGCCGCTAGCCGCTCACTACGACGCTGTTGATCAGCCCCAGGAGTAGAGACCTTGGACATGCGTAGGCGAGGTGGCTCCTGAAGAATGGCAGGAGCGAGCGGAGCCCGCACTTGGGCAAGAAAGTGTTGCACTAGCTGCGACGGCGAGGAGGCTGAGAGGTCATTTGGGATGACCTTAGCTGAACCGGCGAGAGGAGAAGCAACGCGGTCCAAACCTGCCGGACCAAGCCGCGGACCACTTAACACAGGCGCCTCTGGCTCAAGCACTGTGTTGTTCAAACTCCTCACGCTTTTGGCTGGAGAACACTCGGGGACCACGTCCACGATCAGCTCCCCTACCACCAGCGATGGTGACTGTGCAGACGCCAAAGCCACAGAAGCTACACCAACCGCTGAAGCAGGAACAGATTCGTGGCCAGCAGGCACAGGAACACACGCTTCATCCCCACTCCAACGGTCTGCACCCGCCTCGCCAAAGCCAGTGTGCACAGCATTGGGCTGTGAAGCACCAACATCCACTGTACTTTCCAACTCACGGACACCGCACATGGGAGACGAAAGATCCGTGGGAGTAACGAAGCACTCAGAGGCCACCACGGGAGACCCCTGGACCACTGGGCAAGAATGAAGAGCCACCTCGGACTCTACTGTCATAGGGTCGAAAGGGTGTAGAGCCTCGATACCCGGACGGGAAAGTCCCCGGATGCACGAGTCAACACAACCTGCACCCACTGTCCACCACGGCCTTGCCATACCACGCGTGGGCACGACAGTCGACGTACGACCACCAGCATGTGATCCGACCGGCCTCCGAAGCAGCTTCTCCCCGCACTCCATCATCGCCGGCCTTGAGGAAGAAGGTGCCATCACGCCGCCTATGTATCAAAAAATGAATCTATACGCATGCGCTGTGGCAGTACAAATCGAGGGCAAGATTCTGTTTTCACCGGCGTGGCCACTGCATCGTCTACAGGGGTGCAACCAACAGTCCAGCACGCCCCCGACTAATCCACCGGCCGGGGAGTAAGGAGGAGGATCCGATCAACGGGTACGATCGTGCAGAACGTCTATCCCTGGTGTCTATTTCAAACTTCACTCGGGAGAATAGATTTTAGGCGCTTCAGCTTAACCGCGAGGCAAGCGATAGTTTACGATTTGCATAGGCGCGAGACTTGAAATACTACGTCCGAAGTTCACAGTAACATGTCGTAAACAAACGTCGGCAGGAACAAATGAGAAATGGGTCTCTACTCTCTAGGCGAACAGAGGCATAAAAATCCGTCTCAAAACCCTGTTCCGAAACACGAACAGGCCTCCAGGCTCCAGAAGGAAAAAAAACACATGCGTTGCATTCAGGTTTCAGATGGACAGGGTTGGCCGTGGACCGAACATGATGGTGCTGCTACCAGTAGCATCCCAACTATTGTTTCAGGAAAGAAAAATGGAGCTGAACATTGCACATTTGCACTTCAAGTTTGGATTGGCGATTGCCAGCATTTCGCTACTGCTATGGCAGAACGACTTGCTTTGGTTGCCTCGGAAGCCTGAAACCATATGGAGTCTCTGTCCGAATGCTTGAATCCGCAACTGCAATGAAATGGTTCCTTTCTGGCTAGGGGCAGTGGAGGCAAGCGAGACGGCGGAGCGACCGATTTGAGGACGCCACTGGTGGGGCAGTGGTGGATGGCCGAAGGGGAGGGTAGGTGGCGAGGGCGACCGACGGCTCGGTTAGTGAGGGCATTAGGCAGTGCAGCGGTGGCGGAGGGCGTAGAGCGGAGCGGCGAGGTGGCGGGAGCCGCCGGCCGTAGGCAGCGGCAGCGGAGGTGGCCCGCAGGGTGGGAGGCCACGGCGCCGGTGGCCAGACGGGAGGCGCCGGGTGCGGTGGGGGAGTGGGGGGTGAACTGCGAAGAAAGAATCCCAATGTGTTTTGACCTACAACACAGTTTCCCAGCAATAAGTTCCTCAGGTTCTTGAATTCTTGAAATATGGGTTCCTCACCGACCACCTGGAGTACATTAATCAGATATTACCACATCATTATTGGAGTGAATAAAAAAGGAACATGATATTGGCAGAGACGACATCGAAGGCATATATACCTTCGTCCAGGCACCTAACAACCACTCTAAACTCATCACATTCGATACGCTGCTTAGAATCTTTAATTGATCACCGAGAAACCTATTGTCGTCGAACACATTACTTGTGCCACATCGTAGATTAATCGAAGCCTTGACAAGGGACAGCATCTTATTTAGTGAGATGCCACCAGTAAATCTTTTATAATTCAGATCCAGGTGCAGATGGGCCAAAGCGGGGGCGAATATATCCAGCCTAAAGTGAAATGCATCTGTGACACCATCGATAACCAAGGTCTTCAATGTGGGGGAATTAATCTCAAAAAATTTGCTCCATCTGCACCTCTTGAGCACCAGATTCTTCATCGAGTGGGAGGGGATCTCACGGATTTCGCAAGTGCAAGGTATCCAGCACCAAGTCCTCCGATGAGTGGCACACTGAACTGACATGGTTCGCAAAACTGTTGTCCAAGAACAGATTGCATAGGTACAACCTCTTGAGGTGCCAAAAACTTGAGCTCCGTCGACCCTGAGTGTCGGGTGCGGCGGAGGAGTGTTTCATTGCGCGGCGGAGCCATCCCCATGCCTGCCTTTGCCGATCGTCATAAGCATGTTTCCTGCCCTGTCTAACACGCAGCCTGAAGGAATCCAGCAGCGCCAAGTTGCAACGGAACATCAGGTTCAAGATGAAAACCTCGAAATCCAACCAGTCGTCCCACTCATTGATGTTTCTGTTGCTGAACTCGGCGAGATCGATGTCGAGGCACGGAGAGGAGAGCTAGAGGTTCCTCCAGCGCGTGGACAGCACGCAGGTCTGCACCGCCTGCCAGGCCTTCAGGGAGGACATGATCTCATGGAGGAGACAGTCCGGCAGCGCGCTCAGCCGGTCCTGCTGGTCGCCAGCTGCTGAGGTTCCCGGACCACCGCCACCGCCACCTGCGCCGGCATGCTTCATGGTGTGGCCTAGCAAGGCGCTGCTTGTTAAGCTTGATGTATCATCGTCCATGGAAACATTGATCGAAAACCAAGGTTCACGACAAACTAATAAACCACCACCAGTCACTTGTACGGGAAGCGGATGGGGGATGGGCGGTCGGTGAAGGAGCTTACCGAGCATCCGCAGCCAGATGCTGCCGTGGACGAGAGGCTCTGCCGGAGGAGGCTGTAGCGAGGGAGGGCGGCTCCGCCAGGTTACGAGCGAGCGGGCGATAGGATGGGAGTTGCCTAATAAACCCTCGACGGCGGCGAGACCGAGAGGAGAGCACGAGAATTGTACGGGCTGGACCGGCATATTAGGCCCCGTTAAACTTTTAACATTTTTTACCAGTAGAAACATAAATAATTCAAATCAAATCTCTAAGATATCTTTATCTTTGTACTACAAAATCGCTGGTGCATTGCTACGGTCAACTGCTAATTCATGTTATTTTTTCTAAACTTAAAATAATTCTTTTTTATTTTATTGAATTTCATTCCACTGAATAATCGTTCTACTTGCATATCTAAAATTTTATTTTAAATGATATCAATTTATATGTTAAATTTTTGCGTTAAGCTAATTCGATTGACGGCCTAAAAAGGCATGTTACCAATTATAAAAAACAGTACTCCTGCAATAATCCATCGTATTGTCTGTGCTCAAATAAAAAATGCGCCCACAACACATTACAAATTATTGTTGAAACTCAAGTCTTAATTCCATTAAGCGGATAAAAATTCTATTAGGACATGAAGAATTGATTCTACTCAGTTCGTTCTAAATTATAGATTGTTTGACTTTTTTGCACTAACTTGACCGCTCATCTTTTTGAAAAATCTTTACCTATCTTTTAACTTTGCCTAATATATTTTAAGGATGTCTTGAAAGTTGTTTATATAATTATTTTTGTATAAGATGACTAGTTAAACCTAGTGTTAAAGAAGTCAAACGACCTGTAAATTTAGATAGAGCAAGTATTAGGACGGACTTTCTCGGTCCAAAAATATAATTCTGTTTAGCCATCTTTCTATCCGTTCATGTTTGATGAATGTTGATTAATCCAGACATGTATACAAAATATGCAATATAATGTCATCCTTAATGATGCTAATTTGTTCGAATTTTGTTGAAATGCAAATTTTTTACCGGTGAATTTGGCAGCTTCCAATTCCTTCTTGTGCTTTTCAATCAAGACCGCTGGTGTGCCCACATGAAAAAAAAGTTATTCCACTGCCCTCCTAAGAATCACGCGTATCACATGGTCATCGTACCATTGTTGGGGGCTCTCACTATAAGGTCGTATATTCCAGAAGCAATCATGCCGTTAAGCATGAAAAAAAAGAGAGTAATAAATATCAAAATCAAGGTTAATATAGCAAGTTCTTTCATCATTTAGAAACGATCCAAAAAGTGTGATTTAACACTGTCGGTACCCAGCTAACCGGGTACCCGCTTACACTAGACAAAGATCACTAAGGGAGGTAAGTACTGCAGTACGAGGAGGACCTAAGGCCGCGTACAGATGGGCCCGTCCTACTCCTTGGAAAAGCTGGACCGCGCACCCGGCCCACAGGGGAGGCCCCGGACCTCCTTCGAGGACCGAGCCTCCCCCAGCCACGCGAGGAGAGGTCCGGACCTCTCGGTCCGGAGCCCGTACCTTCGGTGGTCCGGGGCCGCCTTGTGCCCACAGGGCACGGAGAGGTCCGGAGCCAGCGCCCTCGGTGGTCCGGGGCCACCACGTGCCCACAGAGCACGGGGAGGTCCAGAGCAAACGCCCTCGGTGGTCCGGGGCCGCCACGTGCCCACAGGGCACGGGAAGGTCTCGCGCGGCCACGTGCCCACAGGGCGCGTGGCGGGGCCTTCAGGCGGGCGCCTCGCCCACCTGCTGCATTTATTGCGGGCAGGTGGGCGTGCCCGATGCCGCTGACACCGCCGCTGTCAGGCAGGCACGCCCCGATGCTGCTGACACCACGAGTGTCAGACGGGCGTGCCCCCGTTGCCCGCCGACGCCGCCGCTGTCAGACGGGCGTGCCCCCATCGCCGCTGGCACTGCCGCTGGCAGGCGACGGCGGCGAAGCAAAGGGGCGCGCCTTACCAAGGCGCGACGGCGATAGCAGGGCACTACAGTTGATTTCCCCGGCTACACTGGGGTCTATATTGAGTGAACAAGCACGCTGTGCTCATCATGAGCCGCGCTACGCGCGGCGGCCGCACTCAGCCTAATACTAGGTAGCGGCGCTGCAACGCTACTACGAGCGCCCTGTCCTGTCACGCGTGCGCATCGCCTGCCCCTCGGTCTCTGAAGCCCCTCAGCGGGTTTAGCAGCCGATGGGACAGGGCGGCGTAAGGAAGGACGGTGCGGCGCCGTATCCAGACGACAGGACGATATGGCGGATCTCCAGGCCATACCAGGTCACGTCGGTGGTACAGGCGCAAAGCATGAGAGTATTGGACATCAGACACAAGATAGAGCTGTAGCATAGAGAAAATGGGCCGGGACCACCTGTCGGGGCCCGGCCACCATGTACATGTCTCCCTTGGCTATAAAAGGAGAGGCATACGCTCCACGGTACGGAGGACGGGAAAAACGCTCCACAGGCTCCTCAGACCAGACAAGCACACAATTCTCTCTATTTCCTCCTACAGACAGGTATTACGCTCCGGCGGCCCGAACCACTCTAAACCCTCTCGTCACCATCATGCCTCCATGGACCAGCTAACAACGATCGCTCCCCCTAACTACTCTTAATACTTAGGATCTCGGCCGGGTGCATTCCGCCACCCGACCAGAAGCACGTCCGCTCCGACAAACACATATCTAAAGGTAGCATACTATGTGCATGCAAATTTTACATGAACCAAAAGGTGACGAGCCACACAAGAAGGCCTAGACTAACACTAATGAACTTAGACGAATTCAATGCATCCCTTCGACTTTTTCCCTAATAAGGGCACCAAATGCTCAACGAGTTGGCAAGCAGCGTCATAGTATTTTTTATTTATGATTTCAAACTTGATGTTCGGACGACGACGGAAATCAAAGCCATGGCACTCTGAAGTTGAGGACGTGTTGAGTTTGGGCGTTCCTTTAACTTCCTTGGAATTATCTAAGAGCTGTGGAAAGCATAAAAAAATGTAAGATAGTGAGCTATGTTAGTTACGTTATAATAATGTAAAAATTAAGCAACAGTATACTGTACCGTGCAGTGCTTCAAAGTGAGCTTCTCTAGATTAGGTGAATTGTGAAAAAAGAATCCCAATGTGTTGTGACCTACAACACAGTAATTGGAAGCAGGTCCAATATAAGAGAACACAGAAGCAAACATGCAAGTTGACACAGTTCGTGGGGGCAAGAGGAGACATTAAATATATATTACAAAAGCAATCATATCCTTAATTAAGCAAGAAAGAATAGTAAAGATCAATAGCAAAACTAATAGAGTAAAGGCTTGCGTCATTTAGAAACGAGTCAAAAGAAGGTCAAGGAGTAGCATCTGAAGACAGCATACAACGTGCACGTAAAATTTACATGACCATAAGGTGAGAAGCCACTAGAAGGCCTGGACTAAGAATAACACTAATTGACTTTAGTGAATGTAAGACAATCATCCTTCAACAGGGTCCCTACTAAGGGAAACAGAAGGTCAAGAAGTTGGTAGTAGCTTGCATCGCCTTCTTTATATATGATTTCAATCTTGAGTTTCTCAAGATTTAAATCATGGTCATGGCACTCAGAACATGAGGACTTGTTGAGTTTGGGAGTTCCTTTCTTTTCCTTAGAATCATTTGAGTACTGTGGAATAAAGTATAAAAAAGTAAGAGAAGGAACTATGTTAGTTACTGTACATTATAATCTAAAACCAGACTGCAGTGTATACCTTGCAGTGCCGCCAAGTGAGCTTCTCTAGATTAGGTGAACTGTGAAGAAAGAAACCCAATGTGCGGTCACTGAGATCACACTCTCCAAGCAATAAGCTTCTCAGGTTCTTGAATTCCTGGAATGCGGGTTCCTTACCGAGCACATGGAGTACATTACATTAGATAGCACCACAACATTATCATAGTGAATAAAATGGAACATTGGCATCAGAGGCAACGTAGGCATACCTTGATCCAAGCACCTGACAACTCTAAACTTGTCGCATTAGATACACTACGGAGAAGCTTTAACAGATCGCCGCGAAATTTACTTTTGAATACGTTGTTCCTCTGAAATTGTAGATGAATCGAAGCACTGACAATGGATGGCATCTCATTTACTGAAATGCCGCCATGAAAGCTGAGAACGTTATTAACATTCAGGCGCAGATAAGCAACACTGGGGGCCGAGATAACCAGCAGACATCTATATGAGTTCCAGCCACCGTCAATAACCAAGGTCTTCAGCGTGGGGCATGCAATCTCAGAAAGCTTCTTCCACCCGCACCTTTTCAGAACCAGGCTCTTGAGCGAGTCAGAGGTGATCGAATGGATGTCACAAGTGTAGTCATCCAGCTCCAAATCCTGCAACAAGGGGCACACCGAGCTGACATGCCTCCCGAAGCAGTTGTCCAGAACCACATTGCAGAGGTACAGCCTTTTGAGGTGCCAAGAATTGCTGCTCCTCTGTCCCAGACGCTGCTCCCTTGGAGGATCTGGGGTGGAGAATTTCATCGCGCGACGGAGCCATCCCCCCGCCTGCCGCTCGCCAAATGCCGGTGCCAATCAGTGACCTTGCCGGAGTCAGAGTCGGAGCTGTTGCCCTGGTCTGAGCCAGAGATGTTGTCTTCGTTGTCAGAGCTGTCTTCTTCATCATCTGACTCAGAGCTGCCATCGCTGCTGGAAGAACCGGAGGTCTCACCATCGGACTCAGCCTCAGATCCATCTTGGTCGTTGTCAGAGTTGCCATCGTCAGAACCAGAGCTGTCATCATCAGCCTCCAAAGCAGGGCCGTCGTCTTCAAAAGCACGCGGCGCCGTCTTGTTCATGAACTCATCGAAGTCGATGTCGAGGCCCGGCACGCAGCGCCAGAGGTGCCTCCAGCGCTTGGACAGCACGCACGTCTGCACCGCTTGCCGGGCCTTCATGGAGGACATGATGACGTGCAGGAGGCAGTCCGGCAGAGCGCTCAGCCGGTCCGGGCCGCCGCCGGCAGATGTTCCTCCACCGCCGCAGCCGCCGTGTATTACGCAGCGCCGCTTCCCTGTGGCCTTCGCGAGCTCCATTGAGTACCACCCTGCTCAGAGAAATTCCTCCGTACGTAAAGAGAATCGAGACGACGGAACATACAAAACAAACGAGTGAACGAATAAATAGAAATCCCCAGTTCCATCCATCTGTACACAACGCAAGAACACCTCACTGAACTGAACCAGGTTTCGATGACAACATGTGGGGGCGCGCCGCTAGCAGACCGGAGCCCGGCGCAGGGTGGAGACGCGCTTCAAGACTAAATATTTAAACCCATGATCTCATGGAGAGAATGGAATCAAGCAAGGGTTCGTGAATCGCGAGGGACAAAACCAAGGCAGTCGCGCGTGCGGTTACAGGTACGGGAAGGGGAAGGGGCATACATACCGAGCGCCGCGGTCGTCCCAGGCTCTCAGCCTGCCGTGGGTGGAGGAAAGGCTCCAACCGGAAGAGGAGACGCCTCCGGAGAAGGTCGGCGCCGGACGCGCGGTTGCGGGAAGCCCTCGTCTTTGACGGCGGTTCTTGCCTTCTTGGCTATTTTTTTCGGAAGAAAATGGGGAGGGAGAGAGCGCAGCGCCGAAGCAGGGGACGTGCCCGTGTTGCTGGGCCGGCCCACTGGAGGCCTATACGCCTAGTTGCCTCGCCGGGTTTTGAACAACCCACTGGAGGCCTAACGATTTCGGCTATTGTTTTGGACTTTTTTTTTAATCTATAATTCGGCCCGCTTCTTATCTTTTCGCCGTGCGGCGTTTCAGTGTTTTGTGTTAGCTCGTTTTTTTGTCTTTTGTCTTTTTATTTTGTTTTGTTTTATCTTAAAATTTATTGCTTGTTTTTTAAGAAACTACGAACGCTGTTGTTTTGTATCCAAAATATTTATTTGTGAAGGTACAGCATTATTCTTACGATGTTGATATTTTTATAGGTGAAATTGAAATAATTACCTAATGGAGTTACAACAATGTTCTTGTCGATCAGAAACACTTATGAATCGAGATTATTTTTGTTGTGACATGTGAAGATAGAATATTTTTTTCTTTTAAATCAGAAGCATTGTAAAGGTAGAACATTCTTCATGGGAAGCTACAACATTTTATGATCAAAGAACATTGTTCTTCTTAACCTAAAACACTTCTTCATAATTTTGTTAAATTATTTTTGCAGGTGGAAACTAATTAGCGCCGTACTGCCATGGGAGTGAAATTGGGCCATGACACGAGGCTGTGAATGAGGCCGCCATGCGTGGCCCATGTCGATATTTCTTACTATATACTATCTTAGGATCTTCTCAAAAAAAAATATATATATATACTATACTTAGGAAAGCTATGCATTGTTGTATTAAGGTTAGAAAAAAGCATTTGATATCTGATACACATGGCTACATCCTTGTCGCCTTGCCTTGCTACGCCTCCAGCGATCTCTGTACCTCCACTTTCCTTCTAGTCGTGGCAATGGGGCAACTCACCTAAGCCACAACTTTAAGTATGTTTGGATGGCATTTTCAAAATTATTTTTGAAGTCAAAAACTCTGTTGCGATATGTTTTAGGTTTTAGAGGAAATGTCTAGCTTCACGGGAAAATGCTCTGCATTTGGTGGGAATTGTTCTAGAGCTGGGAGAGAACGACCCACGTTCAGGAAGAAGTCGTTATCGCTTTCACGCGAAGATGATAGCAGAAAATTGTTCTAGCTTGAGGAGAAAATATTCTAACTTAGCTTCAGAAGAATATGTTCAATGTTCAAGAAAAAACGCACCTGAAATTTTAGCGTCACAGAACAGGCCCCACGCGCAAAAAATGAAGGCGTGGTGGTTTGTTAAAAAAAGTTTTTTAAAAAAAATATAAAAATAAAAGATGCCTTAAACGATATGGGAAGGTATACCTATGTGAATTGCGGATGGCTGCATCCTATTGACCCGTTGGGCTATGGAATCGAGGCCCACTTCTCGCCGGTGCCGCTAACCAATCAAGAAAAAAAAAAGGAAACCCTTAACTGGGGGCCCGTCGACATCGCCGTAGAAGTTTTGCCGGCCCATCAGCATGAAACCAAACGCATGCAGTGCAGGTGTCCTGGCTTGTTTATCTGTCGCGCGACACGTGGGTGGCTGCCGGCGGCCGCGAAGCTCCGCACGATTCCACCGAGGTGCCACGGCCACACGCCCCGGTCCCGCGGCGTACGTCGTCGTCTTCTTCCTCCCCCACGACCCCACCCCGTGAGTGAACGAACCCAGGCCACAAGAATAATTCCTCAAAGCCCAAATGAGAGCACTGCCAATTGCCAAAATAACGCTAGCACTACTTGCTACATATCCTCTGCATAGAAGAAAACAAGGTTCCCTCCTGCCTCCTGTGTAGGACAACAACGTCATGCATCTGCGCACGCCGTCCGACGGTGACAAAGCCTCCGAAAGCTTCCTCGGCACTGTTCGCGGCGTGTGTGAAAAAGAACGGTGCAGGAGTGTGGCCGTGGAATATTTGGGCTCATTCCAGTAGAACGATAATCCCATCGTTTGAATTCAAACTCAATTACATGGATTTCGTTATTGGATCTGTCTTTGGTCGTTTTACTGGACATGGCCTTAGAGCGTATTTGTTTGTTCGACGCGCTGAGCTTCGAATGGTATCTTGATAGGCATTACATAATTTGCTACGCCATTTTATACATAACTTGCTACACGTCGGAGCTTCCGCACCGGGGGTGCATGCGGGAAGATGGGGCGGGGCGGCCTCACGCCGGTGATGACGGGGCAGTAGCTGGGCGCGAGCGAAGGGGCCGTGGCTAGGGCCGACGGAGGCACCGCAGCCGGAGAATGGAGCCACGAAGGCGCGGGGTCGCATAGGTCGATCGAGGAGGGAGGCGCCGCGGCCGGAGAACGGAGGTGCCACGGGCCGGGGAGGGAGGCGCCGCGGCCAAGGGAAACGGTCGGCGGAGGAGGGGCGATTGAAGGAAGGAGGCGCGGGCGGCACAGTGCGGACGGGGAGGAGAAGGTCGCGCTTGCTGATTGCGCGACGGGTCGCGTGTTAACTTCGTCCTTAAATATATATGTCACCCGGTAATAGAATAACATGTAAACTCTGGGAGCGAGAAGCTTCCATGGGTGGTGTATGTCCATCGCACAAATGAACACCCTCTTAGCCGTATGGGATAGCAATAGGTTGCCATCACCAATTCACCATAAAGAGAAAGGAGTCCACCAAAAGTCTAGGTATTCTGCCTCCTAATTTGTGTACACCACACGGATTAAATAAATAGAAACCTCAAATGGAAAAGGAGTTCACTTCCCTACTTTCCTTAGCTAAAAGAAACTAAATCTAGCTAGACCTTCAAATAAAACACAACTATCTGCATGGATCTAGGACATAAGAAACCAAAATTGAGATTGCACCTACTCCCTTTTGCTTTCTCGGCTCAAAAATTTGAAGCTTACTTTCTCCATTTGTAGAATAATATAATTCTAACTGGCATATGTATTTAATTGTTTGTTTTTTCTAAGGTGCATACATTCTTTTTTTTTTCATTTCAAGTTGAATATACAAAGTCACATGGGGGCATATACAGCTCATTTCCCATGACTATTAAGCTGTCTAAAAAATGCTTGTATTGTTTTTTTACAAAGGTAGCAGTTATGCCAACAAAGTTCTCTGTTGGCTACCTTCTTGATAACAAATCAAATGGTGTAATAAACGAACTATTCCATGGTCTTTTTTAAGTCAAAGAATGAATATCACAAAAGACAACTTCACATCATTCTACCTCCAAAAGTGTTTATAAGTTGGAGCATCCTCCATGAAAACCTTCCTCACTCTATTTTTGGCCGAAAAGGTTATTTCAGAGTTAAGGAGCAACCTCGAAAATCTTGAAGCGAGAGCATCAAAGAAAAAATTTCTATAGCCTATCTCCATTTTTTTAGACCACATGAAAGCAACCTAAAAAAGCTCAAAGAAAATGAAACAATAGCTCTCCTTTCACTTGTCCGAGTGAAATAAAGAAAAATACCACTTACGAATAGTCTCCGTAGAAAATAAAAAATAAATAAACTAAAATAATAAGGGTAATTTTAACGGGTCAAGTAAAACGGGAATTCGTCAAAAACCATCCACAACTGATTTGATAAAACTTTCTTCTTCTACCGCTCTTCCTTCCTCGCCCATACACTCTCCCTTGGTTGGGTTTGTGCTGTGTGGCCTCTCTCCCTCCACCCAACCCAACCAAGAAACACCGCAGAGAGAGAGGCCCCGCTCCAGCGCCGAGAACTCCATGGCCGCCATGGACCTCTCCTGCAAGCTCTTACGCTCCCTCCGCCTCCATTCCCCGCTCATCCCCTCCGCTCCCTCCTCCCGTTCCGTTCCCACCTCCCGCCGCCTCCGCCGCCGCCGCCATGCTCCCCTCCGCTGCCGCCTCACCACCTCATCCTCCCCCTCCACCTCTACCTCGACGACAACCGAGGAGGCGGACGCGGGGAAAAGCCAGGACCTTTCCTCCCTCCTCTCCTCCTCCGACCCCTCTGCCCCCGCCGCCGCCGGGACCAAGAAGAAGCGGTCGGGCGGCAGCAGCGGCGCGTCGAGCATCCCGTCGGGGGTGCGCCTGGAGGGGATCTCCAAATCCTACAAGGGCGTGACGGTGCTCAAGGACGTGTCCTGGGAGGTGCAGCGCGGCGAGAAGGTGGGGCTCGTCGGCGTGAACGGCGCAGGCAAGACGACGCAGCTCCGCATCATCGCGGGGCTGGAGGAGCCCGACGGCGGCACCGTCATCAAGGCCAAGGAGAACATGAAGATCGCCTTCCTCAGCCAGGAGTTCGAGGTCTCCGCCTCCCGCACCGTCAGGGAGGAGTTCTTCAGCGCCTTCGAGGAGGAGATGGAGGTCAAGCGCCGGCTCGACCAGGTGCAGGCGGCGCTCGAGCGCGCCACCGAGGACATGGACCTCATGGGACGGCTCCTCGACGAGCTCGACCTGCTGCAGCGCCGCTCCCAGGACGTGGACCTGGACATGGTAGACGTCAAGGTGCAGAAGCTCATGCCGGAGCTCGGATTCGCGCCCGAGGATGCCGACCGCCTTGTCGCCTCCTTCAGCGGCGGCTGGCAGATGAGGATGTCTCTTGGCAAGATACTTCTTCAGGTATAAAAATCAGACCTTTACATTCAACAACCGTTAGTATGAATTTACAATGTGAATGGAATTGTGTTGTGGCAAAGTGGTGATGAATCGCAGCAGAGTTGTTAGTTGTTACCCAGCAATTGCGCCTACTTCAGATTTTCCAAGTAATTTGTTTCATTTTGTGCTTACTGACATTGTAAATTTGGTTTTGTGCAGAACCCTGATTTGCTGCTACTTGATGAGCCTACAAATCATGTCGATTTAGATACCATTGAGTGGCTGGAGAGCTATCTTAAGACGCAGGAAGTGCCAATGGTCATCATATCTCACGACAGGGCTTTTCTTGATATGTTGTGTACCAAGATAGTGGAAACTGAATTTGGTGTGTCCACGACATACAAGGGTAACTATTCAGAATACATTCTAGCGAAGGCGATCGCTGTGGAGGCACAGTATGCTGCATGGGAGAAACAGCAGAAGGAGATTGAACAGACAAAGGAGCTCATAAACAGACTTGGAGCTGGAGTCAATGCAGGACGTGCTTCCAGTGAACAGAAGGTAACTTGTTGGCTTGTTTATTGGAATCTTGCAAAAAGTCATTGTGGCCAAATTGTCCTTTTCAACTGCTATTTTCTTCATATCTTTTCCTCCATTTTGTGTGGCTACTAACTTTTATCTCATTTCAACAGAAATTGGAGAAGCTTGAAAAAGAAGGGTTGATTGAGAAACCTTTCCAGAGGAAGCAGCTAAAAATCAGATTCCCTGAGCGTGGAAGAAGTGGTAGAACTGTGTTGGCGATAAAGAATCTGCAGTTCGGATTCGAGGATAAGGTCAGTATTATTTTGTGAATGCCCATTGCTTCAAGATTTTGATTTTTTGAATGCATATACTGTGATGTTTGTTATATCAACTATGTGCACATATCCTGATTGCTGCGATGTCTGTTCAGACTTTGTTCAACAACGCTAATCTGATAGTAGAGAGAGGTGAAAAGATAGCTATTATTGGGCCCAATGGATGTGGAAAGAGCACACTACTTAAACTTATTTTGGGGATGGAGAAGCCACAAGGTGGTGAGGTGCTTCTTGGGGACCATAATGTGTTGCCAAACTATTTCGAGCAGAATCAGGTAAATCAATCTGCTCTAATTGCTATCTTCCCTTGTGGTTGTTTCAGATAAGATGTGGCCATTGGGGCACTTGGTTATTAGTCATGCTCCTACTGATTTACTGAATGAATACAGTAAAATTTGTTCCCCCCCAATTAGATTAATGGGATATGATGTTTTACCAGGCAGAAGCTCTTGATTTGGAGAAGACTGTGCTAGGCACTGTAGCAGAAGCTGCAGAAGATTGGATACTTGATGATGTCAAAGGTCTCCTTGGCCGGTGCAACTTCAGGGATGACATGCTGGAGAGAAAAGTTAAAATTTTAAGTGGTGGAGAGAAGGTAACTAATGCACGTTCTCAGTATAGTTTTTAGTTCTTTTCTCCACACAAGTCACCTTTATAATAATCTCTGCTTGAATGCTCTCCAGTGGTTGTTAACTGTGTTTTTTATTGAACAGTATTACTGGCCTGTGTACGTTTCCTCACTATTTATCTGTTGTTTCCTTAGGCAAGGCTTGCATTTTGCAAGTTCATGGTGACTCCATCTACTTTACTCATCTTGGATGAACCAACAAATCATCTTGATATCCCATCAAAAGAAATGCTTGAGGTCAGATGCAGTTCCCATTCTTTACAAAATCAATTTTTGTGGTCGACGAGTTCCGCATTTTTTTTTCTGATAAAGAAATATTATAGCATGCAGTCCTACTAACCTTTTTGCATGCATGACAGGAAGCAATATCAGAATATACAGGGACGGTGATAACAGTTTCTCATGACCGGTATTTTATAAAACAAATTGTCAACAGAGTTATTGAAGTGAAAGATCAGACAATCCAAGACTACCAAGGAGATTACAATGTAAGCTGCCCTACGATCTTAGAGACTTGCCTCTCTTCTGGTTGCCATGGAAATGAAATATGTTTTTTTATAAGGCAGAACAAAATATGTAGAACTCTTTGTTGCATATAATAGTTTCCCTTAGTACCACTGAACCTCACACTGATTGCATCCATCTATAGTTTCACTGCTTAACATGGCATAAGTGCTTTGTATTCCCAATTAATTATTTAGATGGTAGGGCTACAAACAGCAACAGAATAATGTTTTCAACTCTGAATCTGACAGCAACTATGGAGTGAAACAGGACAGGCAACTCTATCCAATTTAATAAAAAGTTCCCACTCTGAATCTGACATGAGCCGATTGGGCAACAAAATCATAATGGCTCCAGCCATTCAGTGATAAATTAGCAAGAAATCGATCAGCTTAGGACATTGGAACATGACAAAACCAGCAGTGATGGATTTTTTTCCTTTATCAATGCTTGCAGTATTACCTTGAAAGGAACCTTGAAGCAAGAGAAAGGGAACTTGCCCGTGAGGAAGAGCTCGAGGAGAAAGCCCCTAAAGTAAAGGCTAAGTCCAAAATGTCAAAGGTAATCATTTCTACCATCTATAATGCATTTTGATTGTGAACAATAAAGTTGGTTTGCTTTAGTTGTCAACCTAACAATTTTTTCTTTTTTCTGAACACCAATGCAGGCAGAAAAAGCCGCCAGAAAGAAACAGAAGGTGCAGGCCTTCCAACAAAGCAAGCAAAAATCAAAGTCGCTTAAAAACGCAAAGAGGTGGAACTGAGCTTTCGTGGTTCATCATGGAGGCATTCGCAGCGCTGAATGCTATCCGTGACACCGGTACAAGGCAGACACCAGTATTTGCTACTCTGCCTGCTGTGCCGTATGCTATAATCGGTATATCAACAGAAGCACGGGAATACATCAGCAGAAAGTAGTCCTAGTAGCATCATAGAAAACTGAAAATACTGTAACCAAGCAGGAATCGTTATGTGACCTTGTACATAAGGCAGTCAGTATCTGAAGGAGGAATCGTTTATTTTTGTGAGGAATGGAAAGAATAGAACCACAGATTCTACAATGTCTTGATCACATCCTCACCTGCCAATTTTTTCTCATGTACCACATCGAATTGGTACATATTAAATATAAGAATGGAAATCAGATTGGTTTAAATTTGTTTATGCTGCAGAAGTGCAGATTCAGGTACGATTTGGTAGCTGTGTGCTTCACTGCATGAATGAGAATGACTTTATACGCTCTGCTTCGACTGAGGCACAGGTGCTGGTTTCTGATTTTCTGGATCTGCCATGATTAAGAAAGAAAAAAATTTACTGCAATAATCCTTGCAAGACAATATCGATCAATCATCAAAGAATGAAATTGACATACGATTGTTTGGAGACATTCTTGCATAATGAATCCTGGTGCTTTTCCATAACAAATAATTGATCATTCGACCAAGTTAACAACCAAACTGACATCAGTTGAACTTATAACATAGCATACCAAACCTGTCTACTGAAAAGAACAGAATAGGGGCAAGAACAATTTCTTTCCAAGGTCTGACAGGAAGCACTGAGCAAAAGCACCTTTCTTTCGAAGATCTAAAAGTCCTGTCACCCTTGGTGAGATGCTATCACAAATTTCAGAAAGGTTCCAGCTCAAATCCAACACTCCCACTGCACACCAGTCAGTGCACCATTAAAAGTAAACCACGTATCAAAAATTCAAAACAATGCAAGAAACCAAGATTTAATAATCCTTTACGATCACAAAAGAGGGGCTGATAGCCAAAACTGTCTCAGGCCCAAGAACCATAATACGTTTTATAATTGTCTGATACACTGATCAGCCAGGCTATAAGGTGGCTGCGCAGGCACTGTATACTTTTGTGATTTTGTCATCGTTCATGCATTCCGCAACTTAGAATGCCTGAATTTTCAGAATGTTCAACAGCCATTTTCTCAGGGGCAATGTTCAGAAAGAATGGGTATAGCCAAATAAAGCTGGTTCGGGACGTAAATGCAAATAAGAAATGGTAAAAGAGTCAAGGCAAGCAACTAAGCAAGTCAGATGGACAACTTGGATGCATATTTTATCAAGACAATATGTTAAACGGAATGGTAGAACCGCAGAAGTATTATAACTTTGAAGGATGAAGGGAGTGGGAGTCAGAAGAACAAGGAATCAAAGTTTTCTTACTACATACATGGTAATGTGAAAAGTGAAATACTACACAATTCCAGGGAATGGAGGATCAAAGTAACTAGATTTTCACCCATATCTCTAGGTTACAAAAACATAAGACATTCTGAAGGCCCCTTGACCCTGATCAAAACTAAGATTCGCTGTGTCCATAGATCCATCTCTGCAAAGCAATTTTAGAATATGGAATTAAGCCAAGTATCAGTCAACAAAAATGGCACTAACCACTAGCCAATCAAGCAAGCAAAATTACTGAAACAGCTGGTCTTGGCAGCAACCAGCAAGAGACAGTTACCAATTACCATGAATATCCTGGAAATCCATCAGGTGCGCATCATTGCCCCCTTCTTCCCTGAAGAGGATGACACCACGGGAAAGGATGGTGGCTTGTATGGCCCAAGCAGCCCTGCGCCGCCACTTGGTCGAACGCCAACCATATCTGGTGATGGAACCATTGATACGGCAGTCACCGGTTTTGGTGTGGCCACTGCTACTTCCATCACCGGTTTTGGTGTGGCCACTGCTACTTCCATCGGCGCAGGCACAGCTGCAGGACTGGGGATACCGGTAGCCACTGCAGCAGATGCCAATGCAGAGCACAATGCAGCAGCAGCAAGAGCCGGGTTCTGCCCAAGCAATGCCGCAGCCTGTGTCGGTTCACGAGCGTAAGTTGCAAGGTCTCGTACTCGTACGCCAGCTGCCGCGATGGCATCAAGCACGGACTGCAGCGCCGGTGGCTGTACCGCCGCCGGTTGATGTGGCGTTCCAGCAGCCGAAGCTGCCGCCACCGCCGGTGGCGGCGCCTCAGGTGCCCTGGTCTTCCGCGCGGCTTCATTGGCGAGCTGGCAACGCAGCGTGCGCCCCTCGAACACGCGGTACGGCTCCTCCACCGCCTTCGCGGCGCCGGCCGCCGCGCGGTACACGAACAGCGCGTACCCGCGGGACGCCCCGGTCTCGGCGTCGAAGCCGAACGGCCCGCCCTCGAGCTCCCCGAACCGCGCGAAGAAGGCGCGCAGCCGGTCCGCGCCGGCGTCCGGGGCGACGTTGGTCACGTACACCCGCCTCCTGGCCCCACCGCCACCGCCGGACGGGCCGGGGCCAGCTGAGGCGAACTGCGCGGAGACGGCGCTGCCCGCGACGCTGATCCCCGGGGCGCAGCGGAGCGCGCGGCGCGCGGCGGCGCGGGAGGCGAGGGTCACGAACCCGTACCCCTTGCACCGGCCCGTGGCGCGGCACGCGACGGCGCGGCAGCCCGCGAGCGGCCCGAAGCGGGAGAAGGCCTCCGCGAGCGCGGCGCCGTCGGCGTGCGGCGGGAGGCCGTGGACGAAGAGCCGGCAGTGGGAGGGCGACGCGTCGGCGGCGGCGCCGAGGCGGGCGCGCAGCGCGGGGTCGGACGCGGCCGCCTCCGCGAGGATGGCGAGGAGGCGGGGCTTCGAGTAGGGCTCCAGCAGGCGGCACACGGCGCACGGAGTGGACGGCGGCGAGGGGTCGGACTCAGAGCCGGAGCCGGTGCCCGGGGCGGGCCGCCGAGGTTTCCGGCGTTTGAGTTCGGGGGTGGAGGCGGCAGAGGGATGGGAACGTGGGGGCAGGTGGCGGTTCTCGCGGGGTTCTTCGGTGGATGTGTACGTCGTCATCCTCTTCCCCATGGCCGGCGCCGGCGGGGAATGAAGGAAATGATGCGTGTTGCCAGAAAGTAGGCAGCGTGGGACCCAACGGCAGTCTACTGAGTTTGGATTATAAAGGACAAATATGATGCTAGCACTCGATCAACACAAAAGTCTGGGTGGTGTAGTTGGTTATCACGTTAGTCTCACACACTAAAGGTCCCCAGTTCGAACCTGGGCTCAGACACTACTTTTTTCTATTCTTTTTTTATACTTTTTAACCTGGGCACAGACACATTTTTTTTCTAAAACAGTCTAATACATGCTTTAAATTTCAGTCTTTTGCTTGTCCATTTCATTTCAGCTTCACAAGCAAGTCTGCATGCAGTTGTTTTCAGGCTGCATTCGGATTACTTCGGTCTTCAGTTCTGATAGCACAGATCTAGCCATGGTCTCACCCTGCAAATGATTTCAGCAGATACAACTGCACTTGTATTCTTTTCACCTCACTGGTCCCCAATGACTAGTTTGTCCCATAGCCAGAAGACCATCAGGAATTGAGGTGAGGACCCGAAAGCATCCGAGCCACAAGACAACTACATTATAGGCTTACATTTACTTCCACTTAATTTCAACCAGAGATAACATAGACATGTTTAAGACCAGACCGATACTCAGGGGCAACCCGCAGCCACCACCCACGTTACCCCTAGCCCTTCTCATCGACCACCGTCGCTGCTGCCGATCGATCGGTGGCGGTGGTGGCCAACGACGGCCTGGAAGCTGGTCCCATTGCGTCTCCTCTCGTGTCTTCACCTTTTCTCCCTCCCTTCCTCGTGCGGCCCTACTGTTGCCATAGGTGTGCCTTGCCTGTCCACCGCCACAAGATTGGGTGGAGGGGGGGGGGGGGCTCTCGGACGGATCTGCCGTCCCTCGGCTTGGGGCACAATGTTTTCGTCGGGGCTATTGCCGCCTCGCCCCGATAATCATCTCTAGCCTGCCCCGGTTATCGGGCTGGCCGCCTCCCTCCACGTTGCGGACAGAGGTGGCCGTCGGGTGGCCCTGCAGAACGCCGGGATGGCAGTGGCAGGGCCTATCGCGCCCTTGGCCTCGCGGGGCCAGATCCACGTGGATGATTGTGGCACCAACGCCGACCTTGGGGGCTTTCGGCCTCAGTGGCAACGGCGATGGTGTGGCCTCCATGTGCCGGCCACACCCGCCGCCACAGGGAGCCGGCTACGCCCGCTGCCCGGAGCTGTCCGCGCCCACAATCGCCACGTTGCTGTGCCGGCCCGTCTAGCCGTCACATGCCGATTGCGCCATCGGGGCCTGTCGTCATTGTCTCACCGCCGTGTGCCGATCATGAGCTCTTGATGGGCTGTCAACCAGGGGCGGAGGACCTGTTATGGCCCAGTATGGGCCGCGCCATACCTAAGCCCACCAAGAAAAATTTATACCCCTGCATTTCAACCCATGTATTGGTAGGGTTCCAGTGCTCATCATCGGCCTTGTCTACACCAACCCGCCTCCCTCCCAGTCCCAGGCTCCCGGCGCTTGTCGCCCGCAAGGCTGCAATCCAATCCACCTCGGTCACCCATCCCCATGCCAACCTGCGCCGACGTCCGTGGCCATCGGCTGGCGTCCTAGCCCCAGCGCCCCATGCTCCGTTGTGGCGGCGTCCGCGGCCGGCCGTCGGTCGCAGCGCGGCCCCGCACGGCTGTGCCCCGACGCGGGGCGCCGCGTCCGCGTCCGTTGGCCGGCTCCCAGCGCCTCATTCCCTGTGCCCCAGCGTGGTTCCCTCCCCACCTCCCCGGCGAGGCATCCGTCTCGGTAGCCAGTGGCCCCGCACGAGCCTGCGGCCTGTGCAGCTGTGGCCGTGTTCCGTGGGCAACCAGAGCGGCTGCGCTTGGCGGCTGGCTTCCCACGCCGGCAGACCTAGCTGGACGGCTGCAGTGTGGAGATTGCCGGACTAGTGAGTGGTGACCGGAGAGTGAAGAGTATGCACAGTTTTGGTGTGAAACTTTGTTTCCATACAGCATATGAATATGGTCCAGTAATCCACCGCAGCACTGCCACACCTAAATTTTTGGGCGTCCTCTGCCACTGCTGCCAACTGCCTTTAGCGCAAGAGCTGGTGCCATTGGCCGACAGTTTACTCCTTCCTCCTTGCACTCGGCTTAGATGACCGTTGTCTGGGTGGCTGTCAATGCCATGTTTCTCCCTTGGATCGAAACCTTGCTCCCTAATCTTGGGTTGAGCTTGCTCCCCATTGCTGTTGGCACCTTTGTGGTTTCAAGGAGTTGAGACTTCACTCCCCTCCCATTCATTGTTGGTGCATCCATTATTTGGGTGCATTGCTGAGGTGGAGTCTCCGCTGCGGTCTGCTTATGCTTCTTGGTTTCACTGGGTCTGCTTTCTCTGTCTCTAGGCTTCTGGGGTTGGTTCGAGGGGTGTTCAAGTGAAAACTCTATTGCCGACTTCGGTTCGGTTTGGATAGCGGCTTCGTATTTGACATAGTAACCCTGTTGAGGGCACTATCGTTTCCACCCTTGTCAGGCAAGAGCTTTGCCCGCTGGGCTAATGGCGACGGCACCTGTGGCGTCATTTCCCTTTTTGAAGGAACTGTCCTTATTCTCCATTCGTCTAGCTTTGTTGAGCGGTAGCCCTAGTCTTTTCTCGCTTCAGGCCTATGGACTTGGTTGTTGGATGAGCATCGATGTGTTGGAAGGCTTCCTATTTCTTTGTTTTTCCTTTGACATTTTTGTAAACCGCGGTTTACTCTCTATAGTTGTAATTTGCTATCTACCTTAATACAAAGATGCGGTTTGCACGTTCAAAAAATAACAGGCCAACAAATTAAGCATGAAGAGATATGGACACCAGAGTCATTACCGAGACCACTATACAGACCAGCACCAACCAAGCGTTTTAACTTCAATCATAGTGATATAGTAGCTTCACTTCAGTACCGAGGGCAGAGCCATGCTGCCAGGACATCATTGGAGCAGAAACACATATATAGAGCCGTCTCCCATGTCATAGGAGCGGCAGGAACCCAAGTCCTCCACTTCGTGATCCTCATCATAGTTATTCAGGAAGATGATGCGGTCCCCCGGCATCACATCCTGAGAGACATGAACGAACCTAGAGCAACACCTCCGCAGGAACGGCATCTGGTTGTCACCAATGGTCTTCACCTCGGTGTACTTGCACTACTGCAAATCTACCCTTAACACCTCCAACTCAACCCACCACTTGGGACAAACTTTGCCGCCATTAAGGAAGTGGCCCTTGGCTTGCACACCGCAACCCGAGCGGTCTTCTGAAACCTGATGAATGTGGCGATGAGTTGTGGGGAGCAGAACACCAGCTTGTGCATAGTCAGTTGCTCGGGGGGCGTCCTCCATGTCCTTCCACGAGACCCTGTCCCCTATTGGACTTGGTGGCATTGGAGAGAAAGGATCCCTGGCATGGGAGTGTATATTTAGCTTTACCAATTATGTTCTACTCGCTCCGTCCCAAATTGTATGAGGTTCTAAAACTCAACTAGATTCATTCATTTATCTATGTATGTGTGTTCAATATATGTCTAGATTCATCAACATCTATATGAATATGGACAAATAAAAAGAGAGCTAGAACCCCTTACAAATTGGGACGGAGGGAGTAATATATGTTGGTGCATCAATTCATTTTCAGATTTACTAAACATCGACCGATTGAAGATTTGCTTACCATTAGTCGATGTCTCCGCCGCCGCCGTGACGCAACCTCACCAGGGAAGAAGAGCTTGCCGCCGCCTTCTCTTTGGATTCGGGGTTGGGGTTTGGGATGAGGGCCGGTGGCGTCTTCTTTTCCACCTTCGGCCTTAGAGGGGAAGGCCGGGTGTGGTAGCCGGTCCGACGGTGGTGGCAGGAGGCGGGTGACTGAAAGGAATGTGCCAGGGTATCCGACCCAAGAGGGGGAGAGGGTGAATTGGGTTGCTAATCGCTCAACTAAAACCTAGGGCTGTTTAGTGCATAAGATAAACCTATTTCGTCCTACACATGCTAGTTAAGTCTAAGGTTTATCTATGCCCTCTCTAACTTACCCAAAAGACTTGTAACCTAGAGCCAAACCTAATCAAACTCACTAGAAAAGCTAAAGGCACACAAGAATGTAAATGTGGAAATGTAAATACGGTAAGTAAAGAGGTAAGGGCAAGGGGGTGCAAAACCCCAGAGAAGACACGAGGATTTAACGTGAATCATCACTAAGGGCTACGTAGAGCCGGGCACTAAGACTCTTCTGATCACCGTCTTGCACTCACCACAAAGGCTCCCGGCAAGTAAAGGCTAAGTGCCACCAAACCACCAAGGCTTGGCCACCACCACCATCGATCTCGGTCACAAGGCACCGGATGCTTCACTACGGAGTTTGTAGGGTCTCCTCGTGCCCGCACAAGTTGTCGCCACCACTCCACACCAAGAAGGAGGGTCTAGCAATGAATACAAGTGGCTTGACCGCAACCAAGGCTTCTCCTCTAGCTCACACAGGAGCTACTCTCAAGAAGAGCTCATAAGCTCACTCTCTCTGAGCTCTAACCTAGGTTGGATATGCACTAAGCTCTCATACGGTGGTTGGAGTGGTAGATATGCTTGGAATACACCTCTGCACTTGCTCCAAACTTCAATGGCTCCAACTCACTCGAAATGGCCGAGTGGGGTGGCCTATATAGCCCCCAAACTCGAACTAGCCGTTGGTCCAATGGTTTGCTGACGCAGTGTAGACCGTACTATACGGTCTATGCTTTTTCTATATACTGGACCATCCGGTCCATTCACTTTTCCAACGGTCACTGAATCTTTGCGTCACTGTACTTTAGTCCAGAGGTTAGTACGGTTTGTAGGACCGTATCACACGGTCCATACATCTCTACTGTTCACCTCCAAAAATCATAGCCTCGGGTTAAATAGGACGGTCCATGGATGGTCTTCACAACCGTACCATACGGTTTGCTGTAATCTTTCATGACTTCAATCTTCACAACCTCAGCCAACTTGGTACGGTTATATAGTCCGGTCTTCTAGACCGTACTATACGGTCCGTATAACTTGGTCTTCTCAGCTATGCTTCCTTGGTTAAATGGTACGGTTTGTTCAATCCCTTGAGACCGTACCATCCGGTCTTCATAAACTGCCAGGCATCGACTCCTCAGCCCCTTCGGGAAACTTGGTACAGAGGTTAGGATGGTCTCGCAGACCGTACCTTCCGTTCCTCACAGCCCTTCGGGCCTTACCTTCGGCTTTTCTCCTTCTTCATCCCTTAGACCTAAATACCTGAGAATGTGCGTCTAGACAACTTTATTAGTCCAAGTGTTGGTTGTCAATCAATCACCAAAACACAACCATGGAAATATGGCACATGAGACCATTTTCCTTACAACGGCTGAGACCGGCAGCGATGGCGCCGCCAGTCGAGCGGGGGAGGAAGGCGGTTGGTGAGGGCCGAAGGCAGGAGCGATGCCCCTAGGATAGTGGAGGGCAGTGGCGACCCGGCGGTGGCGGAGGGCGCGGGGCGGGGCGGGGCGGTGAGGCGTCGACGGCCAAGCGGGTGGCGGCGCGAGGGGTGGGGCAGGCAGTGGCGGAGCTTGGCCACAAAAAAAGCAGGGGCCAATTATGAAAGTAAAAACCTCTCAAAATCTAACGAGGTTATGGAATAATAAATAGACTATAAATATTTAGGCTAATGAATCTAGTGATCAATGTGGGTGAATGCATGCTAGAAATGTGTTTGGCTAACTGCTAAACAATACAAGAATGCATGCATGCTATCCTGCCCTTGGAATTTTTCTCCATAGAAGCAGGGCTAGAGCCCACTATGGCCCTAACGTGGCTCCGCCACTAGGGGTAGCTGGGTGGCAGTGTCCCTTCAAGTCGCCGTCGCGGCCTCACGGGTGGACGGGTCGAAGGCAGAGGGAGGGAGGAAGAAGAGGGAGAGGATAATGTTGGTTGGGGGAACAGTTGGCTGGAGATCTAATGGCCAATATAGTTAACTGATAAAAAAATCAGTCACTTGGAGAGTGACCCATTCATTTTTCCATTTTTTTCTTGCATTGCAAATAAAATGCAGGTCGTTTGTGAGTTCGCATGTAGGTTATTTTTTTCTGAGTGTTAGATAATCTATTTGTGAGCTCAGGGATAACCTGTCTTGCATCCGAAATAAAAAGCAAGCCCATGAGAATTAATAAAAGAGAAACAATATTCAGCTGTCAATATTTTTTCGTTAGTATACATCATATTTGCAATGTTCTGGTTTGAGAAAAAATTGCTCCCACGGTGAAATAGAATGCTTTAGGTATAGAAACAAGATGTTCTAAACAATATGTGCTGCCTAATTTTCTAGCAAAAAATTATCAGATTTACAATGTGATAATCTAAGAATAAGAATAAAATGTTCTTCCTATGAAATAAATAGTTCTAGACATATTAATTTAACGTTCGAATTTTTACCCCATGTCTCTCAAGCAGATTAACAAATAAATTTCTCAACTACTAGATAGAAGAACTTTAAGATAAAAACTCACTACCTAAAGAAATCTCTCAAATATGACTGCGAGTTAGAAAATTTCGTGATCAAAGCTAGTTTACGTCCTTCAAGATGTTCTAAACAATAGCTTGCAAGTTATTATTTGTTATTCTTTAGCAGCAATTAACCAGTATTTGGCTACTGCCTAACTTATTATCACTAAAGATTATGGTGTATCTATGGAATGTTTGCCTTTTGATTGATGTATTCAAGAACCAAAAAAGGGGTTTATTAACTATCTGCTCTAGAATCTTTACTATACTTTTTTAGGAGTAAATGCCTGCCTAATACAATGCATTACAGATCTAGATCTGTGAATCAATGCATTCCAGACAATCTTATGTTTCTCTGGACTACAATATTCTGTGTTTTGATGACACATTTTCAAGAAATAACAATTTCTCTGCATATATTTTAGTACATGCGTTATACCAGCAGTACTAGCTTGATTTAATTATCTCAACACCTAAATAACCTGAATATATGACCAGTAGATGACCTTTTGGTCAGTCTACATGCAGGTTTTCGCAATTTTTGCAATCCGTGTGAACATTATTAGCGCGATCTCCAAGCTTCATGTTCGCAATGCCTTTTTTGTTTAGTTCGTTTAGCTTCAATATGCATTGCTACTACTATATCCATGTCTGTGCGGACCAGCTAAATGTTGCATGTCGCCACTTAATTGAGGTTGTTTTCTTAAAATTCTACTTGCATAGTTAATTAGGGGGAGTCCCAATACATATGCGCAGTGAAATTTTCTAGAATTATATACCTTTCGTGATGTAATTATTACATCGCAATATCTAGAGGAAATCCTCTAGCTTGTCCAAACACACTACTAGACAAAAAGTACATGTTTGTTCACCTTCATCTAATCACTCATCTTAATAGCAGAAAGCTTCATTTATTCGTAGCATACACTACTAGCTGGTAAATAACATGCCCAACAAATTACGGCAGGAACCCACTAATGTTGTTTTGATTCAGGGAAAGATGTTCCAAGCTGGTCAACTTGCCTAGCCAGTTTGGTAGCGTTCCATTGATATTGTTATTTGAAAGATCGAGATATTGCAGGCTGGTTAATTGCCCCAACGAAGTTGGTAATGTTCCATGGATATTATTGCTCTCTAGGTTAAGACCTTCCAAGGAAGTTAATTGCCCCATCTGGTCTGGCAGTACTCCGCTGATTCTATTTCGTGACAGGCCAAGATATTTCAAGCTGGTTAGCTGCCCAATCCAGTTTGGTATTATTCCACTTATATTATTGCCTGACAGGTCAAGTTTGTCCAAACGAGTTAATTGCCCCATCCAGCTTGGTAATATTCCATGGATATTGTTGCCTGATAGGTCAAGAAGTTCCAAGCTGGTTAATTGCCCCATTTTGTTTGGCAGTACACCAGTGATATTATTGCGTGATAGGCCCAGAAAATACAAGCTAGTTAATTGCCCCATCCAGCTTGGTAGTATTCCATTGATATGATTGACTGATAGGTCGAGATATGCCAGGCTGGTTAATTGCCTCATAGAATTTGGTAGTATTCCACTTATATTATTTCCTGATAGGTCAATACGTTCCAATTTGGTTAATTGCCCCATTTGATTTGGTAGAACTCCATTGATATTATTACGTGACAGGCCAAGAGATTCCAATTGAGTTAAATTTCCAATCCACTTTGGTATGATTCCACTGATGTTATTGACGGATAGGTCAAAATATTGCAAGTTGGTTAATTGCCCAATCCAGTCAGGTAATATTCCATGGAAATTATTGCCTCCCAGAGCAAGACCTTCCAAGCTGGTTAATTGCCCCATCTGGTATGGTAGTACTCCGAAAAAATTGTTGTGTGACAGGCCAAGATATTTCAAGCTAGTTAGCTGCCCAATCCAGTCTGGTACTATTCCACTTATATTATTGCCTGACAGGTCAAGTTTTTCCAAGCTTGTTAATTTCCTCATCGAGTTTGGTAATGTTCCATGGATATTATTGCCTGACAGGTCGAGAAGTTTCAAGCTGGTTAATTGCCCCATCTGGCTTGGTAGTACACCAGTGATATAATTGCGTGTGAAGCTAAGAAAATACAAGCTGGTTAATTTCCCCGTCCAGCTTGGTAGGATTCCTTTGATTTTATTGATTGATATGTCAATAAATTCCAAGGTGGTTAAATTCCCCATCCAGTTTGGTAATACTCCTCTGATATTGTTGCCTGACAGGCTAAGAAATTGCAACCTTGTTAATTTCCCCATCCAATTAGGTAGGATTCCACTAATATTATTGACTGACAAGTCAAGATATTCCAAGCTGGTTAATGGCCACATATTTTTTGGTAATACTCCATGGATATTATTTTGTGACAGGACCAATACTCGCAGCCTGTTCGGTGAACACTGTGGCAGACTCTCAAGCAACTCTGATATGTCTCCATATAAGAGACTGTTCGATATGTATAGGAACTCTAGATTACAAAGGTTTCTCAGGCTTGTTGCCAAGGTGAGCTTGCGGCTTCTATCAGAATAATACTGTGAAATATCAAGGGTTTGGAGCGAGGTCATGTCTTTTAGCTTATTAGGAAATGGACCATACAAACCAGTTGAGTGGAGTTCGAGGTCCTTGAGGCGTCTAATGTGCCAAAACCAACAGGATGAAATTGAGTGCTCGAAATAGTTGTAGGACAGATGAAGCTTCTCAAGATTCGTAAGGTTGAGGCGTGGGAGAGATTCGTTTGCACTTGTAAGAGAGCAGTTAGAAAGTTCTAGGACCCTCAGCGAAGGAATCATGTTCACCGCATGAGACCAATCACTTACTGCGCTGAGGTTTATGCCACTGAGGTTAAGATACAGAAGGTATTGCAGATTTGCGATCCATGACAAATCTGTTGAGTGTGTATCCCCGGTATAGGAAAGGTCGAGACATTCCAGGTTTGACAAGTTGCCAAGATGAGAAGGCACAGTGCCAGAAAATGGCATGCTAGAGAGGTTCAGATGCTTTAGGTTCTTGAGCGAGCCCAAGAACTCAGGAATGCGACCAGCTGGTCCAGTGAGGCTATTCGAGCTCAGATCAAGGTGCTCTAGATACTCCAACGAAAGCAAAGACTGACTTATCTGGCCGACCATGGGAGCAACTAGGTTGCCTTGGTCGTCTTGGTGCTCATTACGAAGCTGAAGCTTAAGGACGTGGCCGGTCCGGTTGCTGCACCAGACACCGCCCCAGCGACAGCAGTCGTCTTCGCTGCCTCGTTGCCACGACGAAAGAAGCCCCGCTGGATCGCTGCTGATGCCTTTCTTGAAGGCAAGCAGCGCGTCCCTCTCTTTCGGTACGCAGGCGGCGGCGTTTCCGGTAGACTGGACTGGCACTGGATGTGAAGCAAGGAAGGGGGTGGCCATGGCCACGAGGATAGGGAGCAGCAAGGCTGCAGAAGATTGCATGGCCACTTCAGCACTCGGTTTGCTCTCGTCGTAGTATTTGGTTTTTAGCTGTGCATAACATGTGGTGTTGGCTTGTGTCTTCTGGACTCTCTTCGGTGGTGATTATTATAAGAGGCTCCAGCCCAGTCTTCGCTTGTACTGGTCAAGTCGTCGTCAACCTCCTGTAGGTCATACAAATACAGTGATTTGGAGTGTATATTGACAGTGCGCACCCATTGACCTAAGGCTATCGTCACCAAACCTTCTGTCCCATTGTTTATATTCAACTTACATTTTATCTACCGTGTAGCTATGGTGTCATTTTCATATTATAGACGATCGCATAGACGATCTGGACTTAGTCTATACACTGCATGTGTGGTGAAGGAGGCAGTGGCGATGCATGGCTAACGAGGATGAAGAACGAGGCAGGATAGGAGTATGTACGGCGAGGTGGTAGGCTAAATGAAGTTCCTTTTTCCACTTTTAACGGCTGATACGCTTGATTTCTTAGGCCTCCTCTAGAACGCGGGAAAGTTTTCTGTTTTCTTCGTTTTTTAAGAAATTGAATTATTCTCTGTAAAATTTGTCCGTTCCAAGGAACATTAGTGATAAGTATCATGCCTTGTTCATATGCTTGCTTAATACTTCTTTAATTGCTACGGTTTTTTCTGTTATTTTAGACTGTTGTCACTAAAAAATACATATTCGTGAAGTTTGAAATACAGACGATGGGATATACGACACCTATCGACATCTGTTACACGTCCTTTATGTGTCCCGTATGGCTGACTCCAGACTCAAATTGCAAATTAAAGAGCGCCACCTCACGTCACGCACACGCTTTTTCTGCTCGCAAGTCATAAGTAATTTCATGTCATCGATTCAATAATGCATCGTGCTTTACACGCCCGTCGACTCACTAGTGAGAGTCCACGCGGCGGCCTCTTCTCGTCAGTGTACGGACTCTTTATTATGGACTGCATCTGCATGAATGTTATAGAACTAATAAGCAGCCAGCCAATACATCAAAATGGCGATGCTTGTTCGTTTCTCCCGAGATTACTATTTGAACCGCTTCTGCGTCAATAGTGGTGAATGGAAATGTGTCCTTTTGATAGAGAAATTAACAAAGGAACTGTCATGTAGTAATTTGTAACAAAAATAGCAGCAGATTAGAATGATTACCAACGTATAGAACTCAGCTAAACTTTTGAGTTGCTCCACCACCGTCACTACGGCAGCGGTAGATGTAATGTCACCACAAACCAGACTACTCCTATTGTAGTTAACTCTCATGCTTTTGAAATAATTTATAGCCTTTAATTATGTATCTAAAAACACAGGCGACTTTTTTTTTCTATCAGCGATGACTTATATTTATCGGATTATCATTTATACATATCCGACCCAATATGAGCGGTTATGGATTTGGATAAGGGAGCAGGGTATCCACTAGCATCGTTATATTATCCTTGCACAATGAATTTTGGTGCTTTTAGATAGAAAAAATTAATTATGTGCATGTGAACATCTGCGTCTGTATTGTGTAATTGGCAAAAGAAAAAGAAAATAAAAGCATGGGACAACTCGTAGGATTATTAAATAGAACACTATAACGAAAATATATATGACAGGAAGCGCCGAGCAAAAGCACCTTTCTTTTGAAGATCTAAAAGTTTTGTCACCCTTAATGAGATGCTGTAGTAGCTAACTAGCTATACAGAGGAACAACAGCATCAAATCGTGCAATGATATCACAACTCTGTTTCAACTCCAAGACATAGCATATCACAAATTTTAGAACGATTCCAGCTCAAATCCAACACTCCCACTCCACAACAGTCAGTGCACCATTAAAAGTAAACCAAATATTGAAACATTGCAAGAATCCAAGATGCAATGATCCTTGGAAGACCGCAAAAGAGGGGTTGATACTGAATTGCTGACAGGCAAAACTCTCAGGCCCAAGAACCATAATTGTCTGACTCGCTGATCAGCCGCTGGCTATAAGGTGGCTGCGCAGCCTCTTTTGTGATTTTGTCATCGTTCATGCATTCGCCAACTTAGAATGACTGAATTTTCAGCATGTTCAAGAGCAATTTTCTCAGGGTAATGTTCAGAAAGAATGGGCATAGCATAGCCAAATAAAGCTAATTCAGGAGTTAAATGCAAATAAGAAATGGTAAGAGTCAAGTCACGCAACTAAACAAGTCAGATGGACACCTTGGATGCATATTTTACCACTACAGGTCTACATCATTCTAAACAGAATGGTAGAACCGCAGAAGTATTATAACTTTGACGGATGAAGGGAATCAGAAGAACAAGGAAGCAGACTTTTCTTACGGCATACATGGTAATGTGAAAAGTGAAACCCTACACAATTCCAGGGAATGGAGGATCACAGCAACTAGATTTTCACCCACATCTCTAGGTTACAAAAATAGAAGACATCAACATACATACGTTCGGAAGGGCCCTTGAGCGGTTTCAGATCAGACCGATACACCTTGCAGTAGATTGTAACCACTACGCTGAAGCCACAGGTCAACAAACTAAGCATGAAGATGAACACCTGAGTCATTACCGAGACCACTATACAGATAAGCACCGATCAAAGCATTTAACTGCAATCTTAGTGATATAGCAATTTCACTTCATTACCGAGGGGGGCAGAGCCACGCTGCAGGTACGGAGCCACGCTCCCAGGACACCATTGGAGCAGAGGCACAGACTGAGCCGTCTCTCATGTCATAGGCGCTGCAAGAACCCAAGCCCTCCACTTCGTGATCCTCATCATCGTTATTCAGGAAGACGATGCAGTCCCCCGGCATCACATCCTGAGGGACGTGAACAAACCTGGAGCAACGCCTCCGCAGGAACAGCACCTGGTTGTCGCCGATGGTCGTCACCTTTGTGTACTTTGGACTGCTGCAAGTCTGC
Source organism: Paspalum vaginatum (assembly GCA_030272315.1). Classification (NCBI taxonomy): domain Eukaryota; kingdom Viridiplantae; phylum Streptophyta; class Magnoliopsida; order Poales; family Poaceae; genus Paspalum; species Paspalum vaginatum. Next base: position 13,043,122 of record CM059016.1, on the reverse strand, counting down.
CGTGGACACCTCCGACTCGATTCGCCCGCTTGGGACAAACGTTGAGGAAGTGGGCCCTGGCTCCCCGTACATCATTTTGCGCACCATCAGCAATGCGTCGTGTGATTCGAATTCGACCAGGTAGAGCGTCTTCTTGGCCATGGTTAGAGGATAAGAGACACTGCTGATGGCCTTTCGAACTCGAGAAATCCATGGAGCTCCAGCTCTGTGGTCCACACTGACGTCGATCCGATCGTGTGAAGGGAATCGCCGAAGATGTCGAGGACATAGAGCTTTCCTTTGTGGAATGCTATATCGGCATACAGAGAAAAACTGTCTCTGTCTGGCATATGCACCGTCCACCAGGAGGCGGCCCCTGGCTTGCACACCGCAACCCGAGCGCTAGGGGTGTAAATGGTACGGATATTATTCATCCATATTCGAGTTCCGATCCGTTTAGAAAGGTTAAAATCTGATCCGTATTCGAATCTAGACATTTATTATTCGATCCGTATCCGTATCTGAGTACTCAAAGTTAGATAAATATGATGTCGATATATATTTGATAAATATCCGTATCCGAAGAAAAAATACGAAAACAAATACGGTATCAGCAGTATCCGTCCGTATTCGATCCGATTATACCCCTGCCGAGCGCTCCTCCGAAACCTGATGAATGTGGCGATGAGTTGCAGGGAGCAGAACACCAGCTTGTGCATAGTCAGTTGCTCGGGGGCGTCCTCCATGTCCTTCCAGGAGACGCCTTTCCGGACGCGGAACAGCTGGGGAAGCGTCACGGTGGCGTCGGAGAAAGGGTACCTCAGGAAGCAGCCGTCCTCGCCCGAGAATGCCAGCCAGTTGCCGCAGGCATCGGCGTAGCCCTCGCAGCCGGGGAAGCGGAGCGGCTCGCTGCCAGGGAGGCTGTACACGGTGCCGTCCGGGAGCGCGAGCAGCGGCGGCGGCGGGGGCAGCCGGACCTCCCGCGCGGCGGCGCGCCACTGGGGGCACACGGCGGCGAAGCGGACGCGGTCCACGTGCGCGAACAGGCGGAGGAGGACCAGGCCAGCGATCGAGGTCCAGCGGGATGTCCGACCACGACGAGCGTGAAGGCTGCTGCGTCCCCGCCATCGGTTGCTTTGAGCGAACAACCCTGCGTAGACAGAAGCACAGGACAGCCGCGGCTCAAAACTCAAACGACTGGAAGCGAAACGCCGGCCGAAGAAGAAGAAGAAGAGGGGTGCGGGGAAGCCGGTAACACGCAGGCAATCCGTCGAACACCTCGCGCGCGCGCCCGACAAGCGGCGAGAGCAAGAGGAGCCATGGGACGGAGGAGCGTGGAGGGCAGCCGTGCAGGGGAAGAAGAGGACTGTTTGAATTACCCGATATCGGCTACCGCGCGCGGTGGAAGGATCCTACTCCTGGCGGTGGCCGCGTCAGAGGCGGCGGCGGCCAACGGCCGAGCGGACGGAGAAGTTGGGGAGGACGGTCCTTTGGTCGGTGTGTCCAATTTGCCAAATAATTGGAAAAAGTCAACGTGACCCCAACTTTTGTATATTCTCACCTACACTTCGAAACCGGATTTTTATTAACACCCTAAACTACGGCAAAACCACCTAGAATAATATGTACTGTATATGTGAGGGAGTTGTACAATTTTTTTCTAAAAAACACCCACCAAAACTATCTAAGATTATTTGCTTAGTTTTACAAAATTTAGAGCGTTAAAAATCTGGTTTTAAAGGTGCAGAAAGTCATGTAGACTTTTTCTAATTTGTGAATTGTTGGCCATATGGTGGCATGCGCATGGGTGCATCTATTTGTATTTTGTTTTTTTGTTACTCTTATAAAAAAGACATAGGGATGCACCCTGTGAGCGCGAATAGCTCATTTTTCTACTGGTTAGATAATCTATTTTGGGAGCTCACGGATAACCAGCATTGCATAAGTAATATAAAAGTAAGTCCAAAATAATTAATAAATACTCCCTCCATACTTTTATAAATGACGTTCAGACAACAAATGTAGTGCAAAATGAACTAAATTTTTTATGTCCTAACATCAAATAAAAAAATATGGAGGCAGTAGAAATGATATTCATCTGTCAATAAATTTTAAGTAAAAATATGTCACATTTGTAATGTTTTGGTTTAAGAAAAAAATTGCTCTGACAGTGAAATAAAATTCTTTAGGTATTGAATCAAGGTGTTCTGGAAATTAGGGGCTGCCTATTTTTTAGCAAAAAAAGTATCGGATTTACAATGTGCCGATCTACCAAAAAAAATGTTCTTTCTAATAAATAAATAGTCATAGACAGAGAAATTAAATGTTCAAACTCTATGCCGTGTCTCCTATCATGGAGTGATGAATCCAAAGCTATTGGAATTTATGCCAATGGTCAGAAATCTCTCAAGCGGATTAACAAATAAATTTCTCAACTGGATATATGAACTTTCAAATAAAAACTCACTACCTAAAGAAATCTCTCAAATATAATCAGAAAATTTTCATGATCGAAGCTTTCTGCATTCTGAAGCCTACCAAAACATCTTATTTAAATCCCATCAAGTTATTCTTTGTTATTCTATAGCAGCAATTAACCAGTATTTGGCGACTGCATAGCTAATCACTAAAGGTTATGGTGTATCTATGGAATGTTTGCGTTTTTGAAGTTTGGGGACCTAGATGACACCCCTGACAAGTCTAGAGACCGCCGGTGAATTTTACTCAAAGGAAAACAGATCAACCGTCAATAAATTTTCCATGCAAATACGTCATATTTGCAATGTTCGTGTTTGAGAAAAAGGACTGCTTCGACGGTGAAATATAATGGTTTAGGTATAGAAACATGATGTTCTAAACATTAGGGTCTACCTGATTTTCTAATAAAACAATTATCAGATTTACAATGAGCTGATCTATGAATAAAATGTTGTTGCTATGAAATAAGTAGTTGTAGACAGAGAAATTAAACTGTCGAATTTTATCCCATTTCTCTATCATGGGCGGATGAATCAAAGCTATTGGATTTTATTCAAATGGTCAGAAATCTCTCAAGCGGATTAATAAATAAATTTCCCAATTGAATAACATAATTTTAAGATAAAAACTCACTACCTAAAGAAATATCTCAAATATGACTACGATTCAGAAAATTTTGTGACGGAAGCTAGTCTACGTCCTTCAACAAGAAGTCAACCAAAACGTTTTCTTTAATAAATGCCATGAGGCTATTCTTTGTTATTCTATAGCAGAAATTAACCAATATTTGGCTACTTCTTAAATTATCACAAAAGGTTATCGTGTCCATGGAATGCTTGCCTTCTGATTGCAGTATTCCTGAACCAAAAAAGGAGTTTATTAACTATCTACTCTATAATCTTTACTGTACTTTTTTAGGAGTAAATGCCTGCCTATACAATGCATTATAGATCTAGATCTGTGGATTAATTAATGCATTCCACACCAGCTTATGTTTCTCTGGACTAAAATATTTTGTGTTTCGTGACACATTTTTCAAGAAATGACACATGTGTTATACCAGCAGTACAAGCTTGATTTAATTATCTCAACACCTGAATAACCTCAATAGATGACCTTTTGGTGAGTCTACATGCAGGTTTTTGCAATTCGTGCGAACATTATTAGTGTGATCTCCAAGCTTCATGTTCGCAAATTATAACCTAATAAGTTCGGCAGTCCCCATTGGTTACTCTAGAGTATGTTCACACAATGTGTCCAAGTAGGCTAGCCAGTCATAGCAATTTTGGCCACCTAAATTAATCAGCCGACTAGTAAAGATGGTAATATGTTGGTTATAGTGCGTTGTGCCGTTTCTATATCAATCACGCACGGTTATAGCACGTTAAGGCGTTTTCATATCAATCACGGTTATGGTACATTACGCCATTTTCATATCAATCATTTCTAACTGTGGAAACACATGGGGGGTTGTTATATAATGACTTCTCGTTGGTAATGTAATACTCCGTAATTTTCTAAACACTTAAGCGCATTTGCATTTGACCCTAATTTTTCTCAAAATTTTGATTCAAATTTAAATTTGAGGCCTTTTTAAAAATTTGGAGTTTTCCAGGGGCAAAAATGTGAAAGGGTAGTTAAAATTAAGCCCTTCCACTTTTGTTTTTGGACCCCTGTCAAAATATGTAAAAATCTAGGGTTAAAAAAATGAAAAGGGTAAAAGTAAAAAAAAAGAAAAGAAAAAGAAAAGGGGCGAAGCCCCCGCGGGCCAGCTGGCCAGCCCGCGGCCACGCGCCCGCTGGGCGAGGCCCAGCCGGGGGCGGCGGCCCGCGTGGCGGCCGGCCCGCTCGCCACCCGCGCCCCCTGTCAGTCGGCGCTGACAGGTTTGGCTGCGGGGGGGGGGGGGGGGGCGGGGTCTTCTCCCCCGCGCGAGCGGCCGCGCCAGCGCTCGCCAGAGCTCGCGCGCTCGCCACCCGCCCGCGCCCCGCCGCCGTCTCCGCCGCCGTCACCGCCGCGACACCGCGCCGGTAAGCACGCCCCCACCCCGCTCCTTCCCTCTGCGCCACGCCGGGCGCCGGCCCGAGCTCGCCAGAGCTCGGAGCCCGCATGGCGCCGCGGCCACCGCGGCGTCGCCGCCGCGGTCCTCGCGCGCGGGAGCCCTAGGGTTCCCGCCGGCACGCGCATCGGGTGCGCCGCGGCCGCGCACACCCCGCGCCGTAGAAAATAGGTCGCCGCGGGCACCACCGCTGCTGCGAGGCTACCTCGCCGGCGCGTCGCGCCGGCGGGCGCCATGCCGCGGCGGGCGGCGACCGCGCAACGAAGAGAACGGGGGGGGGGAGAAAGGGGAAAAGGGGAGGGAAAGAGAGAGGAGCTCGCGCCGCACCCGAGGCCACCGCCGGCGAGGCCTCTCGGCCTCCGCCGCGCCGGATGGTCGCCGGCGCTGCCGGCGCGGCGACGCGCAGAGCGCGTCGCGCTCGGGCAGCCGCGCCGCGCGCCGGCCGGCCGGGCGAGCCGGGCGAGGCCGGCCGGCTGGGCCGCCCGCCCAGCTGGGCCGCTCGCCGGGCAGGCCGGCCTGCCAGGCCGCGCAGCGGCCAGGCCGAGCCGAAAGGCACGGCTGGGCCGCGCCTGAGCGCATGCAGGCCGCCGGCCCATTTTGGGCCGGGCCAGGCCGAAGGGAAACCTGTGCGATTTTTGAAGGGGGAAATTAGAACTTTTTGCTTTCTTCTTTTTTTGTGGGCTGGGCCGAATTTCAATAATATTTATGTTTTTCTTTTTCCTAAAATTTAATATGTTTATCTATTTTGCTTAAATGTAATATGTTTTATTTTAAATAGAAAAATTATTTATTAATTCATATAAAAATAATGTGATATTTCTAAAAAGAAAGTAAATTAGAGTTTAATTATTTTAAAAATTTTAGCCTTTATTTAAAAATGCAAAAAAATTCATAAAGAGCATTTAAAATAGAAAATTAATTCAAAAATCCATTTTTAATTATTCCAAAATTCCTAGAAAATTCATTTAAGCTTTAAAAATCATTTAAAAATATTTAAAAATACCTGGTAATTTGTTTAAAGCTTAGGACAATCATTTTAATTCGAAAAATATTCATCTTTAACCCCAACCACCCTTTTTTTTAGAAAATAGTACACTCCACTTTTTCAACAGGTTATATTTTAAAAACTCCTGCATATCATCAATTAGGCACGTTAGTCTCATCGCTCCTAGTTGAAGAATCTTCCACTGCAACGGAAAATCCGGAAGCCGGTGCGACCGAAGCATCCTTCACACCTGCAGGAGGAGACTCCGAGTCACTGACAGAGGCCGATCCTGTGACTCAAGGCAAGCCCCGGTGCATTACCCAGTTTTCTTAAATTCTTATTTTTAAGTCAGAGTTATGCTTGTGCATTAGAGTTAGGAGTTGATTGAAACCCTAGAGCATGATGATCCATTATCCAGCATATAATCCTATGCTCAGTAGATGGCTTAGGTGGCAAAAGCCTAGGAAGGAAATCTTTTACAGCAAGTTTTTGGTTGAGAAAAAAAATGGATAATAAATTGACAGGCATGCGGCGGGATCAGTTTCGCTTTCGTACTTTACATGTTATGATTAATTGCTATGGACCCTGATCCTGCCTGTGTCGCATAAGGCCGTCCGATGTGTGGCCTGGTTGGGCCGAACGCGCCTCATTCACTTACCGTCCTTAACGGGCTCCAGTAAGCCTTTCGTCCTGTTGTACCTAAGCGCGGAACTAGACGAGACCAACTGGAAGGAGGAGGTTGGGCGGGTGTCGAAGGACTGACACCCGGGTTCGGTGAGGATGGTTCCGGCTAGGTGGCACTGGATGTTGGGTTGTCGTATGTGGGGTCGGTGTACACACATATGACGGGTGTCTGAGTATCCCTCTCGAGAGGTGGAAACCGATTCGAATTGTCTGTGGCTTGTCGGTTGTAAGCTGCCTGATCGCGACCAACATCGTAGTAAGAGAATTGATCTTATTAATGATGAATGTTTGGTAACATGTTTGTTTGGGTGGATGCTGGTGGGTTAGTATAACAGGCATAACTTAGTTTGATCAGGTAATAACTAAAAGGGTGAACTAAATTCTAAAGCTAAGGATTTATTAATAGGCCTGCCGCAGTGTGAGTTGACCTAATCACCCCGGCCTTGAGTTAGGAAGTGGGTTTCGAACCAGTGGTCGGGTAAGTCTTGCTGAGTAATTAGTACTCAGGCTTCTTGCCTATGCTTTTTCAGGTACAGAATACACTTGGTTTGAATGGGACCCTTATCTGAATCCTCCTTTCTTCTGAACTAAGCCTGGCTATATCTGAAGAAGTTAGAGGTGTGCGTGAGTCGAAGGATCATGAGAACAATGCTACTTTTGTTTAATGGATGAGGAACTTATCATCCGGAACTGTAATAAGTACAAAACTTATGTGTAATATTTTAAATTATGTGATAAATGTGATGTGTATGTTGTAACCTGTGGACTCCTTCGAGAGTCGCCCCAAAATCAAGCTCGATCCGGATGGGAAGGCCAAGTCAGGATAACTACATCCTGAAGGACTACCGAGGTTAGTTCGGATCTAGTGATTAAGCACTAAATTCGAATTAATCTAGACGGTTCTGCCACAGGTAACGAACCTGAACGTCATAATCTCCCCAAGTATCTTGTCCAAGATCTCTTGAATGCATAAGATTTTTAAAAAAATGTGCAAACATATTCAGTTAACATAATTGCAATTTTTTCATCACTTTTTAGAGAAAAATTTCAATAAAATCTCTCATTTAAAATAAAAACTTTAAACGTAAGAAAAATCTCCCTTTTCAGATAAATTCCTTAGAATGATACATATATAGTTGATAGAGCACATTGCCAAGTTAGAAATTTTGTGATTGAACTCAAGCCGCATCCTTCGAGGAGCCTTTCACAAAGTAACCTATTCCTTGTTATTATTTAACACCAATTTCCCCATATTTGACTGCCACTATACTCATGATGTATGCATGTAATGTTATCCTTGTGATTGAGCATTTGGAATTAAAAATATGCCTAGCTATCTACTTAGAATCATCAGTATATTTTTGTAGCAATAATAAAATCCTACCATAATATCTTGGTATGGCTACTGGCCTAGGCTCTTCTTTGGGTCTATATAAACACCACCCTTCCCCTTGTTCATCACAACACGAAAGCAACCATTTCCATTTCCATTTTGTAATTTAAGCATTGTTGTAGCTAGCTAGCTAGCTAGGTTTTAGCAAGGGTGCTATGCCACGCAAGAAGGTGAATCTCCAATGGATCTCTAACACCTCAACCCGACGTTCGACATACAAGAGACGCCTTAGTGGCTTAGAAAAGAAGGTTAGTGAGCTTGCCACACCCTGCGATGTGAAGTTGTGCTTGGTGGCATATGGAGATGGCGAGGCCCAGCCAACGGTATGACCCTCTAACAAAGAAGAAGCCAAGCAACTCCTTATAAAGTTTAAGGAGATGCCAGAAGTTGGTGCCTTCAAGAAGGCAACAACTCAAGAGTCTTCCCTGGACAGCCGTGGCTCCAAGATTCATGAACAGGTATGCAAGTTGCAACATGAGAACCACAAGAGTGATACCTTGTACCTCCTCCATGAAAGCATGGGTGGAAGCCGCTCGGCCCTCACTGGCACCTGCGAAAGTGACATTACTAGTCTTAGGGACGTTGTAGAGAAGAAGATGACCAAAGCCACTACACTACTTAAGAATCTTGTTGGGAAGCAGGGAGCCCTTCCAAAGGTGCCATTAGTGCCGCCACCAATATCTTCCTCATCACAGACTTGGGCTTCTTCCTACAACCACCCAGAGATGCAAAGAATGGCACCACCAGAGAAACACCCACGCCTGCAGGAGGACTGGCAGGTCACAGGCCCTACCTTGAATGATGGGGAGCTTAGTGCAATGTTTTCAAGTGTCTTTGCAGGCAACAACAGCGGACCAAGTAGCAGTGGGTGCGATGGGATGCAACCTTACAACCTGGTACCTTACTCCAGGTTCCCATAGGGGAACTCACTTTTTCTCGTATCACATGGCCAACACTTCTATTGTTTTCATTGCATCTTGTCGTGTCATTCATGTATGTCTCTTCTCCGCCAGAGCAGAATGGTTCGAGTTATCCTTTGTGTTGTTGCTGTACAGTTTCGTGTCTAACATTAGGATGCTTGCATGCATGCATCTTTGTATCCCTTTCAATTGTTTAGATCAATATAATTGTTGGCTCTTATATTTAGGTGTTGTTGTTGATTTGTTTGTGCATATCCAAGATATGAATCAAGTTTCTAAGAAATCTGAGATGTGTTCGTTTGGCTAAAACAGTTATGAGGTTTAGGGTTTCTATTTATTGTTTTGGCTTTATACAGTCCCTCAATGTGAATCATATGACTATATGGCACAACTCACCTCTTCTTATACTCAAAGAAAAAAATGATGGAACGTTTCAAAATGGCCGTCCATGGGCTAGTACAAGTTCAATAATTACGTTGGTAATTGGCTTCCGGTTGTAAGCTAAATATATGCATCTAATATCATGCGAAATACATGCCCTAGTGGGAAAGGATAGCCAATTAGGGCATTCCTCTATATTCGTTGCAATAATTTTCCCTTTTTTGTCTATAAATTTACTAAGTAAATTTTGATTACGTAGTTTGCTAATATGTACTAGTAAATCAAATACAGTAGTGTTTACCCAAATGCTAAAATGTTAAACAGTCACTCACTTAGCCATTTATTCAGGCTAAATGGCTATTTTAAATGGTTTAAACAAGATAAATAGACGAATAAATGAAATAATCGGCTAATTATGGGGGATGTATAGATATATGGTATCTGTGCAATAATTAAGTGGGAAATGTATCAATGTTAATAATCTTAACCTTAGCTCGAAAGGTTGAATCATTCTTCTACCGTGGTTTTGTCAAATAAGTTATAATAATATTAGTGGCCACTGCGTTGAAAAGCTAAGCTTTTGTTGATAGGAAAAAAAAGGTTATTAAGGCCATTACAGTGATCCTCACAAGGCTCCTCCGGAAAAACATGATAAATCTAAAAGAGTTACGCTACCGGTCTTTAAACTTGAGTGAGTGAGCGTGTCATGTAGGTCCACAAACTTCTAAAATGCCCGTTCCGGTCCATAGACCGTATTCGGGTCTCTTCAGAGGTTCAAACCGGTCCTAATTTGCTCCACATGGTGACATGGCGTGCTGACATGGCTGCTCCATCTACGATTTTCTTCTTCCGCTCTCTCTACCCCATGGCTGCCGCTACACCTACCCCTCCCTCCTCCAGCTGCCCTTCCCAGCTGATATGTGCGCACACCGCCGCGCCGGGGACGAGGCCTACCTTGCTCTGCGCGTACCTCGCTGACGCCAAAGCCGACGACGGAGAGGCAGCGAGCAGGGCTGGGCGCCGGCGAGTGCGGCAGGCAGGCTCCGAGCATGGCGGGAGGGGCAAGCGGCTGGCGTGCTCCGATCCGTGCGCGGCGGGCGTCCTACGCGGGCGGGCTGGCTCCGCGAGGGGGGCGGTCTCCGCTTGCAGCTCACCCTCCGACGACGTACATGGAGGGTCTCCTCCTGGGCAGCGAGGTCAGCGTCGAGGACGTGGCCAACGTCCGCGATGGCCGAGACAGAGAGGTCAGTGCAGCAGATAGGGCAGGTGACGTGCGTTGTGAGCCCTGCGGCAGTGCGGCGCGCCTCGACCTGCCGCCGCCGAGGGCCGCGGACGACGAACACGGCGGCCGCGACGTCAACGTTGGCGTGGCCATGGCGCCGGGGCGCGTGCCCGCCGCCGTCGCGTTGTCAGAGTGGCATCGGAGCAGCCCCTCCTCATCATCTGCGGGTGGTGCGAACGCGCCGGGGAAGCTGGCGCCTGGCGACGGTTGGAGGAGCTACAAGGAGGCCGGCTAGAATGGAACAATGGCGAGGACGACGATGAGCTGTGGGCAGAGCAACCTCTCCCGTGAGGGAGAGAGGCGACTGTAGTCTAGAAAAGGGATTAGCGGTGTAATCGGATAATTATCTGGATAGTATTTTTTCATCCATGGTGAGCAAATAGGACATATAATTTTTCATACAAATTTATATTATTGTTTTTGGTGTTAAGATTGTTAACGTCCATAAAAAAATGATCCAAAATCTATTGTATATTTGCTAACTAAAATGAGTTTTGACGTAATCATATTCGGATACGATCGGATACGGATACTTTTTAACATTTTTCTATATTGAAAAAAATAAGGCATAAATTTTTTCATCCAATTTTATATTTTTATTTTTTATAATGAAATTGTTAAAATGCATAAAAATGAGCACAAAATTCATTCTATATCTATTTTTTTAAATCAAATTTGTTCAGAAAATTCGGATATCCATTTACGCCCCTAAAAGGGATGGGTGTGTTTCTATAACTATCACGTGGTCTCCACATCATCATCCACTTCAGTATGCCATATCACCATGCAAAACCCGATTGGACCTCGGATGAAACCCGAACATAGTTTATGGACTGGGATGGACATTTTAAGATGACACTTTCGCTCAAGTTTAAAGACCGACAGTGTATTTTAACACACGTATAGGTTTCTAATTCTCAAAAAATTAGAAACACATGTATATCTATTTGGTATCTTCTAAAAATAACTATAGGTTTTACTTTTTTTAAAAAAAGTAACCACTATATCATTATAAAAGATTATTTATTTTAACTTCCTAGATTTGTATTTACCTGCCTATAGTATTATAAAATATGTTTTAGAGTAATTCCTAAGTTTACATTTAAATTACCACATATACCATTATGAAGATGGTTTAAGTAACACCTAAATTTCTCTTTATCCACCAATGCCATTATAAAAGGATAGTTAAATAACAACTTAAATTTTCATTTAAATTATCTGTCAATATCCTTATGGAGGATAGTTCAAGATAGAGAATTTTTAAAATAAAAAAAATCTGACCATCTATCCAGTAGATTTGAGAAACAATAGTCACTGAATCTATCGCGTTCTTTCTTAAAAATTTTAGGAAAACGTTTAGATAACCACATATGCTTAGGTATGTACTACAAATAACCTCTTCACATCTAAAACCGGACGTTCTATGCATTAAACTTTGCGGAAACAGTCAAAACTCCGCATTGACGGGTATTGATGGGTGGTTTTGATTACATAGAGAGCCACGGTGGTGCTACTATCCACAGTGGTATGGGGCTGCCCCTATGAGCGAGCAAATTAAGCGTGACTATATGAGATCGGCTGTGGCCTCGCCCTTCGCTGTTCACCGCAGCATCTCCCCTCCCGCACAACGGGTGAGCCCTCGCCCTTCGCCGTCTATGGTCCACGGATCGCTACGTGCTCGTAGTCGCAGATGCTTTAGACCCGCAGTTTATTAGTGCCATCTCCAAGCTTCTTGTCTGTGGACTATAACGTACCACGTATTCTAGAGTATGGTCACACTGTATCTAAGTAGACTAGCCAATCTTCTATTTTCTATACCTAAATAGATATATCCCACTATACTATTTTTCTAGACATGCATAAAGCCATGTCATCTCAGAACCCACTAAGTTAAATGCCGCATCACCATCCACTCATCATCCACTAATCCTTTAATTTATATCTTATGTCGATCTCATGCATGCGATGTTTTTCTGTGGCATACGCATAGAGTATTGTTTAAAATATTGTTTAAATTCATGTTGGCCATCTAAAATTAGTAGGCCGACTAGTAATGATGTTGTTTATAGTACGTTACGCTGCTTTCATATCAATCACTTCTAATAGTGGAAAATACATGGGGTTTGCTATATAACGACTTCTCGTTGCTAACGAATCTGAACGGCATAGTCCCAAGTATCTATTCCAAGATCTCCTGGAGCTAGAAACCTCCAAATGCACAAGATCCTCTTTTAACAAATGTGCAGAAATTTTCAATTAATTAAATCACACACTTTTCACCACTTTCTAGAGCATGTTTTTTTAGAACAACTTTAAAAATAAGAAAAATATCTCTTTCCAGAGATATTCATTAATTAGAGTGGCACATATATACTAGAGAGAACACAATGCAAGCAAAGTTAGAATTTTTATACTCGCTGTCGCTGCAGATGCCCGGCCGTGAGCTGCGTCGTCAGCTGGGGCCGCCATCTACTCGGACCATGCTGAGCGCACCTTGGACCTCTGCGTGGGGACGATATGCTGGACAGGCCCGCCTCCGCCCTCCGCCACGGCGCGCCGGTCGCCGTGCGGGCGTCGTCGTGCAGCACGCCGAGGCGTTGGCCGGCTGCCACCAACACGAGGTGCCGCATGACGGACGGAAATAGCCACATCGTAAGGACTTGTCTGCCTCACGGTGCCCAGTCCCAGCAACAGTCAAATATATACTCAAATATCCATGCCGGTTGCATCTTACTGTATTATCTTATTAGTGTTTGGATGCTGTTCTGCCAGGCAGCTTGGCAGCCAGGCATGCATCTCAGCCCCAGGCGATCAAAATCGGACGCCTGGGATGGAAGCATGGGCCAAGTAGCGTCGGCCACGCGAGCCATCCAAACAAGCCTTAAAATAGTTTTGGCCATATTATTTACCCATCGCTAATATGAACGACTTGGAATATATGGAACAAGTGATTGCCAAACGAAGATGACGATACATTCAATTCCAAGTCCTCTTGGGTGCGTAACTACTTAAGATAAAAAGGCAATCTAGATTCAGTAGCATCACTGCAGCACACAGTAGTAATCTACGCAGCTAATGCAGTACTACGGTACTGCCACTATCGCTGTTCTTAACCAATGAGCACTCTAAACGTCAGGGACTCGATCGGGGGTTATGTTGATTTTTTCTAAATTTTACCACTCTGCTATATTGAAACATTATTCAAAGTAGCCCACTAAACTTTGCATTTAAATTATGCACTTATACTATTACGAAACGAAAGATGATTGAAATTAATGTAGGCCCAAATATGCATCCCTAATAGCTAATATATGTGTAACCTCTTTGATTGTAAATTACCAACCTCTATCGTTAGTAAAATAAAAGAGTGCGCTAGCTCAAATGTACAACATATGATATTATAGAAACACAGAAAAAAAAAGTCTAAGTTACCCGTTTCTTCCACTAAAATTTCGATTAAATAGTAGTAGTTGTTATTGCAGTATGTTGCTAGATGAATTTTTGTATTCCTCCATTTAATTTCCACCCAGCTGAGGAACTCAGTCGTGTCATGGTGGTGTTGGAGAAAGGCTCCCTCAGGAAGCAGCCATCCTCGTTCGATCGAGAATGCAAGCCCTTGCCACTTGCAGTGGGGAAAGCGGAGTGGGAGCGCGAGCAGCGGCAGCGGTGGGGGCAGCCGGCCGGACCTCCCCGGCGGCGCGCCACTAGGGCTAGGGGCCGTGGACTAGGCCAGCGAGCTCCAGCGGGATGACCGACCACAACGGCACGAAGGACGGTGGCAAACTACTCCTGGCGGTGGCGTCAGCTCCGCCGGATCTGCGTGCTGTAGCTCTTCTCCACATGCCATGTCCAGTCCTACCGCCCCATCCAGGAGGAGGCGACCCCACGATGGTGGACATCGGCAAGCGGGTTTGCCTCATGGTGCGGTCAACTGTCGGCAGGCGGTGTGCGCGGCGCGAGCGGTGGGCGGCGAGCGCAGCCGATGGTGGAGCGCGTGGGGAGAGAAGCGATGAGGGGAGAGATGAGGGTTCACGTCACGCCCAATCAGCATGCCATGTAGCACGTTTAACCCTGATTATGGGAGTTAGAGCCTAGGTGACACAATTAGCAAGTTCGAGGATTTAAATATGTTTTTTTTGAAGTTTGGGGACCTAGATGACACCCTGACAACTTTGGAGACCGCAGGTAAACTTTACTCAAAAGAAACAGATGAGTTGTCAATAAATCTTTCATACAAATACATCATATTTGCAATGTTCATGTTTGAGAAAAAATTGCTTCGACGGTGAAATAAAATGCTTTAGGTATAGAAACATGATGTTCTAAACATTAGGGTCTGCCTGATTTTGTAGCAAAAATATTATCAGATTTACAGTGAGCTCATCTACGAATAAAATGTTCTTGGTATGAAATAAATAGTTGTAGATAGAGAAATTAAACGGTCGAATTTTATCCCATGTCTCCTATCATGGAGGGATGAATCCAAGCTATTGGATTTTATTCAAATGGTCATAAATCTCTTATGCGGATTAACAAATAAATTTCTCAACTGGATAAATGAATTTTAAGATGAAAACTCACTACCTAAAGAAATCTCTCAAATATGACTACGATTCAGAAAATTTCGTGACGGAAGCTAGTCTGCATCCTTCAACAAGAAGCCAACCAAAACGTTTTAATTAATAAATGCCATGAATCTATTCTTTGTTATTCTATAGCAGCAATTAACCAATATTTGGCTACTGCCTAACTTATCGCAAAAGGTTATCGTGTGCATTAAATGTTTGCCTTCTGATTGATGCATTCAAGAACCAAAAAAGAGGTTTATTAACAATCTGCTCTAGAATCCTTACTTTTTTTTTGTAGGAGTAAATGTCTGCCTAATACAATGCCTTATAGATTTATAGTTTTAAAACATAGATTTCGATGTGTGGAAGTAATGCATTCCACACCATCTTATGTTTCTCTGGTCTACACTATTTTGTGTTTTGATGACTTTTTTTTTAGAACATGTGTTATACCAGCAGTACAAGATTGATTTAATTATCTCAACACCTAAATAACCTGAATAATTCACATGACCATTTGGTGAGTCTACATGCAGGTTTTCTCAATTCGTGTGAACATTATTAGTGTGATGTCCAAGCTTCATGTTCGCAAATTATAACCTAAAAAGTTCGGCAGTATCCATTGGTTATTCTAGAGTACTATGTTCATTCAATGTATTCGAGTAAGCTAACCAATCAAAGAAATTTTGGCCACCTAAATTAGTCGGCTGACTAGCAACGATGGTAATATGTTGGTTAAAGTACGTTACGCAGTTTTCATATCCATCACGCACAGTTATAGTACGTTACACAGTTTTCATATCAATCATGGTTATAGTACGTTACGCCGTTTTCATATCAATCACTTCTAACTAAGGAAACACGTGGGGGTTGCTATATAACGACTTCTCATTGCTAACGAACCTGAACGGCATAGTCGTCCCATAGTATCTTGTCCAAGATCTCTTGAATGCGTAAGATTTTTTAACAAATATGCAAACATCTTCAATTAATATACACTTCTTCATCACTTTTTAGAAAAAAAAACTTCCAATAGAAATCTCTAATTCGAAGTAAAAACTTTAAAAATGAGAAAAATCTTCCTTTCTATAGAAATTCATTAGAGTGATAATACATATACAGTATAGAGCACATCTCAATGTTAGAAAATTGGTGATTGAACTCAAGCCACATCCTTCGAGGAGCCTTCCAAAAAGTAGCATATTCCTTGTTATTCTTTAGCACCAATTTACCCACATTTGATCGTCACTATACTCATGATGTATGCATGTAATGTTATCCTTGTGATTGAGCATTAAAAATATGCTTAGCTATCTACTTAGAATCATCACTATATTGTTTTAGCAATAATAAAATTCTACCAAAATAGCTCCTCCTTGGTCTATATAAACACCATCCTTCCCGCTTGTTCATCTCAACACCAAAGCAACCATTTCCATATGCATTTTGTAATTATTTAAGAATTTCTATAGTTGGCTAGCTAGGTTATAGCTAGGGCACTATGCCGCGCAAGAAGGTGAATCTCCAGTGGATCTCCAACACCTCAACCCGGCATTCGACATACAAGAGACGCCTCGCTGGCCTAGAAAAGAAGGTCAGCGAGCTTGCCACACTTTGCAATGTGAAGGTCGGGTTGGTGGTGTATGGAGAAGGCGAGGCCCAGCCCGTGGTATGGCCCTCGAACAAAGAAGAAGCAAAGCAATTCCTTATAGAATTTAAGGAGATGCCAGAAGTTGGTGGCTTCAAGAAGGCAACAACTCAGGAGTCTTACCTGGAGAGTCGTGGCTCCAAGCTCCATGAACAGGTATGCAAGCTGCAACATGAGAACCAAAAGAGTGATACCTTGTACCTCCTCCATGAAAGCATAAGTGGATGCCGCCTGTGCCTCACTGGCACTAGCGAAAATGACCATAGTAGTCTTAAGAACGTTGTAGAGATGAAGATGAGGAAAGTCACTGCACTGCTTCAAAATCTTGTTGGGAAGCAGGGAGCCCTCCCAGAGCTGCCATTGGTGCCGCCACCAATATCGTCCTCATCACAGACTTGGGCTTCTTCCTACACCCACCCTGAGATGCAAAGGATGGCGCCACTAGAGGAACACCCACACCTGCAGCAGGACTGGCAGGTCACGGGCCCTACCCTGAACGACGGGGAGCTCAGCGCAATGTTTTCAAATGTCTTTGCAGGAAGCAGCAGTGGACCAAGTATCAGTGGGTGTGATGGGATGCAGCCTTACAACCTGGGACCTTACTCTGGGATCCCACAGGAAGAGTAGGGGAACTCACATTTTCCCATATCGTATGGCCAGCACTTCTATGGTTTTCATTGCATCTTTTTGTGTCGTTCATGTATGTCTCTGCTCCATCAGTGCAGAATAGCTCGAGTTATCCTTCGTGTTGTTGCTTTACAGTTTTGTGTCTAGCATCAATATGTTTGCATGCGTCTTTGTATCCCTTTCAGTTGTTTAGATCAATATAATTGCTGGCTCTTATATTTATATGGTGTTGTTGATGTGCATATCCAGGATACGAATCAAGTGTCTAAGAAATCTGAGATGTGTTCATTTGGGTAAAACAATTATGAGGTTTATTGTTTCTATTTATACCGTTCCTGAATGTGAATCATATGACGATAGTGCATAACTCGCCTCGTCTTATACTCAAAGAAGAAGAGGATGGAATGTTTCAAAATGGTCCTATGGGCCTACATAGCCTAGTTTAAGTTCAATAATTACCTTTAATAATTGGGTTCGGTTGTAAGCTAAATTGTGCAATTTTATAGTGGTTGTAAAGTTTTTTTGTACAACCTAATACCACCTCACTAGCTATTTGTGACTATTGATTTGAGAAAGGGATTGGTACCAGTCTCACATTTTCCCTATATCGGATCCATCGATTTGGTACTGTCTATTCTCATTTCATTGGTACCACCTGGTACCACCAATTTTTACACCGTTATTTTTACACTTGGTACCAGCCTCTCATTTTTTTACCAAACATTGTAAAAACTCCCCAGCTAAATATAGGTATTTAATCTCTACAAGTTTTATTGTGGTTAGAAAAAATAAATAATTATATAGAAAGTACTATATATGTGGGACCAGTACTAAAAGAAGACAGTACCCATATATTGTTTAATTCACTAAAGGCCCTATTGGTAATTATTTATTAATTGTGGCCAATAAAAGTTCTATAGTAGAGGTGCCTCTTGGTACCGGTGGGTACTTTTTCAACCACCGTAAAACACCTCATCTAATCTATGTGCATGTCCTATTTAGAAAAAGGATATACACATCAAGGTTTTCTCCAGATTAAACCTCTTGCCTCTGTTTAGTCATAATGATCCTCAAAGCATAACTCAACTACAACGGTGTCAATTACTGTAGGATCACCTAAGCATCCGACCCAAGAGGGAAAAGAAGTGAATTGGATCATTTATTGCTTTCTAATCCTATGGCTCAATTCTAGTGCATAAGATAAATCTAAATCATCTTACACTAAGGTTTATTTTGTGACCTTCTATTTACCTAAAGAACTTGTAGCGTAGAAAAGCTTAAAAGATCAGCTAAACTAGGATTGTACATAATTGCCATAAGTAAAGAGGTGGCAACAGTGGCAGACCCAGAGTTTAAACGGAGCCTGGGCGATGTCAAGATAGTTGTATCTTCCTAGCTCATAGAAGAATAGGATTGCACTTAGATTAAAAACATGAACAGAGATAAACATACTATTCTCTTAGGGAACTCAACGATGGAGCCTAGGCGACCGCCCGGCCTTGCCCTCACCTGGGTTCACCTTTGGGTGGCAAGGAGGGTGCAAACTCTATAGAAGACCTCCGCTACATCCACGTCGGTTCTCTGCCTAGGCAGCAAGAGCTAATTGTCTTGCTATGGCCACCAATTTCACTGGTAAACAAAGATTAGCTGTCGATAAGTCACCAAGACAAGGTCATCTCCATCATCTCTCAGTCACACCACATCACCGTCTTCATTGCTGAGCCTTAACGCTAAGTTGAGGTGTCCTTGTCTGTGCACAAAGTGTCACGCCTCTCCACACCAAGTTGGATGGTGAAACAACAAGTACAAGATGCTTGCGGTAGTAAAACTGAACTCTCACAAGAGCTAGTCCAAATCAATGTGCTAAGCAAACTTACAAAGCTCTCTCAAGTTTGGATGGAACACTAAGCTCATTTTTCATGGTTGGAGTGGGTAGCACCTCCACACTCTTGGAGATCTTCAACTCACACATGTAAGGCTCTTGTGGGAGAAGGGGTAAAATAGCCCACATACACCCCAAAAGAGGCATTGAAAAAAGGATGATAAAATATATCAACATTAGTTAAACATAACTAATGCTAAGAAAAGTGACATCTTTAACTTAATTGATGTTCAAATTTTCCCAATAGCCATTATAGTGGCTAGTCTAATTACAAAAATGTAATGTCAGTCTTGTCAATGACCATCTCTCTGGTCAAATACATTGATGCTCATATTGAATTGATGTTGTTTAACCGGTGATCATGTTTTCCTAGCCTTCATTTCGTCGAATTCGAAGTCGCACCGATGAGTGTATTTCCACACATGTCCATTTAAACAATGTCTTAAATCATCTTTGGTTCAAGTCACTATTCCTCAAATGCATGGACATTTGTATTCTATACATCATCGGTTTAACCGATGTATAGAATTTTCCTGAGTTTGCTATGTTGACTCTTGTTCCTCTCTGCATCCCCTAGAGCTAAATAGCTCATAACATGCATCTATACAAGTTTAATAATCTAAATGTTATTTGTCAATCAGTCATCAAAACAAATATACCAAAATGTATCTTCAAAGCCATTTTTCTACAATCACTCGCCACAATAAGTCAGCACCTTGACTTCCCACCTGCTACATAGCCTCAAGAGGAACTTGGGCCACAAATTTCTCTTGCTACCATGAAATTGTTATAGATGATCCAATCAAAACATGCTCCCTAAAAACTTTTACTAAGCCATTTACATGGAAACAATAACCTAAGATCCCACTATGGTGCCTCCACAATAGAATGAAAATGTTACCGAACTAAAACAGCATGAAGAAAAGTAGCGCTGAGCTAAACATTCACCCACTTTGATGTATGTAATACAATCACAGTGAGCCATATCAGTCGCCTAAAATTTGTTATTAACTATTAAGGAGGCTAAATATTGGTTAAAGATTGTTGCACATGTTTACTCTTAGTAGTTTCAAACCATGGAAAACACGCGAGGGTTGCTAACTATGTAAATGGCATAGTCACGACTATCCCTCCTCCTTTCTCCTCCCAGAGCCAACAACCTCTGAAGTAACGTGCAAAAAAACATTCAATTAATATACTTGCACATATTTTATCTCCTTTGAAGAAAACATTTAGTGGAAATCTCTTAGGTGGACTACAATTAAATCTGTCAATTGGAGAATTCAAAAAAGAGCTCTCAACATAGAGAAATTCATTGCAGTGATATATTATAAATAACTATGAGTTTTGAAAATTTTTTGTGACGATAGTACGTATCCTTAAAGGATCCTTGCATGATGTCCTTATTAAATGATGTTTAGCTGTCCCTTATCATTATTATTTTTCACAAATTAATCGATATTTGACTGTAGTCTAACATATCATACAATGCTTATGATGAATATGTATGCATTGAATATTTTCCTTGTGATCAATACATTAAAGAAGCACAAATATGCTTAGCAATCTATCCCAACAATCTTTACCATATTTTTTCAGAATTAAATACCTTCGATAATAGAAATAAAAGCGAAATGATTGCTTTAGTATTGAGGTGAAACTAGGTTAAGAGTGGTCTTTATATGCATATATAGACCCGAGGAACCCACAACAACTTATCGTGGCAATAAATGACATAATGATGCCCCATCTCCCCCTCTTGGACCTGTCAACCTCCGAATGCATATGAATTTAAAATAATACGCAATAATATAACTACACAAATTTTCCATCCCTTTAATTCAAAGTAATTTTTTGTATAAATTTCTTGGATGGACTAAAAAAGTCTCCTAGTAGGAGTAGAAAACATTCAGATTAAAATAAGAGCACCCTACGTAGAGAAATTCATTAAAGTTACATATTTTATATGACACCACAAATTATAAAATTTTGTGACTGATGTTAGGCCACATCCGTCAAGGAGCCTTCCGAGATATTGTGTTAATGCTATTAAGCTGTCTGTTTTTATTATTCTTTAGAACAACTAACCTATATTTGACCATGATCTAACCCATTAAACAATGCCTATGGTGTATGCACAGTATACTTTCCATGTGATCGGTGCATTGAAGAAGAACAAATAAAGATGCTTTGGTGTCTAATCAATATTTATCAATGTATTTTTGAAGGGTTAAATACCTACCATAATACAAAAAAAAAAGTGAAATGACAGCTTTAGTTGAGGTGAAACTGGGAGAAGGGTGGTGTTTATATACACAAAGACCAGAGCGGGATCCCAGGAACATTCAATTAATATAACTAGAAAAATTTTCATCCCTTTTAAAGGAAAAATTAGTAGAAATTTCTCGGGTGTACCAAAAAAATAAATCTCTTAATCGGAGTAGAAAACATCTAAATTCAAAGAAGCACTTCTAACCTAGAGTAAGTGTGACTGGGAGATAGAATTTTTTTTATCACACACTGCTCATCATGTATGAATGGGATGTTTTAAAAAATATTCTTAGATATCTGTTCATTTAATAAGAAAATTATTCTTAGATATCTATTCGAGAATGATTACTATATTTGGTAGGATTAAATACTTGTCATATCATAGCATGCTTAGGTGTGCTATAAATTTCGGTGGGCTCCACTAACTTATATATGACCATTTTTGGCACCGTCTCCGTGTGGACATGAGAAAGCCGCCGAACGGGCTACATGCTTTTCTATGCCGCGCTTTAGCCACAAGGTGTGATTTGCATAGGAAAACACTAGAAGTAGGGCCCATGAATAGTCTCGCTTTCTCAAGACCCAACAATGCCTATATAAACACCACCCTACTCTAGGTTTCACCTCAACACTAGACCAACAATTTCACTTTTCTTTGCAAGATTTCGTAGAATCATAGTAGCTAGGAGCTAGTTTATTGCCAGGCTGCTATGGCGCGCAAGAAGGTGAATCTCTAGTGGATCTCCAACAACTCAACCCGGCGTGCGACATATAGGAGACGCTGTGATGGCCTGATGAAGAAGGCTGATGAGCTCACAAAACTTTGTGGCATCAAGGCGTGTGTGGTGGTGTACGATGAGGTTGAGAGCAAGGGCGAGGCCAAGCCAGAAGTGTGTCCCTCCATTGGAGAGGTCAAGCAACTTATCATCAAATTCAAGGAGATGCCCGAGGTTGGTAGCTTCAAGAAGATACAGAATCAAGAGACCTTCCTCGACAGCCGCTGCTCCAAGCTTCGTGAACAGGTGCACAAGTTAGGCCATGGGAATCGTGAGGATGAGACCTTGATCCTCCTGCACGACAAGATGGATGGGTGCCACTTGGGCCTCACTGGCATGGCCGAAGAGAAACTCGTCAGCGTTAGGAAGAATGTGGAGATGAAGATGTGCAAAACCAAAGCATTGCTTCAGCAGATCATTGGACAGGAAGCGCTCTCAGAGCTGCCATTGGTGCAGCCAAAAGCATCATCCTCTTCACAAACACAGGTTTCTCCCAACAACTGCACCGGCATGCAAAGGATGGCTCCACCAGAGGAATACCAGCACCTAGAGCATGACTGGCAGCTCACTGACCTAGTCATGAATGGAGGGGATCTCGACACTGTGTTCTGGAGTGCCATGGCTGGTAGCAGCTGTTAACATCAGTTGTAAGCCTCGTTCTGTACTTGGCACGTAGATTAGTCCTGCATGTTTACTTGTTCAGTATCCTGCATGTTTACTTGTACAGCATCATGCACGCGCACGAGCTCCAGATTGTGGTCAGCCGTGCGCATAGGGGGCATGGCGAGAATAGCTCGTGCATGCCCAGACTCCAGAGCGCGAGCGCGTCGTGCGGGACGTGGGGATGGACGCGATCCAAACCACGACGCGAGTGGCCTCCGAGTCTTTAGTTCCTTCCGTTTTTGATTGCATAATAAAAGGAGAAGAAAGCCCCGAAAAGCTGCAGCTTCATCGCAGCACAAATTCCTCGCGTTCAGTCTTTACTCGCAGCCGCTCGCCATTGCCAAGCTCGGAACATCCTCGGGCGCTCGCCGCCGGTGCAAGCCACCACCGCGAGACTAACAACTGGTATCAGAGCTGACGTCATCACCCTAGGGACCTGTGCGCCATGGTCACTCCGCAGCCGAGCCGCTCGCCACGGAGGACATCGCCCAGGAGATCACCGACGCCGCCGACGCAACGCCGCGGCGGCCGTTCGCCATCCCGGCGGCCACGGCGAGGACATGTAGTGGAGCGGATTGTGGAGAAGGTTGCGTCGGCAGGCCCGGCCAACTACCCCATCCTCACTAAGAACAACTACAACGACTGGTCATTGCTCATGAAGATCAAGCTGGAGGCCAGGAGTCTCTGGGAGGCTGTCGACACGGGCGACGTCGAGTTCCACGTCGACCGCATGGCGCTGGACGCGATCTGCAGCGCCGTGCCCCCGGAGATGATCTCCACCCTCGCGACCAAGCCGTCGGCGAAGGAGGCGTGGGAGTGCGTCAAGACGATGCGCATCGGCGACGATCGTGCTCGGAAGACGACGGCACAAAAGCTCCGGCGCGAGTACGAGCAGCTGACTTTCCGCGACGGAGAGGCAGTGGAGGACTTCGCCGTGCGACTCACCGGCATCGTCAACCAGCTCGCCACCCTCGGTGATCCTGAGCCCGGCCCCAAGGTGGTGGAGAAGTACCTCCGCATCGCGCGGCCGAAGTACAAACAGCTCGTAATCTCCATGGAGACGCTCCTGGACATCTCCACTCTCAGCGTGGAGGAGGTAACTGGACGCCTCAAGGCTGTTGAGGACGACGACGCCGACGATTCTCCCCCAAAGTCCATCTCCATCGGTGGTAAGCTCTATTTTTCTGAAGAGCAGTGGCTTGAACGCTACAAGAAGAAGGACCAGGAGTCCTCCCGCGGCGCCGGTTCAAGCAACCGAGGCAAGCGTCGTGGACCAGGCAAGAGCCGCACTCAGGAGGCCGGCAAGTCCAACGGCGGGGAGAACGCCGATGCCGGCAAGACCCGCAACACCGACAGGTGCAAGTACTGCGGGAAGATCGGCCATTGGGCCAAGGAGTGCAGGAGCCGGCTTCGTGACGAGGCCAAGGGGCAGGCCCATGTGGCCCAAGACGACGAACCCTCGCTGTTGCTGATCGAGGGCCACGTCGAGCTGGATCGTCCCGCGCCGCCACCACCACCGCCGGTTGCAAGCATCGCCAACATACCGGTCCGCGACAACACCACACACCGGCCCCCAGTCGAGCTCATCGAGGCCAAGGTCTTCGTCACGTTCGCGGACAAGGAGGAGGATCCACGGCGCTGGATACTGGACACAGGCGTGTCCAACCACATGACCGGCGTCCGCTCGGCGTTCTCCGACCTCGACACTGGCGTCACCGGCACGGTGCGGTTCGGCGACGGCTCCATCGTACAGATCGAGGGCTGCGGCACCATCCTGTTCGCGTGCAAGAACGGCGAGCATCGAGCGCTCCCCAACACGTACTACATCCCACGCCTCACCGCCAACATCATCAGCATTGGTCAGCTGGACGAGAGCGGCTTCAAGATCCTGATCGAGGACGGCGTGATGCGGGTTCGCGACGAGGAACGGCGCCTACTGGCCAAGATCTACCGCAGCGCCGGGCGCCTCTACACGCTCGACATCAACCTCGCGCGGCCGGTCTGCGTCACCGCACACGCCGGAGAGGATGCCTGGCGGTGGCACGCCAGGTTCGGCCATATCAACTTCGCGGCGCTCCACAAGATGGCTCGAGAGGAGCTCGTACGGGGCATGCCTATGCTCTCCCAAGTGGAGCAGGTGTGCGAGGCCTGCCTGGCTGGCAAGCACCGGCGCGCACCGTTCCCGCATCACGCACTCCGCCGCGCCACCAAACCCCTCGAGCTTCTCCACGGCGACCTGTGAGGCCCCATCTCGCCACCGACACCAAGTGGAAACCGCTACTTCCTCCTGCTAGTCGACGACTACTCGAGGTACATGTGGCTGACCCTCCTACCATCCAAGGATGCTGCAGCAGACGCCATCAAGCACGTGCAGGCGGCGGCAGAACGCAAGAGTGGCAGGCCACTGCTCGCACTACGCACCGACCGCGGAGGAGAGTTCACGGCGGCAAAGCTCGCGGAGTACTGCGCCGAGCTCGGCGTCCGGCGGGAGCTGACGGCGCCGTACACCCCCCAACAGAACGGGGTTGTGGAGCGTCGAAACCAGACCGTGGTAGGCACAGCCCGGAGCATGCTCAAGGCAAAGGGCCTCCCCGGCACATTCTGGGGGGAGGCAGTCACGACGGCGGCATACCTCCTCAACAGGGCCATGACGAAGGGGACAAGCGGTGGCAAAACTCCGTTCGAGCTCTGGACAGGGAGCACGCCGGCCGTCCAGCACCTCCGAACTTTCGGGTGCGTCGCCCACGTCAAGAACACGGCGCCTAACCTCAAGAAACTCGACGACAGAAGCAAGCCGATGATCTTCGTCGGGTATGAACCTGGCTCCAAGGCGTATCGCGTGTACGACCCGGCGACAAGGCGAGTCCACGTGAGCCACGACGTCGTCTTCGACGAAGCAGCTCAGTGGCAGTGGAAGGACGAGCAGCGCACGGGCAGCGACGACGACTTCACCATTGAGTACACCACCGTGGATCACACGGTGACCGCGCCCCTGCGACAGCTTCCCGTGGACGAGTCTGTACCAAGCGCGCCGTCAGCAACCCCTCGACATCACCATCAGGGGGAGCAAGCGACACCACCGGCTACGCCAGTTCAGCCGGCATCACCCACGGCGATCGAGTTCGCGTCACCTCCACCAGGCGCGCGGGAGGACCTCGACGCGGAGCACGACGACGACGCGCCCCTACGGTTCCGCGCCGTGGACAACATCCTGGGGACGACATCACCTCCGGGACTAGCGCAGCGGGAGCTGGATGCGGACCTGCTCCTGGGCAACACAGATGAGCCCACCTCCTTCGAGCAAGCGCAAGCACACGAATGCTGGAGGAACGCCATGCTTGATGAGATCACTTCGATCGAATCGAATGGCACTTGGGAGCTCGTCGACGCGCCGCCGCGACAACGCCCGATCGGCCTCAAGTGGGTCTTCAAGACCAAGAAGGACGCCGCCGGCATCGTCACCAAGCACAAGGCACGTCTCGTGGCGAAAGGCTATGTACAGCGTCAGGGAATCGACTACGACGAGGTCTTCGCACCGGTCGCGCGGCTCGAGTCGGTACGTCTACTGCTGGCACTCGCAGCAAGTGAAGGGTGGCCCATACATCACATGGACGTCAAGTCCGCGTTTCTCAACGGCGAGCTGCAAGAGGAGGTCTATGTCGCGCAACCTCCCGGCTTCATCGTTGCCGGCGAGGAGAAGAAGGTGCTGCGCCTGATCAAGGCGCTTTACGGACTACGTCAAGCCCCCCGCGCCTGGTACGCCAAGCTCGACGCCTCTCTGGCGGCACTTGGGTTCCAGCGCAGCGTCTCCGAGCATGCTGTGTACACCCGTGGCGCAGGGGCTCGCCGGCTGATCGTGGGAGTCTACGTCGACGACCTCATCATCACCGTCGAGCTCAAGCAGTTCAAGGAAGAAATGAAGAGCACCTTCCAGATGAGTGATTTGGGGCTGCTGCGCTACTACCTCGGCCTGGAGGTGAACCAAACCAGCACCGGCATCACCATCAGCCAGGGCGCCTACGCCATGAAGATCTTGGAGGGAGCAGGGCTTGCACACTGCAACGCCAGCAGCACGCCCATGGAGACTCGCCTCAAACTCAGTAAGTTCAGCACCGATTCTCCTGTTGATGCTACTGAATATCGGAAGATCGTGGGTGCATTGCGCTATCTAGTAAACACAAGACCAGACTTGGCATTCGCGGTGGGCTTCGTGTCCCGGTTCATGGAAAAGCCCACTGCTGAGCACCTAGTGGCCGTCAAGCGCATACTACGGTACATCGCCGGCACGGTGCACTACGGCTGCTACTACCGGAGGAAGAAAGAAGATGCGACTCTCCTCGGCTACAGTGACAGTGATCACGCCGCCGACGTCGACGGCCGCAGGAGCACCTCCGGGGTCCTGTTCTTCCTCGGTGACAATCTCATTACCTGGCAGTCCCAGAAGCAAAAAGTGGTGGCCTTGTCAAGCTGCGAGGCGGAGTACATTGCAGCGGCCACAGCTTCCTGCCAGGGAGTCTGGCTGGCTCGTCTTCTCGCAGAACTCAGAGGAGAGACGGCCGGCTCCATCACTCTGAACATCGACAACCAGTCCGCGATCGAGTTGAGCAAGAACCCTGTCTTCCACGACCGCAGCAAACACATTGATGTTAGGTACCACTACATCAGGCAGTGCATTGAGGAGGGCAGGGTGAAGGTCGAGCCTGTCGACACCAAGGTTCAGCTGGCGGATGTTCTGACGAAGGCACTTGGGCGTGATCAGTTCGTGCTGCTACGTTCCAAGCTCGGCCTCGTTGACGTCAAGGAAGTGAACAAGGCTTAGGGGGAGAAATGTTAACATCAGTTGTAAGCCTCGTTCTGTACTTGGCACGTAGATTAGTCCTGCATGTTTACTTGTTCAGTATCCTGCATGTTTACTTGTACAGCATCATGCACGCGCACGAGCTCCAGATTGTGGTCAGCCGTGCGCATAGGGGGCATGGCGAGAATAGCTCGTGCATGCCCAGACTCCAGAGCGCGAGCGCGTCGTGCGGGACGTGGGGATGGACGCGATCCAAACCACGACGCGAGTGGCCTCCGAGTCTTTAGTTCCTTCCGTTTTTGATTGCATAATAAAAGGAGAAGAAAGCCCCGAAAAGCTGTAGCTTCATCGCAGCACAAATTCCTCGCGTTCAGTCTTTACTTGCAGCCGCTCGCCATTGCCAAGCTCGGAACATCCTCGGGCGCTCGCCGCCGGTGCAAGCCACCACCGCGAGACTAACAGCAGCAACGACCCTAGTAGCAGTGGCTGTGACGTTATGCGGCCTTAGAATATGTATGCTCAGGTTCCCATGGACACTGTAGGGGAACTCATATTTCCTAATAGTAGAACATAGCCAGCTCATATTTGGTTTTTGTTGCATCCCATGTCTTGTATTTTGGTCTCAATTGTCATGCCTTAGAGTTGCTTGTTGTATCCAATGTCTCATGCTCTGTCTAGCATCATCATGTATGCATGAACACATCCATGTATCCCTTTTGTTGTTTAGATCAATGCTATCGCTGGCTTTTTATATTTATGTGGTGTTATAACTTTACTTGTACATCTGTCCATATGAAGGATACATATCATGCTTCTAAGAAATACTATCTATGTCCCATGAAGAGTGTCAATCTTTCTTTTAAGGACAGATTGGTGCTAATGTCACTCTATGGGAAATTTGTAAATTCTAGATTGGCACTTTACATGAGGCGGAGGTAGTATGAGATGATACATATATATTGTTTTTTTGCGAGGATATATATCATATATTTCCTCATGTTTTCCATGATCTTTCCATCTTCTTAGATAGGTACGATGACAAAATTGCACCCGCCCATTATATCTCTCCATCATAGAAACTTGTTATCTCCTTTGGCATCAATCTAGAGCCACCACTGCTAACCATATAGCTTCTTCCTACTAGACCCAAGCCAATTCCCTTAAACCCAATCTTGTGCCCCTGCTGCCCTTCTATGGAGATATCCTTGGTCTACCGCCACCCCAAGTCACTAGCCCCATTGTTGTCTTCTCAAAACACCACCCCCAGTTACCACTTGATCTCCGTTACCTCCACCTTCAACTCCACCCAAACTACACCATCCTCAAACTAAGCTAAGGCTATTGCCATCACACTTATCCATGTATAAGCATTGTGTGGGATAGAACCCATACGATTTATCCACTATTGAGAAGCAATCGAGTGACAGGCGGGACCGGTCGGCCGAGTGGAAAAAAGCCCTAGAAAATGTGAAGTATAAAGACTTGTCAACGTATACAAGGAAGAATCAGTTTGCTACGTATGATAGAGGTTGTACATGTAAAGTAGGATGTGTATCCAAAATACTGGTCCTGCCCCTTGAGTGTATAAGGTTGGTAGGGTCCCCCTCCATTGAACACATCAAACAACAAGTATGCAATACAAGAAATCCATACAGTACATAGGGTTTTATGTTGTTTAGCAGTCTGGACCTCTGTTTGAATCGTGCTTCTGTCATTCTTCCACTCCCACTTGCCAGGCCCGACCCCCCTACTTAGCTTGGCTCGCTTTTGCGCCAGTGTGCAGCAAAGAAAAGTGCAACAACATGTACAATAAGGTTGGTCTTGCTTGTGCTTGCATGCAATGGCATGCCCCGTGCAGGACCACCTGTTGTTCCTCGCCTCGCCCCTAGCGTCGCTGCCTGCGAGGGAGAGGTGTTGCCACCCATCCCTTGCCTAGATGCTCTGCCTGATCAGCGCCGCCACCGTCGACCCGACAGACGACGACGGCTCTACATCTGTGTTCTCGCTGCCGCTGCCTCTCCCGACCACTCTTAGAAGTGACGCGGTGACCGGAGGC
Source organism: Paspalum vaginatum (assembly GCA_030272315.1). NCBI lineage: Eukaryota > Viridiplantae > Streptophyta > Magnoliopsida > Poales > Poaceae > Paspalum > Paspalum vaginatum. The sequence goes on along the minus strand of CM059016.1, from coordinate 13,013,672 downwards.
GTCGGTGACAGCACGGGTGCTCCCATCGGGTGGACCATCCAATTGCACCTAGCATTCGCCAACCCCATTGACCGGTGAAGTATCCTTGAGTGACTGCCAATGTAAAACACCAACAATGGCCACCTACATTTACTACCTTATCACTGCCATCTACCATGGGGACAATGCCCAACTTTGCTAAGCTGGTCCACTATAAATGGCAACCTTAAAATCTGCTCACCAAAAAAAAAGGTCATGTGGTCTGACAACAGAAATGATACTAAGCCTGTCTATACCGTGGTTGCGTGGCGCCATTTGGGGTTCCCTTGGTTGCGCAACAAGCTCCCTGGGATACATTTGGCACTTATATTTCTATTTTGCCGTACATTGATTGCCCTGAGTGTAAAATTACACGTAAGCACCTACGGCTAATAGTAAAAGGATTTCATTCACTAAAGTTCGAGAAAATATTGAGGGGGGTGGGGGTGGGGTACAGCTACTGTTGCGGAATGCGTACGTCTTTGCTACCGGTTAGGAAATCCGCTTTACAATTGGATCCAGGGATCATTTAGTATTGGATTTGGGGATGCTTTAATACCGTTTCGTGGCTCCAACCAATACTAAAGAAAACATAAAAGGAAATTCTTTGTACTCTAGATGATATTATACGCAATTTTTGCGCATGTGTGGTTTTTTCTTACCTGGGACTCCAACTCCTGATGTGAAGATCACGCAATTCTACTTTACCACTACACAAAATCAGTAAATCACTCTTGACTAAGAAGTACATGCTATTCTTGTAATTTATTTTAAGTACTTTGGAGGTATTAGTACGTCTGTCTACTTTGAAATGTAAAGACGCTTAGGAAGATAAAATGATAACACGTTGCCAGGCCAAAACCACATAATTGCAGCCTGCATTCCGCAGCCAGTTCGAGCCCGCTAAGCCTATCTTACTGTTACTGATTAGAGACTTCAGTCTCCACGTTAATCCTCACGAAACGCACCAGAAAAAAAATAAATCCTAAAAATTCTCACAAAAATCAGAAATATCCAACCATCGATTGGCAGATTGGAATATTAATAACCATTAGATCTATTTTTTAAGTAATTACCTACCTCTGTCAACGAAAGCAAATTTCTTGTTTTTTTTGGCAGAGTTTTCCTAGTTTCAAATTCATTTTCTAAGTAATTACCCACCGCTGCCATTATGAAATGTTTTGAGTTTAACTCTCAACGAAAGCAAATTCCTTCATTTTTTGGCAGATTTTTCCTATTTTCAAATTTACTCTTAGTTTTTTGTCAAAGTTTTTTCCATTTACAAATTTACGTTAATAAATGATCCCGTATTTTTTTTCATAGAGATGAAAGAAATCATTCTATGAAACATATATTTTGTGCCAAATCTTGCTATTACTAATTGAAAACTCCTTTTGGAGCCTCCTTATTAATCCTCACAAAAATGCGCTAAATAAAACATAAAATCATAGAAATTCTCATAATAATCAGAAATAGCCTATCGTCGACTGCAGATTGAAATCCTAATAGCCATAGATATGTTTTCTATGTACTTAACTTCCCATCATACATCATATAGCACTAATAATATATCTATTTTCTAGGGTTTAGGGTTAGGGTAATCAGAAACATCACGTCGTCCATCATCTAGCTCTAACAAAATTAGTCACTAGATCTATTATTGTTTTTAAAAAATTACCCACCATGCCATTATGAAAGATAAAATAAATAATCCCCTAAATTTGTATAAAAATTGTCCACCGTGCCATTATGAAATATGAATTAAATAACCCCTTAAATTTGCATAAAATTTGCCCACCATGCCATTGTAAATATGAATTAAATAACTATCTAAATTTGCATATAAATTACTCACCTTGTTATTATAAAAATGAATTAAAATAAGCTTTAAATCTGTATATAAATTACCAAATATGTCATAAGAAAGATAAAATAAAATAATTTCTAAATTTGCATATAAATTACCCGTAATTCATTTTCGAAGGATGGATTAAAATATCACCTCCAATATTACTAAAAATTAAATCTATATCTCCTAAACTCCAACACATGCAAGAGTACTGGTTGATAAACTAGTTATTCTCCTTTTGGAGACTCTACGTTAATCCTCACTAGACGCGCTAAGAAAAAAAGATAAATTCTAAAAATTCTCACAAAAATGAAAAGCATCATGTCGTCCATCGTGTAACTATGTAATAATATAATAATCGTAGCCATTAGATCTATTGTGTTTTCTAAAAAATTCACCCTACCATTATGAAAGATGAATTAAAATAATCCACTAAATTTGCATAAAAGTTACTCACCATGTCTTTATAAAATATGAATTAAAATAAACCCTAAATTTGCATAAAAGTTACTCAACATGTCATTATAAAATACGAATTAAAATAACCCTAAATTTGCATAAAAATTACTCACCATGTCATTATAAAGTATGAATTAAAATAATCCCTAAATTTGCATAAAAAATTACTCACCATGTCATTACAAAATATGAATTAATTAACTCCATAAATCTGCATATAAATTCCAATATACCATCATGAAATATAAATTAAAATAAGTCATAAATTTGCATATAAATTACCCATTGTGCCATTATGAAAGATGAAAAAACCATCACATCTAATATTACTAAAGATTAAATCTATATCTCCAACTATCTCGCATGGGTAATTAACTCCATAAATCTGCATATAAATTCCAATATACCATCATGAAATTTAAATTAAAATGAGTCATAAATTTGCATATAAATTACCCATAGTGCCATTACGAAAGATGAAAATACTATCACATCTAATATCACTAAGATTAAATCTATGTCTCCAACTCTGACCTATGCAAGAGCACGGGTTGATGGGCTAGTTTAGCTAATTCTCGTCCTCAATCGTTTTTGGACTTCTTTCCTTATATTGGCTAATTCCTATTCTATTGTTCTCCCTCTGTCCACAATATAGTAAAATTAGGGATTTGTCCTAAGTCAAAACCATCGTAAGTTTGATCGCATTTATATAGAAATATAACAAAATTTATGATATCAAATTTGTATATTATGAAAAATATTTTTCAATATTAATCTAATTATACTGATTTGTACCATAAATTTTAACATATTTTAATATAAACTTGGTGAAATTTATGATGTTTGACTTAGGACAAAGATAGAATTTCATTTCTTTCATGCTAAAATGTCCAGCGAATTTCATGCACGATTCATCAAATTATCATTGCTAGGCTCGCCGACTACGTTGAAGTTTTCCCTAGCTTGATCCATTCGAATTCCAAAGTTGCGATCCCTCTAAACCATATCATTTAGCATATATAACTTGTGGCGGATTTAGGAAAAAAACAACAGAGTGGGCTGAATATATACAAGTACATCTTAGCCCCCACCTCAAGTGCTCTAATGGCAAAAAAAATCTAGCTTGGGCTGAGGTGGGGCTTCAAGGGTTTGGCAAGGGTAGCTAGGGCTTGAGCCCCGGCCAACCCCACCTGTAGATCCATCCCTGTATATAACACCGCACTCTGGAGATCAATTTTGTCCGGTTTATCACAGTGAACCTGAGCTTTCCTTGCCTTCTCCTAAGCATCCTAGGTTGTCAACAACCCCCAAGGCCGGGGTTTGGCCCACAAAATGCCCTCGCCCCTATGAAATGGTAGTGATCCAACAGGCACCCTAACAAAATTTGCACTAAAACATTTACAAAGAAATGAACACCATTTTTGTGCTTTCACTAACCGCACCATACAATAGAAGGAAAATACTGCCGATCTACTGAAACAAATGTAGAGAAAATTTCAGTTGAGCTAAAATTCCAATAGCTTTTTTATGTACACAACACACTTGCAGCGGGCTATATATATTGATCAGTCATCTAAAAATAGTTATTGTCTTATAGCGAGACTAATATATTGATTATTTGGTACACTGGTTTAGTGGAAGTGGTTTCTAAGTGTGGAAAGAGGCGATGCTGCTAACAAATCTAAACAACATAGTCTAGATTAATTATGCCTCTACTCTCTTCTCATGGGGCCAACAACCTCCGAATTCATACAAATTTTCAATTAATAGTATAAATCTCTAAGCTAGGCTAAAAATAAATCTATTAATTGGAGTAAAAGAATCCAAACTGAAAAATGAGCTCACTACATAGAGAAAAACATAACAATAATGTATTTATTATAGGAAAAAGTTCAAATTACTCCCTCGACATATACATGATGTCCATATAACCCCCTAAAGTAATTTTTTGTTCAATTTACTACTCCACCTATTTCAATTGGTTCCATCTATCCCTTGATATTTTGTTATTTTATGTTTCTCCATGTAAAAATTAAGATTTAAGTCCAAAATTTGTGATTCGGTAGATAATATCATAACAGAACCTAATATATATTATAATAATTTTTTCATAATTATTTTTATGGGTTATGCATATGATAAGAAATTAAACATAGTGATATAAAATTGAACATAATATAATGATGAAAAATCTTAAAGTATTTTTCTAACATAAGTTATGGTGTCCTCTATCACTCCACAAAACACAAACTTGAAATTCAACTTGTACATAGAAAAAAACAAATATTATCGGGTGTATTATCCCAACTAAAATTGTTGGAGAGGTAAAGTGAACCAAAAAATACTTTAGGGGATTACATGGACATCATCCATAGGTGGAGGGGCTAATTTGGACTTTTACCTTTATTATATATGGCGGTAAGTTCACCGTCCTAATTATTCTCTTGCAAAAATTTACCAATATTTACCACTATCTAACTTATCGCACAATGCTTATGATGTATCCATAGACTGTTTTCCTATGGATCGATGCAATCAACAAGAAAAAAATATGTTTAGCTATCTACCCCAAGAATGATTAATATAATCTTTAGGATCGATGCACTAAATAAGCAAAAATTAATATGCTTAGTTGTCTACCCCTAGAATGATTACTATATTCTTTAGCATCAATGCACCAAATGAGCAAAAAATTAATATGCTTAGCTGTCTACCCCAAAAACGACCACTGTAATCGCTAGGATTAAATAACTGCCGTAAGGCTATTAAAGTGTGCCTCATTATTATTCTCCAGCAAGAATGTACCTATACTTTACCACTGTCTAACTCATCACACAATGCTTATGATGTATCCATAAAGTGTTTTCCCTATTGATCGATGCAATAAATAAGAAAAAATAATACGATTAGTTGTTTACCCTAGACTGATTACTATAATCTTTAGGATCCATGCACTAAATAAGCAAAAATTAATATGCTTAGCTGTTTACCCAAGAATGATTACTATAATATTTAGGATCCCATGGACTAAATAAGCTAAAATTAATGTGCTTAGCTGTCTACCCTAGAATGATTACTATATTCTCTAGCACCAATGCACTAAATGAGCAACAAATAATATGCTTAGGTGTCTACCCAAAAATGACTGCTATATTCACTAGGATTAATAACCGCCATAAGTCTATTAAAGTGTGCCTTGTTATTATTCTCTGGCAAGAGTGTACCTATATTTTACCACGGTCTAACTTATCATGCAATGCTTATGATGTGTCCATAAAATGTTTTCCCAAATGACGATGCAATAAATAAGCAAAACAATAATATGTTGGGTTGTTTACCCCAAAAATGATTACCATAATGTTTAGGATCCATGCACTAAATAAGCAAAAATTAATATGTTTAGCTGTCTACCCCAAGAATGATTATTCTCTAGGATGCGCTAAATAAGCTAAAATTAATATGCTTAGCTGTCTACCCAAAATGAATTTTGTATTCACTAGGATTAAATAACTGCCATAAGGCTATTAAGTGTGCCTTGTTATTATTCTATGGCAAGAATTTACCTATATTTTACTGTGCTCTAATTTATCACACAATGCTTATGATGTATCCATAGAATTGAATGTTTTCCTATTGATCTATGCACTAAATAAGCAAAAAATAATATGCTTAGCTGTCTACCCTAGCTAAGAATGATTACTATAATATATAGGATCCTTGCACTAAAGAAGCAAAAATTATATGCTTAGCTATCTACCCCAAGAATGGTTACTATATTCTCTAGGATTTATGCACCAAATAAGCAAAAATTAATATGCTTAGCTGTCCCACATCTGGGCCACAGAGGAATTAGGCCGCACACATGGACAGTCCAGTTTGACCCCTGAACTATCCAAAAATTCTTAAATCTACCCTCCTCCCCCACAAATAAGCCCATATCTTCTCCGTTTTAACTCCGATTTTAATGATTATTTCACGTAAGTTCATCTAAATTCAAGTTCAATCCATATAAAACTAATTCCAACCTAAGTTGTTCTTATTTTGTTCCTTGGCTTGTGTGTTTACTGTTTGTGCCACGTGGCTCTTTTTTCCCATAGCATCCAATCAACCCCACGTTCAAGGAGTTAGAACCCAGTGCACAAAGCAAGTACCCAGTACCCCATCTAAGTAGCAACAGTGAGTCCACTAGATCCTCAATTGATGCATAAATCACATAATTTTGTAAACACAACCTTGAGCCTGTTATTTTAAAACATTGGATATTGTTTTGCTGCTAAGGCAAACATGGTAGGATGGCCAGCCCGAGCCATGCTAGACTTAGTATGCTTAGGAAATAAAGCATTTACTCCTTTATTACATGATATTGTAAAAAATACTTGGGTAAAAAGGGTTTTTGGAAAATGTTCTGAAAAGGAAAACTACAGTGAACGACTTATATTGGCTACACTACCCTTAGAGTAGTGGATACTAGGTGATGTTATCATGGTTTTCTCTGTAAGGGCCAGTGCTTTCAGAAGGAAGACTTGGATAGTAGGTGTTCTTATCATGTTTTTCTCGGTAACGAGCAAGGGAAGGTCCACCCTATCTCGTGCAAAGGACGGAGTCCTTGTTTCATTTTGCCTAATTCATTGTAGTACAACCATGTATGCACGGATTGTTTTCCATGTGATTGATGCATTTAATAATAAAAAATATGCTTGGCAATCTATTCAAGAATCATTAGTTTATATGGAAGGATTAAATGACTACCATAATATTACAGTGTGATTTAACATGCAATAAATTTCTGTGGATTCCTTTGATCTATAGGTGGTCCTGTTTGGCACTGCATCCTTGGCGTGCTGCAGCGTGTGGAGCGAGAAATCCATTGAATGGCATGCATCTGATGCGCTTCGGCTACAAGGTGCGTTTTGCACGAAAGCGCTAGAAACAAGACACGTGAAGAATGTCGTTGTCTCTAGACTCATTGCAAGATGACGCATAGCTAGCTCACGCAGTTCCAAACAACGCCTTATATAAACATGACCCTACTCTTGGTTTTGCGTCAACACTAGACCATCCATTTCACTTTTATTTGTAGACTTTTGTAGAATCATAAGCTAGTGAGCTGGTTTATTGCTAGGACACTATGGCGCGCAAGAAGGTGAATCTCCAATGGATCACCAACAAATCAACTCGGCGTGCAGCTTACAAGAGACGTCGTGATGGCCTAATGAAAAAGACGGATGAGATCACCACACTTTGCGGCATCAAGGCATGTGTGGTGGTGTATGGCGAGGGAGAGGGGGGAAATAAGGCCCAGTCAGAGGCATGGCCCTCTGAGGGAGAGGCCAAGCAATTTCTCATGAAATTCAAGGAGATGCCCGAGGTTGGTAGCCTCAAGAAGATGCAAAATCAGGAGACCTTGCTCGACAACCGCTGCTCCAAGCTCCGTGAACAGGAGCACAAGTTAGTCCATGGTAACCGTGAGGATGAGACCTCGATCCTCCTACATAGCAAGATGGACAGAAGCCTCCCTGGATTCACTGGCATGACCGAAGACGAGGTCATCCGCCTCAGGAAGAAGGTGGAGATGAAGATGTGCAAAACTAAAACATTGCTTCAGCATCTTCTTGGGCAGGAAGCCCTCTCTGTGTCGCCATTGGGGCTGCCACTAGCATCGTCCTCATCGCAAATGCAGGTTTCTCCCAACAACTAAATTGGGATTCAGAGGATGGTGCCACCAGTGGAATACCAACATCTATAACACAACTAGCGACTCACCTACCTGGTCGCAAGCAGAAGGGAGCTCGGCACCATGTTCCAAAATGTCATTGCTTGTAGCAACGGTGGAGTGTGATGTTATGCACCATTAGAATCTAGGTTCTTCCTCAAAGTATTTTGTTTTTTATGCATCCCATGTCTTCTATTTTTTCTAAAGTGTGGTATTTTGGAGTTTTTGTTGTATCCTATGTCTCATGAACTGTCTGCCCTCAGCATAAAGGCTTCCTTGTATCCCTTTTGTTGGTTAGATAAATGATATTGCTGGCTTTTCTATTTAAGTTGCAATGTTGCCCTATTGTGCAACTTTCCATATGCAGGGTAGACATCATGCCTCTAAAAATATGGGATAGTTCATAAATATCAGTTGATTTGCTCATGTTTCCATGTTTACCATGCTCTTTCAGTCTTTCCATTTCCAACCTAGTTAGGTAACATGACAAAATTGTCCCTACTCCATGTATCTCTCCATCATAGAAACGTGTTATCTCCTTTGCCACCAGCCTAAAAGCCATCGTAGTCCACCATATTGCCTCCTCTAGACAGACCCAAACCAACGCCCGAGGTGCTCTTCCATTGTTGATGTCATTTGTCCATCTCCACCACCAAGTTACTAGCCCTCTTGATGCCATCTTAAGCGACCTCCCACCGCCCCCGCCCCCACAACCACTGAGCTGCTGCCCTGGCCTCCATCACCTCCACCTTTGGCCTCTAATCCAAGTATGCCATCCTTCAGCTGAGGCTAAGTCCATTAACACCACACTCATCCCTGTATCTACGCCCAGTGACATCTCCCACCCTATCACCAGCGTGAACGTGGGGACCACGCTTGACTCTGCAACGCTAGTCTGATAGAAATGATGTCCCTAAAGGCCGCTCTCCCAAAATTGGTCTAAGAGCACAAACAATGCTCTGGTCAAACACCAACCGGGTTGCCCGCCAGTTATTAAAAGTCCAGTTTCAAAGCACCGAAACCGCGGGTCAAATTGACAGAAACAATCCACCTCACACTTTACCCAATGGCACACCAAGTCATTATTAGTTGGCCATGCATATCTACGCTATGGTGGAGTGGCCCTACGTGCAACAGCTTATGTGGGGCTCGCTGTGTTGGGAAACAGGCTTTTTTCCGAGATGCTAGAAGATGTGGTTATTTGACAATCCTAACTTTATTTTGCTGTACGTGGGTTATCCTGATTGTAAAATACCCATATATATGCACCTAATAAGACCGATGAACAATCGTAGTGGGGGTCCAACAGTTAGAGCTCTAGGTTAAATATGGATGTTCGGGTTGCTATGAAAATACCATTTGTAGATACTAGGTACTCCTATTCTAGAAGGCGTGAAATTAAGTTGATGCTAGATTGTGATGAGAAATTATCCAGTCAATTGACCTCGGGCGTCAAAAATCGGAACAGATTCTAGACGTGCAAGATGGTGTCGTGGGCATATAGCAATGCCAGTGTCATTTCTCCATGAACCGTCATCCGGACCATCATGGGAAAAAGGCAGCAAATGTGGAATGGAGGATCAACAACGACGACCGGGAACAAGACATCACTCCAAATAACTTCCAAACAGAGTCTGTATCTAGTTTCAGCGTGAAGGACATATTGGAGTTTAGCAATTTCTCTGACCTTTTTAGTCTCGGAATCCGGTTATTTTTTTTCCATTTTCCTCACAGAAATTTACTTTCCTATCACTAGGCCTAGTGCCTGTGCTCGAGTGTGAAGCTATGTACTCGATGGTAATTCGATATGGTGATGACTAGGTGCCAATCTGTATAGTGTTCCATCGCCTTCTTCTTTCCACTGTGGATACTCTCGGGCTGTACGTGATAAATCATCAGCAACGTACGCACCTGGGGGTCAGCAAGTCTGCACAGTGGGTGCTACTACTGTATGTCGTCTCAGCCTCGCCCTCGCAGGTTTTGTCCCTCTCTCCAATCCCGCCGACCACTACTACGAATCAACACCGGCCAGTAGCCACATGACGACGACGGCGACGTGGGTGCAGTCAAGGCTCGCGTCATCTCCTTCTCCCCCGCTGCACAGGGAGCGTGGGCAGCCGGAATTAGCAGGGAACAAGCGGCGGATGTCTGGCAAGATAACTAACGTTGACTATGATAGGAGTACAGAGTATGACAGACAGCGTGGTGATGGAGTACTATTTTTACATAGGAGTTTTTCAGGGAATCGTATTGAAATATAACATTTTTTTTCTCTCCGTTGCAACGTACGATTAGTTTTACTAGAACAGAAGAGTCAGACACAAAACAATACGTGGAAAGAGAGGTTATCGGAGGTTCGGAAAAATTGCCATTTGTGTCCCCACAAGAGCGTGTATATACTTATATTACCAAACAATATTCATACACGATATAGCTAAATAAAGTGGAGTTGAAATCATATATAGGAGCCAAAATATCTAGGCGAACCTTATGTCCTTGTCAGCAATTCACAATTGCCTTTTGCTTTGCGCAAGTACTCTCGCCTCGCTCTGCTCTGCCTCTGGCTACCGCCTACAGCAGGAACCTTATCATCCTATCGCCATGGCCTTTTGCGCCGGTTCCCCATATAATACCCATATATATCCGCCGCCCGCTTCATTTCGTGTGGCGCTGCAACCAAAAAAAAAAGAACGTGGTGACACGCACGTCTGCCACGTACGACGCTTGTGGTGTAGGACTAGTGCGAGTACGTGTCAGCTGTTGCCGCCTGACGTGGCGGCCTCTCGCACACTCCCTCCTCCAGTCCTCCTTCCCATGACTCGCGAACACGAAACGAAGCGCGGCTCTTGTCGCGTATCTCCCGTCATTGGCTGCTGCCGTTGTGGACGAGGCACCACCACCGGTGCGGCGGCCGCGCCCCGCGCCGGCTGCAGCGCTGTGGCGGCAGGTCCGCACGCGCCGGGCGTGGGAGGCCGCCGTCAGGGCCGGCGCCGGCGCCTCCTCAGCGGCGGCGTTCGATGATGGCGTCCTTGCCCGGCTGGACGACACGGGCGGCGGCGTGAGCGGCCTCGGGGAGAGGAACGCCCGGATCTTGAGCGGGCGGAGACTGCCCTTCCGCATGCGTGATGCGTGCATAACTAAACTGGAATCAACAAGTGTACCTCCAAACCCTAGGATCTCCCTTCCGTCCGCACGCCTTCCGTTCGTTCTTCATGGGTAGAAGATGTAGATCCGTCGCCGAATATACAGTAGGTGGTTGTCAATAGAAATCTCATTACGGTTTGTGTGCTCCACTCGGTGAACTTTGGTCTGAGCTTACCAGCCGTCCATCCCTGCTGTTATATTTTAAAATGAGATAAATGCACGACCAGTCTATTAATTTTTTTTATGTTACTTAGGTCGATCAATTATTTAATGTTGATTGTAGGTTCATAAACTTTTTTATCGTGCCACTTAGGTCCATCAACTATTTAACGTTGATTGCAAATCGATAAACTTTTTTAAGTGATTCACCCAGGGTCCGTACAGGTTCGTGGAGAGCTAGATCCTGCGTGGCTCGCCCACGTAGTCGCCAGTGTGTCCAGCTATTTCTCCCTATGCCCGCTCTCTCCCTCTCTCTGCCCTGCCCTCTGCCTCCTCTCTCCCACCATCGTCGCTCGCCTCCTCCTCTCACTGTTGTCGCCTGCCTCCTCCCTTCTGCCTGGGTCCGCATGCTGGCCATCGATGGGTGCAGCCCGGGCCGCGGCGATGCGCTGCTGGTCGCGGCCGCGCTCGCGAGGCTGGAGGCCACGCTGCGGGCGCGCAGGGGGACTCGGGCGCTTGCGTGATCGACTTCTTTGACGCCACGGTGGACGCCGGCACAGGCAGCGTGTTGGCCACCATGCTCCTCCTGTGCAGCGATGACGGGCATGCGCGCTACTCCACCGCGGACGCACTAGGCTTCGTTGCATCCAGCCTCGGCTCCAGGAGGTGCGGGAACAGAGGCGCGTCGCTACGACGGATGTTCGGGGACGCCAGGCTAAAGGACATTGTGGCACCGAGCAATGCGGTGCGGCCGTGCTAGCTGAGGCAAGGCGCGTCGATGGGAGGGGCGACCCAGCGTCCGTAGAGCCGGCAGGCGTGGTTCTAGAGGCGGCATGGGGAGGCAGAGGCAGGGGCGGGCTCCAGCGTTGGGACCGACCGACAGCGAGATCCAGCACGGGGCGCACCACGTCGTCGTCGCCCAGGTCGGCCCACCTACCGCCTCCATCGTTGGTCCGCATTTTCGCCTCTCTGCCAGCACCGTCCCCTGCCTCGCCGGCTGTCTTGGCCCGCGCCGGTGCCGAACACCGCTGCAAAATAGCTGAACACGCTGGCAACGTAGAATCTAGCTCCCCCATGAACCGGTATAGACACTGGGTAAATCACCTAAAAAATTTGTGGACTTGCGATCAACGTTAAATAGTTGATGAACCTAAATGACATAGCAAGAAAAGTTTATGAACATGCAATCAACGTTAAATAGTTGACGGACCTAACTGACACAGTAACAAAAATTAATGGACCGACCATGCATTTATCTCTTTTAAAATTATCTCCTCCGCATTTATCAACCCGTCTATCTCACCGCTAGCCATATTTTAAAATTATGTTTTACACAACAATTTGGACTTCGGATGAGCTCAGCCTTATCACCAAATTAAACTATTGCGAAGAAAGTCTCGTCACTCTGCCTCTGGCTACCGTCTACCAGCTCTGCGTGCGCTCCACTCGAGGAACCTTATCGCCATTGCCTTTCGTCATCGTGCCGCCGGTTTCCCATACCATATCCTGATATCCATATCCGCCGCCCAGTTCATGTCGTGTATTGCAATTTGCAAAGAAAGGACGAGCTAGGTGACGACACACTGGATAGCCGCTAGTACAGGAACAGGGTGGTCACAGACACACACGTCCGCCCGCCACGACGCTATGTGGTGCACGTGTCAGATGCTGCTGCCGCGCGACGTGGCGCCCTCTCGCACACCCCGTCCTCGTCTCGTCTCGTCTCGTGGCTCCTCGATCCCTCTCCCGTCGTCATTGCCAGTGCCGGCCGTTGTGGACGAGGCACCACCGCTGCGGCGGCCGCGCCCCGTGCCGGTGGCACTGCTGCGGCGGCCGCGGCAGCAGGTCCGCACGCGCCGGGCGGGGGGCCGGCGCCTGCTCCCACCACCGCGGCGGCGCGGCGGCGGCGCCCGCCCAGGAAACGTCGTAGTCCTGCCTGCGGAGGAGTTGACGAGCGGCGGCGTTCGGTGACGGCGGGGTCCTCGTCCTGCCGGACGACGCGGACAGCGACGGGCTGCTGCCGCCGCGGGGCAGCGGCGACGCTGACGGCTCAGGCGCCGTTCTGATCGGGAAGAGGAACGCCCGGATCTTGAGCGGGCGGAGGCGGCCCTGGCTCGCGGCGTCGTACTCCTCGACCAGGCTGGCGAGCTCGGCGTCCGTCGTGACGGAGACGAGCGCGTCCAGGTCCTCCGCCGGCAGCTGGCACCGCACCTGGCGCACCTCCCACCCGCACAGCTCGCCCAGCCTCCGCAGCAGCTCTGCCGATCGACGACAGCAACTCGATCAAAACGCCGGCCAGCAGGCGGCACAGATAGCTAGATGAGGTCGATCAGAAGATGCGCAGACGACGCACCGCGGAACCGGAGGAAGCGACGGTCGACGGAGAGCACGCGGTTGTCGCCGCCGACGTAGCGCAGCGCGCCGTCGGAGTGGCGCGGCAGGATCCTCCCGCCGTAGCTGCACAGGAACTTGACCGCGCCCCCTCCTCCCCCCTCCTTCTCCGCGGCGGCGTCCGGCGGCGGCTTGACGACGACCACGCCGTCGAAGGAGCCCAGCGACGACGTGCAGGACGAGCACGACGACCACGACCCCACCGCCATGCTTCAACTCCTTCCTAGCTGCTTCTCCCTCCCTTCTCTAGTGGCCGCCTGGCCGGCCGGCCGGCTGTCTAGCAGCGCCAGGAGCTGGCTAAGCTGCTCTGAGCCACCCACGACGGCACGGGGCTGCTCGATGGACGCCTTTATAGGCCAGCATAGGAGCAGGCAGGAATATACATGGATGGAGGAAACTGCTGTGTGTACGGTGTTGGTCGAAAAGCAAGAGGAGCAGCAAAATTGATCGCCATATATATTTGCTGCAAGTAAAGATGCAGGGTGTGTGTGTATGGATGGGTTACGTGTCAGCTTTTGACGCATACGCTAGGTAGCCTAGCCGGGAATCGACCGAACGGCCTAGCCGCTGCTGCATGGACGACCACACATGCGCGCGGCTGGATGTGCACCACCAGGCACCAGCGTCGTGGAGGACCGGGTATTATATTCCACGATCAAAAGCAACGTGCACAGCAGTGGAGATGTAATAACGACACCGTGTACTACCTCGTATATATATTCCTCAGCTCGTGGCATCCACATACAGGAGAAATAAAGCTAGCTCAGCTCGTCTGTGGACGGAGGAGCTCATGCGATGCGAGGGAGGGCGTGCCGGTAGCACCGCCGGAGACTAGTTAAGCTGTTTGGATTACGTGGCAAATAGTCTCGTCCCATCTCCGGCATACATGGTCTAAGTCGGTTAGAACGACCACCTCATTTTAGATAGATTGTGCATGGTAGCAAAAATGAACTAAATTGACATTAGAAAGTCGTGGCATGGTTCACTTGAGGGGAGGCTTTTGAGGCATCAAACCAAACCTATACGGCGCGCGCGTCGCAACGCGCGCTTTTTGTTGCGACAGGGTTAGGACGCGCACACGCCGTTGCCGCCGCCTGCCTCGCCTCCCGAGCGCCGCCGCCACTGCCTTCCTCCTCTGTCACCTCCACCATGGCCGTCAGATTTAGGGTTAGGGATCGGGGTTGAGGGTGGGGGCTGCTGCCATTGTAGGTTTCTTTCTTGCGGATCTAAGCCCGAGAGCCCACCACTAGCGAGTACTAGGTGTAAAGTTTTTAGCATTCGTGTAGATCTAGGAGAGGGAGGAAGAGAGGGTTTCACCTTCGGTGCCGGGGAAGGGCGCGACCGGTGGTCCATGACCAACGGAGTTTCCTTGCTCGGTGCGGCGGCGGTCCTTCACCTCCTTGTCCTGCTGCTCCTTGAGGCGGCGCTCCTCCGCCTCCTTAGCCTCTTGCTCCCTCCTCTGCTGCTCCTGCTCGTCGGCCATCGAGTCGGCGGTGACGGGCGGCGTCGGGAGTGGCCCTTCCAGTCACTAGGTGCGCCGGGAGATCGGGTCCCTCGGTGGTTCTGTTGGGCTAGGGTTAGGGTTTAGCGGCGTACGGCTTGCGTTGGCGTCCGCGCCGGCCCCTGGGCCCCTCTTTATATGGCGCACTGTGACCGGGGGCCACAACCAAAAGAGGAAGGTCGCGCCCCCGATCAGGGCGTATAATCATCTCCGTTCCCGAGATCAAATCCAACATTCTCCCCCTTTGATCTCGTCTTATCACGTCTTGTCAGTTTCAAAATTCATTCTGTGCTTTGTCTCTTGATAGATCAATATACTGAGACCAATGCGTTCAAATTGCCAGTTACGCGCAATTGAACTCATTGACTACAATACGTCTCTCTATCTCAAAACCAAGCTTTCTGTGAGATGGTTGTTTCAACAGCCCTCAATCCAGAATCATAGGCCTTTCTGTAAAACCCATGCCGGCTAAGTGTTTGTCAAACACTTTGGGTGAAACGCCTTTAGTCAGTGGATCCGCAAGCATTTCTTCGGTTCCTAAATGCTCCACTTCAATAGTGTGATTCTGGATTCTTTCTCTCACAACATAGAACTTAATTTCAATGTGCTTCGACACACCACTAGATCTATTGTTGTGAAAGTAATCTACTGCCGACGAATTGTCGCAGTATGTCTTGAGTGGTTTTTCAATGCTATCTACTACTCTCAATCCGGATACAAATTTCTTTAACCACATGGCTTGTCCCGTTGCCTCATAACAAGCAATAATCTCAGCGTACATTGTCGACGATGCAACGATGGATTGCTTGCAACTCTTACATGATACTGCCCCTCCTGCCAGAGTGAACACGTATCCAGACGTGGACTTCTTGGTGTCTTTACACCCTGCCCAGTCTGAATCTGAATAGCCTACTAACTGTAAGGCGTCTGTCTTTCTATACATCAACATGAGGTCTTTCGTCCCTCACAAGGATCGCAAGGCTTTCTTTGCAGCTGCCCAATGAGCTCTTCCTGGGTTTGACTGGTATCTTCCAAGCATCCCGGTTGTGAATGCCAAGTTAGGTCGTGTGCACACTTGTGCATACATAATGCTTCCAACCGCAGAAGCATATGGAACCGCTTTCATCTGATCCTTTTCATATTCATTCTTGGGACATTGAAAATTCTCAAACTTGTCACCATGTGCTATCGGAACAAGGCCTGCATTACAGTTATGCATACGATACATTTTCAAGACATTTTCAATGTACGTCTTTTGAGACAATCCTAGCATGCCTCTTTTTCTGTTTCTGGATATTTGAATTCCCAGGACATAGGATGCCTCCCCAGATCCTTCATATCATAATTCGAACATAGAAATCTCTTTGTCTCTAGCAGCAAATCCATATCGCTGCTAGCTAGTAGGATATCGTCCACGTACAAGACTAGGAAAATGTACCTTCCGTTTCGGAACTTTGCATAAATGCAATTATCCTCAACGTTCTCTTTGAAACCAAACTCTCGAATGGTCTCATCAAACTTCAAATACCACTGTCTTGAAGCTTGTTTCAATCCATAAATGGATTTCTTTAGGTGGCATCCCATATCTTCTTTTGCTTCCACGACAAAACCTTTGGGTTGAGCCATGAAAACATTTTCATTAAGCACTCCATTCAAGAATGCTGTCTTTACATCCATTTGGTGTAATTCCAAATCAAAGTGAGCAACTAGTGCCATGATAATTCTGAAAGAGTCTTTTGATGAAACGGGTGAGAAGGTTTCGTTGTAATCGATTCCCTCTCTTTGAGTGAAGCCTTTCGCCACTAATCGGGCTATGTATCTTTCAATGTTCCCTTTGGAGTCTCTTTTGGTCTTATAGACCCATTTGCAACCTACTTTCTTTGCCCCTTTGGGAATCACTTCTAAGTCCTAGACTTTGTTCGTATCCATAGATCTCATTTCATCCTCCATAGTGGCAAGCCACTTGGATCAGTCAGGACCCCTCATGGCTTCCTCATATGTAGTAGGATCGCCCTCCAGGGTTATGTCCTCACTAACATATACCTCGTAATCGTCAGGAATCGCCGTTTTCCTTACTCTTTGTGACCTTCTCAAAGGCACATTTTGTTCTTCCACTTGAGGCTGCTCCGGTGGTGGGTCATCGGGCACAATGTCTTGTTCTGGTTCTATAGCCTCAGTTGCAGCAGGAGCCTCAGGCTCAGGAATTGCAACAGGAGACGGAGACTCAGGAACCGGTAACTCAGGGACCGGTGCAATTTCTGGTTCATTTATTATCGTGCTCGACGAACCAACATCCACAGCAGGGGTCACAACAACAGTTGGTTGAACTGGTGGTGCTTCCTCAGCCGGCATCGAGAAGTATGGTTCTTCCACCATTGGAAATGGGACATACATCCTCTTTTCTTGAAGGTTCACTTCTCGAGGTGCCGTACCCCCCGGATCATGTCATTTTCAAGAAACACTACGTGTCTTGTTTCAACAAATTTCGTGTGTCTATCTGGACAGTAAAATCTAAAGCCTTTCGACCTTTCAGGGTAGCCAATAAAATGGCAACTCACTGTCCTTTCGTCTAATTTACCTTGTGAGTGGTTAAATATCTTGACCTCAGCTGGGCAGCCCCACACATGCAAATAATTCAATGTGGGCTTTCTCCCAGTCCATAACTCATATGGAGTCTTGGTGCCAGACTTACTGGGAACCCGATTAAGTATATGAATGGCGGTTTTTAATGGCTCCATCCACAGACTAACCGGAAGAGTCGAGTAGTTTATCATACTTCGCACCATGTCCATTAAGGTGCGATTTCTTCTTTCTGCTACTCCATTCTGCTGAGGTTCACCCGGTGTAGAATACTGGGCTACTATTCCATTTTCTCGCAGGAACCTTGCAAAAGGTCTAGGAACATGTCCATACTGCGTATGTCGACCGTAGTACTCCCCCCACGGTCAGATCTTGCGATCTTTATTTTCAAATCAAGCTGATTCTCAACTTCAACTTTAAATATCTTGAATTTGTCTAACGCTTCTGATCTTTCTTGTATGGGGTAAATGTAGCCATATCGGGAGTAATCGTCTGTGAACGTTATAAACGAGTCATAACCGTCCACAGTCCTCTCCGGGAAAGGACCACAAATGTCTGTATGGATTATCTCCAATACTTCCGAGCTACGCTTAGCGTTTTTCTTAATTTGTTTCGCAAGTTTTCCTTTGATGCAATCAATGCATCGGTCTAAATCCGTAAAGTCTAACGGATGGAGAATATCTTCTTTTATCAATCGTTCTATCCTCCCCCTCGAAATGTGGCCTAAGCGACAGTGCCACAATTTCGACGAAGTTTCTCCATCGTTTCTTTTACGTTTCTTTGTCGTAATCGTTTCAGGTACAGAATCGGATGCATCAATTTCATTCACAACATTGCATTGGGAAAGCAAATAAAGCATGTCTCGTCGGATGGCGAGACCAACATCCTTGTTATTACAACGAATAACACACTTATGATCCCCAAAATGACAATGTAGCATCTCATCATCAAGTCTAGAGACAGAAATCAAATTCCTCTTTAAAGAGGGAACAAAAAAAACATCTCTCAATAACAGTACAAAACCATCATCTAATTCTAGAGAAAGATCTCCAATGGCTTTGACTGGGGCTTCTTTTCCGTTAGCTACTCTAACGTTTCTTCTTCCCTTTTCCAGCATCCTCCTTGTTCGGAAGCCCTGTAAAGAATTCGCAACATGTACAGTTGCACCCAAGTCAATCCACCAAGCATTAGTGGAAAAATCTAAGTACAGGGATTCATCAATAAAAGTCACTTGATCTGTACCTTTTTCTTTCTGGATGAGAGACCTCAACCAATCTGGACAATCCTTCTTGTGGTGCCCTTCTTGGTTGCAGTGCAGGCAAGTGTTGTAGGGCACAGGGAAGAACTTGTGAGGATTCTTCCCCTTGCCATGGTTATGATTCACGGCAGGGGGCTTGCTCGAGGACTGTCCAAGATCACCCTTAGGTCCTTTCTTGAAGACTGGTCTGGAGTTCTTGTTCATCTTCTTTGACTGATGCGATGCATAGTTGAGGGAGTCACTCTTGTGACTTTTGAGCCTCTCCTCTTCTTGCAAGCACTGAGCCATCAGCTGATCAATAGTCCATCTGTCTTTGACAGTGGTGTTGCAGTGCACATGAAAGGTTTCATATTCTTTTGGAAGTGATTTCATAATCATGTGCACCACAAAGTCCTCGGGCAAATCCTTGCCCAAGTACTTGTTCAGCTTGGCGACAGTGCTAGTTATCTTTTGGATGTAGGCTCGCACTCCAGAGCTATCACACCTTGTGTTGGTCAAATCATCTACCAAAGCGCTAGCATACGCCTTGCAGGATCCGGTAAACTGAGTCTTCAGTCTATCCAGGAGCTCCTTGGCAGTAGCACACTCTGGTATGGACCTCTCAATGGAGTCATCAATAAGGTGTCGAATAATCTTCAAATATTTATTGTTCGAAATCTCCCACTTTCTTTTGTCGATGCTGTACTGCATCATCTTCTGTTCATAATGAGCATTGCCTACAGGAGGCTCAGTGGGTCTATCAGTGTGGAGTGCATAATCCAAGTCACTCAAAGTGAGCATCATGTCAATATTCTTCCGCCAAGAAGGATAGCTGTTCCCCTTGAGCGGATCAATGTTCCCCATCTGAGTGAGGAGCATCGCAGCATTAAGTCCTTCATCAACAATAGGATATAAATCAAATTAGATCATGCTAAAAAAATAACATAAAATCCTCATGCATGAAATAAGATCAACGTTGGTCAAAATTAAAACGTGCATTAAATCAGTTTCTATTCTAGATTCATCGTTGGACAAAAATAGAATAAAATCAGAAGAATAATCATGACTCATCATTAAATTTAACGTTGGTTAAATAAATACCGATAAAGTTATATAATATCTAGTAACATGCATGTCTCTAAAAGATTATTCACGTTGGTTTCAAAAAAAAATCAGAGATAATGCACATTAAAAAAATTCTCTCATCAGTAGCGGAAACATGGTCTAGATCTAAATTCTGTATATTTAACTCCAAGCACATAGATCTAATATATCATGCAAAAAGCATTTATCAATGACTTGAAAAAATGCAGGGAAAAAGGAAAAAAAAGGACCCTGCACTCGAATCTGGCCGAAGCGACCCAAAAAAACAGCCCATGGCCGGTCTGGCGGGGCGGCGGGCGAGTCAGGCCAGGACAACTTGGGCCTAGGCCGCGCATCTGGCCCAGCCCAGCTGGCAGCCGCGCGCGCCACGCCTTCATCTCGACCGTCGATCGGGATCGGACGGTCATCGTTCATCCGAGCTGGGTATATAAGCCCGAAAAATTCGGCCGGGTATGGAAACCCTAGGCCATTTCTGTCTCTCCCCCGCGCCGCTCTCTTTCTGCCGCCACGCTCCTCCCTTTTCCCCACCGTCGCCGGCGAGAGAGGAAGAAGGAAGGACGATGGCGGGGTCCGGCAGCGCCGCCCGCGCGGCTTCTCGACGGTGCGCGCACCCACCCGAGGGTTGTGATGCCCTAGGCATCTCCCGAGCATTATCATGTGCATACTTTGTTTAATTACTTCTCATAAGCATCATCTCATCTCATGGTAGTGTGCATTTGAGTCATATGAACAAACATGATGAAAATAGCTTAGTGATACACTCAGTTTTACAAAAATGACGCTATAAATGTGAGCGTAACTTAAATCCTATGGAGTTTGAGGTGAAACTTTTTATACCAAACTTGTAGGTCTTGAAGTGGTAAATAACTTTGTCAATTAGAGCTTGGGTGGAAAATAGGTTTAACTTAGTGTAAAGGGACTTTTGGTGTCAGCAAACAAACACACTCCAAATCTGAAATATTTAGAATTCTTCATTTTTGTATATCCTACAGTCCTTTTCATGCAAAGGTCCAATTGAGAAAGTTGTAGTCCATGAAATTTTTAACAGCTTTGTCAAAAAGGCTTTTGGGATAAAATGGCTAGAAATAGGACATTTGAATTATCTAAGGAAAACAGTTCTCAGTCCAAACTGAGGGCTGATAGTTAAATTCAAATTTAAATCAAATTTAGATCCAGAATTTGAACTTGGTGCTTTTGACAAAGTTGTAGATCTAAAAGGGTAAAACATTTCATTCAATTGGGTCCTTTTCAAATTCGGCACGTAAATTGGTCAAATTTGCAAAATTCAGAAATCTGGTTAGTGGTCAAACCCCATTTTTCATTTTTCGGGATTTTCTTTTTCTCATGAGCCTATGACAAGTGGGTCCCACCTGGCAGGGCTGCGGGTTCCTGCCCGACACCCGCAGCTGCGGACCCCACCGGCTCCCTCGCTCCATGAACCCGGTCCATGCGCCTTGCTCTTCATTCCGGGACTTGGCCCCGCTCGTCCTCGCGCCGTCCGCCATTGACAGAGCTCACTCGAGCTCGCCCCCAGCCCCTTCCGCCCTCTCCCGAGCTCAACCATCACCGCGCCGAGCTTCGCTGCCCTCGACTCCACCTTTCCGCCTAGACCTCGTCGCCCGAGACCCCTCCACCCCGGCGTATTGCACCGCCGAACCCCGCCGACCAGAAGCGCTCGTCGCCGTCCCTCCCCGCAGTCTCCCCCGCCGTTTGAGGTAGTGGGTGAGCTTCCCCATCCTCCTCTCTCTCTCTCTCCCCGGCACTTCGCGGTGAGCCTCCGTGCCCCGCAGGGCCGGATTGGCCGCGCGCCACCGTCGCCGTTCCTCCCGTCGCGAGGAAGAAGACGGCGGATTTGCAGATCCGACCCCGCGGTATCGGGATTTTTCGTTTTAGTCCACCGCGCTGTATGCTGAGTCTTGCAAGTCTTACGTACTAGCCCCTGGGGTTTCGAAACAATCACGATCTAGCCCCTGGATCTAATGGTTTTTCCTTTTTAATTAATTATTTCGGCAGAAACCTTTGAAAAATCATAGAAAATTCAATAAAAATCAAAAAAATACCAAACTAGTTGCATTGT
Source organism: Paspalum vaginatum (assembly GCA_030272315.1). Taxonomy (NCBI): domain Eukaryota; kingdom Viridiplantae; phylum Streptophyta; class Magnoliopsida; order Poales; family Poaceae; genus Paspalum; species Paspalum vaginatum. Next base: position 12,991,440 of record CM059016.1, on the reverse strand, counting down.
AATCCTTTTGAATAGATCTGTCTGGTGAATATGATGGTTGAGTAGGAAAGTACCAATTTGCCCCTGATTTTATGCAAGCATGTAAAACCCTAATAAATAAGAAATGTGGACTAAATGATCTCCAAAAATTGCCAAATTTGAACAGCAGGGTATATAGGCTCACTATGATTTTGGTAGCTCAAAGGTTCCCTGTTTAATTACCATTTTGCCCCTGTATGTATTTTTAACATAGAAATAATTGAAGAAATGATAATTACATATAAGTTATGCTCTAAATAGTTTTACACATTTTATTTGTGCTCCCTGTAGTATAAATGGCTCACTGTTGAAATGGGGTACTATGCATGTCAAGTTTAGTTAGTATTTTGAAAATAATGAATTCATGCATGAATAACTTGATAAATAGGAAATGTGGTTTAAATGAGGGCCAAAAATTCTAAGACTTGGGCAGAAGCCTTACTAGCGTACCTAAGCTTAGTATAAAATTTGATAGCCTAAATGCTTATTGTTTATTTACTGTTTTACCCTTGCCTAGTAATTAAGCTTATGTTTAGCAAAAGACAAGGGGTCTAAATAAAAATTAAGCCATAGGGGGCTTCGTAGTATTTATTTGGATTCTAGATTGTTGAAAGTAGCTCACCGCTGAAAACGTGAGGCTATGCATGTAAGGTTTGACCCTATTTCGAAAATGGTAGATGTCGGAGCGGACGTGCTCCTGGTCGGGTGGCGGAATGCACCCGGCCGAGATCCTAAGTACTAAGAGTAGTTAGGGGGAGCGATCGTTGTTAGCTAAGTTGGTGGTGGCACGATGGTGGCGAGAGGATTTAGAGTGGTTCGGGCCGCCGGAGCATAATACCCTACGTCCACTGTGGATGTGCTCTTGTATTCCTGTCTGTAGGTGAAGACAGTGAAGATTGTGTGCTTGTGCTTGGTCTTTTAGAGGAGTCTCTGAGCCTGTCCGGGTCTGTCGCGTATGCCTCCCCTTTTATAGCCCAAGGGGGGCATGTACATGGTGGCCGGGCCCCGACAAGTGGTCCCGGCCCATTTCCTCTATGCTACAGTTCTATCCTGTGCCTGATGCCCAACGCTCCCATGCTTCGCGCCTGTACCACCGTCGTGACCTGGTATGGCCTGGAGATCCGCCATATCGTCCTTCCTTACGCCGCCCTGTCCCATCGGCTGCTAAACCCGCTGAGGGGCTTCAGAGGCCGAGGGGCAGGCGATGCGCACGCGTGACAGGACGGGGCGCTCGTAGTAGCGTTGTGGCGCCGCTACCTAGTACTTAGGCTGAGCGCGGCCGCCGCGCGTGGCGCGGCTCATGATGTGTACAGCGTACTTGTTTACTCAATATAGACCCTAGTGTAGCTGGGGAAATCAACTGTAGTGCCCTGTTATCGCCGCCGCGCCTTGGTAAGGCGCGCCCCTTTGCTTTGCCGCTGCCGCCTGCCAGCGGCGATGGGGGCACGCCCGTCTGACAACGGCGTCGTCGGCGGGCAACGGGGGCACGCCTGTCTGACACTCGTGGTGTCAGCAGCATCGGGGCGTGCCAGCCTGACAGCGGCGGTGTCAGCGGCATCGGGCACGCCCACCTGACAGCGGCGGTGTCAGCGGCATCGGGCACGCCCACCTGCCCGCAATAAATGTGGCAGGTGGGCGAGGCGCCCGCCTGAAGGCCCCGCCACGCGCCCTGTGGGCACGTGGCAACGCGAGACCTTCCCGTGCCCTGTGGGCACGTGGCGGCCCCGGACCACCGAGGGTGCTGGCTCCGGACCTCCACGTGCTCCGCGGGCACGTGGCGCACCCGGACCACCGAGGGCACTGGCTCCGGACCTCCACGTGCTCTGCGGGCACGTGCCGGCCCCGGACCACCGAGGGCGCCGGCTCCGGACCTCCCCGTGCTCTGTGGGCACGAGGCGGCCCCGGACCACCGAAGGTACAGGCTCCGGACCGAGAGGTCCGGACTTCTCCTCGCGTGGCTGGGGGAGGCTCGGTCCTCGAAGGAGGTCCGGGGCCTCCCCTGTGGGCCGGGTGCGTGGCCCAGCTTTTCCAAGGAGTAGGCCGGGCCCATCTGTACGCGGCCTTAGGCCCTCCTTGTACTGCAGTAGTTACCTCCCTTAGTGATCTTCGTCTAGTGTAAGCGGGTACCCGGTTAGCTGGGTACCGACATTAGACATAAAGCCTATTTAAGTAAATAATAGAAATTATGAGACTAGTACATTAATAAATGCCACCATGGGTCATATTTGGAAGCATAGGAGTATGTAAACCTTAGTCGTTGTTTTGGGATGCAATGTAGGTTTTCACTACGGTTTTAGAAATGCATGATGGTAACGCTAAGCTAGCTAGGGTTAAGTAGGGTTCAAGTAGCTTCGTCCGTTTCATGTGAATCGATGCTACCCCGTCACACCCCCACATTGTTTTATGTGACAAGCTAAGTTATCATAGGTGATGGCTTGTACGATTTCTTAAAGCTAAACAAGTTTCATCACGAAAATACATAATGTTATTCCGTAAACCCTGATTTCTTGCATTGCACTCGCATCCTGAAGCAAGCATTGCACTAATACATGCTCCAATTGCACCATGTCATGCATATAGATTCCGCGAACGAAGAACAACCGCTGAACCAACCCGTCGCGGAGGAGCCCGAGGAGGAGCTGCACCAAGAGCCAGAGGACCAACAGCAGGGGCCCGACTCCGCTCAGGAGGCAGCTACTGACTCTAACGAGGAAGGTAGGCAGTACCATACTCAACCCAGCAAACAAATTATACTTAAATGATTACGCATATGCATTAGGAGTTGCTTGGAACCAATTGCATTAGACTCCCTGGCCGCCCTAGCCCTACCACCTGTACATAGAGTTCGTAGGGCGAGTATGCCTAGAAATTGCTAGGTACGAGTAGACACGAGTGTGTGGACTCGTCACGTAGGTGTTTTCAAAAGTTACAAAAGCTTATGAATTAAATGGAGACCGGGCGGAGATTTATTTCAGTATATACTTTTCGTAAGGTTGTACTTTGGACTCCGTCCGAGTCGTTTAAGGCCCGTCCGCTGTTCGTCTGCTGATCGGCGTAACATTGCTAGAGTCCTTAACCGGGAAATGGGACCGGTGAAGTCTTACCTGGGTTTGTCTGGAGTTTTCGAGGCTCCGCCCATCCACTTGCTAGAGGCCGATGGGCCCGGGGGCGTTTGTACTCGAGGGAGGGCTGACCCAGAGAACTGTGGTATCGCTCCTAAGGGGGTACAACCCGGGGGTTAGGTGGGGGCGCTTTGAATCTTGGGACAAGACAGGTGGAGATGGGGACTATATGTGGGAACGCGATGGGTAGTAAGCATATACCCCTGGCATGATAGTTATTCCCGGGAATTAAAAATCGATTTGAATCGCTGATGCCTACCAGGTGTGGGAATGCCAATATCACTGTCGGGCAACGTAGTAACTACTTAAACACTCTGGATTTAATACTCATGTTTTTGGAATACTACATGTTTGAGCTGAGTCGTCACCTTCCTGTAATTTACTATTATGTTGGTGATTATTCAGATGTTGAAAACTTGATACTTATGATACACACTACACTGTTTAAAACCAAAGGCTAAGGATCAACTTGCTAGTAAGCAGCTTTGCGTCAGCCGTAAGCCAAATCCATTAAGCCCTATTGAGTAATTAGTACTCAGGGTTTGCCCCCGTATTTTGAGCGCAGGTATGGAGTTCTTGGTTTGCACATGTATTGGAGGTGGTGCATGCCCCCACTTAGGGTGAACCGGCATGAGTGAGACAAGGACAACGTCGGTGGGCTCGATGTTGTTACTTCTAAATGCCATTCTTTTGTGATGTCATGATGACCTCTGAACTCATCAATCCGCTGCGAGAAACTTTTGAACTTGCTACGTTGATACCTTATGTTGGACTTGAATTTTATTTGAAACCGGTTTGTAACTAAATCTATTATTCTGTTATTCAACTGCCTGTGATGATGTATCTGTTGTGGCTCCATCGTGGGCTGGATGTGTATGATGTCGGTTTCTCTGGGAAAAGGTAATATCGGGAGCCGAATGACTCTCGACGGACGACCGGGTTTAGTTCGGTCTAATCGCACTGCAAGCCAGAGGTGGTAGGTGTGCTTAGTCCGGATTAAATCGGTGGTACCGCCACAGTGGACGCGTCGCCGCCGAGCGGCCCCATGGCGGTGCGCTCTGTCGCCCACCAGCGTGCACACCGGTGAGCCAGCACGGCGGTCGCGAGCGTCTACCCGAACGCCGGCGAGGCCGGCAGAGACAGGTAAGCCCTCTGGGCTTTTTCAATTCGCGTGGGTTGGGGTTTTTCTAGGGTTAGGTTTTGAAACCGCCTCCTATTTCTTCCAATTTCCTGTCATTTTCTTGAAACCGAGCCGAAATAGCTCTAGATCAGGTCGATTTCTAGTCTGTTCTTGACCTCGAAAACCAAAAACACCCCGCTAGGGTTAGGGATCGGGTCTACCTGAGCTAACTGATACCAAATGTAGGTTTCTTTCTTGCGGATCTAAGCCCAAGAGCCCACCACTAGCGAGTACTAGGTGTAAAGTTCTTAGCATTCGTGTAGATCTAGGAGAGGGAGGAAGAGAGGGTTTCACCTTCGGTGCCGGGGAAGGGCGCGACCGGTGGTCCATGACCAATGGAGTTTCCTTGCTCGGTGCGGCGGCGGTCCTCCACCTCCTTGTCCTGCTGCTCCTTGAGGCGGCCCTCCTCCGCCTCCTTAGCCTCTGCTCCCTCCTCTGCCGCTCCTGCTCGGCGGCGCGGCTCTCGTTGTCGTCGGCCATCGAGTCGGCGGTGACGGGCGGCGTCGGGAGTGGCTCTTCCAGTCACTAGGTGCGCCGGGAGATCGGGTCCCTCGGTGGTTCTGTTGGGCCAGGGTTTAGCGACATACGGCTTGCGTTGGCATCCGCGCTGGCCCCTGGGCTCCTCTTTATATGGCGCACTGTGACCGGGGGCCACAACCAAAAGAGGAAGGTCGCGCCCCCGATCAGGGCGCGTAATCATCTCCGGATCGGTCTCTTGACCGTTTCCGAGATCAAATCCAACAGCCATGGCCATGGCCTCCTCCACCTCCAGTCGGGCGGTGTGGAGGGGCAACGGAGAGACCGGCAGCAGGGGCGCCACCAATCGGGTGGCGATGGATGGCTAATGAGGAGGGTAGAAGGCTAGGGGAAGCAGATCCACGTGGCGGTGGTAGCGGAGGTCCTGGGTCTAGGCTGCGCGGCGCGGTGGCGGGGGGCGGCGAGCGGAGAGACCGCGGCTAGGGTGCCAAGGCACCGGCGGCCTCCGTGGGGCAACGGCAGGACGGGGCGGTGATGGGTGACGGTCGCGGCATCCAGAGGACGAAGAGACAAAGGGGTAGGGGAAGGGAAGAAAATAGAAGGGCTTGGTGCCTTGCGCAAGAGGCCCGGAGCTCGCCCCTCCTCCACGTCCGATCCGCTGCAGCTCCATCACCCACGCTCTGGCTGCCTAGCTCGATGTCCATCACCAAGGCAACACGGCAAGAGAATTGCCACGCGGCAGCAGCATATTTGAGATGAATATTCGATTTTGGGGCGACCGCACCCCATCCCACCATGCACGCATGTGTTATCCAAATTAACAGGGGGTCGCTCCAGTACGTCATGCTGTCCCCGTACGTTCATCCTCGCCTCGCCTCCACGGAAAACAAACGCCAGCAAAATTGCACAGGCCAGTGATCGACAAAGCCGGCCTAATAAGCATTGGCCGCCGGGAAGATGCAAATCTAATGCCCATGTGGCGCCGGCACCGCTGCTGCTGCTGCTGCTGCTGCACATCATGGCCTGCTGAATTAATTAGCATTTGAAGCTAGTTTAATTTAGAGGCTGTTTGGAACACGGGGAGTTTTTCGCGTTTCCATTTTTTTTCTCTCAGAAATAATCTAATTGTTTTATTTTATAAATTCGTATGTTGTTTTCTTAAAACAAATTCCCTGCGTTTAGTGCTACTGCTTCGTACTGGTTCTTGCATTGCAAGGTTGGTTTGGCCCCTAGCTGGCGTGGCGGCGTATACGCGGCCGTGCGCGTCGCTGCTGCTCCGACCGCCGCGCAAGCTCATCATCAGCCGCCGGCCGGGGCCCAGCGGCCAACCTATCAGAGTCGCGAGCTACAGCGATTCACCAGCTCGCTCGGTGCATGTGTCGCGTTGGCCAGGGCAAAATGGGATGCGTGGCCACCACCGCGTCGAGTGGGTCGAGAGCATCCATGCATGCACATCCATCATCCACACCACTTCGCAGCACCAGCATCATCCAGCAGAGCATAGTCCTGTCCTGTACGTCCAGCGCAGCAATGCAAGGATATGATCGACACGGCGGCGCCGCTAGCAACGGCAAATTAAAGGGATAACGCTTTCGCGCATTATTATATATAAAAAAGAAAAGGAAAAGAATCGCGCAGACACATACAAAAGGGCTACTGGCTATGTATGCGTCATGGTGGTTAGGACTTAGGATAGGGATGAGGTATATATGGTTACGTTAATGCATCACGTCGATGGACACTATACGTACTGATCGGCAGCTCTGCAGATTCCGTGGCTGCTTCAGGCTCACACGCGACGTGGACGTGGACGATCGATGTCGCTGATGGCGCGTCGTCAGCAACGAGACGACTCGATCGTGGCGAAAACCTTAAGCAAACTTTATTCACGCATTTCCGGTGCAGGATTTGGGATGGTGCACGCCGGCCGGCGCTTGGAATGTAGAAGACTATGGCGATGCAATAGTGAGGTGGAAAAAAAAACTAACTCTATTAGCTAGATCACCACCAAACTTAGGGATGTCCAAACCGTAAGCGCCTGCAATAGTTGCCTATTTCACTATCTCTCCTATGTAGAAAAAAATGAGAAAAACGAGTTGTCATAGTAAGCCAACACCTCTACTTCACACACATAACAACCCCTAGGGGATTTGACCCGCAAAATGCCCTCGCTCCTATGAGATGGTAGATGTGATCCCACAGGGGCCCTAGTAAATTTTGTACTAGAACATTTGCAGGGCCCTAGTAAACCCCACTGCGGTGTCTCCACTAACCACTGCTACCATAGGAGGAATACGGATTTATTGAAAAAGCCACAGAAAAAAATCAGGTGAGCTAAATTTCATCAATAGCTTTTATGTACACACAACACCCTCACTCCTATGAAATGGTAGATGATCCAACAGGCACCCTAACAAAATTTGTACTAAAACATTTGCAAAGAAATGAACACCATTGTGGTGCCTTCACAAACCGCGCCACAAAATAGAAGGAAAAGACTACCGATTTACTGAAACAAACATAGACAAAAATTCGGCTGAGCGGAAATTACAATAGCTTTTTTATGTACACAACACACTTGCAGCGGACCATATCAGTCATATGAAATTAGTTATTGTCTAACAGTGTTCTAAATAGCGGGCTATAGCCTTCGCTATAGCCAGCTATAGTTGTTTTAGTAGGGAAAAGATACGCGCTATAGCTTTATTTAGCCGGCTATAGCCTGATATAGCCCGCTATTTGCACTTTTGAGAAAGACAAAGCTAAACTCCATAATCCGCTATTTAAAACTATGTTGTCTAATAACGAGACTAATATATTGATTATATGTTACACTGGTTTAATGGAAGTGGTTTCTAACTGTGGAAAGAGACGATGCTGCTAACAAATCTAAACAGCATAGTCTAGATTATCCCTCTCCTCTCTTCTCCGGAAGCCAAGACTTCAGGAAACAAGATTGTTTTCGTCGGTTTTTTCTGTTTTTTCGTCGGTTTACGGCCGATGAAAGATCATTGACAAAAAATAACTAACTTTTGTCGGCTGCCGACGAAAAAAACTAACTTTCATCGGCCAAAAGCAGCCCATGAAAACTAGTGCAACAACCTCTGAATTCATACAAATTTTCAATTAATAATATAAATCTCTAAGCTAGGCTAAAAATAAATCTCTGAATTGGAGTAAAAGAATTCAATTTAAAAAATGAGCTCCCCTACATAGACAAAATCATAACAATAATGTATTTATTATATGGCTGTAAGTCTGAAAATTTTGTGATTGAAGTCAATTAGCTGTCCTAATTACTCGGTCTATTAAGTGTGCCTTGTTATTATTCTCTCGCAACAATTTAGCTATATTTTACCACGGTCTAATTTATCACACAATGCTTATGATGTACCCATAGAATGTTTTCCTACTGATTGATGCAATCAATAATAGAAAAAATATGTTTTGCTGGCTACCCCAAGAATGATTACTATAATCTTTAGGATTCATGCACTAAATAAGCAAAAATTAATATACTTAGCTGTCTACCCCAAGAATGATTACTATATTCTCTAGGATCGATGCACTAAATGATCAAAAATTAATATGCTTAGCTGCCTAACCAAAAATGACTATTGTATTCCCTAGGATTAAATAACTGCCATAATAAGGCTATTAAGTGTGCTTTGTTATTATTCTTTGGCAAGAATTTGCCTATATTTTACCACGTTCTAACTTAGCACACAATTCTTATGATGTATCCATAGAATGTTTTCCTATTGATCGATGCAATAAATAAGAAAAAATAATATGTTTAGCTGTCTACCCCAAGAATCATTACTATAATCTTTAGGATCCATGCACTAAATAAGCAAAAATTAATATGCTTAGCTATCTACCCCAAGAATGATTACTATATTCTCTAGGATCAATGCACTAAATGAGCAAAAATTAATATGCTTAGTTGTCTACCAAAAAATGGCTATTGTATTCGTTTGCAGCACAGGCCATATCGGTCATCTAAAATTAGTTATTGTCTAGTAAGGAGACTAATATGTTGATTATATGTTACATAGTAGCCTAATCACACAATATTTGACACATATCTAGCCTACCACACAATGCTTATCATATATGCATGGATTGTGTTCCATGTGATCGACGCTTTTAATAAGCAAAAATATGCTTACAAGAATCATTATGATATTTGGTAGAATTAGATAGCTACCATAATATCTTTGACATCCGTCTAACCTACCACACAATGCTTATCATGTATGCATGGATTGTTTTTCCATGTGATCTCCGCATTTAATAAGCAAAAATATGCTTAGCAATCTATTCAGGAATAATTACAATATTTGGTAGGATTAAATAACTACCATAATATCATAGCGTGATTAGGTGTGTGACAAATTACTGCAATATCCTCCTTGAATGTATAGGTGGTCCTGATTGGCTCCGCCTCCTTGGCGTGTTCCGGCGTGTGGACACAAGAAACCCACCAAATGGCATGTTTCTAACGCGCTTCAGCTGCAAGCTGCGAATTGCATGGAAAATGCCAGAAATGGGACAAATGAAGACCTTCTCTAGACTCATTGCAACAGGACGCATAGCTAGCTCATGTTGTACCAAGGCCTATATAAACATGCCCGTACTCCTGACTTTACCTCAACACCAGACCATCTATTTCACTTTTATTTGTAGAATCTTTTTTAGAATCATAGTAGCTAGTGATCCAGTTTATCGGTAGGTCTCTATGGCGCGCAAGAAGGTGAATCTCCAATGGATCTCTAACAACCCAAACCGGCGTGCCACTTACAAGAGACGTCGCGATGGCCTAATGAAGAAGGCCAATGAACTCACCACACTCTGTGGCATCAAGGTATGTGTGGTAGTGTATGGCGAGGGTGAAGGGAATAATAAGGTCCAGCCAGAGACATGGCCCTCTGAGGAAGAGGCCAAGCAATTCCTCACGAGATTCAAGGAGATGCCTGATATTGGTAGCTTCAAGAAGACACAAAATGAGGAGACCTTGCTCGACAACCGCTGCTCCAAGCTTCATGAACAGGTGCGCAAGTTAGAGCATGGCAACCGTGAAGATGAGACCTTGGCCCTCCTACATGATAGCATGGATGGAAGCCGCCCAGGCCTCACCGGTATGGACAAAGACGTGGTCATGAGCCTTAGGAACAAGGTGGAGATGAAGATGTGCAAAACTAAAGCATTGCTTCAGCAGCTGCTTGGGCAGGAAGCCCTCTCAGTGTCGTCGTTGGTGCTGCCACCAGCATCGTCCTCATCGCAAACACAGGTTTATGCATACAACTACACTGAGATGCAGGGGATGGTGCCTCCCGAGGAATACCAAAACCTGAATCACATCACCAACCTAGCCGCGAATGGAGGAGAGCTCGACACCGTGTTCCAAAGTGCCATGGCCAGTAGCAGCAATGACCCCAGTAGTAGCGGGTGTGATGTGATGCAGCCTTAGAATTTGGGTTCTTCTTAGGGTTCCCATGGGCACTATAGGGGAACTCGCATTTTCCAATAGTAGCGCATAGCCAGCTCATATTTGGTTTTTGTTGCATCACATGTCTTGTATTTTGCTCTGTGTCATGTCTTAGAGTTGATTGTTGTATCCTATGTATCATGCTCCGTGTAACATCTGCATGAAGGCATCCATGTATCCCTTATGTTGTTTAGATCAGTGCTATTGCTGGCTTTTCTATTTGAGTGGTGATATTTCTTTATTTATACAACCGTGCATACTGAGGATAGATACCATGTGTCTAAGTAATATGAGATGGTATATACATATCAAAAGTGTTTTCCTCATGTTTCCTTGTTTTAAATGCACTTTCCATTTTCCATGCTAGGTTAGATGACAAATTTGCCCTTGGTAAGCCATCGTCATCAGCCTTATAGCCTCATCATACCAGACCCAAGCTAGCGCCCTAGGTTCTCTTTGATGGAGATATCCTTCATCTAACGCCAGCCCCGATTAAGTTACAAGTACCCTTGTTTCCATCTTAAGCCACGCCCCCAAGTTGTTGCCTGGCCTCCATCATGTCCACCTTTGACCTCCACCCCAAGTACTACATTACCAAATTAAGGCTAGTCCCATTTCCACCACACTCATACCTATATCCATGGACACATATGCCTCCTACCTTTATCACTAGAGTGAACCATTGGGACCATGCCAACTCCACAACTCTAGTCCACTAGAAACGGTGTCTCTAAAGGTGGCTCTCTAGAAATGGTGATGCAATCTAATAGCACAAACAATGCTCTGGCTGAAACACCAACTGACCACCCCCAATTACTAGAAGTACATTTTCAAAACACTAAAATGGCAGTCAAACTGACATAAACACAATTAGGGATGGCAACGGGGCGGGTGGAGCATCCATGGACCCACCCTCGAAAACTGCGGACAAAACCTACCTCGCCTTCTAACCCTGCCGCGGGTTGAAACTCATCCCTGCCCACGGGGACCCCAAAATCTGAATTAATATTAAGATATAAATGGCACTAATATTATTAAACTTGGCACCATAATTTTAGAGACAAGCATATGGATATGATTGCACATAATATCACTTATCTTTCAAATTTGCATGGTAATTACCACTAAATATTCATGATATGGCATTCAAAATCATTTACTTACTTCATGCAAGCATAGGTTCTGGTCCCTCGCGGGAACCCGTGGGTGTGGATCAAAATTTGCCCCCGCTCGACACATGCATGTTCGGGCCCTGAACCCGCACACCCACGGGGGAACTAGCGCCCCTTCCCCAGGTGGGGGCAAAACCCGTGGGGACCCGCCCCGAACCTGCCCCACTGCCATCCCTAAACACAATCCACCTTCCACTTTACCCAATCACATACGAATCATTATTAGTTGGCCATTTCTACGCTTTGGTAATGTGGCCCAATTTGCAATAGCTTATGTGGGACTCGCTTTGTTGAGAAATATGTTTTCCTAATATGCTAGAATGTTTGTTTTGTTTCACAATCTAAATTTTATTTTGATGGACATATGTTGTCCTGAGTGAAAAATAACCTGTACACACCTAAGACTCATGCTAGAGCGATTTCATTCACTAAATGTCAAAAAAAAAATCATGATAGGGTGCAACGGTTACACTATTACATTAATACTCTCTCGGTATTTAAATATAAGTTGTGGTTGACTTTTTCTCAAAACTTCGATCCTTCGTCTTATTCAAAAAATTTGTGTAAATATATAAGGAAACTAGTCACGCTCAAACTTTATACAATAATAAAACAAACTACAACAAAATAAATGATAATCTATGAATTTTTTTAATAATACGAGCGATCGATGTTTTGGAAAAAAGTCAACCGCGACTTATATTTAAATACGGAGGGAGTATACATGTGTTTGGGTTGCTATGATAATACTATTCATATACAGCTATTCTAGAACGTGTGAAAGTAGAAGCTTGATAATGATGAGAAATCATTCAATCAAGTGACCTCAGGGTAAAAAATTGCAACATGTTATATGTGTCAAGAGGGTATCACAGGCATCTAGCAATGTCAATGTTTCGTGACGATCAACCGTCGTTGGGGCCGTCATGGAAAGTGGGGAATGGATCAAAAACTGCACACAAGGCATCATTTCAAACAGGGTCGTAGCTTGTCTTCAAGTTGAATTCCCATTTTCCCACTACAGTGAGGGAAACTGATGGGGGACAAGTTTGATTTTAGCAATTTTTCTGACCGTTTAGTCTCAGAATCAGGTTAATTATTTTCCATCTTCTTCACGGAAATTTATTTATTTATTAATAGGCCTAGTGACTATGCTCAACTATCAATCTATGTCTCTGTCAAATCAACGTGGTGATTATACGAGGGTGCGTTTGGTTGTTCTTAGTGTTGGATCGATAACCGGAACAAAGGGGGACTAATAAATAACCAAATATTAGAAATCTTATGAAACTATTCTTTGAAACATCTTTCCTAATAACATACTTCTCCATCCTACTAGTAACGTACTTCTCCATCCTAGCCTACTACACATACAAGTGTCACAAATTGTCAGAGATTAATATGTAGTTAAACTAAAATTTACATTTACATACCAAAGCAAGCAACCGCGGTGAGAGTGGATGGTGAGCGTGGCGACGAGGTTAGTGGGCCTGGGAAAGTGAAGCAAGGCTTCGAGTCTTCGACCTATTGAGGCGGACACGTAAGGACGCCGCCTCTGCCGGCAAACAAAATTAAGCCTGGGCCGGCCCACTAGCCTATCTCAGCCCAGTCTAACCACCCGCACCAGCCGGCAGCAGCCACCCTCGGTCGGGCCGCCGAAGGAAGCTTCCCGCTGCCCGGTCAACCATTCCGCCCGCACGGGCGCGCGGCCACCCCACCCGCCCCGGGCCGCTCCCACTGCCACCCGGGCCCGGCCGTCCGCGCCCGCGGGCCCCGCGCGTCATCCCCCCGCGGCTAGCGCGCCGCCGCGTCGCAGCAGACGGCTATACCTCGCTTCGCCGCTAGTCCACCACCATCGTCCTCGTCCCCTCCCCCACCCGCACACACCTAACTCCCAGCTCCTGCCCCCGCCCTCGATCCGGGGGGGCTAGGGATCCGGATGGGCGCGGCGCCGTGGGGGGTCTAGAGGCCAGGAGGAGGAGGAGGAGCTGCGGGGATGGAGGAGAAGGCGTCGTCGCCGCTGATCCCGCCGCCGTCGGAGATCGACCTGGAGGCGGGCGGCGCCGGGGACCAGCTGCAGTGCCGGATCTGCCTCGAGACCGACGGTGAGGGGGGGGGGGTGGGGGCGTGGCTCGCGCGTTATTGCTGGGCACGGCGGCGGGGATCTGACTGCCGTTGTGGGTGTGCCGTGTGCGTGTGCAGGGAGGGACTTCATCGCGCCGTGCAAGTGCAAGGGGACGTCCAAGTACGTGCACCGCGACTGCCTCGACCACTGGAGGGCGGTAAAGGTGAGCGCGCGCCGCCTGCCCTTCCCCAATCCCCATCTAGACTACGCGGGTGGGTGCTCAGGCCTTGGGTGGAAATTTAGGCATGGCCATGGCGGCGCCGCTGATGGCTGGGGAGGATGGGGTTTTGTCTGCATTTTATTTCTTGGGCTTGCAACAAGTGATTGAAATCGCGTGATGAATCGACCGGAGGTTCACACATTAGATATTGTCCATTCTTTCCACATCGATCTTCATGGTGATCTACAGTGGGTTTTTTTTTCTGGATTGCAAGAAACGATAGAAATTCGTTATGAATGTACTCTTCATGGTTTAGCTACGCATAAGGTGTGATCTTTACCTTGTGGGCTTGTGGAGATATGCTGTGTATAGATATCGCTGTCAAAACAACTTGTGCAGTATTGCAGTGGCAGAGTTTGGTTAGCCATTAGACTTAGCTAGTGGAACACAACAGATGCAGACCATTTATTCTGTCCACACATTGGCCTAACAGATTGGTTGAACTAGTTGCCGACTTCCTAGTTCTAGTAGAACCAATTTGTGCATATGTTCCTATATTTGGTTAATGCCACACTGAGTCTCATCTGTGTAGTGGGCAAAGGAATTGTCTTGATTGTTCACAAAGCTGCACAAGTTCTGTTCCTATTAAAATCACTAGCCATTGCATCTTTTTTCTCACAAGGTGCATTGCATATTTGCATAACTTCATTTTTATTGCTCCTGAGGAATGAAGTAAAGTTTGAGCTTATGTAAGCCAGTTTGACAGAAAAGTAGCATGGCTTTAATGGGTTGTTATACTTTATCTATCGGGCTACTTATTGTCACAAATATCCTAAGCTTTTTGTTTGTCGAATAAATTTTATCAGTTTGATCTATTTTCCATGTAAGTTTTGATTGTAACAATGTAAATTCTAAAACATTGTTTAGATGGAAATTTTCTCAGTCTGGCTTGCTTTTTAGTCGAGGTTCAGTGTAGACTAGAACCTTTTACACACGTCAAAGGAGATCTGGCTCGATTAGATTGAAAAAAAAAAAAGTTGACATGACGTTAGTTGATTGAACAAAAAGGTTATTCTTTTAAAGTTCATAAATTGCCATGTACCATGAAGATTTGGGCAATTTGCGCTGGATTTTTTCTTTAAGGAAATTTGGGTAGGTGATTATTCTTTTTTTCTTTAGTTTACAATTTCTATTTATTGAAAATTCCAAAATGTGGGTGTCACAGTGGTTAGACAGGGGTTCTCAAGTCAAAATCTGGTTGTTAGTATTGCAAGTTCTGCTTTCTGTTAGGATGTTGGGATGTCTACATCCAATTGGAAGTTTTGCTGGTAGGTAACCGCTGGTGGAGGCCCAGATTTGGTTCTCGGTTGAACTTGGATGGTTCAGATTATGCCAAAAAAACATCCTACTTACAAGGAATGGAGAATTATAGTTTGCTGTTTGGGTTAGAAAGGCTGCACCTTTTTTTCTGCCAAGTCAGCCCTTGATTCATTTAAGATGTAAGATGTTTTACCTAATAAAATTAAATAGTGTACCTTTTCCTGGTGTAAGTGTGAAAGCATTCAATAGTTTGTGTGTCTGCATTTTGCTACCTGCCTTGCTTGCTTGTGCAAATGAATTATCGATCTTTTCTTTTCTCGCAACATTGGTGAGCTCACCATTATTTGATGCTTCTTCATACACAGGAGGGATTTGCATTTTCTCATTGTACCACTTGCAAAGCTCCATATTACTTGAGGGTTCATTCCCACACTGACAGGAAATGGCGAACACTGAAGTTTCGTTTCTTTGTTACTAGAGATATACTATTCATCTTTGCTCTAGTTCAGATTGTAAGTCAGAAATATTCTTTGTCTCCATCTATTATCTACATTCTATGAAGTGTATTAGTAGCATTTTCTTATTCCTTCATCAGGTCATCTCTGCATTGGCATATTCGGTACATTTTATTGATGGGTACCAGCAATATTGGTTGAGGAAAGCGTGGAGTTTTGACAATGAAGTTAGTTTCTATTACATATGTGGTAAGCTACTTATTCATTCTGATGTTACTATTTTACCTTTTTGTATGTGTCTGTTGGATAAAACTGTGCCCTGGTTTCTAGAATTCTTGTTGTGCTAATTCACCGTGCATCATTTGAACTCATCGGTCGCATGGGAGTTCTTCAGATTATGTAGGAAGAATGTTAAGAAAAGGAAAATGGGAGTAGAATAAGTATAATTATGTTTTGGCCATGACAAAATAACAGATCGAGTATGCTTTGTTTGTCAGTATGGATACTGAATTATTTGGAGGTAATATGCAAAATGCTAAAGCATCTTGGCCTGAATGCCTGATTTATGGGGTTTTATTTTTTCAGTAAAAATTTAGCTGAGGCATAACAGAAAAAAGCACATACATGTGACAAGATTGAGCTTGGAGAGCACAAACATTAGAATTTGTTTCATTAATATATAGGCCTCATTATTATGAGTCGAAACTGACACAGAACATACTTTGACTGGGAAACTGTAGCTAACATCTTTGTCCTCTGGCACACAACGTTTCACTTGTGAACCTGATTGAACTCTTATCTCTTGATCACAGGCGCATTATTGTTTTTTGCTTTGTTGGGGTTATCGGGATGCTTCATAACTTGTTATGATCGAAGAGTACGGAATGACTTGGCTCAACCTTGCCGAGAATTATGTCTTTGTTGCTGTCAGCCAGGGTATGCTCCAATTAGCTCATCCTTTACATTGTAAAAATATTGTCTTAAATAAATACGCAAGGACTATGGCAGCACCTGAACTATTTCACTGGATTTACAAGGCATGTTTTATTGTGCATATCTTTAAATGGAGAAACATATATCTTTGAATGGAGAAATTCATTCCTTTTTTTTATTTACAAAATGCATGGTGTTAGTTCTATCCCTTTCTGCTCTACCTACACTTTGTTCTGTTTCAGGATGTGCGCAGATTGCCATCTACCTGGCACACTCTGCATGTGGACCGACTGCACTACCTGCTTTGAAGGTTGCGCGACAACAGCTGGTGAGTGTGGTGGTTGCTTGGGAGGCGCTGGAGAAGCTGGGCTACCACTGCTCCTCATCATGGGAGTGATTGTGCTTGGGCTTTTCACGGTTATCGGCATATTCTACAGCGTCCTTGTAGCGACAATGGTTGGCCAGCGGATCTGGCAGCGGCATTACCACATTCTCGCCAAACGAATGCTAACCAAGGTGAGTATCAGTGTATCATGCTCAATTCCGCTGCTAGTGTATATCTACGACGGTTTTAATCAAGTCTGGTTTCATTCTCTTCAGGAATACGTTGTAGAGGATGTCGATGGCGAGCGCACAGACTGGTGTCCGCCACCACTCCCCGCTGAGCACATCAGCCAGCTGAAGTCTCTGGGACTACTATAATAGATCAGGCCATCATGTCGATGGCAGATGATGACCATAAGTTAGGACTCGGCGCGGCATTACCCAGCTGTACAGGAGGCCATACAAAGCTGGAAATCCAGGGTTTCCTGGTACCTGCAGCGAAATGTGGCAATACTATTGTTCTTTTTTTTTTGTACATTGTAACGGGGAAAAAATTCTGCCTGACAAAACGGTACATTTTTATACTAAGTGAATGGCTTACTAAACTGATGTCTATGTTTGATTGTGACCTTTGCAAATTTTAAGTGAATTTATCAGTGAATGCAAATTTTGAAACATACATGCATTCTGTCCTGTATTCCTGCTGGCGGAATACGAAATTTCTTCCATGTCTTGTTTGTTTATGACCAGATGATTTCATCACAAAAATAAAACGAAATAGAAGCTTTAAAGGCCCAAACAAGAAGGCCAAGTTCTTTCAGCCCAGCTTTTTGATCTGGGCCCTTAATATGTGGGTCCGTTGGGCCCGATTACACTGAGGCGAGAGCACGGAGATCTTCCAACAATGCCGCCTGGACTGCATTCAAGACTGCACAGGAGAGAAGAAAGGGGGCATTTTTGTCCATACAAAAACACACTGTCTTGCAGGTGCGTCCAAATGCGTCTAACATGTATAAAATGGCATATCTCAAACACGAGAATCGCAATGACATAAATTAAAATATATAAATAGTAGTGATAGATCTCTAAATTCGGATATTTGTAATGGCACCAATCCAATTATAACAGCAAACTTGTATTATATCACATTGTGGCCTTACAAAAGACGGTACAAATACAGGTTATACGGACTAATTTGACAATCTCATTTTTTCTTAGAGAATGGAAGAAGAAATTGAGGAGAAAATGAACTAATTTCTCCACCATTCCCCTCCATTCGGTTGCTAAAGTAGCCTTAAAAGATAAAGTCTTGTTTGGATAATATCGGATTGAGTGGGGATTGAAGTAGATTAGAAAATTTTTAGTTTACTGGAGATTTAAACACATCTCAATTCACGTGTATCACTCTAATCCAATATTACCCAACAAAACCTAAAAAGGGACAGCTGTCCACCCAAACCTGCACAAAGGTGAAGGAAAAAAAATAACCGTGACACACTGACTCAACTGCAGGCGAACTTTTCTCACAGCTTGTGCTTAGTTACCCTTTTGCCCTCACCCTTCGCGGAGACACCCACCAACTGGCAACTGTGGTGAAAGGGCAAAAGAGGAACAAAAGCGACGCCTTCTCCCCCATGGCAATGGCGTCCTGAAAATCCACTGCAGCGGCAGAGCGGCACTGCACCCCCACCATCAGATTCCTGCGCCGCACCCCCACCACGCCTCCATTAATCCCCCCATTGCTCTCATTCCCTCGCCTCCACCCACCACCGCCGCCACCAACATCAACGGTAACCTCGCCTCTCCAGGTCTCCCCTCGGCACTCGCCTCTCCAAAACCCCGGTGCCTGTGCGCACGTGACCCATCCACTCCCAGGCGGCGGCCGCATTGCCGCGTCCCTCCAGTCGGGGACAGGTACAGCTCCGCCGCCGCGCCACCTCGTCTTCTCGTCCAGGTTAAGGGGGGCGTTCGGAGACAGGACGGCATCTCTCCGCCAACGGCATCGCTGCTGCCAGTCTGCCAGCCGCTTCACCCCTTCCCCTACCTCGCGACAGAAGCAAACAGGGCCGCCCCGGCCGTGGCCTCCCTCCTCCCCGGCTCGCCTTGCATCTACGCGACTTTTTGGCCAGCGGCAGTCCCCCTGGTGCTGACTCGACGGAGAGCCAAGGACATCGGTGAGCAATGCAGACCTCCTCCTCGCATCTCTCTTCTCTCATCCGACCGGCTTCTGAGGAAGGCGGCTGCAAAGCGTTGCAGGATAGGTGGATCTGTTGTGTTACTGCGAAGCAACAAAACCCAGGAATCACTGATTCCACTATAGCTACGGCCCTATGTTTAAGTGCTGCTTTTGAGTTACTAATATGGTTTCCATTTTACCCCCCTCCCCACCCACCCACTGTGATATGGCTGCTTGATCAGAGGTTGGAATCGGGGAAAGGTCTTGCTTTGCAGGTTCCCTTTTTTTCCCACTCTTTCGCTCCAGCTTATCAGCCCATGCTTGCTTTAATCATAAAACCGCTTGCTTTAATCGTGGTGCGGGACTTCAAGAAATACGCTTTGACTGTTGTTTTCTCGTGCGTCGAAGGGAGAAAAAGAGTCTCTTTGCTTCATTTTGTTTGCTGTGTGATTAGTTGGCCCTTAGACCGTTGCCTTTGGGCGATTGATATTTCTCTGCCCCTTTCATCTTTTGTGTAGTAGATTAATTATCTGCCTGAAGTAGCGAAATGATTATTGTGAGGCGCTGTAACCGCTCAAGTTGGCCGCAGATGTGGCCAATTTTGTGAACGGTGGACCCATATGGAGTATTTAGTTATTGCCTTCTTCAAGTGCTCTGAAGCTTGTTCTAGGTCATTGCTATTAAATCTAGTTCTGCATTTTACAGTTTACATGTTCTGTAGTCTGACAAGAATTGTTTTTGTAGTTGATAGGATCCGAGGAGAAAAGGCCACCGCTGATCACAAGCAAGATATCTAATTGGTGGAACTTTTGTCTCTGATTGGATGATGAATCTACTGGTCTCTAGTGTATCAAAGTAGGGGATCTGCGGTTTCGTGAAACTCAATGGGTTCTTCTTCCTCCAAGGCCACTGGAGAGGATGCCCTGGTTCTGTGCAAGGATCGGATGCGCCATATCAGGCGAGCCATTGACTCAAGAGATGCCCTGTCAGCAGCGCACTTGTCGTATACTCAATCCCTCCGTACTGTGGGGACTGCACTGCGGCGGTATGCTGAGTCTGAGATCTCACTGGAATCATCACTCTCCATTTCAGAAGTGGATAAGTCGCCGTCACATTCCTCTATGGCATCTCCCTCGCCTTCACATGCAGTAGAGAATAATGCCTCTCCGGTGCATCGACCCAGTCCATTGGCTACTCCTCCGTCAACAAGAATCCATTGCATGAAAGCGGCAGGAACCACTCCTTTGACCTTCGTGATTGATCCATCAGCTGCTGAATTTGCAGGGCAAGAATCCCCAGTCTCAGCTTTTGTACCGCCCCCACCACCACTGCCTCCAGAATTGTGTACCTCATGGGACTTCTTTGATCCCATTGATGCTGCTGGTACCTCTACCTCCAACAATGAGAATGGGCTAACCTTAAATTTCAGTCGATTGAAGGGCTTGAGAGAGTCAAGGGAAATTGAAGTGATGCCATTGAAAGAAGAGGAAGAAGGTGAAGAAAAAGAAGCAATCATGTCTAGCAGAAGACACACAGAACTTTCTGATGATAATGCACCATCTAAGCAGGAAATAGAGCCAAAACAAAGTGGGACTAGTAAACCAAGAGAGTTGGTGGATGCTTCGACCAAAGCTACTGAGCAGATTGCTGCAAAGTTGGAGGAAACTGAAATTGAAAAAGAACTGTGTGCAGAGACAGAAGATCCTTCAGAGTTCATCACTCATCGAGCAAAGGATTTTGTGTCAAGCATGAAGGACATTGAAACACGGTTTATACGTGCAGCTGAAGCAGGTGATGAGGTTTCCAGAATGCTCGAGACCAAGAAGATCAGACTCGACATATGTGCTAAAACACCAGGTGATAATACGAGAACATACTGTATTTTTTAGGATAGAATTAACATTTTTCGAATAAAATTTTTAATTCGCTTTATTGGTCAAATCATAGGTTCTCCAGGCAAGCTACCTACTGCCCGATTTGTATCAGCACTTAGAGTCTGCTGCAATCGTGATATTATTCTCAACCAGGGTAACACCGTTGTTTTCGTTGTTGTCTTTGCTTTCATAACGTTTTCTTGAGTTAATAATTTTTAATGTTTCTGTAGAAACTGCAAATCATGTTTCAAAGGTTGTCACATGGAAGCGTTCTGTTTCATCTCTATCATCATCATCTAAGAGTGCACTTATGACATCTATAATTAAAGATGATGTGGATGACAGTAATAGTGATTTTGTTGAGGAATTTGCCATGGTGTCTGGAAGCCACTCTTCTACGCTGGACAGGCTACATGCGTGGGAGAGAAAATTATACGATGAAATCAAGGTATATCATAAATTGATAAATACTTTGCTCATAAATATGATGCCTATCTTAAACCTTTTGCGAAATTGCTAGTGGCATAAATTCGACACTCTATTTGGAATGCCTGTTGCTTTATACAGTAGATTTCAAGTAAAAACTGGTGTGATTAATCTTGATGTTCTCGTGATTGTTTAATCATAACTGGAGAACATGTAATGCAATACTTCTCTATTAATCTAATAGTTCAGATGTAGTTATACCCTAAAAATTAGAGTGCAGGCCGTGAGATGTCAATAACATTTGAGAACTTCTCATCTCAGGGGCTCCTGATGGCAATTGATGTACTGCATTATTTGATTTATTATGCAGGCAAGTGAAAATGTTAGAAAGTCGTATGATGAGAAATGTAACCTTCTGCGGCGCCAATTTGCACGAGGCCTAAATGCACAGCTGATTGATAAAACTAGAGCTGTTGTAAAGGATCTGCATTCCAGGGTATCTGTTGCAATTCAAGCTGTTGATGCAATCTCCAAAAGAATAGAGAAGATAAGGGATGAAGAACTTCAGCCACAGCTTGTTGAACTGGTTCAAGGGTATAGACCTGATAGCACCATTCTTTGCGTAGACTCAGTATTCCATTTCTTTAACCACTGTTCCAAATGCAGTCTTTCTGTTTCATATTTCCTTTCTAGTCTATATGTTAGTATAAATACTGTCAACATCGTTGCAAAGTTCGCAAGATTTAGAAGAATGATAGTACAATACTGAGAATCAGAAGATTGAAGTTCACAACTTGTTCTCAGAAGTTCACTTGTTTTGCTTAAACATTCTAACGTCTCACAGTTCTACCTTCATTCTTAGCTGATAAAACACATGTGTTTGGACTTGGTTGATTTTACAGTGTCATGTTAACCTTGAACTGACTTCATATAGGCTCATCAGAATGTGGAAATCGATGCTGGAATGTCACCACAAGCAGTTCATCACAATCACATTGGCATACCACGTGAAGAACTCATCAACCTCGGCGCATGGAGGCGAGCACCACCGCCAGGCGGCGATGCACCTGTGGAACGAGATGGACGGCTTCTCCTCCAGCTTCAGGAACTGGGTCGCCGCCCACAAGTCCTACGTCGAGGCCCTCAACGCGTGGCTCCAGAAGTGCGTCCTGCAGCCGCCCCAGGACCGGCGCAGGCGCAGGCGCAAGCGCAAGGTCTCCTTCCCTCCTCGCCAGGCCGTGTCCCCTCCCATATTCATCCTGTGCAGGGACTGGCTGTCCATGGCAGAATCCCTCCCCGCCGACGAGGTGTGCAAGGCCCTCAGAGACGCGATGCAGCTCCTCTGCGGCTCGTTCGAGCACCACCAGGACGGGCAGAGCAGGCCCTCGAGCGAGCCGCCGCAGGAGCGCGGGATGCTGCCGCCGGAGGTCAGCGACGAACAGGAGTCGGCCGCCGCGAAGAGCGGAAGCGTTGAAGGGCTGCAGTCGAGGCTGACGGCGGTTCTTGACCGCCTGACGAAGTTCTCGGAGGCGTCGCTGAAGTGCTACGAGGAGGTGAAGCAGAACTATGAGGTGGCCTGTGACAATTACAAGAGGGTTGGACCGCATGCTCAACAGCCTCAGCTTGCTTAGGAGTTAGGATCATGTTGAATTGTTGATTGACCGTGGTGTATTATTTCTCTAGCATCTGTTCCGGATGATGACAAAATCTAGAGTTTTTTAGGTACATATTCTGTGAACGAACGATCAGGTTAGACCTTGCAATCATCAATGGCAACCAACAGCCTAAACATCCCTGATCGATTCGCCTCAGTCTACTCTACGGGGCTAAAAAAATGGCGCCATCTTTCACCATCAGTGCCGCTTTCATCGTCGCTATCTGAAGTGTTGACGTTGAGCATGTCTATGATATCCTGCTGGCTGCTGCAGCTGTTGTACGCAAAGAACTCGGGGCTGCGCCTCACCAGGTCGTCGTCCTCGACCTCGACGCAGCCCTTGGTCTCGAGCTCCCCGCGCACCCGCTCCATGAACGACGCGTCCGATTCGTCCTCGGGTTCCGGGTAGGTGCCACCGGATCTCCCGCTTCGACATCCGGGTCAACGGGGCCGGCGCCGGCGCCTGCTTCGACGACGACGTCACCGCCGGCTCCTCTGCTGCCCCAGTCGCCGTGTCGGTGGAAGACGGCGCCGCCGGCTCCTTTGCCGCGGCGCAACGGGTGTCGCATTCCTTCAGGCGCCGGCGCGGCGGCAGGCCGGCCACCGCCTCCTCCTCTGCCTTCGTCGTACTCTCCGTGGTGGTGCTAATTAAAGTTTGAGTATATAGGGAGTGTACCCTCCCCTCAAAAAAAAAAAGGGAGTGTACTACCCGTATTATAGTGGTGAAGCCCACAATGGTGGTTCTTTTTTTTTATATGCTTTACCGTTTTTAAAACAAACATTCTAAGGAAGCAAAATCTTAAAATGTATTTGCAGAATGCAGATATGATAATTGTTTCATTAGTAGCACGGTGGCGTGTGCTATCGGTTGCAGCGCTCATAGGCTTAGGCTTGAGAAATTCGAGAAAACGAAGAAAAAAAAAACAGCTCACTTGCGTTGGCATCAAACTTTTTTTTTAGAATTCCTGCTTGAAAATAAACAGGATCGACCGAACAAAATGAGCCGAGCGTCCTCCTGGCAAAATGACGGAATCATTACCATCTAGGACGGAATCTGGGCAAGGCCCGTGCCGGGAAATATATAGGCCATATGTCAAATTAAAGTTTAGACCCTCTAAACAATTGCTTTATTTGTACTTTATATAAGTTGTTATATAACCGTAACCTTGGTATATGTTTCTTGAACATCTTTCTTCAAACCTTTAATATCGGTAGGCTAATTTCAATTTTTGTTTTCAACTTAATTTTGAATTTCTAAAAAAAAGTAAATATCTATATTTGTATTAGAAGCTAAGTGCAGGTATGTATGTGCTTTGTTGGTTCTGTAGGATGCTATTTTTAGAGACATTCCATATATTAATGTATTATTTATTTCATGTTAATTCAAAAGTTAATGTATGAATACAAACTTTTTTAGCTTTTTAAATCTAATTTAAACCAACCTAGATAAAAAAGATAGTAGAGGAAAACTTCATCCTTGAGACAATCAAGAAACAAATAAAAATAAAAACCGATTGAGGTGCTTCCGGTACATCATGATTTTTGTGGGACATCATTTATTAATTAGAGAAGGAGAATGGATAAATAGAGACCATCTGTATATGCCAATGATACATTAGTAGAAATTAATGAATAAGGAAAGTTATGTACTCTCATGAGGTTTATCTTGTAAAATCTAAGACACAGTATTGTGATTTTTACTCATACATTATTGATACCATTTTTTTTACAAGTTTTACGGTGGTCGGAAAAAATAGAAGCCACCCATCAAAAAAGATCTAACGGTTTAGAAGTAAGCGGTCTAGGGCCTATTCATATGCACAGGCTGCACGCTGTGTAAATGATTTTTTTATTTTCCATATCTTTGAAATGGTATTCTAGTGTGTTAGCCGCGTTTCATAATGGCAATCGGGCCAAACCCACTCTAATGATGTAAAGTGGCAAAGCCCGCATTTCATAATAGCCTAAAGGAAAATTTCTCAATTTCGGAAGACCTTCATATTTTGGATTGTTAGAGCGTCTCTTCTTCGGTGGAAAGACTGGGTCTAGGTTTCGAGAAAAGGATTTTCTTGCCCATGCAGGCGAAGTCTATGCGACACGTAATTCTTGAGGTGTAGGGGCAAGTACGACGGACCCGCGACGTGCTACAGACGACGCCTCCTTTGTGGCTTTGTGTGCGTTTTGTTAATACAGATATAGACAGAATATTTATGAGAGAGAGACTACACAAAGGTTTAAGAGAAACATGGTTCTTAACTGTTGATGTTTCAGTTTTAATTGTGATAAATTAAATTTATGTTTCTCATAAATTGGTCATTTATGTTCTGGTTTCATCAACAAAAAATGACATGCGTTTTTTCCTTCTCTCCTTTAGTTTTAATAATTCAACATCTAAATCTCCCATCTTCTTTGAGCTATGGACACATACCCGACACTTCCATTTGACGAAGCAAGGTGGATCATCCGAATACGCCACATGTTTGATGAGAAGATCGAGCTCAACGAGGATCAGCCAATCTGTATATTTGATGTCCCCAAGCCTCTTCTAGCTACTAAACCTGAAGCTTACATCCCTCAAATGGTGGCCCTTGGTCCTTACCACCATCGCCGCGAAGAGCTTTGCGACATGGAGAGGTACAAGATCTTGGCTGCGAAGAGAGCCCAGAGCCACCTCACAGGCATGGACTTTCGACAGCTTGTTGACCTCTTCACGAAACTAGAGATTCTAATCCGTGCTCACTATCACAGGTTAGTTACACACATGGCTATCTTAAGCTCATACTTACTACCTCAAGGATCTCTGAATTTTATTCCTTGTAGGCACCTGAACCTGAGCAATGAGACGCTGGGGTGGATGATGGCGATCGACGTGTCCTTCCTCCTTGAATTTCTGCAGACTTTTAGGAAGGACAACAAACAGAGGGCACTGCAAAGGGTCCCCTTCAAGATGTCGTATTTGGTGGATCACTCTCGTAGGACATCCTCACATGACATGCTGCTACGTGACATAGTAATGCTAGAAAACCAGATCCCTCTCCTCTTGCTCCTAAAGGTGATCGAGGCTCGGTGCTCGTCAGCGCAACCGGCGCAACCTGTGCTGAGCTCCATGCTGGTTGGGTTCTTCCAGGAGGTTTCCACATTCAGAGGAATCGGCTGCCCATGCACCGATGTCAGCCGACATGTCCACCTGCTAGATTTCCTATACTCAAACATGGTACCTAGCTGCACTGAAGAATCGCACGTCACAACGGGGGAAGCCAGAGACGAGTCGTGCCACAAACATGATCACAGAAAGAGGACACTGAATTCGGTGATGGACTTTCTCGTCAGGCGTGGCTCAAAGCTCGCGTCAGTGATAATGGATTTCATGGTGATGGTCCTACTGAAGTTCATAGCCAGCCTTCCCTGCCTCTCCATGCTGGGAGAACCCATTGAGCAGATGACACAACAAGCGACCGAAAGAAGCGGCGCATCAGATGTTCAAAGCAAGAACACATCGCCTTTGCTTGAAGAGATCGCGGTGCCATCTGTAGCCGAGCTAGCATACACCGGCGTCAGGTTCTGCCCGACGGTCGGTGACCTCTCCATGATCGACTTCTGCTCCACGACCGCGACGCTGCACCTGCCGGTGATCGGCGTCGATGTTAACTGCGAGGTTGTCCTGCGGAACCTGGTGGCGTACGAGGCCACGGTGGGCACCGGGTCGCTGGTCCTCGCGCGCTACGTCGAGCTAATGAACGGCATCATCGACACCGAGGAGGACGCCCGATTGTTGAGGGAGTGCGGCATCATACTGAACCACCTCAAGAGCGACGGGGAGGTGGCCGAGTTGTGGAACAGCATGACGAGGTCGGTGAGGCTGACGAGGGTGCCCGCATTGGACAAGGTGATCGACGACCTCAACAGCCATTACCGAAGCTGCTGGAAGGTGAGGATCAGGACATTCGTCAGAGCGCACATCCTTGGCTCAAGGGAGCTACTCGCCTGCGTCGCCCTGCTTTTCCTTTTCATCTTCATTGGCCTCCAGACGTTCTGCGTTGTTCGTGGCTGCGTCCCTGTTTCGTATGGGATGGCCAGCAGAAAATTTGGTCCTTGGTGAACTCCCAAGGTATTTGCAAATTTCAGCCTCAAATTAACACAGAGCTATCCTCGGCAGATAATGCACTTTATATTTGTTCTGTAGCGACTGTTAATCTATTGTCCTCTGCAGATAATGCGCTTTGTATTTGTTATATATGTTGAGGCAGAGGAACTTTTCGGCTAATTGATTTGTTGGTGAGCCGAAACGTACTGGCTCGTACTTGGGGGCCATACCCCTGCTAGCCAGGCTAAATGGATGCAATAGTAGTTTGATTGGTTGTCTGTTTTTTCTAAGACATGCTATAAACGTAAGTTGTTTGATTGCTTTGCGCAAGATCACGTGACATGAGATAGAATGATTAAATAAATAATATTACAATGTTTATTTGAAAAAGTGTTTATTAGTTCCTAATTTACATGTCAAACCTATGTTAGCTTTGAAAAATAGTAATATTGCTTAATAATGCACACTAATCATCTACTAATAGTGTCGTTAGCTAGAGCTGACATCGCATCCAGCGAGCTAGGCCCACCAGTGTTTTTTTATAACTTCATCGTCCCGTGGAACAGGCTCAGATACTGTACATTGCTTTTGGTTTACTGAATGGGTTAGTCACAAAGTGTGGGTATGCTATAGGAAAGTAAGAAGAGAAATTTACTTCTTTGGGAAAAAAAAGTGATGGTTTCTTCTTTAGCCCAAAAATTTTGGTTTTTTCCTTAGACCCGAAAATTTTGTTCAATGCCTTCTTTAGCCTTTCCGTCTGGTTCATCCTAGGTGGGAGAGAAAAGACATTTTTGCCCCTAGTCCCACCTGTCAGCCGCCCCTCTTTCTTCTCGGTCTCTCTTTCTCCCATCTGCCACTCGCCCGTCAAGCTCGCCCGCCCAGCCCGCCCGCCACAGCGCCACCGTTGCCGGCCCAGCTCGGCCCCTCAGCCCGCACGCTAGGCCGTCGCAGACGCCGTCCGCCCGCTTTCCACCACGGCCGTGGGCCTCCTCCCTGGCGGTGACGACCTCAAGGAGCAGCCCGGCGTCGCACCGCCTCCCGCGTCAAGCGTTCATGTGGCGCTGCACCGGAGCAGGGAGCTGCAGCCGCGCGGGGCAGCGGTGAGGCCCAGCGCGGCAGGATCTGGGAGTGGGTGAGCTGTGGAGGAGGAGAGGCGGAGCGGCGATGCGGGCGTCCTGGGTGGCGGCGGCGACTCGAGCGGGTGGTGGATCGCCGCGCTGGGCGAGGCGGGCGCGCTCCGGCCCGTCGGCGAGTCCGATCGCTGCTAGGACCCCGCGCCAGCCGGCTGCGCTCTCAGCGGCGTGGCGCTCCGTGGACGGCAAGAACCGCCCGGTGTTGCACCCGATGCCGGACAGCGGACACCACCGTGGGGTGCTCCCACCGCTGCGCCGGCGGCGGGTGCTAGTGCTGCCTCCTATGCACCGATGACGGCGACGGCGACCGCGCCCGCGAGGCGGTCCCAGCGGAGCCTCCGCTCTTGGCCTTTGCCTTCTTGCTCTCCCCCTCCCTCTCCCTCTCCTCCCGCGCCGTCATCCTCCCTTTCTCCGGCACGCCCGCCGCCCTCTTCTCCACCTCTCGCTCCCCTCCTCTGGCTTTCTGTAGCCTGGCTACCTCCTTCGGCGCCGACGCCGCTGACAGGCTATCCCTGGCGCTGCACATCTCGGACGAAGCCACCTCGTCCTCCGCCTCCTCTCCAACGCAGTCGCCATGCTGCTTCTTCACCGGGAGGTCGCTGCCATCCCTCAGTCGCCGCCGCCGCCGGGGAGGTCGCTGCCATCGACGCGCTGTTGCTGCTCGCGGTTGGAGAAAAAGAGACGGAGGAAAGAGGGGTGGCTGATAGGTGGGACCAGGGGCAAAAATGTCTTTTCTCTCTCGCCTGGGATAGAAAACCTGACGGAATGGATGGAAAGGCCAAGTAAGGCATTGAACAAAATTTTCGGAAAAGTAAGGAACCAAATTTTTTTTAGGCCAAAGAAGGAACCAGCACTTTTTTTTTTTTGGCCAATGAGGTAAATGTCAAGTAAGAAGTGTACCCGTAACGAGTAAAGACCACATCTGTGATTCTATTTTGTTTTATATTCTCCACCATTTTTACTTGACATTTTAAGAAAACAAAATTCAAAAAGTACTTGCAGGTTTGATTCTTTTATGATTAGTGGCACGTCAAAAAATAACGCTACTGTTTGCTGCACTCGTAGTGTTAGGTTGAGAAAGGAAACAAAGCAAAAAGAAAGAGCTCACTTGCGTATGACTTTGAGTCGGAAGAATTTAATTCTCGTAGCACTAGCGAAAACGTCTGGTTAATGTAATCAGCTAAGACTAATAAAGTTTTTTTTATAAAAAAACCGAAAACGTCTGATCTCAATCCCATGTGAACGCATGCAATCCTCACGTTACAAACACTATTAACTGATGAGTATTGTGAGTTTGAACGTTAACAAATGTTGAGTAAAAAAAGTTAAAAGTGTGTCCCACGAATCTTCCTTTGACATATATGTAGAGGATTAATACTCAAATCTTTGCCAAGCGTAACCAGCAAGTGGACAGAACGTGGGACAGTTAAACAATTGTTCCCGTTTGCCATTCTCCTGGATCAATTTGGACATTATACGTGTGGACCCTATAACATTACACACTTGTTTGGCACCGGCTTGGTATCCGCTGGTCGCCGCAGCAGCACAACATCTGCAAGTCATTTTATCAATTATTTAGTAGCTTTGTGCACGTGCTATTCTCCATAAACCATGTTCCCAAGATTTTTTAGCCTTGTAGGATAGATGTCTCTAGTATCATTGGCAAAAACTCTTAAGTCTCTTTTGGAACCCGGGAAAAATTCTAGAATGCTGCATTTTCACGTGTTTTTGAACGGTTTTACGTGAAAGTCATGCACAATCTGTGCAAAATCCCTACGTTTCAAAGGAGCCACTAGACTGTGATCGATGTCTAGATTTTTAACCGCTGATGACGTTGAGTTGAATAAAAACTTTCTTCATATCTGAAAAGCGTGTATTTTGTGTTTCGTGTGTACGCAGAACATAATAGATCCATTTTCTTTGTGAAATGGTGGAGGGGTTACCGAGTTAGATTGCATTGGTCGATCGAAACATAAAAAGCGACTCAAAAAAATGGGCAGAAAAGGGGGGAAAAAAGGATCCCAACATGAAAATTCGAAAAGAATTTGACAATATGCAGTAGATATATATAGTAAACATAAAACATAGGGAAGCACCGCACGGTTGGGCAAAGTTCGCTCGCGCGTCACAGTCCTCATCTTGTGCATCGGAGAGGGCGCACGGGAAATCATTTGACAAAGCCCAAGGCCCCAAAGCCCACACGTTCGATCCCTTCCTTCCCCACGACGGACAGCGACGGCCGAGACGCACCGGAAGGAGGCAGACGCGGCCACCTCTACTCCCACTGACGCGCGGGGTCCATACGCGCTGCGCTTTTCCCGGCCCCACATGTCATCCAGGCCGGACAAAAGATCATGGGACGAGCCTTATCTCCACATCGCCATCCATGCGGTGACACGTCACCTCCACATCTCCTCGTCGGTGCCTTCACCGTCCTAGACTCCTAGCTACACAAGAATCCCCCAGTCGCCCCCCAACAGATTCGTATTTACGAAGATCACCAATATGAGGACTAAATCGTAAATACAGTTTGGCAGCCGAACACAAAGAAAGAGTATAACTGAAAATACTACAATACACAGGGACCAACCCGCGAAACGCCCGTCGAGACCCCCCCCCCCCCCCAAACCCGTTATTAAAGCCAACCGTCTTTACCGTAACGGCACCTCCTCCTCCTCTGGACTCCGCCTTGCCTTCCCTTCGCGCGCACGCCTCCGCGATTTCGTCGAACACCTGCTGCGCGGCGGCGACATGGCCCCCACCGTCCCCTCCCGCCGCGGCGAGCCCGCGGGCGGGGAGGAGGAGTCCTCGGCGGCGCGGCGCCTGCGCCGGCTCTCGCTGCACCTCCTCGCGCCCGCGCCCGACCGCCAGGCCCGGGCGCTGGCCCCGTCCGCGTGCGCGGCGCGGCGCGTGGAGGGCGGCGCGGACGTGGCGGCGGCGCTGGCGTCCTACCTGCGGGGCCGGCACCGCGCGGCGCAGATGCGGCTCTTCGACTTCTTCCGCGCGCGCCCGGACCTGCAGACGCCCGTCGAGATGGCCACGGCCGCGCACCGCGAGCTCTGCTTCCGCCAGCTGCGCGCCATGGTGAGGGACGCCGGGGTGCGCCCGCTCACGCTCATGGCCACCGACCCCGCCGAGTACTTCGCCGTCATGGAGGCCGCGGGAGGCGCCGACATCTCGCTCGGCGTCAAGCTCGGGGTCCAGTACAGGTGCGTTGGGCGTGCTCTGCTCTGCTCTTTTGCCTGGTTTGCGTGCTATACAGTTGACGGTGAGGCGTCGATGATCCACCCACATGTTTCATGTGCTTGAATCATTGGATGATGGAGTCCGCCGAAAATTCAAGTGCGCAATAATTCATCGCAGCATGACCGATCATAGATGGTACAGGGACAGGTTACATAGTACTACCATGATACTTCAATCGAACCGAACCTCGGGACCAGACAACCAGTTGTCTGTACAAATATCTAGCTTCCTTTTCTTCTCAGAGTTCACATGCAATCGATCGTCACATTCACTAGGACTGTAAGGATGGCTACTACTTACTGCTGTCAAAGTGAGGTTCGGTGTACCAATATCTGAATTAAATTATTCTTCATTGATGCCCTCCCCGTGTTAGTGCGAGTAGTTTTTCTTCCCACTATTTCCCCCTCCTTTATTGAGATGAAGTTTCTATTCTTTTTGGGTGTGCGTAGGATTTCAGTTTTCTTTTTGTGAATGGGGCCTGCTTAACAGATTACCATAAATATGCATTTATTGCACAGGACAATGGTTTGATCACTCCCATGACAAAAATGTACTTGAGCTTGAGCAGTTGGGCTTTACTTTTGAGTTCTAGTGGGGCGGTCATATCAATTTTTTTGCCGTGAAATCACAATCAATACGGGCACCTTTTGTCTCAACTGTATGGTATTGTTTATTTTGGTGCTTGGCCCAGGCCTAAACTCAAGCCGGCATATATTGTCATTTCTACGTTGACATATGAGAGAATGTCGTTGTGGATTAGATATTGTTTCCAGCTACATGCTCTCTGTTTATTAGCAGTCTTGTATTTATTTTGTACTAACTTAATCGTCTCATTAATGCAGCCTCTGGGGCGGTTCTGTCATAAATCTTGGAACAAAAAAGCACAGAGATAAGTACTTTGATGGAATTGACAATTTGGATTATCCAGGCTGTTTTGCAATGACAGAACTGCATCATGGTTAGATTCTCCAGTTATTCATTTATCTTCTAATTAATGCTATCGCTATTCTTTTGTTGCCCTGTAATTTGTCATTGTACAGTCCAGCTACAGGGTCTCAATACTGTTGTGTACTTCTTGTTTATTTTGAATGGTGCACAGTAGAGCTTGAGCCCAGCACCTAAAACACTGTTACACATTCAAAAGAATTATCACTAAAATTCATCTTACAATGATTACTCTTTTTCTGCAAATAGGATCGAATGTCCAAGCCCTACAGACTACTGCTACATTTGATTCCGTCACTGATGAGTTCATCATTAACACCCCAAATGATGGGGCTATTAAGTGGTGGATTGGCAATGCTGCGGTTCATGGAAAATTTGCTACTGTCTTTGCAAGGTTGATTTTACCCCTCCAAGGAAAAGGAGGAAAACCTGCTGATATGGGCATTCATGCATTTATTGTCCCCATACGGGACCTTGAAACTCATGCCGTTCTTCCTGGAATTGAGATCAATGATTGTGGGCACAAGATTGGCTTAAATGGTGTAGACAATGGTGCACTGAGATTCCGCTCAGTTAGGATACCCAGAGATAATCTTCTGAACCGGTTTGGTGACGTATCACGGGATGGAAAATACACAAGCAGTCTTCCCACAATTAACAAACGATTTGCTGCAACCCTTGGGGAGCTTGTCGGTGGACGAGTTGGCATCGCATATTGTTCTGTGGGGGTTCTCAAAGTTGCAGTAACAATTGCCGTGAGGTATGCTCTTCTGCGCCACCAATTCGGTCCACCTAAGCAGCCCGAGATCAGTGTGCTGGATTACCAGTCTCACCAGCAAAAACTAATGCCCATGTTAGCTTCTTCATATGCATTTCACTTTGCCACGAACCAGTTGGTGGATAAGTACTCAGAAATGAAGAAAACCAATGACGAGGATCTTATTGCTGATGTGCATGTTCTTTCATCTGGGTTGAAAGCCTATATAACCTCATATACAGCAAAGTCTATAAGCATATGCAGAGAAGCATGTGGTGGCCATGGCTATGCTGCTGTAAATCGTTTTGGAGCTCTGCGCAATGACCATGATATATTCCAAACATTTGAGGGGGACAACACAGTTCTTCTGCAGCAGGTACTGACCAGCATCCTTTACAGGGCCAACTGATGACTTATTTTTCAGATTGACAATTTATTTTGGCAAACCGCAGATTAAATATTTGAGGGCAGGTTTTCTGTATAATATATGAGATCAGAGAAAGTTTGGATCGATTTCTAAGAATTCTATGAATTTTATTCTCCTTAAATAATGTGGCTCTTCTCATGCTCTTGTAGGTTGCTGGAGATCTCCTGAAGCAATATCAGGAGAAATTTAAGGGAGGGACACTCTCAGTTACCTGGAATTACTTGAGAGACTCCATGGGTACCTACCTATCCCAGCCTAATCCTGTCACTGCCAGATGGGAGGGCGAAGATCATCTGCGGGATCCTAATTTCCAGCTTGATGCATTCAGAGTGAGTCATTTATTCATAATAGTTACTGAGGTTCTCATGTTCACTTCCTATACTGATTGGACAAACATTCTTCTCAGTACCGAACTTCTCGCTTGCTACATAGTGTTGCTGCTCGGCTACAGAAACATAGCAAGACGCTTGGAGGTTTTGGTGCGTGGAATAGATGTTTGAATCATCTGCTCACACTTGCAGAATCACATATTGAGTCTGTCATCCTCGCGAAGTTCATTGAATCAGTCAAAAGGTAAGATTCTTCTGCCAACTTTGTCCTGATCGCATTTTGACTCCCCACTTTGGTTCTGATTCTGTGTCGGGTTCTAGTATTCTTTTCTGAATCATCAGGCCACAAAATCGCTGTATAGCAGAAATGTGTGCTGATAACTTCTTTTCTAATTATGGATACCCTGAGTTTTGCTACTTAGGACTCCTTTTATGTTTCAACACTTATCCTAGCTTTTCTGTTTTACTGAACGGGCAAACTGCAAACAAACAAAATGGTGTTAAACTGTATCTAAGGCTGCTCATCATTCAGACGCCCTTTGTACCTCTTTTGAAATACTCTGGTACTTTATTGTGACCACAATTTGCCAACTACTTAACAATGCATATATGCAGTTGCCCTGATGAAAAAACACGGGAAGTATTGAAGCTGGTATGCGACCTTTATGCGCTCGACAGGATCTGGAAAGATATTGGAACATATCGTAATGTTGACTATGTCGCCCCAAACAAAGCCAAGGTGTGTGATCTCACTCGAATGCTGCAATTTCAGCTCTAGATTCACACTAGAACCTGAAGTCCAGAACCTGACAGCAGTACTCCTTTCTATATCTGCAGGCTATTCATAAGCTGACAGATTACCTCAGCTACCAAGTGAGGCTTGTTGCACGAGAACTCGTCGATGCATTCGACCTTCCAGACCTCATCATCCGTGCCCCAATTGGCATGCAGTCGGAGGCCTATGCACAGTACACTCAGTTTGTCGGCTTCTAGAGTATATACATACAAACAAGATAGTAGCTTGGATAAGTTCATATTATTAATATTAAATTGCAATGAAATGTATAGATGAGGAAATAAGTTTTGAGTGCTATAGTATATGTAAACTGTGAATAAATTGTGAGATTAGTTTTTGGCAGAATAGTTTGAAGGTAGATTCTTCTCACTGAACTAAAACATGACTGTCTAGACATCATGCTGACTTGGTTCAATATCTGGCGAAATCCTTCCCAAAATGCATCTGGCAAAAGACTGCTAGAAATTTCTAGTGGAGGTTTTTCTAACTACATTGTTCATTCTTCATCATTTTGTAAAATAGTGCCATATCTGCAAGGTGAGTACTAGGACATTACCTACATGCTGAACTCCTGATATGCCTTTCTATCTCTGTGATGACAAGGATCGTCACACGCATATGCCTAAAATCTGCCCGACACCGAGGCCAAAAAAAAAAAACTGTTGTCAGTAATAATGTAATATGATTGTGCCAAAGATCGTACTATGACCTGAATTTTCACAAATTGTATGCAAATATATTAGAGTTTGACATCCGGAACGGATAGGAAGAGGCATAAACCGCAAAAAGGAACAGTTGTTTTTCCTATGTAAAATCATATATGAAGCATAAACCGCAAAAAAGGAACAGTTGTTTTTCTTGTGTAAATTCATACGAAGCGTGTGGGCCGAATGGGTTGATGGTGGCTGCCAGAGACGTCTCCAACCTACATTGGACGCCACCGCTCCGCATAGAGCTTGCCGCGGGTTGGGGAATGGGGAACGAGAGTGAGAGAGAGGAGCAGAGAGCGCAACAGGGCACAGGCTAGCAAGCTCCAGCTCGAGAGCTTCCCAACAGCAAGCACAAGCAAGGGCATACTTGTCTTTTCTTCACACTTGATACATTGCACATAAGCGATGCAAAACTGAAAATGACGGCAAATTTTTATAGCATAGAAAGAGGATGCGCATATGTTTAACATACAAGGATCGATTTTCTTTAATAAAAGAAAAAAAAATGCCATCAACATTGCCTTGACAGACGCAGGGGGTACGTCGGCCGAAGGGCTGCAGTCGAGGCTGACGGCGGTTCTTGACCGCCTGACGAAGTTCTCGGAGGCGTCGTTGAAGTGCTACGAGGAGGTGAAGCAGAACTACGAGATGCCTGTCAGGATTACAAGAGAGTCGGACCACATGCTCAGCAGCCTCAGCTTGTTTAGGATTAGGATCACGTTGATTGACCGGCCGTGGTGGACGTGTTTCTTTCTCTCGTTCTTTCTAGTATCTGGTTCTGGGCGATGACAAATTCTAGAGTTTTGGTATATGATTCTGTGAAGGATCAGGTTAGACTTGCAATGAAATGGCAAGCAGCCTAAACATCCCTGATTGATTCGCCTCAGTCCACGGGGATAAAAGAATTCATCGTAGGTGTCGCTTTCATCAGTGTCGCTGTCTGAAGCGTGGACGATGAGCAAGTCTAGGATGTCCTGCTGCACCTGTTCCAAGCGCGCAAATACCCCGGCGCTGCGCCTCACCGGGTCGTCCTCGACCTCGACGCAGCCCCTGGTCTCGAGCTCCCGGCGCACCCGCTCCATGAACGTCGCGTCCGATTCGTCCTTCCGAGCGCGGGTCAGGTGCCACCGGATCTCCCGCTTCGACATCCGAGTCAACGGCGGGACCGGCGCCGGCGCCTGCTTCGACGTCGTCACCGCCGGCTCCTCCGGCGCCCCAGTCGCCGCATCGGTGGAAGACGGCGCCGGCTCCTTTGCCGCGTCGGAGCAACGGGTGTCGCACTGCTTCACCCGAAGAGGCGGCAGGCCAGCCACCGCCTCCTCCTCCTCTGCCTTCGTCGTACTCCCCGTGGTGGTGCAAGTGCAGCCCTCCCCACCGGCACCTGCCATCGTCGGAATTTTTTTTCTCCCGATGCTTAACAATCCATCAGCCAATGTTGCAAGGAGCCCAAGGCCTAAATACACCACGTTTGCTTTACTGTATATTGTGGGGCCAATTAAAGTTTGGGTATATACGGGTAAAAGCCCACAATTGTGGTTTTTTTTTGTTTTTTATATGCTTTACCATTTTTTGAATAAGACAAGCCGGTCAAATTTGATGTAAAAAAAAAAAAAATCAAACGACTCATAAATTAGGACGGAGGGAGTACATGCAGTAACTCTTTATTTTTTGTGTTTTCATCACATGCAGGAAAATATTAGGAGCAATAAGAGTTCCTTATACTCTATTCGGCAAGAGATATGCCTATACCATTTTAGTTTCCACTTTACAAGCAATTCATATCCCTATATGTCTTTTGCACGGGGTTCCAATCGATGGATGTACCCATGAATGATAATATAGATAATTGTTAGTGGGTTTTATTTAAATGCATCTCACAGTTAGTGTATTATCTGATTCGGTGCGATTTTATGGCGTTCTTTCAACTAGTAGGCTCGTGCGTTCATGTAATTGCATCATTGTCCCAAGATGCTTTGCCCCCACCATCAACAGTTGATGCATCATGAAAACATGACAGCATCTCAACACCAAAACATTACCATCAAGTGACTATAGATTTTGAGTCTACAATAATACTCTATACCATTGCCTTAATGCTTGCCAATTAAATAAAAACAAATTAGCTTCGACAGTTGCCGTAACGACGCGCGGGGTTTCACCTAGTTAGTTAGTATTGACCGTCATGGTAGCTTGCCGGCTCAGTGAGCAACGAAATTTCAAAGGACCTTCGTATTTTTGGATTGTTGGAGCGTCTCTTCTTCTCTGGAAGTCTATCTGGGTCTAGGTTTCGAGAAAAGGATTTTTCTTGCCCGTGCAGACAGAGTCTAGGCAGGTAATTCTTGAGGTGCAGGGGCGACGTTCCACGGAAGGATTTAAGACAAACATGGTTCTTCGTAACTGTTGATGTTTCAGCGTTAATTGTAATAAATTAAATTTTGGTTCCTCATAAATTGGTCATCATTTATGTTCTAGTTTCATAAAAAAAATGATATGCGTTTTTTTCGTTCTCTCCTTTAGTAACATGCTTCAATATCTAAATCTGTCGTCTTCTTTGAGCGCTATGGCCACATACCCAACGCTTCCATTTGACAGAACACGATGGATCATCCGGATACGACGCATATTTGATGAGGAGATCGAGCTCAGCGAGGATCAGCCAATCTGCATATTTGATGTCCCCAAGCCTCTTATGGGTACTAATCCTGAAGTTTACATCCCTCAAACGGTGGCCCTTGGTCCTTACCACCATCGCCGCGAAGAGCTCTGCGACATGGAGAGGTACAAGCTCTCGGCTACGAAGAGAGCCTAGAGACACCTCATAGGCATGGACTTTCAACAACTTGTTGACCTCTTCACGAAACTAGAGCTTCTAATCCGTGCTCACTATTACAGGTTAGTTACACACACATGACTATCTGAAGCTCATACTTACTACTTCAAGGATCTCTGAATTCTATTCCTTGTAGGCAGCTAAACCTGAGCAACGAGACGCTGGGGTCGATGATGTAGATCGATGTGTCCTTCCTCCTTGAATTTTTGCAGACTTTCAGGAAGGACAGCAAACAGACGATCCCCTTCAAGATGTCTTATTTGGTGGATCCGTGTTGCAGGACATCCTCACATGACATGCTGCTACGTGACATTGTGATGCTAGAAAACCAGATCCCTCTCCTCCTGCTCCTAAAGGCGATCGAGACCCAGTGCTCGTCGGCGCAACCGGCACAATCTGTTGGGTTCTTTGAGGAGGTTTCCACATTGGCTGCCCATGCGCCAATGTCAGCCGACATGTCCACCTGCTCGATTTCCTGTACTCAAACATGGTACTTAGGCGCATTGAGGAATCACACTGTGCAACGGGGGGGGGGGGGGGGGAAGGGGAGGGGGGCGGGGCGGAGACGAGTCGTGCCACAAACATGATCGCAGAAAGGGGACATTGAACTCGGCGATGGACTTGCTCGTCAGGTGTGGCTCAAAGCTCGCATAAGTGATAATGGATTTCATGGTGATGGTCCTAGTGAAGTTCATAGCCAGCCTTCCCTGCCTCTCCATGCTCGGAGAACCCATTGAGCAGCAGCTGACGCAGCAAGTGGCTGGAAGAAGCGGCGCATCAGATGTTCAGAGCAGGAACAGTACATCGCCTTTGCTCAATGAGATCGCAGTGCTGTCTGTAGCCGAGCTGGCGTACACCGGCGTCAGGTTCTACTCGACAGTCGGCGACCTCTCCACGATCGACATCTGCTCCGCGACGGCGACGCTGCACCTGCCGGTGATCGGCGGGACGCCAACAGCGAGGCCGTCCTTCGGAACCTGGTGGCGTACGAGGCCGCAGTGGGCTCCGGGTCGCTGGTCCTCGTGCGCTACGTTGAGCTGATGAACAACATCATTGACACCGAGGAGGACGCCAGGCTGTTGAGGGAGTGCGGCGTCATACTGAGCCACGTCACCGGGAGGTGGCCGGGCTGTGGAACGACATGACGAGGTCGGTGAGGCTGACGAGGGTGCCGGCGTTGGACAAGGTGATCGACGACCTCAACAGCCATTATGGACGCTGCTGGAAGGTGAGGATCAGGACGTTCGTCAGGGCGCACGTCCTTGGCTCGAGGGAGCTGCTCGCCTGCGTCACCTTGGTTTTGATGCTCCTCTTCGTTGGCCTCCAGGCGTTCTGCATGGTTCGTGGCTGCGCCCCTGTTTCGTACAGGATGGCTAGCAGAAAATTTGGTCCTCAGTGACTCCCAAGGTATCTGCAAATTCCAGCCTCAAACACAAAGCTACCTCTGCAGATAATATGCACTTTATATGTTCTATACCAACTATTATTAATATATTTTCCTTTATGGATTAACATAACTTCATTCTCAGACCTATCCGTTAACCTACACTCTAACCATTAACCACGCTAATAAAAATGGATCTGTTCCAGATTTCACCATCATTGTCCACTCGAACAGAGGAGGGACTACTCACTAGGGGCCTATTACTCACCCACATCATTCACTGCCTTTCAATTGGCTTGCCTCTGCTAATTAATCTTGTTAATAATACTTGTATATGTGGAGGCAAAGCCACTTTTGGGCTGATTGGTTTGTTGGTGAGCCGAGCCTAGCTTGTACTTTAGGGTCAGACCTCTACTAGCCAACGGATGCCATGGTAGTTTGATTGGTTGCCTGTTTTTTTTCCTGAGACAGGTTACCATGTCACAAACTTGACTGCATTCGAAAACACAAAATTATGCCACACGTCAAATTGGAACCAACAAGCCTACCATGTCTCCCTTATCTCTTCTCCCTCACATTCTCTCTCTCTTAACCATCTTCATTAACATTTCTTCTCTTACAATCTCTCTCCCTTAGCCTCTGGGCGGGGCGAGCGCGACGGTGGGCCTAGCCGAGTGGCGCTAGTCACGGCTAGGCAAGGCTGCACTAGCAGGCAGCGAGGTAACGGCTGCTAGAGCAGCCAAAGTGGTCAGCGTCGGCCGCTGGCGAGGCGGTGTGGGGGCGGCATGGGCAGCTATGCAATTTTTTTTTAATTGTTCTTTGGCATTGGGTGATGCCATGGTCCGGTACTGTAGTCATATTTGCAAAGATGGATGGTGGCGTCATCTACCCATGTAGATCTGTTTTTAGGTGGGGTTGGTAAGTTATAATGGTTCAATAAGGGCATGTACAATAGGGTGTTTAAAGAAGGTGCTTAGCAATAAAAACCGGTTTATTTTCTAACACCAGGTGCTTAAAAGGTGTATGAGGTGCTTACTTAAGCATTGGTGGAATTAACTTTATAGACAGTGTTTAGTATTTTTCTCTCTTTAAACACCTCTATAAGCAATGATGCATTGTACATGCCGTAAATAGATTCTTAGGGGCAAACATGTGCCCAGATTGCTATTATATTATTTGCGGCGACGAAAGAGTTGTGTCAGGTGATAAAACTGACCTTACAAATAATCATGGAACTGTGTCTATAATTTTTTTTTCTGTCAGTGCATGTTGCTAAAATTGAGCATATATTGTTTTTTTTTTGTAGAATGATTTATGGACTTTATGTGAAATTAAAAAGACAACCATTGAAATGAAAACTTATCATCAAAACGAATATTATCGTTTCAGAAATTATTTAAAATGAGAAGAAGTTGGATACAGTGACTAGCTTTAGGCATGGAAATAACTGTCAAATATGGCACTGCTAACAGCAGTAGTCTCATCTCAAACACCGGTGACTCACAAGATGATGAACCATGGTATCCTAGAGCTAACAAAGCTAATTTCATGTTTTTGGGTTCAAAAAGATTTAGGTAAAACGTAGACGTTTAATTTCTTTCTTTCGTTGAAATAATCTCGACATACTTTTTGAGTACCATATTTTATCATTAGGGGATAACACTATGAGCCTAATCAAATTGATCTCGCATCGATCAGTTGGGCCCATATATGTTAAATTTTGAATATATAAGTACAAACATACATATGGTATGGATTTTTAGCTTCTTTCATAGCTTAGCTTGCAGGAACCAGACCCCCACGCCGCGCATGGGGTCGTCATCAGAGTTCTTGCCGTGCGTGCAGCGGGTGGCCACGCAGAGTGTCTTATGCTTCATATGTACGTAGCTTGGTGTCAGATCAAGAGGAGCTAGCACCAAAGCCATGTCTCGGAAAGAAAGTGTTTTGGCTCTGTAAATTTCGTTTTCGCAAAGGGCTAATTTGAAAAGGAGAAGAGCGAACGCTCTTCTTTTCCCGCTTCGGGCAATTCCCACTGTCTCGGCAGTCGGGCCATTTAGGGCAAGGGAAGCAAACTATGGTGCACGCCGCCCGTTCCGGCTAGCTAGCTCATCAGCTGCCCGGGGATGGGGAATCTGATCCTCGGCGACTCAGAAGGTCCCGAGGTAGCTAGCTAGCAGGCGACGACTTGCGGCGCCTCCCTGTTTCCGTCCCCGTAGCGATTGAGTCCGTGCATGGTGCTCCACCTCCCGGTCTCGAGTCCGTCGGTGGAACTGCTCCGCCTCCTCGTCCAGGCGCCGCCGCCACTCAGCGCCAGACGTCGGATCCACCTGAACATCCCCCGATCTGCAGCGGCGGCCGGCGCCTCCACCTCATCCGCGTCAACCTTCTCCACCACGGCGCCTTGATTTTTGCACTACTCATCTCCTACCAAGCTGGTAATTAGCATCTTGAATCACAATACTGCCACTTTCATATACTTCAGCTACGTACGGTCCAGCGGGGGCAACAAGGTTACAGTATTACTTTCTAGGAGCAGTACTAGTGTTGGGTTGGGTGACTCCCTATTGTGTGCTATCTATCTAAAATCCAATCCGGGGTGTTCTTGCGCTTTACCCAATCTCAGGGAGTACATATATAATACTTCTTGATGATTGCAACTAGGGATTGAGGTTCCCCTATTGTACGGCGATGTAATATTTACCTTGTGTGGCCATGTGGTTTGAGTGTGGAGGATCGGATGACCAGTTTTGTTGCTTCAAACAGTGATACGAGAGGGGGGAGTCTGCCTCTGCTTCCAAACTACAACGGGCCGGGGAGGGGGAAAGCCAGACTTGGGAAACAACCGGGTTCTAATCAGCTGACTAAATCCCCTGTGTGGGATCTCTACCTAGGCTTCCAAACGAGCACTCAAGTGACCCGATTACATTCCCTTTATCTTGCTGTTCTGTATCTCATACTCATATCATTTGGTGCATTATTTCTCTTTGCATATTTTGAAGCACTATACTGCTGCTAACTTGATCCGTTCATTCCTATCTATTTTCAAGGTGTTGTTCTTTCGAAGAATGACGACGTTTTTTTACTACGATGAGTGCCATGGTGTTGCTTTTAGCACATCTGTCACCAGTGACGGAACCAGAAACTTGAATATTTCATTGTTAGAAGAGACCAATATAATAGCACTAAATTTTTAAATTTTATTTGAATTTCAAAAAATTTAGTGTAAAATTTTCGACCATAGGGGGCCCTGGCCCCTCCCTGCCCCTCCATGTCTCCACCCCTATCTGTCACCAGTCAGCTCAAGAAGCTATTAGAACTTCTACTATGTAGGAAGAAATTTCACCCAAGGTAGTTGGTTCAATAAGAACCTGGAAGCACATGTAGAAGTCCTCCCAACCCGAGTGTCATCCTCTCTAGTTCTGTTCGCCAACGAGGTGGTTGGCTCTCACGGGGAGGCAGGG
Source organism: Paspalum vaginatum (assembly GCA_030272315.1). Lineage (NCBI taxonomy): Eukaryota > Viridiplantae > Streptophyta > Magnoliopsida > Poales > Poaceae > Paspalum > Paspalum vaginatum. Next base: position 12,948,431 of record CM059016.1, on the reverse strand, counting down.
GTGTACGCACTCGCACAGTGCCGGAGAGATTTGAGGGCCACTGTATGCCAGAGATGCGTCACCATGGCTTTGAAGGAAGCTCAACAGCTTTGTCCGTCCAGAGAGGGAGCGTTTGGGAAGAAAATTCTCTGAGGCGGTGCCGCATTCCACACGCCGTACGGCACTGCCTAGATGAATGACGCGTGGCACAGCAGAGTAGCAAACCCACCAGCTGCAAGCCTGCAACCACAGGCCGAGAGCCGATGCGGAGCGCCTGAGCCACGGTGGCAAGCTGCAGATGACGCCCGCAAAGGAGAGCCAAGCCCTCCGTCAGTTCCGCGCTTCTGATCCGAAAATCAAGTAGAACTGAAGATTGCTCCCAAAACAAATCGTGGCTGCCATTCTGATCCGAAAAACCTGCAGAATCAAACATCTTTCCCTCAAACAGGATTGAATAGCGGTCCTCAGGGGACGGCGAGGTCCGTCGCCTTCCAGGTGAAAACCAAGCAACTACCTTTCTGGGTCCTTTGCTGCTCTCATCGATGGAAGATTCTGCTACTGGGCAATATCGTATTGGTGATGGGAGTATGTCCCGTACGTTTCTTCCATCAACATCGTTGCCGTCGACATCATCGCCGATCCCTGCAGGCCAGCCGGACACTAGTGGCGCTTCCATGGTCTCAACTGTGACACCCGAAGCCATGGCACCTGAGGATCCACCAAATGGTCAGGTAATCAAAAGCTAAGAAAAGATGTCCCAGGCCATTATCTTTATAGTGGTTTGATACTTTTTCTAAATATTTGTTTCCCATATTGTAGTTTTGATTTCTAAATATTGCCCCCTTTAACATAGGTGCATAATAACCATGGTCAACCTGTGATTATACCAGAAGTTGGAATGTCTTTTAAATCAGAAGATGATGCATATAACACGTACAACTCATATGCATCGATTATTGGTTTTAGTATCAGAAAGTGGACCACAAGATATAGAGTAGACAAGACCATGTATCAGAAGCACATGGTTTGCAGCAGCCAAGGGCTACGAGGTGAGCATTCATCACATGAGACTCAAACAAAATGCTACTGCAAGGACTTCCTGTGATGCTCGTGTTCAATTCAGTATAAGTCGAGAGGGTGTGTGGACAGTGCAAAAGGTTGTATTCGATCATGATCACTATCTTGCTAGTCCAAATAAAATACACAAGTTGAGGTCCCAACGACGTATTATAGAGGCAGATAAGCAACTAATTGCTCAAATACGAGAGGCTGGAATAAAACCAGCACAAGTGTATGATTTTTTCAAACAGTGGTATGGAGGAGTTGAGAATGTACCTTTCTCACAGATGGATTGCAATAATTTAATTGGTCGTGAGCGAAGAAAGTATTTACCATCAAACGATGCACAGACACTACTAGAATACTTGAAGAATAAGCAGCTAGAGGATCCTACCTTTTTTTATGCTATACAAATTGATGAGGATGATGGTCGGATAGCCAATTTCTTTTGGGCAGATGGTCAAGCTATCATGGATTATGCATATTTTGGAGACGTGGTGTCATTTGACACTACATTTCAGACCAACAAATTTGAGATGCCTTTTGTCCCACTCCTTGGAACCAACAATCATAAGCAGACAATTTTATTTGGGGCTGCACTATTATTTAATGAGACCATTGAATCATTTGTTTGGCTTTTCAACACATTTCTTTCAGCAATGTCTGGTAAGCATCCTAACACAATTTTCACAGATCAATGTGCTGCCATGTCTGCTGCAATTAGAATTGTATTCCCTGATACAAGACATCGACTTTGTTTGTGGCATATTTACCAAAATGCTGCTAAACATCTTAGTCATGTGATCGGTGAACATCCTGAATTTCTTGCTGAGTTTAAGAAGTGTGTCTATGAAGAGAGGTCTGTGGCATACTTCGATGAGATATGGCATGGATTGTTGAGTAAATACAATCTTGTGGATAACTCATGGCTGAAGAACCTCTATGGGCTACGGGCGCACTGGGCAGCTGTTTTTCGTGACTCTTTTACTGCTGATATGACCTCCACTCAAAGGAGTGAAGGTATGAATAATGTTTTCAAGAAAAAGTTTCGAAGAAAACTCTGTCTTTCTGAACTCATCGAAGAATGTGAGAAGTGTGTTGCTACTCTCCGTGAGAATGAATTGGATGTTGACTATAAGTCACGACACTCTCGCCCAATTATTTATATCCCACATTTAGCAATGTTGAAAACTGCAGCTTAATCATATACAAGGAAGTTGTATTCAGAATTTGAAGACCAATTTTCTTTCACATGTCAATTATTACAATCTGAGGGGGCAGTTAGGACCTACAAGGTGATGCCTGCATGATTTCAAGATGAAGCAATAATTGTCTTTAACTCGGATGATATGACCATAACATGTTCTTGCAAGAAGTATGAATGCATTGGTATGTATCACATTTCATTGAAGTACTTATTAATAATACATGCCCAAGCTCATTGCATCTATATTGCAGGTATATTGTGCAAGCATGCTCTCCGAGTATTTAATATCAATGAAGTTTTTATACTGCCAACTCAATACATATTAAATAGATGGACGAAATATGCAAAAAGAGAGTACTATTGTGATAAGGCACAAGTCAACACCAATGAATCTTCGAAAACACAAACTGCACGTATCTCTCGGAAGGTGACATCTATTGCATTGAAGTGCTCTGTTTCAAAAGAAATTCTTGATGATCTAGAGAGAGCTATTGATAAGTTGGACCTAGAAGCAGATAATTCACTAAGCGAAAGAGCAGCCAAACATTGTGGGGTTCCTCAAAGTTGCAATGTTCCTGATTCAGAGATTTTAAAAGGAACTGTGTCGATTAGGGCTCCTCAGGTGGTAAAAGGTTCAAAGAATAAAAGGGCAAAAAGTGTACTTGAAAAGAAACAAGGGAAGAAAAAGAAGACCAGTACTAAGAAAAAAGGTAGTCACATATGAATTTTTTTTTTGCATCTTGTTTATATAGCTTGTTATATGTTACCTATCTTATATTTTGTAATCTGTAGGAAAAGATCAAAAAGATTCTGCTGACAATAGAGAAGTTGTTGTAGATCCAAAGGAATTTATGGTAAGATACATGACCAAGTGTTATTATTTAGTTTGAATGATCTGTTTGCAAGCATATGTTTTACCCCTTCTTTTTATATACAGGAACCTTCTTATATTGCACCACCTGCATTTGGTTCTAATGCTGCGATACCAGACTTGGTAACCAATTTGTATGGTGGATTTTCGACCATGGTTGCTCCTGCGATCCAAGGAGGGTATACAAGCCTTTTACTCGGTCTCCATCAAGATGTTTCAGCAGCTCGTAAATTAGATTTTGATTCAGCATCAGATCCTGATAAGTTTCAGGAGTAGTCATGTTTTGATGCTTTTTTTAATTCAGCCATAAGACTGTAATGTTCCAATTGCACTATTTTGGTGGTTTTGAACAAATTCATTTGTTATATAGGGCAACTGCTAGTCATGTTTAGTTGACAGAAATTGACATATCAAATGACAGAAATTCACATCTTCAAATGATGGCAAGTTCTCGACTAAAAGAAATTCACAGCTCAGAAAATGAGATTCCTCATCTCAAGTGCAATTTCTCAAAAGTTACAGCACAAGTACACATGGTCAACTGTAGCTCTCAATATTAGCAAATGTGGCTCCCAGTCCCTTCAGCTTGGTTTTCTGCATTGTCGTCTGAGTTCTAAATGAAGACGATACCACTTTCTTCTGTTTCACATTCAGTTATGCAGCTACCAAAAGCCAAGCATTATCTCAGTGAACCTTGAAATCCTCTCTTGTTTTGCCGTCACCTTCAGGCTTTGAAGCTAAATCAAAATGCCTGCAATCTAAAATAGTTGGAGTTAGGAACAAATGTAAAATTGAGATAGCCAACTGCTCTGCACCTTCGCATTCGTTGGTGACTAGGTGTGTTGTGTGCAGAAACACAACATGTTTTCTTATGTAAAGAAACAGACATGTTGGTTCGGGAATTCTACGAAGTTGGATCGCCGCTCGCCCGGCACACTGTCGTGGAGGACGTGCTTACGGCACGCCGCTCGCCCGGCACGCCCAGCACACCGTGCTTACGGCTGCGCAGACGACCTCCTCCAGCGTGTCACCGCACCCGAGGCCGAGGAGCCCCATGGAGAGGACGGCGTGCAGCGTCGAGGCTAGCTCCCGGTGTGGCGGCCGGAGTTGACGACGTGGTCGGCGAGGCGCGGTCGCTGGCGTAGACCTCCGTCATGGATGACGATTGAGGAGATTAAAGAAGATGCGCCGGCGCGCGGAGGCCGAATTCGGCTTGATCTGTTCTCCGGCTCGGCTTATCGGCTCCTCCCGTGACGCTGGCAGCCGCAGCCGCAGAAGTCCAGAAAGGGGCATGGGCCTAGTGGGACCAGCGACACGCGTCATTCATCTAGGCGGTGTCGTACGGCGTGTGGAATGCGGCACCGCCGCAGAGAATTTTCTTCCTTTTCTTCCGTGCGTTTGTGTTTCGGAGTGGATGCACCCTAGGATACAACAAGATGTTGAGTCAGTTTCCTAAGGATGATCCCTCCTGAGACCTCTCAAGTGACTATCCAGGACAGAATGTTCAAGGATGCAGTTGCTGAGCTAGAGAAGGTTGTGGTACACGAGGCAGCTATCTCACCCAGGCGTATTTGCACAGGATAGAAGGTGGTTAATGGAACCCACTATAGAGTGCAAATATTTGGACTCGCACAATGCCTCCTGAGCCTGTCTACCGCATATTGTCGTGCTTGTTTAGATTACTTTTCGAACATATTGCTTCTTGCCAATGTGGACACTGCCGGGAGGGTAGCAACACCATGGTGGTGCTATAGATACGCGTTGTACAAATTCTTTAGCAGCCACCCCACACTGAGCCTGCCAGCAGACCTCTTCGGTGAGCACAAAACTAGAAGCATTGCAATCTTTGTTAATTATGCATTTCTTTTAGTGATCCCCGTATGGTTACAATTATCACATGCAGGAAAGGCCAAGCCAAATGCTTCAAAACAGTGCAATAAACACAAAATCAATTGGGTTTCAGCGGCGATCGGCGCAGCTATGGCTTTAGGGGTCATCGGTTTCCTTATAGCCTTTTACCTCTTGTGGAAAAGGTTATCGAGGCAAAACATGCCGTCTGGTGAGTTCTCTCTAAGCAGTATAATTTAAAACAAAAATGTTAATCCCTAAAACTAGGTTAACAATGTTTGATAATCAACGTGCAGGTGAAAAAAATTCAACTAATGACGCCCCATGAGAAACACTAGGCCTTGTCACGTCAGAACAGGTCAGTTAGTTTTGACATTCTGTTTTGAATAGCAATCAAATAGGATACAGTGCCATATCCATAGGTGCATGGGATCACAATCCACACGAGAAAGGATCCACGGTGCTTTTTTTTTTTGGATTAGCCTGCTTGGATGGCTTCCAATACTCAAATTAAACACAGCAAAATTAGATTGGTTCCAGTTACTCAAGTTTAACATAATGAAATAAAGATTAAGGTAAAAAATCAGAATTTTTTTAGAAATGTAGTACACAATTAAAAAAAAGAGAGAATTATGAAAATTTTAGAGAAAGGAAACAAAAGAAACACTCATTTCAAAACATATGACCATTAAGTTAAAAGAATCATACATTACACTTTTCTGTCCAGCAACAGGAAGCAATAGATTATCCTCACAGGCCATTCTAATCAGTGAATCGAGAACACCCATCACCAGAATAAAGAGCGTGGGAGACAGCTGGTCATCCTGCCTGAGACCATGGAGGTGTGAAATGCCAGGACCAGGCACACACCGTTAACAAAAATCTGCGTGGTGGAAGTAGAAAGTAGGAGGCAAATAAGACCGCACCAACACTACCAAACCCCAAATGTTGCATTACCTCCAGTAGAAAGGACCAAGAGATCGGATCAAACACCTTAAGTAATGTTGAGCTTGAGAAGAAAATGGGTTTTTTACTTCTATGGAAGGCTCTTGCCAACTGCTGCACAAGCAGAAAATTATCATGGATGCTTCTTCCTCACACAAAAGCGCTTTGGCTGTTTGAGACCAATCCTGGTAGTAGGGGTGCCAAACGATTAGCAAGGATATTGGTCACCAATTTAACAAAGCTATGGACGAGATTTATTGGCCGAAAATCCTTCAGCCCTTGTTTGACAACTAGTGTATTGATGTGGATTGAAGTGGGTTGGAAGGGATTGAGGGGGATTTTGACTTGCAACACACCTCAATCCACTCTAATCCACTTCAATCCCCCTCAAACCACTAGTTGCCAAACAAAGCCTCACCAAGATGGCATCAGCTTTCTTAGGAAGAAGAGTAACAAAGGTAGAATTCAGGAGCCCGAATTTAAATATGTGACCTTTATGAATGGAAGCAAATGCCGAGATCGCATCCCTTTTAATTATTTCCCATTGTACAATCTCCCAGTAAACCGTCTAACCCTGGAGCCTTGTCCAAAGGCATGTCTCTGATTGTGGCCCATACCTCTTCTTCTGAAAAAGACTCACCAAGGGAACTAAGATCTTGCTGCTGCGAATGAAAATCTGAAAGATCAAGAGTGAAATCCCTGTCTTCAGCCGTCCCTAACAAATTATCATAGAAATCAAACACCACTTCTTGTTTTTCCTCCTGAGAAACAAAGCTCATGTCCTCTGTTTGCAACTTGGCAATAAAGTTCTTTTTTTTTCTGTAACAAGCATGCTGATGGAAGGAGGTATTAGCATCCACATCACCAAGATGTACCACCCTAGAACGCCGTCGTGCGATCGTGCGTTCCAATGAGGCCAACCCTAGGAAGTGCAGCTTGAGCTTCCTTCTCAACCACTCCTCTCTTTGAGAAAGAGCTCTGAAATCTCTAGCTATTTCCAGAAGATGCATAATTTCCTTGGCAACAGCAAGCTGGGTACTAACATTTCCAACCTTGCGCGGGCCCAACTTTTACAAACACCTGCTTCATCGCTTAAATTTCAGAAAGACACGCTCCACGGCACAAACGGATGAGACAGGGGCCTCCAGTTCTGTTGTACAACATCGACAAATCCAGGCAGCTTAGACCAGAAACTTTCAAAATGAAAGCGTTGTTTACCATGGGTGCAGACACAGTGTAACCGTCTGACACCCCAGCGGCTAAACTTTGCAAGACAGCATCCGGGAATATTCCATCCCATTCAGCACAACAGAAAGCCCGATCCAAACACACAGTGTTGGGTTTTCACGCTCATTGGACCAAGTATACTTCTGACCTAAGAGAGAAATCTGCATGATCTCTGTATCATCCAGAAACCGCCTGAAACAGCCCATCATTGCCAGATTTAGGCTGGCATCACTTTTATTGCCCGCTTGCTAAATCAAATTGCTGTCCCCTGCCCCACGGCCCTGTGCATAAGGTTCTAACATATCAGAGCTCCGGAAGGAACAGCAGCTTCTTATTGTCATATTGAGGCCCATAAACTCCGTCCGGTAAGCCACCAATTGCGACCCTGTTCTCCAATGAATTGGACAGAGGCAGAAAATGGTATCCACCTGAGAGGCCAAAGCCTGAACAACTGAGCTCTTCCAAGCAATAAGCACGCCCCCCACGAGTTCGAATGGCTGGCAAGGCCACAAACTTATCATACTCTGGCCCAAAGACTTAGCACAGTAGAAACTGGTTCATGGCTGCCACCTTAGTTTCCTGTAGGCATACAAATATCTGCTCTACAGGAGAGAATTACATCTCTTACTGACTTCCGCTGGGCCTTAGTTTAGCCCACGTGCATTCCAAACTAAAATGGACGATGGATTCATTTGCACAAAACAAAGACGATGGCATGCCCACCACTCAAACATACGACAACCTGAAACAAAAGCAACTATTCTAGCTAGCTCCTCAAACCAAAGCCGCCAGTGAAATCTTAAAACTGCTATCTCACTGGTAGATAATCATTGTAAGGCTGATGACAAGAAAATTTCCTTACTGACTTTGCTATAGTTTAGAACTATTAAAACCAATGCATATGTGATGAAGTGTATAGACAAAAATAGGAAATCTAACATGTTCCATATTTTATTGCAGGTTGGACAACTTTTTTCAGCTCTAGAATCTTTTGAAAGAATTATAAATCCAGCGCAGCATAAAGAAATTGCAATATTTTTGGATTACGACAGCACACTGTCGCCAATTGTGAATGACCCAGAAAAGGCGTTTATGTCCAATGAGGTAAAATGAGTTCAAATGTCCCCTACATTTAATAGAAGTCACTTTCCACATCTGACACTTCTTTTTTCAACCCAAAATCATCAGATGGGCAAAGTGGTTAACAAGGTCGCCGACCATTTCAAAACCTCCATTATTAGTGGGCGAGGTCTAGACAAAGTATGTTCACTAGTGATTTCAAGTAATTATTTTTATTTTGTGTCCTTTTTTTTCCTATGTTTTTTAACTCTCTATGTAATATCGACCTGCTTGGTAAATATTGTAGGTGTTCAACTTTGTTAACATCGATAGATTAAACTACGTTGGGAGTCATGGCAATGAAATCCAGATAGCCTCCACTAAGGCGTCTACCAGCACCAGCAGCGAAATAGTAAGCACTTTGTACAATTCTGTATTGTCAGGCCCATATGTTTTATCTATAAATTTGTTAAATTACACATGTTTGTTTGTAGACTGGAGAACGTGAACGCTATCAACCTGCAAAGCAGCATCTCTCGACAATGAATATGGTTGAATTACAAATAGCAAATTGAGCTAAGTTTAGCAATGATCTAAATATGTAATGTTTATACACATTTCTGCAATAGGTTTATAACACTTTGGTGCATGCAACGGAAGATATAAACCGTGCAAATGTTGAGGACAAAACGTTCGGTGTGAGCGTTCACTACAGAAACGCACCCGAGGAGGTACAGATTGAACTTTAAATTCCATTTTCCTTCCAGCTTTCCTAATTGAGATGAACCGTAACAAACATCTATAAATTAATTGGAAATATTTTCCTTTCTTGCTTATAGGACCAGTGCCGTGTTCTAGATGTCATCAACGAAGTCCTGAAAAATATGGACCCTGGTCTCAAATTAACTCGAGGACATATGGTACGTTTTTCCTTATAAAACAGTCTGCCTTCAGGTCACAATTCAAATCTTTGATAGCGAATTACTTTTTTTTAGTCTAGATATTCACTGGTCCAATAGCAGAGTCCAGAGGCTGGCAATAACTGAATTTGAAGTACAAACCCATGCTCAGGCAGATAAAAATAAACAACCACGCACCAAACTAACCAGGAAATATTTCGGTCACAAAAACTCAATATGCTAACCTGATCAACAACCATAGGGGCAACCAAACCAGGATCTTGACCGACCTGTAAAGTCATGGCATACTGGCATGTAGCCTAGCCAGTTCTAGCCAAAACTTTCCAACAGGATCATCTTCTCGATTTTTTTTTTTGTTTTGGCGACATAAGAGGAGAAGAATAATGTCTTGTAGATAATACTACTAATAATGCAGTAAATTAGCATAACACATGGTCCCTTGTGCAACGGTGCTTAGCTTAGAATGAACGCCCTAAATCACAATTAACTAGGTCCAACCTACTGGAAGCAAGCATAGATAAACACTGATAAGATTGTTTGCCAGATGCACTCCGATAAGATAGTGAGCTTGTACCGCTCAATTAGAGTGTCTCCGTACCAACACTAAATTTAGTAATCCTCATCGGAGTAGCCGCTGTCGCTGTCGTCGTCATCTTCGTCTTCATCATCTGTCTGTGGGTACTTGAGGAAGAGCTCATCAATTCTCTTCTGAGTCTCTTCACTCTGCGCCTGCGCCTCAGCTCTATCCTGGACCCATTCATCGTCGACCTCGACGTAGCCATTGACCTGCAGCTCCCGGCGCACCCGCTCCTGCAGCTTCGGGTAGTTCTCCTCGTACTCGTAGAAGAGCCTAGCCTTACTGTACAGACGGCACTTGGACTCGTCCATCTCCTCGCCCGGTGTAGGCTTCAGCTCTGGATTGCTCCGCTTCAGGGCCTCGTAGACACTCGGGACGAAGGCCATCGGTTTGTGAGCCAGGATAGACCGGATCTCCCTTTTCGACATCCGGTGTTCCGGCCCCGGAGGCTTCTCACCCGCTGCTCCGGCGAAGGCTGTCGTCGCCGCCACCGTTTCACGAACGGCACACCGCGCGGCCTCCTCTTCAGCCTTCCGTCCGTCGGAAGCGACGGGCTCCATGCGCGAACCCTCCCCACCGCCGGCCATTGCCGTCAGAAAAACTCACACTTGCGCTCGGAAATTTCGATGATTGATTGCGGTTTGGAAGCTATGGAAAACTCGGAGCTTTGTTGCGATCGCAAGAGGCAGATGGAAACCCTAGCTATCAACGATTTCTTGGCGGCGGCAGCTCCAATCTATATTAGGCGGAAACTTGGGAAGAAACATGGGAAGTAGGATTGGAACCGCTGTCGAGTCGAGTCCGTCCGAGAAGCATTCGCCGGCCGGCCGCCCGGCCTGCTGCTAATTGGGCCAGGTCCGTCCAACTTTAGAAGCAACCCAAGGCGTGATACGTTACTTTGTTGGGCCGCTTCTGTCAATTGAAGGGAGATATTTTAATTAAGGAAAAAAGTGTATTTTTCATCCTTAAGTATTCCAGGAGCGTAGCATTCATGAATTATGTTTCAGTTGGTGCAAATCAATCCCTTAAGCAATTAAACCGGTACGTTATTCATCCCCATATCGATTTAATACCGGTTTATGCCATAAAATCATCAGACTAGTCATTAATTAGCCTCATCATGTGCTGACTCCTCAATGATGTGGTACGCTGAGCTCCTTTTCTCTTTCTCATTCAGTCTGCGCTTCGCTTTTGACCTCTACCTCCACTCCCCCTCGCACCATATGTATTATGTCCCTTTTCACTTAACGAATGGAGCAGCTCATCTAGTGCCATACTGCTTGTTGCCGCCTCATCCTGGCCGAGATGAGCTCCAACCTGTCGGATTCAGCTCCGATCATCATCACAGCTTCTAGCAGGCTTCCCCCACCTCAGAAAGAAGCTCAACAGTATCGAATTCTCCTACAGTTCTCATATTTTCTACAACAAGTGAAAATAACCTGCATATTTTCTACCGTTCTCATTGCTTGGATAAGTTCATATATTAGTATTAAATTGCAATGAAAATGTATAGATGAGGAAATAAATTTCAGTACTATAGTATATGTAAACTGTGAATAAATTGTGAGGTTGTTTTTTGGCAGAATGGTTTGAAGGAAGATTCTTATCACTGAGCTAAAAAAATGACTGTATAGACTTGATGCTCACTTGGTTCAACATCTAGCGAAATCCCTCCTAAAATGCATCTGGTGAAATACTGCTAAAATTTTCTAGTGGAAGTTTTTCTAATTAAATCGTTCATTCTCCATCATTGTGTAAAATAATGCCACTAAAAGGTGAGTACTAGGGCATTACCTGAATGCTGAACTGTTGATATGCATTTCTATCAAGATACAGGTAAGGAAGCTTAAAATCTGCCCAACGCCGAGGCAAAAAGTAAGTGTTGTGACTTTGTGAGTAATAAGAGTGGGCCAAAGATTGTACTATAACCTGAATTTTCACAAAATGTATACCAAAAGATTAGAATATGTCATCCGGAACAGATAGCAAGAGGCATACACCGCAAAAAGTGAAAAGATTCGGTTGTTTTTCTTGTGTAAATTCATATGAAGCATGTGGGCCGCATGGGTTGACGGTGGCTACCAGAGACCTCTCCTGTCCATGGTGTGGTACTGGCAGAGGCAAGCTCCAGCTCGAGAGCTTTCCGAGTAGCAAAGCACAAGCAAGGGCATACTTGTCTTTTCTTCACACTTAATGAATGGCACATAAGCAATGCAAAACTGGAAATGACGGCACCGAGGGGAACTTACAATTTTTATAGCATAGAAAGAGGACGCGCATATGTTTCAATAATATACAAGGAATTTTCTAAAACAAAAAAATGCCATCAACATTGTCTTGACAGACCCCGGGAGTACGTCGGCTAAAAGAGTACCACAAGATCTGTGAAAGCAAAGACGAAAAGGCTTAGCTCTGTTACTCTCAATGGAACAACATTCCTGTTCTGTTTATCGGAACTTATTTCCTAATGAAATGAGGCACAAATGATGTCGAACCCAATAACGCCAACTCCATGTGGATATTCTTTCACCAGATGAAGGGTAGTTTAGGCCTTTTTTCCTTCGCCTTTGTGATGCCTGGCTAGCTGGATTCCTCTGGGAGGATCATCAGGAGCGTTCTCAGTCATCGTCACATCAGGGTTGATCAACTGCAAAGTTAAGCAGACACACCATCCCCTCGATTAGACATGCGTTGCAAAAAGAAAGGACAGTGATTATATAATACCTATCCTACTTCCTTTACATTCTCAACAAGTGCCATTTTAGGGGAAAGAAGATGGGAATACTATAATAATGCAGATTAAGCATCTCACTCTCTAGTGACAAAAGTGAAAGATACAGATGGATTTTACTACCTAAGTACCCCAAGTGAAACTAGCCGAACCTCCTAGTTTGTGTTCCTGGCTTATGGACTGTCAAGGGTTCGCCACACTAGAATATTGTGAAAAGATGAGCCACTAAAACCCACAAGAACTACCACACATCCTATCAATGAAGTTGCTAACAAGAAGGCCATCATCAATTTTCATCCAAGGCTCATATCAGGTTTATCACTCTGTTAGGGCCAGCCTATTTTATTCTGTGCAGGTGAATTCCTCCAATTACAGCAGAACTGGACCGAAGAACAGGCGCTGGGGGAGTGGTGCACCATCTTCTCCAGCCGCCAGCGAGTTGGTGAACCTCAAAGCTAGCCTCTAAGCCATTCTCTAGCTTGTAAACCGTTAAGCCAATGACAGTGGCTTGGGGCTCTAGCGTTCTAGCCCTGTGTAATCGTTGCAATATATCAGTAACACTTGTTTGCTGCTGGCCGTCTTGTTGGACGAAAAATCAATAAAAAACAGAACTAGATCTCGAGTTTCATATCATGCTCAGAGTTTCCCTCTCTTCTAGACAAGTTCAGCCCAGCAAAGCACAGCTATTCAGTCACCCCTAACCATATAGCAAGATTAAGCCACCAATGAGAACAACAGCTACAACTAAGTTCTCTACTTGCGAAACTAAAGGTTCAATGGTCGCAACTCTATATACACAATACTCGCATAGACTACACCTTGTTGAAAGCACACCTTGGCAACCAGCGTGCATACTAGTGTTGGCACTTATGCTTCAAAGGGTGGTCATGATATGGACAAGGAGCACGTGCTCAAGAAGTTTACTTTGTGAATCTTTGAAAATAGGGAACATATTGGGGAGTTGGTCACTAATGATGAGATTAACTTGGAAGCAAGTAATGGCGGTATCGGTCAAGAGGAACATCGTAAAAGCAGGACAGCATTATTTGAATATTTTAAGCTCATGAAGCTTCAGCTCCGTAGCCTGAGCAAGATTTTAAGAGAGCAACTCAAAGCTAGATTCCTAGAGAAATGCTACTGCCATCTGCAACATAGATATTATTCCAACAATACCAAACTTGTACTTGCACTTCTGAACAGTTGTTAGAAAAGTGTCGCATGCCGTGTCCTGCAGGCAAAACATGCATTAGGTTCTATATTACTCTGAATGCACTCTTCGCAAGGCAAGAAAATTTCTAATATACAATATTGCCAAATATAAGGAAGAATAGGATGAATTAACAAAACCCTTTCTGACAGCAGAATATGATAAAAGATCAGGTAACTTTTTGGCTAAAAACTCGGGGCAGGTAATCAGGGCTATAATATTTTTTTTTTCAAACTAAAAAGGATACAGAATTAACCAATAGAAAAGGAACAGAAAATAAATTAAATTTTACTGAAAAAATCCATGAAGCCACTTAAAACACATGAGCATTTAACATATGAAGTCAACTCAAATGTAATGAAAAGAACAGGATGGGCTATCCTAATTAGCCATTCTTTCCTGGCCAAGCTCTCTCGGCAGCGTGAGCCAACTGATCCGGCCTCCAGCAAGAACTGCCTAGCACCAACAAAGTCTGGCCTCATGTCGCTGAACAAACAATGTCCGCTGCCATCCTTCCCCTCCTATTTTCACGTCCTGCCTCTCATCAGGCTGCTTCGCGCCTACAGGGCTCTCGACAACAGCGATCCTCGTCACCGGACTGGCGCTCCTTCGAGCATCCCTAAACTAACCTACGCATGCACGTCTCGGCGGCACCGCTCAACGGCGCCCATCTTCATCCTGACCTCACCATCAATGGGTCAATGGGACGATCACGAGCTGGACGGCGGCAGATCTGAGATGCAAGCTAGACGAGCAGCACGACAGCAGCCCCGCGAGCCACCATGCCGGCCGGGTCAGTGCACCTCCGCAAGCAGTGCACGTGGGAAGGTACGCCCCGGCCATGGAGCAGCGAGAGTGCGAGACAACTCGAAGGGGCTACCCTTGGAGCTCCATCGGATGTAGCCAACTTTGGAAGTGCAGAGCAGAGGCATGGCATGCAGCTTTTGTCTATTCTGTAATTTCTTCATTATATTGTTCTGATTTATCTAAACTACCCATCAACCTGTGCTCTCGCGCGAGTTAGAGTTTTAGAAGATATTGATTTAATCCTTTGAAATATTATAGTTAATTATTTTAATTCATGTTTTGTAGTGGCATTGTGGGCAATATGTATGCAAATTTAGGGTTACTTTAATTTATTTTAATTTATATTTCATAGTGAGTAATTTGTATGCAGGGATAATTTAAATCATATTTTATAATGGTATGATGAGTAATTTTTATATAAATTTAGGGAGTTATTTTAATAAGTATTCATAATGGCATAGTGGATAATTTTTTTACAAATCTAGGGGTTATTTTATCTCGTCTAAAATAGTGTCATGATGAGTAATTTTTTAGAAAATACAATAGATCTAATGACTTAATCATTATTAGAGCTATGTGATGGATGGGTGGATGTTTTTTTGTTTTTGAATTTATAAGATTATCTTTTTCTTTCTAGCGCATCTGGTGAGAATAAATGTGAAGGATCCAAACGGAGCCGTCAATTAGTAACAGTAAGATAGCTATGCGATGGACGACCGAATGTTTCTAATTTTTGTGAGAATTTATAGAATTTATTTTTTTCTAGCGTGTCTAGTGAGAATTAACGTAGATATTTCTATAGCAACGCAAGAGTGAACATACCTGAGGTGATGCTCTTGTAATAAATCCATTCATGTTTTCAAATTAAAACTTAGCGTGAAAGCTATGATCGAACACCACTCGGAGAAAACCACCACACCGCTCAGATCCTTATGTATCAAAACATGAATAAGTGGTTGACGAAGAAGTCCTTTGTGAGAAACAACATGCACAACAAAACATGATGATGACGTCGCCACGGCAACCTTTGTTCCCTAACAGTTCATCTCAGCAAAACACCAGTAGGTCTATAGGGCACACGGCACAGCTACAGCATGATAAGCCACCGCGGCGATGACTCCAACATGTCGGCGAAGTTGGCGTGGGGATCGAACAAACGTAGGAACAGTTCGAGATCCCGCAAAATCTTGGTTGAATTTACATTGAGCAGCGTCGGATCGACACTCAGCTTCCGCATTATTTGACTGGCTTGGCAGAACGTCTACACGGAGGTGATGTATATGCATGGATAACATATGGTTCCTACCAAGCATGCAGTGGCCAACGATGTGGTGGTCTATGGAGCTCGACGTGAACAGAATACTAACATGGTCGCAGATAGATAGGCAGGTAGAAGGCAAAATCCGACCGGGGTTATTTTAATTCGTATTCATAATGGTATAGTGGGTAATTTTTATATAAATTTAGGTGGTTATTTTATCTTATTTTTCGTAATGGCGTGGTGGATTTTTTTTTAAAATATAATAGATCTAATGATTATTATTATTATAGCTACATGATGAATGGCCGAACGTTTCTGATTTTTTGAGAATTTCTATTATTTATCTTTTTTCCAGCGTGTCTCCAGTAAGGATTAGCGTAGAGGCTCCAAAAGCCAAAAGGACTCTCTAATTAGTAATAGACGTGTTGGAGTTTAGGAGATATTGATTTAATCTTTAGTAATATTAGGGTGATATTTTAGATCATCCTTCATAACAGAATTACGGTAATGTATATGCAATTTTTGAAATTATTTAAATTTATTTTTTATGATGATATATTGGGTAATTATATGCAGATTTAAGGCTTATTTTAATTCATCTTTTATTATGACATAGTGAGTAATTTATATGCAAAATTAGATAGTTATTTAATTCATATTTTTACAATGGCATGGTTGGTAATTTTTATGCAATTTTAATGGGTTATTTAATATTTCGTAATGGTATGATGACAATTTTCATACAAATTTAAAGGATTATTTTATTTGATCTTTCATAATGTCAGGTAATTTTTCAGAAAGTATAACGTATCTAATGAATACTAATATTAGAGCTACATGATGGATGACGGGATGTTAGTATTCATCATGTTAGTCCAACATTAGAAACATCCCGTCATCCATCATGTAGCTCTAATATTAGTATTCATTAGATACATTATAGTTTTTAAAAATTTACCTGACATTATGAAAGATCAAATAAAATAATTCTCTAAATTTGTATGAAAATTGTCATCATGCCATTACGAAATAATAAATAATCCATTAAAATTGCATAAAAATTACCAACCATGCCATTGTAAAATATGAATTAAATAACTATCTAATTTTGCATATAAATTACTCACCATATCATAATAAAAGATGAATTAAAATAAGCCTTAAATCTGCGTATAATTACCTAATATATCATCATAAAAAATAAATTTAAATAATTTCAAAAATTGCATATACATTACCGTAATTCTGTTACGAAGGATGATCTAAAATATCACCCTAATATTACTAAAGATTAAATCAATATCTCCTAAACTCCAACACGTCTATTACTAATTAGAGACTCTTTTTGGCTTTTGTAGTATCTACGCTAATCCTCACCAGAGACACGCTAGAAAAAAGATAAATCATAGAAATTCTCAAAAAATCAGAAACGTTCGGCCATTCATCATGTAGCTATAATAATAATAATCATTAGATTTTTCTAAAAAAATACCCACCACGCCATTACAAAAAATAAGATAAAATAACCACCTAAATTTATATAAAAATTACCCACTATACCATTATGAATACGAATTAAAATAACCACAGTCAGATTTTGCCTTCTACCTGCCTATCTGCGACCATGTTAGTATTCTGTTCACGTCGAGCTCCATAGACCACCACATCGTTGGCGACTGCATGCTTGGTAGGAACCATATGTTATCCATGCATATACATCACCTCCGTGTAGACGTTCTGCCAAGCCAGTCAAATAATGCGGAAGCTGAGTGTCGATCCGACGCTGCTCAATGTAAATTCAGCCAAGATGTTGCGGGATCTCGAACTGTTCCTACGTTTGTTCGATCCCCACGCCAACTTCGCCGACATGTTGGAGTCATCGCCGCGGTGGCTTTTCATGGTGTAACTGTGCCGTGTGCCCTATAGAGCTACGAGTGTTTTGCTGAGATGAACTGTTAGGGAACCAAGGTTGCCGTGGCGATCGTCGTCATCATCATGTTTTGTTGTGCATGTTGTCTCCCACAAAGGACTTCTTCGTCAACCACTTATTCATGTTTTGATACATAAGGACCTGAGCGGTGTGGTGGTTTTCTCTGAGTGGTGTTCGATCATAGCTTTCACGCTAAGTTTTAATTTGAAAACATGAATGGATTTACTATAAGAGCATCACCTCAGGTATGTTCACTCTTGCGTTACTATAAAAGTATCCACGTTAATTCTCACTAGACACGCTATAAAAAAAATAAATCCTATAAATTCTCACAAAAATTAGAAACATTCGGTCGTCCATCGCATAGCTATCTTACTGTTACTAATTGACGGCTCCGTTTGGATCCTTCACATTTATTCTCACCAGATGCGCAAGAAAGAAAAAGATAAATCCTATAAATTGAAAAACAAAAAAAATCCACACATCCATCACATAGCTCTAATAATAATCAAGTCATTAGATCTATTGTATTTTCTAAAAAATTACTCATCATGACACTATTTTAGACGAGATAAAGTAAGCCCTAGATTTGTAAAAAAATTACCCATTATGCCATTATGAATACTTATTAAAATAACGCCCTAAATTTGTATAAAAATTACCCATTATGCCATTATAAAATATGATTTAAATTATCCCTGCATACAAATTACTCACTATGAAATATAAATTAAAATAAATTAAAGTAACCCTAAATTTGCATACATACTACCTACAATGCCACTACAAAACGTAAATTAAAATAATCAACTCTAATATTTCAAAGGATTAAATCAATATCTCCTAAAACTCTAACCCGTGTGAGAGCACGGGTTGATGGGCTAGTACTACTAATAATGCAGTAAATTAGCATAATACATGGTCCCTTGTGCAACGGTTCTTAGCTTAGAATGAATGCCTAAATCACAATTAACTCGGTCCAACCTACTGGAAGCAAAGATAAACACTGATTAAGATTGTTTGAAGATGCAATCCGATTTAGTGAGCTCCAGTACCAACACTAAATTCGTGTCGAATTCTTGTTTTCCATCGGCACGAAAACTAGTAATCCTCATCAGAGTAGTCGCTGTCGCTGTCATCTTCATCTTCATCTTCGTCTTCATCCTCTGTCGGCGGGTACTCGAGGAAGAGCTCATCGATCCTCTTCCGAGTCTCGTCAATCAGCGCCTGATCCTCAGCTCTACTCTGGACCCATTCGTCGTCGACCTCGACGTAGCCCTTTGTCTGCAGCTCCCGGCGCACCCGCTCCTGCATCTCCGGATACTTCTCCCCATACTCGTAGAACAGCCTAGCGTCACTGTACAGACTGCACATGCACTCGTCCGTCTCCTCCTCCGGCGAGGGCTTCAGCTCCGGATTGCGCAGCTTCAAGGCCTTGTAGACACTCGCAGCGAAGGCCGGCTCGTAAGCCAGGATACTCCGGATCTCCCTCTTCGTCATCCGGTGTTCCGGCCCCGGCGGCTTCTTCTCGCCCGCTGCTGTGCCGGCGAAGGCTGTCGCCGCCACCGTTTCACGAACGGCACCACCCGCGGCCTCCTCTTCAGCCTTCCGTCCGTCGGCGGCGGCGTTGATCAGCTCAGGGCGCGAACCCTCCCCACCGGCCATTGCCGTCGGCAAAACTTGGGCTCGGAAACTTCGACGCTTTCTTGCGATTGCAAGAGCGAGATCCCAGATGGCGTGGTGCTGCTCCGATCGGACTCTGGAAGAAACTTTTCTTTATAATGACTCGGGAAGAAACTTGGGAAGTAGTACGATTGCAGCCGCTGTCGAGTCAGAGTCCAGTCCGTCCGAGAAGCCTTCGCTGGACGGCCTGCTGCTAGTTGGGCCAGGTCCGTCCAACGTTAGAAGCAACCCAAGGCGTGTTACATTACTTTGTTGAGCCGGTTCTGTCAATTGAAGGGAGAGACAATTTAAATTATAAGAGATAATTTAAGTTCGTTAGAAAATTGAAAACTTAAAGAGTGATAGCGATGACTTGGGATTGACTACTCAATATTCGGAAGATTATGTTGTTGCAAATCATTCACTTTTTAGACTAATCAAAGCTTGACACGTCATATGCAAGGGAAAATAAAAAAAAAACCACCTTGGAACGGATGCCCTTTTATAACAGTGTTAAGTTACACTACTATAGTATTGTAAACTGTGAATAAATTGTGAGAATGTTTTTTTGGCAGAATGGTTTGAGGTAGATTCTTGTCACTGAGCTAAAACTTGACTGTCTAGACTTGATGCTGACTTGGTTCAACATCTGGCAAAATCCTTTCGAAAATGCATCTGATGAATGACTGCTAGAAATTTCTAGTGGAAGTTTTTCTAACTAAATCGTTCATTCTCCATCATTGTGTAAAATAATGCCATAGCTGCAAGGTGAGTACTAGGGTATTACCTGAATGCTGAACTCCTGATATGCATTTGTATCACAAGAGACATCAACATGTCCTAAGAAATATGACGTTTAAAAATTCCTTTGAAAATCAAAATCTTTCTTTGGTTCCTTATGAAAGAAGCTCTATTAACAAAGGATAATTTAGTCGGAAGAAACTGGAGAGGTAATATGACTTGTGAATTTTGTAAGCTGTCTGAATCCATCCAGCACCTCTTTTTTGACTGTATGTACGCTAAAATTCTCTGGAGAGTCGTTTTCAGTACTACTGGTTTGATGCCACCTACTAATGTTGTGCATTTATTTGGAAACTGGTTGAAATAGGGAGGTTCAAATCTAGCTGGGTTGTTGCTAACTGGAGCTGCTGCATTTGTTGGGCACTATGGCTTACTAGAAATGACTTAACGCACTACTAAAATCGTCCCCCGTTGCCACGACACAAAAATATTGCAATAGGGGTGAAATCGTGGCAATAAGCATATATAGCAGCCAAACATGTTCGTTGCTAGGCGTGGCAATATGTCATAGTTGCAAAAGGTTATAGCCATGTTTTATGGTTTCTAGCATTAGGTGTGTAAATTGCCACCGGAATTGTCGTTGTGTTAAATAGAGATTGCAACCACAATAATACGTAAAAATAGTATCTATTGCTACGGATATAGCCATTAGTTACCACCACTATTTTCGTTGAAATAGCCTTTATTGCCACCGGGTTTGGCATTAGTCACCATGATAAATGGTGTGGTAATAGCCTCTTTTACCACCCTAATCATATGTGGAAATTGAAGATGTTGCAACAAAATTAAACTGTGGTGACTAACATTCTTGCATGAAAAAAAATAGTAGCGATAAACACTGTTGCAACCAAATATTGCCAGTAAAAACAAATAGTGGTGACAAATACTTTTGCAACTAAATATATTCATTGCATTAGTTGTGTGTTGCCAAAAAAAACTAATAGTGACGATATATACACTATTGCAACCAAACTTGATTGGTGACTATAAACGTTGTCCGTGGCAACATAAGATACATGGTATCGCCGCCAGTATCTTCAGTGAAAACCCATATTGCTATAATATTGCGGTTTAAATAATGGTAAATTATTCAAAAATGGCAATTGCCGTGCAATTGTTTAGCATGCAAGTAGCAAGTATAAACATCAACCAATAGTGAGAAAACATAAATTGAAACATTGAAATTCCTAACAAAGAATATAACCCAAACTACATAATCTATTAGCTAGAGACTTGACATTAAGTTGGCCACCAAGGGGAATTGCTTGACTTGACTCTCCCAGGATATCCAGTGCACTACTCATTGTATATTCCTGTAGAACAATATGATTGCAATTAGTGCCTCATATAAACATATGGAATTACAGTGGTTGAAAGAAATAATTACATAATTAATTGTAAAGAAAATAATAAATGAAATATGGGTACCAGACACGCCAATACATAGCATGTGATTTAATTATGGGATAAGAAAAACACGATAATGATGATCCTGGATGAAAAACATAAAAACTCTATGCTAGAAATATAGGATCCCATTGCAACGTACGAGCATTATCTATCAAGTTAAATAAGAACATATATCACACATGCATACCAAATAGAATATAAAGTATTACGATCTTTCCGACAGAACATGAGTTATGAGAAGCTAAATATTGATGTGAGGGTTAATTCAGGTTTTATTTATAACAAACTGATGTTCAGAATATAAAGTATTACATATCCAGAAGCCAATATAATTAGATCTTCGATTGTTCCACCGTTCGACAGATCAGCCAAAGAAACACAATATAATTGCGGGATCAGTACTGATGAAGAGATGGAGACATTCAATCAATTTGTTTGAGGTAATTCCTCACATGATCTTATTTGATAAAGTAAACTTTTAATAACGAAGAGTTGAACTATTTCCAAATAAGATATGTTGATCAAACACTAATACTTTCTATACAAGTGAAGCATAAATCACTATAAATGATCAAAAATGCACAAGAGATTTTCATGCAGCAAGCAACGTTATTGTTACTATTGAACCATGGTGAACAAGTAGCAGCACCGCTTGCACAATATTAAAATCAAATCCATGTAGGGGCCAATGTGATTAATTTCCCTATAATTATGTCATCATTAAACAATGATAACGAGGCAGAATAAAGAAGACATCCAAGAACTCAGATATGTCGTGAAAATACATCAGCATGTGGCCATTTGGTAGCACACTCGCTAGGGAGCTTCGCTGTCCGGCTGTCCCATACATGAGTCCGGTCATCGTGTCCTCCATCTTGCTGAATGGCGCCTGCTCTTGGCCATCCTTGAGCCAATGCCTCATGAGCCATGCCATAACCAGGAGGGGCAACGCGGCGGCGCCGGAAGCAAAACCCACTAGGCAACTCCAACAGTACAAGCTTGGACCAGGTAAACATCTATCTAGAGGAAAAACCAAGCAAATGCTTCAACAACTTTCACTGGTCCAATAGCAGAGTCCAGAGGCTGGCAATATTTGAATTTGAAGTACAAATCCATGCTCAGGCAGATAAAAAAACACAACCATGCACCAAACTAACCAGGAAATATTTTGGTCACAAAATGTGGTAACCTGATCAACAACCATAGGAGCAACCAAACCAGGATGTTGACCGACCTGTAAAGCCATGGCATACTGCCATGTAGCCTAGCCAGTTCTAGCCAAAACCTTCCAACAGGATCATCTTGAGTTTTTTTAGCAGGCAACAAAAGAGGGGAAGAATAATGTCTTGTAGATAGTACTACTAATAATGCAGTAAATTAGCATAATACATGGTCCCTTGTGCAACGGTGCTTAGCTTAGAATGAATGTCATAAATCACAATTAACTAGGTCCAACCTACTGGAAGCATAGATAAACACTGATAAGATTGTTTGGTAGAACTTGTACCACCCAATTAGAGACTTAAGAGTACGTGCCTCTCCAGTAAACCGACACTAAATTCGTATCGAATTCTGGTTTTCCATCAGCAGGAAAACTAGTAATCCTCATCAGAGTAGTCGCTGTCGCTGTCGTCGTCATCTTCGTCTTCATCATCTGTCTGTGGGTATTGGAGGAAGAGCTCATCGATCCTCTTCCAAGTCTCGTCAATCAGCGCCTGATCCTCAGCTCTACTCTGGACCCATTCGTCGTCGACCTCGACGTAGCCCTTGGCCTGAAGCTCCCGGCGCACCCGCTCCTGCAGCTTCGGATAGTTCTCCTCGTACTCGTAGAAGAGCCTAGCGAGCGTTACTGTACAGACGGCACTTGGACTCGTCCATCTCCTCCTCCGGTGAAGGCTTCAGCTCCGGATTGCTCCGCTTCAGGGCCTCGTAGTCACTCGGGACGAAGGCCATCGGTTCGCGATCCAGGATACGCCGGATCTCCCTCTTCGTCATCCGTTGTTCCGGCCCCGGAGGCTTCTTCTCACCCGCTGCGCCAACGGCGTAGGCTGTCGCCGCCGCCACCGTTTCACGAACGGCATCCCGCGCGGCCTCCTCGTCAGCCTTCCGTCCGTCGGCATTGTTGATCAGCTCAGTGCGCGAACCCTCCCCACCGGCCATTGCCGTCGGCAAAACTTGGGCTCGGAAATTTTCAACGCTTTGTTGCGATTGCAAGAGCCAGATGGCGAGGTGCTGCTCCGATCGGACTCGGGAAGGAAGAAACATGGGAAGTACTAGGATTGGAACTGCTGTCGAGTCGAGTCCGTCCGAGAAGCTTTTGCCGGCCGGCCTGCTGGCTGCTGCTATGCTAATTGGGCCAGGTCCGTCCAACGTTAGAAGCAACCCAAGGCATGATACATTACTTTGTTGGGCCAATTCTGTCAATTGAAGAGAGAGACATTTTAAATTATATAAAAGATAATTTATGTTTGTTAGAATTTTTCTTTTAAACGTGCGGAGCACGTTTTTCATTAATGAGAAGAAAGAAATACAACAAATCAACACCAACCAGTAGCAGCCGATCACGCCGCACGGGAGCTATGGCCACCTGCAATAGGGGCGCGGCGCGCCTCCCTCGCTGCTCCTTCTACTATTATAAAATGGAGAGGACGTGCATAGCAACACTCAGGCGAAGGAAGCACACTCAGGCACTGGGGAGCCTCGCATGTAAACCTCAAGCTGGACGATCTTACAGAGGTCGCATATACTTCACACAGATGTCGTAGGGTGTTATACTCCGGGGGCCCAAACCTCTCAAAACCCTTATGTTCATTGTTTCCTAGCTAGATCCACCTCATCACAGGTTGCACGCTGACCCCTCCTACTCACAAATGGGCCACTTCAGGTGACCGCATTTATCGTTCACCCGACGGGCTCTCTGCCGAGCTCTTGGTCATCGCTTCTTGCAATCGACGGTGTGTGCCTTCAGGCTGTCGCCTCGCTCGGAAGGCACTCTCTCGTCGTTCCTTGGTGACCACGTGGCTCGCTTTGGTTGTTGCGCCTGTCTTCGTGGGTGGTGGCCGTCTTTGGCATGGGTGGAGCTAGCTAGTCACCTATGCCCTAGTATTCTTAATGTTAGCGCCAGCGTCTCCTGCTTTGTCTCTCAAGTTGGGCCTTCCATGTTGCTGAGGGTGGTGCCATGGTGATACAGACGAAAGCCTCGTAACCATTGGTGTCGCGCGGGCAGACATTGGCTAGGTCTATGGACGTAGCTCCCTGTTGAGGGCTTTGTTGTGCTCGTCTTGCCTTTTGTTGAGTGAAAGCTGTATTCATGTGACAAACGAACGCATTGACAGGGTCTTAAATCCTACTACCTGGTTGGAGGTGTCGACTTTGTGATCTCTCTCGTAACTAGTTGTTCAGTTCTGTTGGACTAGCTCAGTAGGCAATCTCGATGATCTTTAGTTGCTAGGGTTTAGGGGGGCTCCTGTTTGTGGGAGCTAAGTGGAAAGAAGAAGCTTAGCTGCATGCAACTCAATGGGTTTCAGTGGTTTGTTGGCCATCTAGTCTTTTCTATCGATTATCGTTTGTAGTTGTCGATCTTGTGGATGATCAGCATAGAAGGCGGACTACGGGGATTTGTGAAGTGTCTTAGATACTCTATTCATGAACTTCTTTTGAGGAGGACGATTGACTTTTACCATCTCACTTCTTGGTATATGAGAATATGTGCAGTTGCATCAAACTTTCACCATTTTTAGGTCTATTGTGTTGTTAGGTGATGTCAATTGTTTGTTGAGTTTAAAATTCTAGATTACTTAGAGCTTTCTAGATTTCTTTCTTCTTTTGGTTTTTCCTTGTTGAGTGCACTTCTAAAGTGTAGAGACCAGACCATTATTTCATCTTGAAATAAAGTTTCCTTTATCTAAAAAGACAGGTACGATAGGTGGAATGAAAAAGTGCGTGAATCTCGTGTTGCATCTGCTGAATAAAAAAGGGGCCCAATATAGAATTAGCCCAAGAGTCACGAAGAGATGGGGTGATTGTTTCGACGATGGGAGAAAACATTGCTCCCACGACGTATAGTCGTGCCCGCAGCCCAAGGCGTGATACACTACTTTGTTGGCCCGGTTCTGTCAATTGAAGAGAGAGACATGTTAAATTAGAAAATTGAAAACTTATGGAGAGATAGCTATGACTTTATTTAAACAGATTAAAATCTTACATATCCCTTTTCAAAAAGGCATCACGGAATGTGATGAAAATTGAATGATTCTGATTATAGGGATTCAATATCATATTGTTGGAGAAACCAGCCTAGCACCTTGAAGGCCCGGGCGCCCGGCCCAAGAAATGGCCAGCCCATATACGGCAAGGGCCTATTTGTAATTGTAGAGTTTTTAGGGAAAAATATGTAAACGACGACCATCTATAAATATGACCAGAGGGCTTGGGGTTAGGGGAACAAGTGGGACCATTTGGATGTCTCGGCGTTATTGGTAATTACATTTCTACCCTTCATCAAATATTTTTCAACAGGAGTAGGCTCCAACAAGCTTTGTAAGACCTCCTTCGTCAAATCTCTGTCACAAAACATACAAATCTGCCGGGCATCGTCTCAGCACAAACACAACACATATGATAAAAATGCAAAGAGAAGATAAAAATTCAAATTGATAAAATGAGATGGATTTCCATATGATCTTTTAAATCTCTCCATAAGCTTTCTAGAAAGTATAAGATAATCAAAATCATATTCCACAGCGAAAGGCTATGCCCAAACTACAAAACAAGAACGATATAGTGCGATAGGGTCAAGATTGCTCAACAAATGATAAACCAAGTGACTTTATATTTGCATTACAACCATCACTAACATCAGCTATCACATCCTCAGTTTTACAATATTTTAATAACATCAGTTTCTATCACACCTTAGCTTTATATCCTACCACACTGTAAGTTTTCTTTTTATTGAACTTTTTGAAAATATCTCGGCCTCCAGGCCCTAGGCCACCTCCTTGGTGAGCCATCCCACCAGCAGACGATGCGACCAGGACAGGGGAGGAGGATTTGGGGCTTGGAGATTTCTTAGAATTGGAGGATAGATGAGTCGATCAGTCTCTTTTCTTGTTTGCGTTGCCGTATCTTTTTTTTTCCTTTCAAAGGTGTTCCAGTCTTGTTTGGATGTCTTCCAGTTTATATTTTCATTGGGAAATCCAAAATTACAATGGACTGTTCCACCCTATTTTTATGTACAAATAAATGACTGGTAGAAATGTTTACCAAAATGAATGTTGACACAATATTGATGGTTAATATAAATAAACACCAACGAAATATTTATATGTTCTTTAGCAACATACATCCCCCACAACAAATGAGACTACTACTGATATACTCACCCCCCCTACCCAAATGTCTTCACAATTTTCATGGTTGAATAGCGCCTCTAAATTGTAGAGGTGGCAGCGGGCAATACAATCAATAGCTCAAAGTCTATAAACAAAATTAAAAATAAGATGTTTTCTTATCTCTACCATTTTTTCGGGAAAGCTCGGCACTTGTTTGTAGATTTATATAAAGGCAAAGTTCAATGTTATGATCCCTTAGTTCCACATCATTTATATAAAGGCAAAGTTCTATACTATGTTATGATCTCTTGGATTCAATGCAGAAGAATATAACAGCAGTAGAGGGGTAATTTCATTGAAGTAACTATCAAGATAAAGCTCTTGTAGCAACAATCAATAACCTCATTAAAACAATCAATTTGAAAATGAGCTTGTTGGTAATTCTATCTTTTTATTTAGTTAAGTTGGATCAATGTAAGCCTCATCAATTTCCAACTAAGAAATATCATGTGTCACTAAGAAATATCATGTGTCGCACAGATCGGAAAAAACAGAAAGGATGCACTGCAGCAACAGATTGGTACATCACCAGGGTGCCCATAGCCAATTCCACTCTGCATCCTCCGTTTTGGTCCTCTGGTGTAAAAGATAAGTCATTCAGTTGGACAAGAGCAGGAAGCCACTATCTTCCTATTGCCATCTTGCACAAAACCAGGAAAGGGAGGGGTCGCGCCGCCATCGGCCGGCGTCGCTTCGCTCTGATTTTATGTTGATACTTGACTTGAGCGTTGGCTGTGCAAAATAGTGACAACCGTAAAAGTTGGATGTTCCACAACAAAATTTCCTTATGGTTATGAAAAAGTGCATAATAAAATATTAAATTCATAGATACTCCTATATTTAACGATGCAACAAAATTATTAAAATACTTCCCGCCTATTTTCATGTTTTCTTTCTTTAACCATAAAAAAGTGGGTTTTGTAACTAAGTTAAGTACAAGCAACATTTCTCCGCAATATTTTCTCTTATTTTTTATAATTGTTTTAACCAATCATGTAGAACTAAAAGTCTCAAACTTACTCTGTTCTTTTATAATAGGTCAGGAGATCAAACTAATAAGATGTATTAATATAAGATTGACACACCAATAGACTCTTGACTAAATAATAATTGTGTCTCAAACATTTGGCTAACAAGGACTAAAACAAAATTATAACATGCACTGGCTGGGCTCACCAAGGCACCCAAAGGGGTACCCATTTTACTGTGCTACACTCTGCGGTACTGTAGCCAGAGAGAGTCAGAGAGAGGTAGTTAGAATAGTGAATGGGTGGGGTTGGATGAGCTCCTTGGTGAACACAGCCTAACATAGAAAATATATATATTACAGATAATGGTAGTCATGGTGGATATTCTCGTAATAAATACAAAAAAATTAGAATGCTATATTCAAAATATAATATAGTAATATTTTTATCTCTTCCTTTTGAAATAAATTTTCTCAATATACATGTGCGCTGTCGTATGTACGAGACCATTATACGAATATCTTATATAACAAAACAAATATTGTAATTAAACATTTATATTCATTACATAAACATGAAAACATAAATTACAATGCGTCTTTTGTATAAAAGAAGTAATATTTATATTTAAAAATATTTGTTATACATTATTAAAACATGAAAACATGGTTTACAATACATGTCTTGTTTTATTTAAATATTAAATAAACAAAAACACAAAAGTTCAATATTCATATCATTTGAAAACTTAATTACACGATATTTTTTTATTGTTACGTGCGGGACACACGTGCATTTTTACTAGTGTAAAGAAACAACCCAACTCCGATGCACAAAATAAATCTGACACATGTAAAGAAAGAGCTTAACTCCGATGCACACAATTAGCGTAGCCAAATCCAGCACTGTATTAGAGAAGGGACGCGCATGGATTCAGGTTTTAAATAAGAAAACCAAAAGGTACAGCTATTATTGTCTCAGGCTATCCGCACCGGGGACTCGAAACCCCACCCTATCCTCTGTATAGCTAACTCGGAGCCCGTAGCGGTCGACTCTACCGCCCACCCTAAACTTAAGGGAGGAGAGAGGAACGCCATTTCCAGCGTTGGTACGGACTCACCCTATCCCCTCTCTCACCTCCAGCGTGGACCACCGACGACGCTCGCGCGCGGAGCCGGACCCGGACGGGTGGAGGAGCGGGCAGCGTGGGGGAAGAGAGAGGGAGGAAGGCGGCGCGGATGAGCCACTGCCACGCCGGATTCGTCCATGGGAGTCGCCGCCTCGTCGAATCCGTGCACCGGCGGGCACAGAGGAGGAGGGCGGCGCAAGATCTGGCCGGCGGGGAGGCGTTGGGCCTCCGCCGTGCTGGATCCGCGCGGAGAAGGAGCGGGCGGGCTAGGCTGCGACGGGGTGGGTTGGCCACACAGAGGCCCCGCACCGGCGGATCTTTGACAAGGAGGGCAGTCGGAGGAGGAGAGCGCCACCTCCATGGCCGCCGGCGGCAGAGGCGCCGGTGGGGGAGTTGGCGGGAGGTGGAGGCGGCGAGGTGCGATCCTGCCTTGTCGCCTGCGACGAGAGGACGAGGAGGAAGAGGGGGACCGTGGCTCGGCACGTGGGTGGACATGGCGGGGAGGAGCCGAGGCGCGGGCGGCGGGCGGCGACGAGTAGGAGGACGGCGTGGGGAGGCGGACGACGCGAAGGGAGAAGGTGCGGAGGAGCCACACCGGCGTGGAGGGAGAGGCACGGAGGAGGGAGCTAGGAGTGGCGACGTAGCGCGCAGCCAGGTGTGGGGGATTGGGGGAAGGGGAGAGAGGGAGGGAGGGGAAGTAATAAAAAAATAGTAAAAAAAGTGGTAGTTGGTATAGAGTTGAGATATAGAGCCAATATGAGCGCAAAGGGTTGTGGGATATGGTAGAAAATATTGCTGAGTAGGACAAAATATTCCTTTTAAAGTTGAGATATAGAGTTGGACGAGCGCGGATAGCCTCAGATGACTATAAATTTTGCTACAGTGCAAAAGCCATCAACAACTCATAACAATACAAGACGAATGGCTCCCGACAGCATAATTACATGACATGTACATCCAAAAAATAATTTTCAGCAGTCGATCAGACATTATCGTGCGAACTACCCCGCGCCACGTCCTTTTCCAGTCAATAGAAGACAAAAACTATTATATTATATCATTATTAGGATGTAAAAAAGCCACCACGTTCGTTAAAAAAACATAAAATTTACTATGTTAATCGAAATAATCATGAAACAAAGAAAATGTCCAATTCTTACGATCATCAAATGATCTAGATTATGTTATTATCATCTTATTAGGGAGGCTTAAAATAATCCAACAAATTCATCAAGAGTGTTTAGAAATTACCAGTTAATCGAAAACAACAAATATGCACCATTGGATTTTACGAACATCTAATGATCTATCTTCAATCGAAATATCAATTATATAATAAACACAAGGCTAAACAATATTTTTTAAACTCAACATTCGAGAGTTTATGTTGTCACAAATCATTACTTTTTTAGACCAATCAAAGGTTGATACATTACATGCAAGGGAAAATAAAAAAACCACCTTGGAATGGACACTGTGGCCGGATCTAGGCCGAAGAATGCTGGGTAGCCCTCCGCCACCAGATTCGGGGCGCCGGCACTTCGCCGCTATCTGAGGCGGCAAGCCTGGTGCCCTGGTGGGGGAACCAGGGGGCGAGCTCCCACTGCGGTGCGAGGAGGGCAGGCGCCTAGCAGAGCTGACAACAGCGCGGAGCGAGAAGGTGCCAGCGGTTGGCGGAGTTAGCGGTGGCTGGTGGGCTGACAATGGTTGCGTGATCCGCAGGAGCAGGAGAGGGGGGAAGGGAGAAGGAAGGGGGTGGAGGGCGCCGCTGCCGCCAGCAGCAGCTGAGGACCGGTGAGCTGCTGCAGAGCATGTTGCACGGAAGCTATAGTCACCTGCAACAGGGGCGCGCCCCTCTCTCTGCCCCCTCTCGACGCCTCGGAGGACGAATAGAGAAGGGGGAAACAAACTGACAGAAATACCGTGGGAATGTACCGGATAGAAAAGCCCAATCACATGCACAAATTTTGAAGCAAGTGCAGCCGCACAAAAGTGAATAAAAAGACAACTGAAAAATCATCCGATAAATAAATAAATTTTTTGTATATTTAAAAGATTAAACTCTTGCAGATGCCATTTCAAAAAGGCATCATGGAATGTGATAAAAAATCGAATGGTTCTGATTATAGGGATTTAGTTCCATATTATAGGTTTTGGTGCGTGGAATAGATGTTTGAATCATCTGCTCACACTTGCAGAATAGCACATTTGAGTCTGTCACTCTGCTGGGTTTTTTGGCTCACTAGAAATGATATTTTGTTTAACAATTGCAAGCCGAAATATGTTTTGCAGGCTCTATTCAGGGAGACTCACTGGTTTCGTCTCTGGACTCAGTTGCAATGTACTGATGATAAAAAAGAAGAAGTTGTGGAAGCATGCAAGACTTTAGAATCTTCAGGTATGCAGCTATTTTTCTCGTTTGGATGGCTTTTTGTATTTTGGATTGGATTTTGATTTATGTTTTCAATTAGCGTGAGTTGTAATAATTGGACCTGAAGCCTCATGCATGAACGCGGAAGCCGGACTTATTCCTTTATCTAAAAAAAATCTTTGCAAAAAGTTCATTGAATCACTCAAAAGAGTTTGTCTTGATTGCATTTCCGCACTCAGTTTAGTTCTGATTCTGCGCTTAGGCTCTAGAAATTTTTTTTCCTAATCATCAGGCCACAAAATCGATGTATTTCAGAAACAGGTGGGTGCTAGGAACATTCAGCACTGGATATGCTCTTTTTTTTTTGTTAAGGATACCCTGACTTTTGCTACTTGGAACTCCTATGTTTCAACACTTATCCTAGCTTTTCTGTTTTACTTAATGGGCAAACTGCAAACAAATAAAGTGGTGTTAAACTATATCTAAGGCTGCTGATTATTCAGATGCCTTTCATACCTATTTTGAAATACTATGGTACTTTATTGTTACCACAGTAAACAACCACTTAACAATGCTTATACGCAGTTGCTCTAATGAAAAAACACGCGAAGTATTGAAGCTGTATGCGACCTTTATGCGTTCGACAGGATCTGGAAAGATATTGGGACATATCGGAATGTCGACTATGTTGCCCCAAACAAAGCCAAGGTGTGTGATCTCACTCTAGTGCTGCAATTTCAGCTCTAGATTTACACTGGAACCTGAAGTCCAGAACCTGACAGCAGTACTCCCTTCTATATCTGACAGATTACCTCAGCTACCAAGTGAGGCTTGTTGCGCGAGAACTCGTCGATGCATTCGACCTTCCAGATCTGATCATCCGGGCCCCAATTGGCATGCAGTCGGAGGCCTATGCACAGTACACCCAGTTTGTCGGCTTCTATAGAGTATATACATACAAACAAGGTAGTAGCTTGGATAAGTTCATATTATTAATACTAAATTGCAATGAAAGTGTATAGATGAGGAAATAAGTTTCAGTGCTATAGTATATGTAAAATGTGAATAAATTGTGAGATTATTTTTTTGGCAGAATGGTTTGAAGGTAGATTCTTATCACTGACCTAAAAAATGACTGTACACTTGATGCTCTCTTGGTTCAACATCTGGCGAAATCCCTCCGAAAATGCATCTGGTGAAAGCCTGCTAAAAATTTCCAGTGGAAGTTTTTCTAATTCAATCGTTCATTCCCCATCATTGTGTTAAATAATGCCACTGCAAGGTGAGTACTAGGGCATTACCTGAATGTCGAACTCCTTATATGCCTTTCTATCATAAGAGACAGGTAAGGAAGCTTAAAATCTGCCCAACGCCCAGTCAAAAAAAAAAGTGCTGTCAGTAATAAGATTGGACCAAAGATTGTACTATAACCTGAACTTTCACAAAATGTATACCAAATATTAGAATTTCTCATCCGGAACAGATAGGAAGAGGCATACACCGCAAAAAAGTGAAAAGATTCAGTTGTTTTTCTTGTGTAAATTCATATGAAGCGTGTGGGTCGCATGGGTTAACGGTGGCTACCAGAGTGCTCTCCTGTCCATGGTGTGGTACTGGCAGAGCCCGCAAGGTGAAAAGATTCAGTAGTTGTTTTTTTTTCTGTGTAAATTCATATGATGCATGCTTGACATGCTTTTGCTAGGTTCCGAATTGGTTTGAGGCCCAAGTTGGTCAGACCAAATTTTGACTATATTTGAATTTGAAAAATTATTTATCCAAATAACAATTTTTTGTTTATAGATCTTCTTTGAAGTCCAAATAAAGCCTACGAAAAATTGTTATTTGACCAAATAATTTTCTAGATTCAAATATGATCAAAATTTAGCCTAGCCAACTTTGACCTCAAACCAAACAGGCCTCTACTTCTTCGAACGCCCCTGCTTCCCACCCTAGTTGTGACGCATAGATCAAACCAAACAGGGCTCTACTTCTTCGCACGCCCTCCGCTTCCCACCCGGGTTGTGGCGCATAGATCTTGCCACGGGTTGGGGAACAAGAGTGAGAGGAACAGAGAGCATAACAGGCTAGCAAAGCTCCAGCTCGCAAGCACAAGCAAGGGCATACTTGTCTTTTCTTCACACTTGATGATTGGCGCATAAGCAATGCAAAACTGAAAATGACGGCACTGAGAACTTATAATTTATATAGCATCAAAACAGGATGCGCATATTAAATACAAGGAATTTTCTAAAAGAAAAAAAAGTCATCAGCCTTGACAAGATCTGCGAAAGCAAAGACGAAAACGGCGACCTCTGTTAGGGGGTGTTTGGATCTAGGGACTAAATTCTAGTCAGTGCCACATCGGATATTCGGACGCTAGTTAGAAATATTAAACATGGTTTAATTAAAAAACTAATTACATATACGAGGACTGAACGGTGAGATGAATTTATTAAGCCTAATTAATGCATAATTAACGACTAGTTACTGTAGTTAGGCTTAATAAATTCGTCTCGCCGTTTAGTTCTCATCTGTGTAATTAGTTTTATAATTAGACTATATTTAATACTTCTAACTAGCGTCGAAACATCCGATGTGACAGGGACTAAAATCTAGTCCGGTATCCAAACACCCCCTTACTCTCTACGGAAGCTCTAATGATACAACATTTCAAAAGGTGTATTCCGTTTATCGGAACTCATTTCCTAATGAGATGTGGCACAAATGATGTCGAACCAATAACGACAACTCCATTTGGATATTCTTTCACCAAGGGTGGTTTATGCCTTTTCCCCCTTGGGCAAGGCCAGGTGCCCCTGGAAAATCATCCTCCATATCAGCGCCATGCCATGCCACCACGCAGGACCACCTTGGGCTCCCATCACAACTTCCTTCGCTTTTGTGATGCCTGGCTAGCTTGTTTTCTCTGGGAGGATCATCAGGAATTTTCTCAATCATTGTCAGACCAGGGTTGATCAACTTCAAAGTTAAGCAGGCACACCATCCACTAGATTAGACATGTGTTGCAAAAAGAAAGGATAAGAAAGGACAGTGATTACATAACACCTAGCCTACCTCCTTTACATTCTCAACAAGTGCCATTTTAGGGGAAAGAAGGTGGGAAATACTATAATAATGCAGATTAAGTAGCTCACTCTGTAGTGACAAAAGTGAAAGATAAAGTTGGATTTTACTACCCCCAAGTGAAACTAGGCGAAACTCCTATAGTTTGTGTTCCTGGCTTATGGACTGTCAAGGGTTCGCCACTACAATATTGGGAAAAGATGAGCCACTAAAACCCACAAGCACTACCACACATCCTAGCAATGAAGTTGCTAACAAGATGGCCATCATCAATGTTCATCCAAGGCTTGTATCAGGTTTATCACTCTGTTAGGGCCAGCCTATTTTATTCTGTGCAGGTGAATCCCTCCAATTACAACAGAACTTGACCGAAGAGCAGGCGCTGGGGAGTGGTGCACCATCTTCTCCAGCCGTCAGCGAGTTGGTGAACCTCAAAGATAGCCTCTAATCCATTCTCTAGCTTGTAAACCGTTAAGCTAATGACAGTGGCTTGGGGCTCAAGCCCTGCGTAATCGTTGCAATATATCTGTAACACTTGTTTGCTGAAGGCCGTTTTGTTGGACGAAAAATCAATTAAAAAACAGAACTGGATCTCAAGTTTCATATCATGCTCAGAGTTTCCCTCTCTTCTAGACAAGTTCAGCCCAGCAAAGCCCAGCTGTTCAGTCACCCCTAACCATATAGCATGATTAAGCCACCAATGGGAACAACCGCTACAACTAAGTTCTCTACTTGCTAAACTAAAGGTTCAATGGTCGCAACTCAAATACACAATACTCGCAGACTACACCTTGTTGAAAGCGCACCTTGGCAACCAGCGTACATACTAGTGTTGACACTTATGCTTCAAAGGGTGGTCATGGTATGGACAAGGAGCACGTGCTCAAGAAGTTTACTTTGTGAATCTTTGAAAATATGAACATATTGGAGAATTGGTCACTAATGATGAGATTAATTTGGAAGCAAGTAATGGCGGTATTGGTCAAGAGGAACATCGTAAAAGCAGGACATCATTACTTGAATACTTTAAGCTCATGAAGCTTCAAACTCCGTAGCCTGAGCAAGATTTCAAGATAGCAATTAAAAGCTAGGTTCCTAGCGAAACGCTACTGCCATCTGCAACACAGATATTATTCCAACAATACCAAACCTACCTGAAGTGTCACAAACTTGTACTTGCACTTCTGGACAGTTTTTAGAAAAGTGTCGCATGCCATGTCCTGCAGGCAAAACATACATTAGGTTCTATATTACTCTGAATGTACACTTCGCAACGCAAAAAAAATTCTAATATACAATATTGCCAAATATAAGGAAGAATAGGATGAATTAACAAAACCCTTTCTGACAGCAGAATAATATAAGAGATTAGTAGGTAACTTATTGGCTAAAACTCAGGTAGGTAATCAGGGCTATAATATTTTCAAACTAAAAAGATACAGAACCAATAGAGAAGGAACAGAAAATAAATTCAATTTTACAGAATAAATCCATTAAGCCACTTAAAACACCTGAGCATTTAAAATATGAAGTCAACTCAAATGTAATGAAAAGAAAAGGATGGGCTATCCTAATTAGCCTTTCTTTCCTGGCCAAGCTCTCGGTGGCGTGAGCCAACTCCTATAGCAAGAAGTGCCTAGCACCAACAAAGTCTGGCCTGACGTTGTCACGTCGCAGAACAAACAATTGTCTGATTGTCTGAAGTCTAACTTGAGTTTTGGTTATTTGATACACATCGCAGAGTTCTTTTTTACACGCCGCAAACAGAGTTGGGTATGTACAATCATATCCTGCCTCTCATCAGGCTGCTTCATCCTGTGCTCTCAGAGTTGTGATACGCACGTCTCGGCAGCCTTGCAGAGCTAACGCTTAACAGTGGGCGCCATCTTCATCCTGACGTTGCCATCGATGGGACGATCACGATCACGAGCTGGGCGGCGGCATGGAGCAGCGAGACAACCCGAAGGGAAGTGCAGAGCAGAGGCATGGCGTTCAGCTTTTGTCTATTCTGTAATTTCTTCATTATTGTTTTGATTTATCTAAATCATTGGTCTCAAATATGAAATATCGTGCACAGTTTCTTGCTAAATTGTACCCCTGAACAGGGCCCCATCAGCTGTAAGATAGCACGTCTGTCTCGTTTGCAATGGGTATGCCTCGCCCAATACATAGAATCTGCTCTGTTTTATTTTTCTTCACCTTATGTATTATACAAGTTATTTCACAATGGTTGGGAAGGTACCAAGAGGTACTGGAAGGTACCACCAATATAATTTAGGGAGGAAATAATGAGAAATTTTACGGTGGCTGGAAGAAATAGTTAATTATAAAGAAAATAATAAACAATATATGGGTACCAAACCCACCAACGCATAGCGTGTGATTTAATTATGGGATAAGAAAAACACAATAATGATGATCCTATATGAAAAACATAAAAACTCTATGCTACAAATATAGGATCCCATTGCAACGTAGGGCATTATCTACCAAGTTAAATAAGAACATAAATCACACATGCATAACAACTTGAATATAAACTATTACGATCTTTCCGGCAGAACATGAGTTACAAAAAACTAAATATTGATGTGAGGGTTAATTCAGGTTTTATTTATAACAAACTGATGTTCAGAGGTGGGGCACTTACATATCCAGAAGCCAATATAATCAGATCTTCCATTATTCCACCGTGCGACAGATTAGCCTAAGAAATACAACATAATCGCGGCATCAGTACTGATGAAGAGATGGATACATTCAATCAATTTGTTTGAGGTAATTCCTCACATGATCTTATTTTATAAAGTAAACTTTTAATAATGAAGACCTGAACTATTTCCGAACAAGATATGTTGATCAAACACTGATACTTTCTAAACAAGTGAAACATAAATCACTATAAATTATCAAAAATGCACAAGAGATTTTCATGCAGCAAGCAACGTTGTTATTGAACCATGGTGAACAAGTAGAAGCAGCGATTGCACAATATTAAAATCAAATTCATGTAGGGGCCAATGTGATTAATTTCCCTATAATTATGTCATCATTAAACAATGATAACGAGGCAGAATAATTAAGACATCCAAGAACTCAGATATGTGGTGGACATACATCAGCATGTGGCCATTTGGTAGCACACTCGCTAGGGAGCTTCACTGTCCGGCTGTCCCACACATGAGGCTGGTCAGCGTGTCCTCCATCTTGCTGAATGGCGCCTGCTCTTGGCCATCCTTGAGCCAATGCCTCATGAGTCATGCCACGACCAGGAGGGGCAACGCGGCGGCACCGGAAGCAAACATTTATCACTAGGCAAATCCAACTGTACAAGCTTGCACCAGGTAAACATCAAGAAGAAAAACCAAGCAAATGCTTCAACAACTTCAAGCACTGGTCCAATAGCAGAGTCCAGAGGCTGGCAATAATTGAATTTCAAGTACAAACCCATGCTCAGGCAGATAAAAATACACAGCCATGCACCAAACTAACCATGAAATATTTCGGTCACAAAATGTGGTAACCTGATCAACAACCATAGGAGCAACCAAAGCAGGATCTTGACCGACCTGTAAAGCCATGCCATACTGCCATGTAGCCTAGCCAGTTCTAGCCAAAACCTTCCAACAGGATCATCTTCTTGAGTTTTTTTTAGCAGGCAACATAAGAGAAGAATAATGTCTTGTAGATAATACTACTAATAATGCAGTAAATTAGCACGATACATGGTCCCTTGTGCAGCGGTGCTTAGCTAAAACGTCCTAAATCACAATTAACTAGGTCCAACCTACTGGAAGCATAGATAAACACTGATAAGATTGTTTGGCAGATGCTCTGCGATAAGATAGTGAGCTTGTACCGCCCAATTAGAGTTTCTCGGTACCAACACTGAATTCGTATCGAATTCTTGTTTTCCATCAGCAGGAAAACTAGTCATCCTCATCAGAGTAGTCGCTGTCGCTGTCATCGTCATCGTCTTCATCCTCTGTCTGCGGGTACTCGAGGAAGAGCTCATCGATCCTCTTCCAAGTCTCGTCAATCAGCGCCTGATCCTCAGCTCTACTCTGGACCCATTCGTCGTCGACCTCGACGTAGCCCTTGGCCTGCAGCTCCCGGCGCACCCGCTGCTGCAGCTTCGGATAGTTCTCCTCGTACTCGTAGAACAGCCTAGCGTCACTGTACAGACGGCACTTGGACTCGTCCATCTCCTCCTCTGGTGAAGGCTTCAGCTCCGGATTGCTCCGCTTCAGGGCCTCGTAGTCACTCGAGACGAAGGACATCGGTTTGTAAGCCAGGATACACCGGATCTCCCTCTTCGTCATCCGGTGTTCCGGCCCCGGAGGCTTCTCGCCCACTGCGCCGGCGAAGGCTGTCGCCGCCACCGTTTCACGAACGGCACCACCCGCGGCCTCCTCTTCAGCCTTCTGTCCGTCGGCGTCGTTGATCAGCTCGGGGCGCGAACCCTGCCCACCGGCCATTGCCTTCAGGAAAACCTGGGCTCGAAAATTTCGACGCTTTGTTGCGATTGCAAGAGGCGTGGCGCTGCTCCGATCAGACTCGGGAAGGAAGAAACTTGGGAAGTAGGATTGTCGGGTCGAGTCGACTCCGTCCGAGAAGCATTCGCGGGCCGGCCTGCTGGTGATTGGGCAAGGTCCGTCCAACGTTAGAAGCAACCAAGGCGTATATTACTTGGGCCGGTTCTGTCAGTTGAAGAGAGATACATTTTAAATTATAAAAAATAATTTAAGTTCGTTAGAAAATTGAATACGTAAAGAGTGATAGCCATGACTTATATTTAAACAGATTAAAATCTTGTAGATCCCTTTTCAAAAAGGCATCACAGAATGTGATAAAAATCGAATGGTTCTGATAATAGGGATTTAGTTTCATATGATAAAATGCAAAGAGAAGACCGAATTCAAATTCTACACAAATTGGTAAAGCCAGATGGATTTTCTATATGATCCTGTAGATCTCTTTATAAGATTTCTAGAAAATACAAGATAAATTAATGCCATAGCTGGAAGGTGGGTACTAGGACATTACCTCCAGGCTGAACTCCTGGTATGCCTTTCTATCGTAAGAGACAGGTAAGGAAGCTTAAAATCTGCCCACACGAGGGAAAAAAAACCTGTTGTCACCTGTCAATAATAAGATTGGGCCAAAGATTGTACTATAACCTGAATTTTCACAAAATATATACCAAAATATTAGAACTTAACGTCCGTAGCAGATAGGGAGAACCATAAACCGCAAAAAGGAACAACTGTTTTTCTTATGCAAATTCATACGAAGCGTGTGGGCCGCATGGGTTGATGGTGGCACTACCAGAGAGCCGTAGCGGCGGCGCGAGCTTGACATGCTTTTGCCAGGTACCAAACCTGCTTCCTCGGACGCCTCAGCTTCACGCTTCCCATCCAGGTTGACGCATTGAGGTTGCCGCAGGTTTGGGAACCAGAGTGAGAGGAGCAGACCAGAGCGCAATAGGCTAGCAAGCTCCAGCTCGAGTGCTTCCGAGCCGCAAGCACAAGCAAGGGCATATGCATGCATTGACGTTGAAGAAATAATTTATTTTACAGACAGAACAAATAATATCATTAATTTAGATAATAATCTATGTGAAAGAATTGTTCCGCTAAACAGGTACCACAGGTGGAATACAGAGCGCGTGAATCTCTTGTGTATGTTGAATAAAAATGGGGCTCAATATAGAATTGGCCCAAGAGTCACGGAGAGACAGGGGGATTGTTTCGGGGATGGGATAAAAAACGTTGCGTCGTTGCCCCCGCAACATATAGTCGTGCCCGCAACCCAAGGCATGATACATTACTTGCGCCGGTTCTGTCAACTAAAAAGAGACATTTTAAATTAAAAGATAATTTAAGTTTGTTAGAAAACTGAAAACATAAAGAGTGATATCTAAACAGATTAAAATCTTACTGATCCCTTTTCAAAAAGGCATCAAGGAATGTGATAAAAATCAAATTGTTGGATCTGATTAAACGGATTCAATTCTATATGTTGGGGAAACCGGCCTAGCACCTCGAAGGCCTGACCCAAGAAATGGCTGA
The DNA here is from genome assembly GCA_030272315.1 of Paspalum vaginatum. Taxonomy (NCBI): domain Eukaryota; kingdom Viridiplantae; phylum Streptophyta; class Magnoliopsida; order Poales; family Poaceae; genus Paspalum; species Paspalum vaginatum. The sequence goes on along the minus strand of CM059016.1, from coordinate 12,907,914 downwards.
CCCATGTAGGGAAAGAACCTATTTGTAATTCTAATGTTTTTCAAAGAAAAAAAATATGTAAACAACCACCATCCATAAATTATAAATAGGACCAGAAGGCTAGATTTAGGGGAATGAGTGGGACCATTTGGATTTCTCAGCGTTATTTCTACCATTCGTCAAATATTTTTGTACTAGAGTAGGCTCCAGCAACCTTCCTCGGACCTTCTTCAGACCACCTTGGTCAGACCTCCGTCACAAAATATACAAATCTGCAGGGCTTCGTCTCAGCATAAACCCAACACATACGATAAAATGCAAAAAGAATCTAGAATTCGAATTCTACGTAAATTGATAATATGAGATGGATTTTTGTATAATCATGTAAATCTCTTTATAAGCTTTCAAGTTACATAGGTCCACTAGCTCAGGGGAGATACAAATGGTACAAAAGTGATGGTTGTAGTCATCCATCTTTGCAAAATAAACCAGTAACAGCTAGATCGTAGGCAAAATCCAATTTATCACCAAGTCAGGGCAATTCCGTTGCTTTGCTCTGCTATCATGTACAAAACACTTGTGCAATGGGCCTTATTTTGGTTGCCCACTGTCTGTACTGACTTTCCAGGCCTTCTTTATGCTTTCACCAGCTTCTCAATATTGGCCTGTCCTTGGAAAACTAGTTCGCTCATGGTCTAGTAACCACTTCCATTTCTAAAATAATATCATTAATTTAGATAATAATCTACAAGAATTGTCCCCGCTAAACGGGTGCTACAGGTGGAATAAAAAAGTGCATGAATCTCCAGTTGCGTCTGCTGAATAAAAAAGGGGCCCAATATAGAATTGGCCCAAGAGTCAGGGAGAGATGGGTTGATTGTTTTGGCGACGAAAAAAAATGTCGCTCCGTAACATATAGTTGCACCCGCAACCTAAGGCGTGAGCCAACTCCAGCAAGAAATGCCTAACACCAACAAAGTCTGGCCTCACGTTGCTGAACAAACAAATGCCTGAAGTCCAATTCGAGTTTTGTTTATTTAAGACACATCGCAACGTTCTTATTTTTTATGCGTCGCAAACAGAGTTAGATATGTACATCTCTTATCTCAAAAAAAAAAAGGAGCAGTGCTGCTTCCCTCACCCCACTCCATACAGTGCCCTTGGAGCAGCGAGACAAATCAAAGGTGCTACCCTTGGAGCTCCATCGGTTGTAGTCAACTTGGGAAGCGCAGACCAGAGGCATGGCATGCAACTTTTGTCTATTCTGTAATTTCTTCATTATTGTTTTAATTTATCTAAATAATAGATCTCAAATATGAAATATCGTCTACTATTTCTTGCCAAATTGTACCAATGAACGGGGTCCCATCAGCTGTAAGATAGCATGTCTATTTTGTTAAGCCATACATGAGTACAGTTTGTTTCACCGACCCCAAATAGTCTAGACTACAGTTTGGCTTAAGGAAGTTGACATGAAGCTTAACAAATCTTATGACTGACCAGGAGAAAAATACGTTTATTTTGCCTTTTGCTTATTGCAGTGATCAGCAAGTGAGATTTGTTTGGAGAGCAGATGAGGCATTCTTTTCATATATGAAATTATTAGTCCACCAAGGTATATCTGAAAGGATTGTTAAGACATAATCTTTACTTTGGGGGTGTGCTATGTATACAAAGTGAGCACACAAGATGTGCGGTTGCGTGTGATTTAATTATGGGATAAGAAATACACGGTAATGATGATCCTGGATGAAAAACATAAAAATTGTATGCTAGATATATAGGATCCCATTGCAACACACGAGCATTATTTATCAAGTTAAATAAGAACATATATCACACATGCATTACAATTAGAATACAAAGTATTACGATCTTTCCGGCAGAACTTGAGTTATGGAAAGCTAAATATTGATGTGGGGGTTCATTCAGGTTTTATTTAACAAACTGATGTTCAGAGGTGGGGAACTTACATATCTAGAAGCCAATATAATAAGATCTTCCAATATTCCACTGTGTGACAGATCAGCCTAAGAACACAATATAATTGCGGGATCAGTACTGATGAAGAGATAAGAGACATTCAGTCAATTTGTTTGAGATAATTCCTTGCATTATCTTATTTGAGAAAAAGTAAACTTTTAAATATGAAGAGTTGAACTATTTCCGAACAAGATACGATGATCAAACACTAATACTTTCTAAACAAGTGAAACATAAGTCACTATAAATTATCAAAAATGCACAAAAGATTTTCATGCAGCAAGCAACGTAATTGTTATTATGAACCATGGTGAACAAGTAGCAGCAGGGCATGCAAACCAAAATTCACGTAGGGGCAAATTTCCCTATAATTATGTCATCATTAAACAATGATAACGAGGAAGGATAAAGAAGACATCCAAGAACTCAGATATGTGGTGGACATACATCAGCATGTGGCCATCTGGTAGCACACTCGCTAGGGAGCTTCGCTGTCCCATACCTGAGGCCGGTAATCGTGTCCTCCATCTTGCTGAACGGCGCGTGCTCTTGGCCATCCTAGAGCCAATGCCTCATGAGTCATGAGCCATGCCACGACCAGGACGGGCAACGCGGCGGTGCACAACACTAGGCAAATCCAACAGTACAAGCTTGCACCAGGTAAACATCTAGAAGAAAAACCAGGCAAATGCTTCGACAACAACTTTAAGCACTAGTCCAATAGCAGAGTCCAGAGGCTGGCAATAATTGAATTTGAAGTACAAACCCATGCTCAGGCAGATAAAAATACACAGCCATGCACCAAACTAACCATGAAATACTTCTGTCACAAAATGTGGTAACCTGATCAATAACCATAGGAGCAACCAAACCAGGACCTTGACCGACCTGTAATACTGCCATGTAGCCTATCCAGTTCTAGCCAAAACCTTCCAACAGGATCATCTTCTTGAGTTTTTTTTAGCAGGCAACATTACAGGAGAAGAATAATGTCTTGTAAATAATACTACTAATAATGCAGTAAATTAGCATAACACATGGTCCCTTGTGCAACGGTGCTTAGCTTAAACGTCTTAAATCACAATTAACTAGGTCCAACCTACTGGAAGCATAGATAAACACTGACAAGATTGTTTGGCAGATGGCACTCCGATAAGATAGTGAGCTTGTACCACCCAATTAGAGTTTCTCCAGTACCAACACTGAATTCGTATCGAATTCTTAGTTTCCATCAGCAGGAAAACTTGTGATCCTCATCAGAGTAGTCATTGTCACTGTCGTCGTCATCTTCATCATCTGTCTGTGGGTACTGGAGGAAGAGCTCATCAATCCTCTTCTGATTCCCCTCCTTCTCCTGTCCATCTCCTCCTCTGGTGAAGGCTTCAGCTCCGGATTGCTCCTCTTCAGGGCCTCGTAGTCACTTGGGACGAAGACCATTGGTTCGCGATCCAGGATACACCGGATCTCCCTCTTCGTCATCCGGTGTTCCAGCCCCGGAGGCTTCTTCTCGCCCGCTGCACCGGCGAAGACTGTCATTGCCACCACCGTTTCACGAACGGCACCACCCGCGGTCTCCTCTTCAGCTTTCCGTCCGTCGGTGTCGTTGATCAGCTCGGTGCGCGAACCCTCCCCACCAGCCATTGCCGTCAGGAAAACTTGGGCTCAGAAATTTCGACGCTGTGTTGCGATTGCAAGAGCCAGATGGCATGGTGGTCCTCCGATTGGACATGGAAAGGAAGAAACAAGGGAAGTAGGATTGTAACCGCTGTTGAGTCGAGTCGAGTCCGTCCGAGAAGCATTCGCCGTTCGGCTTGCTGCTATGCTAATTGGGCTAGGCCCATCCAACGTTAGAAGCAACCCAAGGCATCACGTGATACATTACTTTGTTGGGCCAGTTCTGTCAATTGAAGAGAAAGACATTTTAAATTATATAAAACATAATTTAAGTTTGTTAGAAATTTTTTAGAACGTGCGGAGCACATTTTTCATGAAGGAGAAGAAATAAATACAACAATTCAACACCAACCATTAGCAGCAGAGCATGCCGCACGGGAGCATAGCAACACTCAGGGTGAAGGAAGTGCACACAGGCACTGGGGAGCCTCACATGTAAACCTCAAGTTGGACAAGCTTACTAGAGGTCGCATATACTTGAGGACATAGGGTGTTACACTCCGGCGGCCTGAACCTCTCAAAACCCTTGTGTTCCACGTTTCCTTGCTAGATCCACCTCGTCATAGGTTGCACGTTGACCCCTCCTACTCACAAAGGGGCCACTCGAGGTGACCCCATTTATCGTTCACCTGACAGGCTCTATGCCGAGCTCTTTGTCATCGCTTATTGCCATCGGTGGTGTGGGCCTTCAGGCCGTCGCCTCGCTCAGAAGGCACCCCCTATTCATTCCTTGGTGACCATGTTGCTCGCTTTGGTGGTTGCGCCTGTCTTCGTGGGTGGTGGCCGTCTTTGGCATGGGTCGAGCTAGCTAGTCACCTATGCCCTAGTATTCTTAATGTTAGCGCCGTCGTCTCCTTCTTTGTGTCTCTCAAGTTGGGCCTTCCATGTTTCCGAGGGTGGTGCCATGGTGATACAGACGAAAGCCTCGTCACCATTGGTGTCGTGCGGGCAGACATTGGCTTGGTCTATGGACGTAGCTCCCCTGTTGAGGGCTTTGTTGTGCTCGTCTTGCCTTTTGTTGAGTGAAAGCTCTATTCATGTGACAGACGAACGCATCGACAGGGTCTTAGATCCTACTTCCTGGTTGGAGGTTTCGGCTTTGTGATCTCTCTCGTAACTCGTTGTTCAGTTGTGTTTGACTTGCTCAGTAGGCAATCTCGGTGATCTTTAGTTGCTAGGGTTCAGGAGGGCTCCTGTTTGTGGGAGCTAAATGGAAAGAAGAAGCTTTGTTGCATGCAACTCAATGGGTTTCAGTGGTTTGCTCGCCATCTAGTCTTTTGTATCGATCATCGTTTGTGGTTGTCGATTTTGTGGATGGTTAGCATAGAAGGCGGACTACAGAGATTTGTGAAGTGTCTTAGATTCTCTATTCATCAACTTCTTTTGAGGAGGACCATCTCACTTCTTGGTATATGAGAATATGTGCAGTTGCATTAAACTCTCACCATTTTTGGGTCTTTTGTGTTGTTTGGTGATGTCAATTTTATGTTGAGTTTGAAATTCTAGATTACTTAGAGCTTTCTAGATTTCTTTCTTCTTTTGGTTTTTCCTTGTTGAGTGCACTTCTAAAGTGTAGAGGCCAAACCATTATTTCATCTTGAAATAAAGTTTCCTTTATCTAAAAAAACAGGTGCGATAGGTGGAGTAAAAAAACGCATGAATCTCGTGTTGCGTCTGCTGAATAGAAAAGGGGCCCAATATAGAATTAGCCCAAGAGCCACGAAGAGATGGGGTGATTGTTTTGACGACAGGAAAAAACGTCGCTCCCGCGACATATAGTCGTGCCCGCAGCCCAATGCGTGATACATTACTTTGTTGGTCCGGTTCTGTCAATTGAAGAGAGAGACATGTTAAATTAGAAAATTGAAAACTTATAGAGAGATAGCTATGACTTATATTTAAGTAGATTAAAATCTTACATATCCCTTTTCAAAAAGGCATCATGGAATGTGATGAAAATTGAATGGTTCGGGTTATAGGGAGTCAATATCATATTGTTGGGGAAACCGGCCTAGCACCTTGAAGGCTCGGGCGCCCGGCCCAAGAAATGGCCGGCCCATATAGGGCAAGGACCTATTTGTAATTCTAGAGTTTTTCGGGAAAATATGTAAATGACCACCATCTATAAATATGACCAAAGGGCTTGGGGTTTGGGGAACAAGTGGGACTATTTGGATGTCTCGGCGTTATTGGTAATTACATTTCTACCCTTCATCAAACATTTTTCAACGGGAGTAGGCTCCAACAAGCCTCGTCAGACCTCCTTCGTCGAATCTCCGTCAGAGAACATACAAATCTGCGGGGCATCGTCTCAGCACAAACACAACAAATATGATAAAAATGAAAAGACAAGATAAAATGCTAATTGATAAAATGAGATGGATTTCCATATGATCTTTTAAATCTCTCCATAAGCTTTCTATAAAGTATAAGATTATCAAAATCACATTCCACAACGAAAAGCTATGCCCAAACTACAAAACAAGAGTGATTATAGTGCGATAGGGCCAAGCTTGCTCCCCAAATGATAAACCAAGTGATTTTCTAGGACAAGTCCTCCCTACTCATGACAATCAGATATACGGTAAGAAGACAAAGCCCAAAACATTTCCACAAAGCATCCAATTCAAATAATATATCTTTTGATTTTAAAAAACACAATGGTAAGATAGCCCATTCTGTTTTGTTTGGAATGAGTACGTCTTGCTCAATACATAGCATCCGCTCTATTTCATTTTTCTTTAATTAATATATTAAGACACCAACAAAAATTCAAAGGCCACACAATACATGAGTATAGTTTGTTTCACTGAACCCAAATAGTCTAGATTACAGTTTGGCTTATGGATGTTGACACCAAGCTTAAAAATCTTTAAATTTTGACTAGGACACAAATACATTTATTTGCTGCTTGTGCTCGAGAAGAAAAAAGCAAGTAATTTTTTTTGTTTGTATAAATTTTTATAGAGGGTGGAGAGAAGTATGAGAAGAGGCAAAACTAGATCCCAAATCACCCTGGTGCACCTCCTTGTTATTTGCGTAGTAAATCCATAATTCTCAACTAATAACTCATTAATTACCTTTGTATTTTCCTTCGTAACCTAGTGCATGTCCACCAGGGAAGGTGAACTTGGGTTCGCCCCTGTATGAGTGGGGAGATGAGGCATTCTATAGGTTTGATTTCTCACATATGAAATTAGAACACAAAGGTATACCATTGAAAAGATTATTAAGACTGAATCTATAATTTGGTGTGCTATATACAAAGTGAGTACACAAGACATGCAATTGTGTGTGATTTAATTATGGGGTAAGAAAAATATGATAATTATGATCCTGGATGAAAAACATAAAAAAATTAAACTACATGCTAGAAATATAGCGTCCTAATTCCCATTGCTACACACGAGCATTTTGCTATCAAGCTAAACAAGGACATATATCACTACATGCAATACAATTAGAGTATAAATTATTATGACCTTTCCAGCAGAACTTGAGTTATGAAAAGCTAAAAAAAGATGTGGGGGGTTAATCCAACTTTTATTTATTAAAGTGATGATCAAATTTGGGGTACTTACATATCTAGAAGCATGTATAACCAGATATTCCATTATTCTACTGTGCGAAACATCAGCCAAGAACACAATTTAATTGTGGGATAAGTACTGATGAAGAGTTAGAGACATTCAATCAATTTGTTAGGAAATTCCTCAAATGATCTTATTTGAGACGAAGTAAACTTTTAAAAATGAAGAGTTGAACTATTATTAAACAAGGTATGCGGATCAAACACTAAAACTTTCTAAACAAGTGAAACATAAATCAATATAAATTATTTTGAAGTACGCATTGTTGTTGTTATTATCAGGTAGTGCTTTCACAATATTAAACAAAAATTCACAAAGGGAGCAATTCAATTAATTTTCATACATATAACATCATCATTCAAAGTTTTAAACAGAACAAATGGCCAAGAAAAATGTAAGGAAAATGGGCCCTAAGCCTTATGCTTAGTTGGCTAATGTGATCTTCGTGATTGAGTTGACAACACGTACCATTTGGGACTAATGCGTGTGCATCTGTTTTTGTTTAAGTCCTAAGATGCAAGAGATGGACTAGGGGGGTACAAATATGTCAAAGGAGGATTTAAAAAGCACAAAAAAAGAAAAGACCCAAGACTCCATCCCATCAGAAGCGTGTGCCCTGCCACAACGGTCCCGCTGATGGATTTTTCACACACTGGATTGTCCAGTGGAGCCCCACTGGACGATTTGACGAGTAAAAGAAGGCCAATATTGAAGACTCAAGACCCGGTGTGATTACATGCACTGTACGTTATAGGCAGAAGGATGAAGAAGTGACCAAGTCCCGGCGTTGAACGCACTGGACGGTCCGGTGATATCATCGGACATCCTGGTATATCACCAGACGTTCTGAACGGAAGATACATCAAATTGGAGACCCTGGCTTTAACACGTATCGGACGGTCTGGTGGTTCCAATGGTCGAATTCCCAGTCCAACGGTCGACTCAATGGCTAGCCAAATATATGCACCGGACAGTCCAGGGGTCACGAATAAAAGTGAAGAAAGCTTCTAACGGCTAGTTTTGAGTCGGCTATAAATACCCCCTTGGTCGGCCTCCATTCTATGGTTGGTAACTCCTGAGCTCATTGTAGTGCTAAGATACATTTTCCACATCCCTTAGACATACTTTGTGAGCCCAACTATCGCTAGAGCTAATAGCACATCCCGGCATAGCTAGAGCTTGCAAAGCATCTTTGCTTAGCCCTATTGTCTTTCCCCGTGCCTGTGAGCACGTCGTCTTTGTAAGTGTGTGGCCATAAGTCTTCCGAGACCCTTTAGAGTGTGGAGTGACTGCCACCTTATCTTGTGAGAGGGAGAAAGGCCCTCGGCACGTTGGCCAAAAGCTTCCTTAGTGGAGACGGCGAGGTAGCTCTGTGAGAAGGCCCGCGAAAGACCCCAATAGCCCTGACAATCCTTTCCGTGGATGAGGCTGTGGTCCGAAGGACTATGCGAGAGAAGAGCATCTGTGGGTGTGTACCGGGGATATTCGGAGACATGACTGGGTTTCTTGACCTCTGCATAGGTCACTTTGTCATCCTCCACCCTTGCATGGGCGAGGTCGTATTCCTTGATGACTACGCGAGAGCAAAGCCTTGTAGGGGGTGCCAAATGAGGAGTAGGGGTGTAGAGACACGTTGGTCTCCCCAAATCTCGGGAAAAAATCTCAGTGTCTCCAACTCGTGCCATCGTCGACATTGTTACTGGGAGTTTGCATCACTCTATCCTATCTCCTTAAGCTTCTGCACTTACATTCTTGCAATTGCGTGCTTATATTCCTAAACTAGCTTGATAGATTAGTTTTTAGGTGGAACTAGGTTGCCAGACTTGGCCATGGTAGAGTTAGCAACACTTAGCAAAACCTTAGTGCACATAGCTAGATTTATCTTGGCACATGTTTTGCTTAGTAGTTGAAGTTTTTAGAGAGCCTTAGTTTTTAGAAATCATAATTCACCCCCTCTTAGACATCGGTCCAACCTTCAAAAAAGAATAAACAAGTCATCGAAGAACACAGATATGTGGTGGACATAAATCATCATGCGGCCATCTGGCTGCAAACTTGCGAGGGAGATTCTAGGTGAGGCTGGTCATCACGTCATCCATCTTGATAAACAACACCTGCTAATGGCCACCAGTGCCCTCCTGTATCTTCATCGTCAATGTGCTCTACATAATCACACCGAAAACAGATCTCCTATATCAAATAACCAAACCTAGCAAAGGGGGAGCCTCAGATGAGCTAGTGTATTAGCTCCAACCATAGCACCGTTGAGCTAACACCTCATGAGCCGTGCCATGACCAGGTAAACATCACTAGGCAACTCAAATCGTACAAGCTTGGAACATGTAACGTCTAGAAGAAAAACAAATCAAATGCTTCAACAATTTCAAGCATTGGTCCAAAGGCATAGAGTTCAGAACTTCAAAGGCATTATGGAGCAAAATAATTGAATGTGAAGTACAAACCCATGCTCACGCAGATAAAAATGCACAACAATGCGCCAAACAAACACAAAAATTTGCTAACCTGATCAACAACAATTTTTTCTGAACATGAAACAATAGGTGTTCTGCCTTTGCATTAAAGTATGAGCAAGAGTACAAGTATTTACAAGAGACAAGAAAAGAGAAAAGCCCTAAGCTGAAAAGCAGCCCAGGCCAGTACAAACACTAAAAATACCAAACATTGAATATATATTGTGCTAATAAAGATTGCACTTCATTGACAGTCACAGTTTTGTTGTCAAAAACTCTCCGACACCGCTCTTTTCAGATGTCCTAAGCAGTATATACATTACTATCTGAACCCTGTCCTTCTCACTTGTTGATTGACCATGGATTCATCCCTGGCTGGTTACTGCTGACCACCATTTGGAGATGTCATTGATCTGTTGAGCATTTGGTAGTAAATTAGGTACCCCAAATCTCTGAGCCACTTTGAACCAAAGCTCCCTGGAAAAAGGGCAGTCCACAATAGTGTGGAACGGCTTCTCTGTTGCTGATCGGCATAAGCTACAGACCGGGTCTGCTTGTCTGCAGTTAGGATCTTTAATTGCAATAAAAGCCACATAAAGAATTTGCACTTCGGTTCCACCTTGGCCTTCCATACCTTGGACCAATTGCTGTTGGGAAACGATCCACATTGTTGGATTTTGTACACCGAGGATGCTGATTATTGACCATCTGCTATGAAACGCCAAGAGATGGTGTCATCACTTTCACCAAGCTGAACCTCCTCTAGTGCTAGCTAAAGATGGCAGAACTGGTTGATTTCAGCCGTCGTTGTCATCCTAATTAGACCTTTCATCCATCTATTATTAGCTAGTGCTTGGTCCACCTTTAGATTTTTCCTTCTGGCTAATTTGTAGCAGAGTGGTGCCATGTCTCGTGGTGCTTGATTATTTAGCCACTTGTCAGACCAGAAACATGCTTGCTGGCCATTGCCCACTAATACCATAGTACAAGCCCTGAATAGGTCTTTTTCCACGCTGTTGTGACTTAGCTGAAAGCCAGCCCAAGGTTTGTCTGGGTGCCTCCATTTCAGCCACAGACATCTAAGCCGGAGAGCTTTATTGAAACTTCGCAGATTCTTGACCCCTAGTCCACCCAGGAATTTTGAGCGAGATCAACAACAATAGGACTAACCAAACATGCAATTTCTTGAAGCGGCTATCTGTATGGTCATGGCTTTACTGGTATGTAGCCAAGCCAGTTCAAGACTTCTAGCAAAAATCTTCCAACAGGATCATCTCGAGTTTTTCTTTCAACATAATTTGTAATGTAGTAAATTAGCATAATACATGGCCCATTGTGCAATGACGCTTAGCTTAGAATCAATGTCCTCAATCACAATTAACAAGGCCCAACCTACGAGAAACATAGATAGACTGATAAGATACTTTGGCAGAGGCACAACACTGAATTCACATACAATTCTGGTTTTCCGTCGGCAGGAAAACTTAACTGCATATGAGTGATGTTCAGTTGCGCTTTGCCGCTTTGGCAGTGGGAAAAAAAAGCTACTCATCCTCATCAGATGAGTAATCGCTGTCACTGTCATCATCGTCGTCTTCATCCTCTGTCAGTGGGTACTCGAGGAGGAGCTCATCAATCCTCTTCTGAGTCTCGTCAATGTGGGCCTGTGCCGCAGCTTGCCCCTTCACCCACTCGTCGTCGACCTCGACGTAGCCCTTTTTCTGCAGCTCCTGGCGCACCCGCTCCTGCAGCTTCGGGAAGTCCTCGTAGAACGCCCTGGCGCCTCTGTATAGGCGGCTCTTCGCCTCGTCCGCTCAGCTTCAGGGCCTCGTAGACCCTCGGGGCGGCCGCCATCGGTTCGAAACTCAGGATGCGCCGGATGTCCCTCTTCGGCATCAGGTGTTTCGGCCCCGGAGGCTTCTCGCCCGCTGCGCTGCTTGCCTCGGGGGCGACGGCTGTCGCCGTGACCTCCTCTTCAGCTTTCCGTCCGTCGGCAACGGGCTCCATGCGACCACCGGCCATTGCCGTCAGCAAAACCCACACTTGCGAAATTTCGATGGTGTGTTACGATTTGCAACCCTATAGCTATGGAATGGAAATTTGGTGCTTTTTTGCGATTGCAGGACACAGATGAAACCCTAGTTATCGATGACTTGTTGCCCTTGGCTATGTTCCGGTCGGACTCGGGAAGGAACTCCGGCTGTGTCGAGTACTCGTGTCCGTCTAAGAAGCCTTTGGCTGGCTGGCGAGGCTTCCTATGTAACTTCCAAAAGATCATTAAGCTAACAAAGTCGACGGTCAGCCAAGTCGACGCGCAGGACCGAAGTTTGGACCGTGCGAGTGCCAAGCGCCCGACCTCTCGAAAGTCGCAAGTTGAACCCATGCGCATGGTTGTTCTTTTTCATAATTTCTTTGTTTTCTACTCTAATAATCCTGAGTCAACATTTTTTGTTAAACATAGTTCAATACTTCAAATATACTAGCGCAACACATACTTTGAAAAAAAATTAATTCAACTTTTTTCTATAAATTTTTTTAAATAGTATAATACAAAAGTTTAATAGCATATTGAAAATGTTGAAAATGCAATATCCAAATGTTGAACTTTGCAAATATAATTTAAAACAACATAATGGATTTTATTTCGCTGTATTAATTACAGTGAATACCGTGGTTCAGACAGATTTTTAGTTTGATTTGTGGTTTAGAAGAAATAGTTCTTTGAACTTTCCAATTTTTCTAACAATCCACGTGCGTCATGCTCCATGTGCACCTGTCCCGTTCACCCATTGTACAAACAAAATGCCGCACGTGCTCTTTACATGCTCGGACCGTCCAGCGCTTGCATGTTACTGTGTCCTTTGCATCGACCGAATAAAAGACGGCATGGGATCGGGCGAACGAAGTGGCACGCATCTATCCCGAACGCTGTTAGGTGTCTCCAACGGGCTATAGACGTGGCTAGCATAATTGTTATTTTATCTTACGTGGAAGAGTGAGAAAGATAAAACCGTTCTCGCTAGCGAGGGGTCAAGCGACTAGTTCGTACTCTGTCAGACCCACCGTCTCACTGACACCATTAGCACTCGTACTTTTCAAACTTTTTTAATTCTGCCGTTGCCACGTCCTTAGGCGATTTGGTTCACACCGCTGGGGACGCCCTTAGATAGGAAAACTTCCCACCTCCCGAAAGTTGGATAGGAAATCCAAGCCTCCTGCTAATTGGACCCGAGCCAACCAAGCAACCGAAGGTGTGATACATACTTTGTTGGGCTGGTTCCCTTTAGACGAATCTCTCCCCCTGTAGGCCTTGTTTGGTTCTTGTGGGTTGGAGTGGATTGGAGTGCAATGTGAGGGATTGGAGGAGATTTTGAACTATTGTGGATTTAAACACACACAAATCCTTCCGTTCTACTCTAAATACACTCCAATCCACAAGTACCCAAATAAGGCCCGAGAGAGTACTTTGGATCATGAGTATTGTAAGTTGTTCTAAAAAATGAGTATTGGATGTAAATTTCCAGTTAAAAAAAAGAGTGATAGCTGTGACTATCTTCAAAGTTTCAAACAGATAAAAAAACTTCTAGATCCTTTTTCAAATGTATCATCATGGACTATCGTGTGAGCATAGTAATTTTTCACCCTATGTAATGTATGTGAAGAAGCAATACCCTCAAAAAGTCGGGCATGGTGGGTGTACACTTTAATGTGTTTTTATAGCTTTAATTAGAGAATACGTTGTTCTCCAGAGCATTATTTAAAGAACAAACTTATATGAGCTCAACTGTAAACTGTGACAATCTATGAAAATTGGGTGGTCTCTAGCAAGTTCATAAAGAGATTAGAGAGTACGACGTATGCGCTGCACTCGTAGAGTAGGCTACTAGCCGATCAATTATTACTTTGAGTGACACACGTTAGCACAAAACTTGCAATTCAGAGCTTAATCCATTGTTAAAGTTGTGAAGTTCTGGGAAGAAGCGTAATTAAGAACTCTTAGACAATAACTACTTTTAAATTGATGTATATGTTTGCTTCTTTTCTCTCTACCATCTCTTGTTGCGTGACCTTTACATAGAAGACAAAGTATGCAGTTTCGGATAGGAGATGAAGATGAAGGAAGAGCGACAGCAGCCTTATTGTTAGATTTGCTTTTCACGGATCAAGTGGCAGTCATGCAACATCAACACAAGAACCCAGCAGTAGCCACAGAGGACAAAGACGATGAGAAGCTAAAGCACGTGATTAAATGAGTTGATTTGAATAGATCTTCACCATAGCATGATTCAGGTGCAACATTGGAGCTGCGTTCCTCTGCAACTGGTGTTGCTAGAATTAGATGTAAAAAGGCACGGTTCACTGGGGCTGGCTCACTTTTGTGTGTGATTTGCATCAGCGCGCACCTGTAATGTGACATGCATGTGAACGATGGATAACTATTTTATGGTAAATTCTAGCTCACTAGGATGATGTTTTTTGTAATGTGACATGCATGTGAACGATTCATAACTAATTTATGGAAAATTCTAGCTCATTAGGATGATGTTTTTGTCAAATTTAGCGCCCTTTTCCGTTTATCCTGCTTCATAGTGGAAAACAAATCTGTAGCCGTTGGGCAACATCATCAGAAGCCGTCGGCAATCCTTCTCAACTAGGGCTGGTCGCACAGTGCTAACCTCTCCCTCTTCACTCTTGAACACTATACCCCCTTTTGTTCATAAACCTTCTTGGATTTGTTCCAGTTATCTGTCGGATTCATCTAGGATTTGACACAAGATCCTAAGCAATTGTCAAATTAGCTCTTACATTTTCACCAAATCGTACCCGCCTAACCTTGAATCCAACCCATCAGTTAAATCAAAAAAACCTTTGTTTCCGGTTATGTTAATAAATCATGTTTAAGCCCCAACTATGCCATTGTTAAACCTAATCTTGTGCAATCTGTCTAAAAATTATGATTAGCCCCTGCAAAAATCATGAGGCCCATGGTCATCCATGGACACAATCGTGGCTCCTAACACTAGATTTTTCATAAAACCAAAGGTTTATATGATTGTTCTGTGTGAAAAAAGGTTTATTAGAATTTAGAAAGCTGACGTCGAACGATCTGCTCCATACGGCACCTGTCAGGTTACCAGGTCCACAAATAGGAACATAAGGCACAAGCCAAGATCACTAGACACCTCCTAGTGCCTATGCACAATTGAGAACATGTAAACATCCGAAAAAGACCGCAAGCAAGCATTGATAATGTCAAACATGCAAATAACCTGTAAAAACTGAATTTGCAGTACAATGACGTAGAACTAAATCTGAAAAAGACTGCGTGAGAGCATTGCCGTTATTCAATTGTACTACTACATCAGTATGCATGACCAGAGAACTCTTCCCCATACCTGTGCAACACTCGGAGCCTTTCTTCCTATCGTACAAACATTTTAAGCTTCATCTACACACCTAATGAACTAAATAACACATTGTATGAACAAAAGTATTAAGCAGTTCTTAATCAACATAAATTTCCTGCACAAGTATATGTGGGGGCATATTTGAATTGTGTTGCCTAGGGAGGCTAGAGATGACAGCAACAACAACAAAAATGCCGATTAGTGATCTGATAATAAGACTACTCACTTATGGTAACTAACAGGAAAGGGGAAATTAATAAAAAGACTAATGAATCCACCCAACAAGTAACAAGACACTGCATACATGTCAAAAGGAAACAAATATCAATAGGCACCTCTAGATGCTCCTATGCTTAAGGAGAACATGTTAACAACATCTGAAAATGACAGCCAAGGCTTCAACAACCCTGAACTAATACAGTTCAGATACATAAATAAACCTATATAACTAAACTCGATGTAAAGTAGCATTCTTAGCTAGTATATGACACAGGGCAGGCAAAATGGAAGTGCACAAACATGTGACAAACAAAACTAATTAGCATTCCAGTGTTGAGAATAATAATGATCAAATCAGCTGTTGTGACTAACCAAGCAATATACCTACAGTTCATATGCAGAAATGAACTTCTATAACTAAACTCGATGTAAAGTAGCATGCTTAAACAGTCCATATATGATAATGAGCAGACAAAATGGAAAATTATGTAACAAACAAAACTAAGCATTACAGCATTGAGAATAATAATCATAAAATCAGCTGCCATGACTAACCAAGCAATGTACCACTTAGCTAGCTATGACGCCTTCATGGTCATGGAATGTATTACAAGAGAAGATCAGCACATAGGAGTTCTAGCTTAAATTATTTAAAACTAGGGTGGCAGCACATGTAGGAGTTCTAGTTCAAATTATATAAAACCAAGCAGGTAGCACATAGGAGTTCTAAGATATTATATATAAAACCAGGAAGACAACGAGATCAAATATAATAAAAAATGGTCCTCATTTCATTCCAGAGCACCTTTTCTAGTTGACTACTTAATCCACTTCTTCTTCTCCACCCTAACCAGAGTCATCTTCACCCTCATCATCATCATCATCAGAGTCGTCATCTTCACCCTCTGGCAGAGTCGCTCTTGCCACCAACTCGGTAAGCTTTTTCAGAGAGGATGATTGCTTCCATCTTGGCTTCGATGGTGGGCTACTCTCGGTCGATCGTTGACTACGCCTCTACCTTGTGCTTGACGGTCTCTTCATCGAGCTCAATGCACACCTTCTTCTTCAGCTCACTATGCACCCACTCCTGCATCCTGGGGAGCCTCCCTTCCATCTCGTAGAATGCCTTCACCATGCAGTAGAGCCTCACCTTGTCCTTGTCCTCGTCCGCCTCTTCGCTCGAACACGGAGTCAGTTCCGAGTTGCTACGCTTCAATGCCACATAGCGTGCCTATGGGGCCATCGGCTTCTCGACCAGGATCCAGCATATGTCCCCATTAGACATCAAGCGCATCGGTTTCACTGCCAGTGCTGGTGCCTCCTCCTCATATTCCACCACCACCTTGGCTTTACTTCTGGTGGCGTGTGGACATGGCATCCGAAGAGATGTGGGATCCTTCATTGCCTTCCTCTTGGTGGAGCACCCCTTGGGCTTCGATGAAGCGTGAGGTACAGTGGCCGCCGCCAACTTCTTCACCGCCCTTGGTGGGGTATCTCTTCTTTGACGGGTCCTTCAGACCCGTCACTGCCGCTGCTCTTTTGGCAATGCCCTGACTCCCTGAACCTTCCACGTCTGTCATTGACGACAGATTGGATTCTCCCCAGGAGAAACCCCAAAGCTTGTTGCGATTGCAAGCGAGATTTTGCAACCCTAGCCTTTGATGGCTTGGCCGGAGGATGCAACGATGGGGGACAAGTGGTCTGGATCTAAGTGTGGAGGCAAACCCTACCCCTCCGGTCTACTGTCGGAGTCAGACACCGACTCAGACCATAGGCTTCCAAGCACCAGCTGAGCTAGGCCGAACATGCGCCAGAAAGTAAAGGCTTCTCATTTCGTTCGTGGGCCCAATGACTATGTGTATTTTTTTAGAGATCCGATAAATCATTTAATAATATTATTTGCAACTACAAACATTATTATGTTAAAATTCATCAGACAACAATGTGTTGCAATGAAAATTTCACATCGATATATTGATATAATAATGCAAGCAACGTTGGTTACTCTCCATAGTTCCAACAGGAGGAAGACGATGCCTAACCCAACACATTTTAGACAGCGACATGAGGACTGAATTCAAAAGGATATTACACCATTTGATCACAAAGTTCAGAGCTAAGGCACTGACATACATACCTATGGCCCCAACAAAAGAGTCAACAACAAGAAAAAACCATGGGGTGCCAAAACTCAACATCTTGCATATGCCATCAAATTCATCTAATTGTCATAGCACACAACACCCATAGTAATATCCATATAATTTAGACCACCGAGCACGTAGTTTCAGTTGGTATCTCTCTTGACCAAACGACAGGGAAGCAGGCCTAGCCCATCAAAGGACTGGCAAAATGAAATGGAAGGCCCAAGTTGGGTTAGAAACTATTGTAATTCTAGAGTTCTTCAGAGTAAAATATGTAAATGACCACCCTTATAAATATGACCCCAAGGTTTAGGGTTTGGAGGAAAATGTTGTGACTAGGTAATAAGTTGTGTTTCTAACCTTCGTTTGTGTTCTTTAACCTTTGTCCATATATTGTCTCCTCGTGAAGGCTTCACCATCCGGCAAAGCCTTTATCAGCAAAATATGCTGGGCTTTGTCCTAAACTAACCCAACACAACAATTACGGGATATTTTGCTGGGCTTTGTCCTAAACGAACCCAACCCAATAATCACAGGATATTGTAGAAAGGAATAGATTCTAAAATGATCTAGAAGGTGTAGATGAAAATCTAAGGATAATTTGAAGGCCAAAAAGGAATACATTCTAGAATGATCCAAAATGTATAGATTAATATCTGAGGATAACTTGAAGGTCCTATAAGCCATCCTATTCGTTGTATTATTATATGGTTTCCTCCTAAGTATCAGCACACAACAATTGGAGGATATTGCAGAAAGGAATAGATTCTAAAATGATTCAGAAGGTCTAGAGGAATATTCGACGAAAATTTGAAGGTCCTATAAGCCATTCTATTCATCCTAGTCTTATGTTTGGGCACTTTCTTCAGTTTTTTATGGGGATAGACATCCCATTCTCGTTTTTTATTTCCTTTTTAAGATTGTCAATCATGTCAGACTTATACTCCTCCACTGTAACACCAGGTTTTGCTCCACTAACTGCTTTGTAAGTGGTACGCAACTCGCCGTAGATCTTGTCAAGTTGTTTGTTTTCATCTTTACAGGAGTGTCCTCTGACTTGGGCTTCCCATGTAGACAACCTATATTTGAATGCGATTTAGAAACTGGCAACAAAAAAGAGAAGAAAGCCACATGAATAAATAGAATAACAAAAAAAGACAAGGAAGACAAGACTTGATAACAGTAGCCAACAACGACTTCTCTAATACTCTACATCAGCATAGGTGGTGGTTTCTTGCCTCCGAACAAGTTTGATAATTGGTCTTACTAATACTACTACACTCCCTTCACTTAACTTCTTAAACGCCTAATGAATCATGATAACCAGATACAGTAATTATATTGAGAATAAATGAACATGTAACCCATAAAGAACATAGGGGTCGATCTTGGCATGAAGGAAGCCCTTTTCAAAAATTTGTTCTCCTCGATCATGATGGCGATGTTGGTTTGATCAAGACCAAATCATCTTTGACCACTGATGTGAGACTGGAGATAATGGGTAGTAGTAGCACTTCAAATGCAATTGCAAAACAGTAAGCTCAATGATAGAGATGTACATGGCATCGATCTCACTCGACTTACAACTGGTGACAACAAGGCTAAGACCAATGCATCTCTAGTGAGCTTGACAAGCATGGAGATGTTCTCTGTTGGTGCCATAGGCATACTCAGACTTGTGATTTAGTGTTGTGACTGCCTTTGCACAAAAATCAGACACCGTTGTGTTGACTGCTCTGATGTTGCTCGGACAATGGACTCCTCTGACTCAGCAAATGGGTCTTCTTGAGATCCAATGCTAAGTTCTTATTCTTTCAAAGGTATTCGACATTGTAGCAATGATAGTTGTAGCCACTGGTGGACCAGTGTCATGGCTTGGTGCCAATGGACATCTCCTTCTCCTTGTTGTTCTTAGCGTGGATCAACGACACATACTGGATGCATGGATCACAACAATCATCATAGATGCAACGCTGTGGGTGGCATCTTGAGCCTGCTCTGTGTCACATACAGATTGAAACACATTAAGAACCTCAAAATGCCCACCCCAGCAACCTGAAACGACCACGGTTCCGCGGTGCTGAAACCAAAGCCTTTTATGATACATCGATAGTCCCAGGAAACACATAACCATTGCATATCATGTCTCAGATGAGTATCACATCCATACATCTCGAATTCAATTTATTACAAGCCATAGATAGGCGATACTTTGGCTCACAAGCCGGGATTAAGACAAATAAGAAACATTTCAGAGTAGTGACTTCATGGAAAGGGCCCCTCCACAGAAACACTTGAGCGTAGCTCGTGCCCTCAATCCTCGTACCAATCGTCCCCAGTGATCAGGTTGTCCATCTCGTCGTCACCTGCATCTGTATGATAAGCGTACAGGTCACTAATTCGGACACCCCAAGCAGCCTAACTAGTAATCAAATATTGGAGACTGGTTTCCTAGCCAAGCATAAAGAGAAAAGATATATATTGATCATCATATTGCTCATCCGGAATATCGGTACCACGACTGGATCCCGCTCTCAACACACTTCCCAACACATCTTTCTCACCTCTATACACCTCTTCCATTCCACCACTCATGAATAACTACAATCTGCGGCTAGGGCAGCTCCCACCTGCCCAAGCCTCATCGGCCTCAGCCGGTATCCAATCACTCGAGGGAGAAGAGAAGAAATCCCATGCTAGTTCGAGCAAGTCACACCAAGGGTCGTCCTTTGTCCGGGGACGGCGGCTATGCGTATAGATTTACACTCTCGAGAGGTTTGTACATCTGTACCCACACGAGACGGGACGGGGGCAGTGCGTCCGCTGCCCTGGGCCCGCCACACCGATAGATGAACTCCCCATTCTGGCATCATCCTGCTTTCCTGAGCTAGAAACTATGCGGATATACTATCCACCGCACTCATAGGACTGTGAGCTCAAGTAGTCCGGGGCCCCACGGTCGAGTCTATCGGGGATGTGTGGCTGCATCACAGACCCACCCTCATCCCCTAACACTATCGCCTTACGCCTACAGTCCGAATGCCATTGGGGAAGTTCAAGAACCGAGCCTGAGGTCGCATCATATGCACGAGTCATAGTCCAAGGTGAAGAGTTACTCCTACTCGGTCCTTAATTGGCGAGAGCAAGCCTTCCAAGGGTCGGTTGCCACCCTCCGCGGTGGGCCGCGCACCACCACACACCTCTCTCCGCTCAGAAGAGAGTTCTAGTCTCTCCTATGTTTTCGGTGCCGACTCTCGCCGATCCCATCTCACACACCATCTCTCGCTCAAACCAACCACTTCACGCACGCCAAGAGTAATCATATCCACCACATAAAGTAGAACACCCAACTCGCATCAAGTTTAGTAATTCATTCATTAGTTAAGTAGTGGTTCGCAAAGCAGTGGCTCAAATAAAGTAAAGTCCAGTAGGGTTGGCATAGTTTGCGGGGCAAAATCATTTTCCCTATGCACTACCATTTGCGCGTGTCTATGAGAGAGGAATGCGGGGTGTCAGCTGACCTGGTTCGTCAGTGTTCTCCTCAGGCAAGTACTCCGGGTCCTCCTGGTCGTCCTCCTGGTCCTCCGACTCTAGAATTATAGAATTACGCGTATAAGCTAGCACAAAGATGCAAGTGCAGATAAGAAGCGACACCAATCAATGGGTTAAGACCCAAGTGAAGAATGTTAAGTGTAAGATGAGAAGATGGGTCCGTTTCTTAATTTCAGAGGCTTGGATTAGATTTATTGTGGATTTTACAAATGCTTGAGTAGACTTAATAATCATTTAACCAATTTGGCAGAGGGTTGGTCACTTGGGCCAAAACTTGGCCCATACGGCTTGACTTCTGGGCGCAGCCCCCATCTCCTTCACATGGGCTGAGGGCAATAGCCCAACTCGCCTCCTCCCCTCTTAACTTCCTGGCCCGTAGCCACGGCCCACTCCTTTCCCCCACTCTGGCTTGCGAAGCCCGACTAGGCCTCCTCCTTTTTCCGCCTTCCCAGCTTGGCCCGTTTCCTCTCTCCATCCCGCGCGGCCTGGCCTTAACCCGCCATGGGCTGTTGGCTCAGCCCACGGCCTCCTTTCCTTCCTCTCCTCTTTCTGGCCCACTGCCTCGTGAGATCATGAGCTGGTCAAGCCAGCCCAGCTATCCTGGATCCAGATTCCCCACTCTCCTCTTCCACCCCGCGCCACTTGTTCGGCATTTTGCCTCCAAGGACTTCCTCGCCAACGGCACTTGCCGCGGCGGCGCCAACATGCTTGGAAGCGCGACTCCCCCTTCCCTGCGCTCACACGACCCAAAGGCCGGCCCCCAAATATCAAGGTCATCAGGGCGGCGCCTCGTGCTGGTCCGCGCTCACGCGGCGGCGGCATTCACGAACTCGTGTCCGGTCGCCTTGGCGTGGCGGCTGTTCGAGCACGGGCATAGCACGGTCGTGGCGATGTGATGACCAATCACATGATCTCGCACAAGCATAAGCTGAACAACCATACGAAAAGTTCGATTTGCGCGGAGGTGGGTGTTCCCATCCGCTGTGGTGTCGAGTGCGACGCGCACGCGTGACACGCGCGCGCAGCAGACCACGAAACAGAGACGACGACCTTGCAAGGCGGCACAGCTTGGCAACTGGCCTCCCGATGTCCTGTTCCGGCAAGGTGTGGCCCTCCGCAGACACGAGTATTCCCGGCTGTGTGGGCGACGCGCGTTCACGTTGCGACAGCACGGCACTCACGACGTGCACGGCGAACACTGCGCCGTGGGCACAGGTCCGCCCCGGCTCGGGGCGACGCGGCACTCGACCGGCGTCCCGGCGTCAGAGCTAGCATGACGGTACTCCCTACACGACCACCCACCGCCCTCTACAACGGCGTCCCTTGGCGCGAGTCACCGCTCGACGGCGGCACTCCAGGAAGCCAGGGCGCGAGCGCACGTGAACGGAAGGGGACCCGTAGGGACCCGGTCCGCGGCGGGGTTGGACAAGGGGACTGGGTTCCTCACCGGGCTTGGCTCGCCGATGAGTAGGCGATGACGTGGTCACAGAGGGAAGCAGACGGCGACGGCTCCGGCTTCGTTGGGCGGTGACTCAGCTTGCGATACTCCTTCCCCGGCTCAAACGGCGCCCCTCGCACCGGTACCGGCAGCTCAGGCGGCGACACTTCGAGTCCTCCCGCGGCGGTGTCCTGGTCTCCCTCCTCAGTGCCGGCGCCCCTCCTCCTCGTCCCTCCCTCCCTGGATCTCCTCTGGCGGTGGCGGAAGAGGGGAAAAACCCCGAGTGGCGGCTAGGATTTGCGGGCGCGGCGTGCTAAGCTTTATAGCGGTGGTGGCTAGGGTTTGCCAAGGCGGAAAGGGCTCGGCGAAGGCGGAATTCCGCCGGGCACCATCTCTTCGTCCTCCTCCTCTCTGGCGCTCGACGGGATCACGCAAGGGGCATGATCCGAGCCTCGCTTGGCAGCGAGCGACGGCAGTTGGATGGGCGTGATCGGGTCGGGGCGAGGGGACAGGGCCGCCCTTGCCGGCGTTAGCAGTTGGCGAGCTGGTCGGCGATAGCGACCGCGAGCGCATGAGGGTGGAGGGGAGAGGTGAAAGGGAAAGCTGACAAGTGGACCCCACTTGTCAGCGGCTCAGCAAAAACGCCCTTGGTGGTGCCGACGGGTGGGCTGATCTAGGCCGGCGGCTTGGGTCGGTTGTCCTGGGCCGGTTTTGGGTTGGCCTCTTTTCCTTTTTCCTCCTTTTGTTTTCCTTTTTTATTTTAAATTGATTTGAGGTTTGGTTTGAATTGATTTGAATTTAGCAATCAATCAAAGATCCAAATGAACTCCAAAATGTAATGCATAATTGTGCACACAAATAAGCATAAGTAAATCTAGAGAATAAGTATAAACTCATAGTAAGCATTTGTTTAATTATTTTCCCAAATTTTATTAGTTAAATGCAATGCACAAGCAACAATTGAAAAAGAAATTTTTAAGTAATGATTTTTGGTTCCCGAAAATCAGGGTTGTTACACAACCAATACAATGCTTGCTGCTCCATATATGTGATAGTCTTGATGAAGCACCTTCTCAATCACTGGGCAATGTGTTGTCATCTTGACTGGACTGTCACATTCAGTATATCGACCAGATTTGCGAATCATAATAATAGGAGCATTGTGTTTGATGCAAGAGGTGTGTGGACTTAGTCACCAGCTTTATATTAAAGGCTTGGTTCAGGGGTTGTTCTTTGGGAGAATACAACATTGAGTATGTGCTGGCTTCTTTTCTCTACCATCTCTTATTGTGTCACAGTTTCATTTACATCCAAGATAGCATGCAGTTTCGAACAGGAGATGCTGATTGATGAAGAGCGGCAGCAGCCCCATTGTTATATCTACTTTTCACTTATCTAGTGGTAGTCATGCAACATCAACACAGGAACCCAGCTGTAGCTAGAGAGGACAAAAATGACGAGAAGTTAAAGCATGTGATTAACATGAGTTGATTCGAATAGATCTTCAGCATAGCATGATTCGGGTGCAACATTGGAGATGTTTTCCTCTGCAACTGCTGTTGTTAGAATTGGATGTAAGAAGGCATGATTAGCTGGGGCTGGCTCACTTTCGTGTTGGATTTGCGTCAAAGCTCACCTGTAAATGTGACATGTGGACGATGCATAATTAATTTATGGTAAATTCTAGCACATTAGGATGGTGTTTTTGTCAAATTTAGCACATGTTTCCATTTATCCTGCTTCACAGAGGGCAACTCCAGCTAAGCCGTCTTCCAACATGGAAGGCTAGCCTTCTCAAAAAAGGGTTGGTCTCCTTATAAAAAAACCTAGGGTTGGTACAGGGTGCTGAGCTGCTCATATTACGTGGAGTCCATAGAAGGTGATACTACTAGCTGGATTAAAATCACCTAGCACTGTGTATGGTTAAACATCCACGGAACTTATTCACTGGTGCAAGGCTATGCTCACTAATAAAGAGTGTATTTGAAGGTGCAAAACATTGTATAAGCTTTGTACACAGAGTTTGAAATATAGACGGTGGAAGAGGCAGGCCGGTGGCGTCAGCCTAATACTTTTGTCAGAACTCAGAAGTAGTAGGCATAAGAAAGCATACTGCAATGGGGTGAACTATACGGGAAAAGAACAATGTTCCTTTCATCCCCCTTTCACTCCTCTTGAACACTAGACCCCCTTTTCATAATCCTTCTCCGATTTGATCCAGTTATCTGTCATATTCCATCTACAATCTGACATGAGATCCTAAGAAATTAGTCAAATTAGCTCTAACATTTGGCACCAAATCGGATCTCGGCTAAGCGACGTCTAAGTAGAAGAAGCCTCTGCTACCGATTATGTTAATAAATCATGTTTAAGCTGACACAATTGTGAGTTTGTGACTCCTAACACCAGATGTCCATGAAAAAGGTTTATATAAATTTTCCGTGTAAAAAGGGTTTATAAGAATTCAGAAAGCTGATGTTGAACTATCTGCTCCCTATGGCACCTCACCTATCAGGTTACCACGTCCATGAATTGGAACACAAGGCACAAGCTAACATCACTAGACACCTCCAAGTGCCTATGCACAATTGAGAACAGGTGAACATCTGAAAAAAGACTACGACCCAGCATCGATAATCTCAAGCACAGAACCAATAGCATATAGTTCAAACACACAAATGACCTGCAAAAAAAAGAATTTGAAGTTCCATGCACACCCAATCCAATTACCACACCATGCAGCAATCTAGAGAAGAAAAGAATTGCTATATAGTCTAGACGAGTATTGTCATGGTAAAGAGCTTAAAAAAGGCAGAGTCAATAGCTTCTGCACCCACAGTATGTAACACAAGCAGATGCATTTGCTGGGTTGTGGATGACAGTAGTTATGCAACACACATCTGAGGTCCATGCACCTATTGCATAATAATATCCTTGTTCCCTGTCACATATAGCTTTATTTATGGTTGCTGTTATTCAATTGTACTACAACATCAGCATGTGTTTGACTGATCACAAAACTCTTCCCCATATATGTGAAACACTTCAAGCCTTTCTTCCTATCATTTTGAAGCTTTCCTCCACACCTAAATAATACATTTACCAACAGCAATATGAAGCAATTCTATATCAACATAAATTGGGATTTCCTGCAAAAGTATGTGGGGGCATATCTGAACTGTATTGACTAGGGAGGCTAAAGTATGACAGCAGCAACAGCAAAACTACTGATTAGTGATCTAATAACAGAACTAGTCACTGGCGGTAACTAACAGGAAAGTTAGAGACAAGCTGATGATTAATGGCCAAATAAGTAATAAGATACTACAACTACATACACACATGTCAAACAATTTGGAACTGCAATAAAAGATGTGAGCAAATATCTACAGGAACCTCCACATGCTTTTATGCTTAAGGAGAACATGTTTACAACATCTGAAAACAACCGAGGCAAAGCTTCGACGACACTGAACCCGTACAGTTCAAATGCACATATAAACTCGTACAACCAAATTTGACATAAAGCAGCATGCTTAGACAACCCAGGTATGACACTCAGCCGACAACAGAAACACACAAACATGTGACAAACCTGAGCAACTATAATAATAAAATTAACTGCATAACCAACCAAACAATGTGATGTTCGAACTACTTTGCTAGGTATACTACAGCCGGGCCCGATGGAGAAAACCAATTCACTACCCCAGCCAAGTTTTTCCACGACGGCTAGAACCGACAGGGAATGTACTTAAAACCGTCAGGGATAGTCTTCCATGACGGCTACCGTCAGAGATGAGCCGTCAGGGACTCACTGTCAGGGAAAGTGGTCTTTCCCTAACGGAAACCCATCACGGACTGGTTCCTGACGATTGCTGCCGTCAGGAAACCCTTCACCTGGCGGTCAGTTGCCTACCCGTCAGGTAATGCCCTTACCATCAGGGAAACTTATCACTTTCCCCGTCGGCTGTTCACCGTCAGCGAAGCCAATTACCGTCAGGGAAAGCCAAAAGTACCCTCTTTTACAAATCTGAGCAATAATAGCAACCACAATATATTGTTCCTGTACCAAATAGGCCATGTATGTAAATATACGTCTCAAAGGGTTTGTACATATTGCAGTGCTACCTCTAGATATCTTACAACAAGAAGTTTGGTTTCAGTTCATCCACATTCTAAATGTCCTACATAATAAAGTTACTAAGTTTCAATTTAGCTATGTTCTAGAGGTCTTGCAAATAAAGTCAGCTAAGTTCATCAAAGCTCAATGCTACAATGCTGGTTGATGAATGGCAATATGAAGTTGCTGTACACAACCAAAATACATCATAACAAACTCCAGAAATGATTTTTTGCTGTCTCCACAAAATACTTGCAGCACTCACCAGTGACCAAATAATAGTGGACCACTCAGTGACCATGGCTGTTGTTCTCCAGACTGTCTAAAGCATGAGAAAATTAATCTCCTATCCCTCTGATCTCTACATCCACAATATACAAAGAACCATTCAAGAGAGAAAAATATATATGTAGGTAAAGTAAATAACTACAATTGAACTTACAGTTCATAGTCGATATTATCTTAACAAATCTGGGAAGGTTCTTGGGTCCTAGCCTTCTTGCAAACTGGGACCTTTGTTTCACAGTAGAACGAATCTGGGAGGGTTCACATATATGTAGCCCATATTCTGAGAGAGAGATAGGTGACCTTTGTTTCACAGTAGAACGAATCTGGGAGGGTTCTTGAGTCCTAGCCTTCTTGCAAACTGATCCAGATGATGTGCTGATGCACAAGTAGAACTGAAAATACAGAAAGTGTAGAAAGTAATTAAACTCTCGATTTCGCATACATTTTACTGCTGGTCATCCATGTTCATTAATTAGTACCTAGTAAAACAATAAAACCTGCATTCTATATATTAATGTTACAAATTTGGCCCTGTCTATCTAGCTTAAAGAAAAGCTTGAACTCTTGAATTAAATTAAAAATTAACACAGCTATGCTAAAAACAACTACGATACATGTGCATATGGATCCTACTCCCAGACCAAAATGTATCTCACAACAACACGAACACTCTAAGAAATCTCAGTGTTTTGTTAACATCTTACCTTGAAGCGTTGCTGAACTTGAGGCGTGGCCAACTGCAGCAGCAATCTATAGGGGTTTAGGGTGCCGGCTGCGCGGACTGCAGTGGCTCGCAGACCCCGGGCAGAGGCGGCGCACGCATCTGGGGTGGCGGGCTTGGGGTCACGGTGGCGCAGGCGTTGGTCTGCAAAATACCGGTGACGGCGGAGGGTGGTGAGGATGGGGCACGACGACGCAGAGCGAAGGCAGCGTGAGCCGCAACGGGGAGGGAGCGGAAAGCGGCGGCGGGGGCCGGGGAGGGAGAAAAATGACAAGAGGGAGAGGAGCGCGCAGAAGGATTGGGGGGAAGTCACGGTCCCGCGCTCTATTTTCCCCTTCCTCACTGACGTGTGGGCCAGTGTTGCTGTGTTTTGCCGCGCTTGGGCCAGCAGAAAATTTCGGCTCGCGCCGGTGCCCTGTCCATCGCGCAAATGGGCCATCCCCGTCGGGCCGTTGCCTTCCCAGGCGGCCGGGTGAGCAAACGTCAGGCAAAGTAAATCTTTCCTGGCCTTGTCTGCGGGGTCGCGAGGGCTGCTTCCTGCCGACGGGAGAAAACGTGGCTGGGGTAGCTGCAAACATGTGCAGAGAAGTTCTAAGGAAACTCTACGCCGCATAGCATAATGATATCGTAGTCCGGCAGCACTAGGACATAGGACTTCTAACTCAAATTTATATAAAACCATGCAGGTAGCACACAAGAGTACGTTCTAACATAAATTAAATAAAACCAGGCAGGCATGCAGCTCATATCAAAATACTCTCGACGTATTTAAATATAAGTTGCAAGTTAGTTCATTTTTGAACTAAAATGGGACGTATATTTAAAACCGGAGGGAGTATATTAAACTATATATATGGTGCTCATTTGATTCCAGAGCACCTCTTCTTTCTGACCTGCATGCACAGCACATTTTCTAGTTGACTGCTTGACTTCATCCTCTCCTTCGTCTTCGCCCTCACCAGAGTCGTCCTCACTGTTATCATCAAAGTCATCCTCGCCGTCGTCATCCGTGCCGCTCTCGCCGCCACCTTCACCGGCCCGGTCCTCTTTTTCGGAGAGGATGAGGGATCTCATCATGGCTTGGATCGCGGGCCAATCTCGGTCGATGATCGCCTGCTTCTCGTCCCTGCGCTTGACGAACTCGTCATCGAGCTCGACGTACCCCTTGCTCTTGAGCTCAGTGCGCACCCACTCCTGCAGCCTGGGGTAGCTCTCCTCCGCGTCGTAGAACGCCCTGACCACGCGGTAGAGCCTCATCCTGTCCTCGTCCGCCTCCTCGCCCGGCCGCGGAATCAGCTCCGGGTTGCTGCGCTTCAGCGCCGCGTAGCGTGACGGCGGGGTCAGCGGCTTCTGGGCCAGGATCCAGCGGATGTCCGCCTTGGACATCCGGTGCTTCTGCTGCCCCGCCGGCGCCGCCGGTGACAGCGGATGCCCCATCGATCGGATCCTTGGCAGGCTCCCCGCGCGCCGCCGGCCGGAAACCTCGAAGCGAAGCTTGTTCTTGCAAGCGAGAGGCGACGGGACTCGTGAGAGATTACGCAGCCTTGACCTTGATGGCTCGCCGCGGGGGCAGGTCGGAAGGAGATGGTCTGCATCTATAAGGGCGGGGCGGAGGTGACCTCTACCGACCGTCGTCGGAGTCGGACGTGCCACGTACGGACTACGGAGGCTGCTGCCACTGCCATAGTGTTAGTGCCATCGCCTGTCGCCCGTAGGCCGGGACGGGACCACGTAACCAAAAGGCTTCCCGGTTAATATTATTTTTTAGTGGATCTAATAGTGTATTAATTATTTGCTCGTCATATTCGTCAAACAAGAATGCTTTATAACGAAAAATTCCGATTAATCATATAGTCTCCCTAGGTCCAAATTAAATATCGCTTTGGACAAGAACATGATACTCAAAATGTTACTTTGACCAATATTATATTATTAGAATATTAATAAATATCCTAACCGTTTTATGAAGCACTTTAAAGACAAATCTATACATATGGCCTTCACAAATTTCAAAACCAAATAACTCAAAAGTTATTTATGGAAAATATTTTAAAATTTTGACTCAAATTTTATCCAAACTGTAATTATTGAGTAAGATATTTATTTATCAAATACTTTTTAATATTTTCGAACATTTTATGTATAAGATGGTTAAGGATAGTGGTAGAGTTTTTTTTCCTTTTTTTCAAGCTCAGCATTTATGGATTGGACAGCCGGACAGCAGGTAGCTTCTGAAAATGTTAAGCTAGGGGTCATAGCCAGGCATGTTTATTAGGGCGGACAGGGAAAAGCGTGGACAGAGTGACTGACCCTTAAAGCGATCGGTCGGTCACCTATATATGAACACAAGACAACAATAAATAAATAAATCGTCAGATAGTGTCAATTATTTTAATGCCTGAAAAATGCTCGAGTTGAAAGTCTCTCGGATCGAAGGCTATACGAAACACATCAATCTTGAATAGACAAGATAATAATGATAGTGACATGGCTACAAATTTTATATGAACAATAAAAACAATGTGAGCAAACATGCTTTTGACAATTTTATCATCTGTTTAATGTATGTTTGAAATATCGAGACGCAAAGAACATGGAAGTACAATATAGAGCATAGTACAAGCAAGGTGACACACTGACACGGAACCAACCAACGACATGTGTAATTCTCATCCCGATTCCAGACAGGTGTTCATATCATTTATTGGGAAACAAACAACAGAAGTGCAGATATTGGCGTTTATTCTTGTCTGGCAATATGCACGTACAAAGAACAGCCACACCGGTAACATCATCCATCAGTGCCAGAGACCTACATAGGTCTAAAGAAAATTAATCAAGGAACTATGTATAATCTTTTACAACGAAAAGATAAAAAATCTCAAGCTTGAGTGCTTGACCTATTCTCGATACAGCCCTAGATGTCACAATAGTACAGTAAGGGGCTGTTGGTAGGGTGGTCAGCCCCCCAGCCAGGCCCCCATAATATAGCTTGGCGTGTTTGGTTGTCTGATCTGCTTCCTAGCCAGGCTCTGGTTGTGCAAAAGTGGCCTCCCAGGGTGGCTCTATGGAAACGACCGATTCCACCATTTTATCGTGGCCAGGCTCCGCACGAGCAGAGTTGGCTCTAGATGGCCACCCCCCACTGCCGCTGTCCCTACCGCCGCGCTAGTGGCAGTTGTCTAGGCCGCACCTCGCCGTCGTCTCGGTCCTCGCCGCGGTCCGCGTGGAAGCCTCCCTGCTTGCCCCCCGCCGCCGTCCGCCCTCGACGTCAGCCCCACTCCTCGCTGTTGCGGCAGCGCCATGGAAGATGGCGACGACGCGGAGGGGGAGCGGGTGCGGCGGTGGCAACAGCGAGGAGGGGGAGAGGGCGGCGGCGGACGCGGGGAGGGGAGTGGGCGCGGCGGCGGCGGCGGCAGCGAGGAGGGGGAGAGGGCGCCGGCGGACGAGGGGAGGGGAGTGGGCGCGGCGGCGGCGGCAGCAGCGAGGAGGGGGAGAGGGCGCCGGCGGACGAGGGGAGGGGAGTGGGCGCGGCGGCGGCGGCAGCGAGGAGGGGGAGCGGGCGCCGGCAGACGCGAGGAGGGGAGCAGGCGCGGAGACGGCATCAGCGAGGAGGGGGAGCGGGCGCCGGCGGACGCGAGGAAGGGAGCAGTGAGGAGGGTGAGAGGGCCGGCGGCTCGTGTGATGATGGTAGGGCAACCAAACACATGCCAACAATACCCACCCCTTTGGTCAAGAGCAACCAAACAAAGCCTCGTGACTACTTTTAGCCAGGTCAAATCTAGCCTGGCCAGAAATCCTAGCCAGCCTCCGGCAAGTCACGCTACCAAACAGACCCTTGCGTACATACTAAGGAGTATAAAGTATGTTGAGACTATATAGGCTTGCAAATGGTCTTCATATATAATTTGAATTTACTAAGGATAACCTATAGCCTGGAGAAATTGATGGGGTGTCTGAAGATTTGTGAGTTCTATAGCACAACATTTGTTCTTTACATGCTACTAAGATTCTCTATGGCGTATCACTCACACCGTTTTTGGTATCTCTGTATGTAGAAATAAATCTAGGTCATTTATTTAGCAACCAATCTAAACACAGGCCAAGCATGATATACCATTAGGAGGTGCTTCTCTTTGCTGCACACTATGGTGGGGGAACGGGGAACCCATGCATATAAATGTACAGTACTCGGTCACGACATCATTAAAAAAAACATAAAACAGGTATAGTGAACTTAGATAATCAGATGAATTGAAATGTTTGGGATATATAAAGAGATTGGGTTGTACTTCACTTACAGCCGTTGGGTGCTCTACTACATCTACATGGGAGTGTAGTAGGCATGTATTTTGAGTTCTGAAACCCTGGACTGTTCACCTCTCTCAATTGCTCTGCGTTTGACGGTACCGGTTGCCATAGTAAGTTGGCCTGTCCCTCCAACAATGCTCCACTCACCATCGATTCCGGATGTCCCAGACAATACAAGTGTGGACCCCTTGAGCCTGTTAATTTTGTGCATATGTATAGATAGAAGAAGCATAATGATGAAGCGTATGAATGGATCCATATTCAAAAGGAAATTGAAGAATTGTATGTTGTACGATGGAGGTTCAGCCAGACCATAAATTAATAAAACACGCACACCCGTTTATTCCAGAGTACCAAAGCATAATAAAATCTGATTGATAACAAATAAAATCTGAAATCTGAACTGCGCGCGGCATGCACATATATACATAGCGTAAAAAAAAACTAAGAAAAGGTGCAGTTATGTATGTGATCCACACCTTTCATCCTCGAACACTAAACCAAGGGAGTAGTGCCACACAGAGTTCGCTCCAGAATTAGCCACTTGAACACATGTGCCCGCAGGTGCCCGACGACACATGCATTAGGTCCTGGCCCATCGGTTACTGGCCATGCGACAGCCTCGATCCTGCCAAAATGGTTTAGTCCGTCTGTGTCTACCACCTTCACACGTTGATGTTTGGGCCACTGTACACCTCCTTGTTCGTGCATAGTGTCATCTTGATCTCATGTTGAACGGGCGCCTGAGGAGTCGGAACTACAACGAAAAACGCTAGGGGAGAAGAGAAGAGAGGGTATATTGTCGTGATTGGCTCGGTCCTGCTTCCTTGGGTTGGTTGAGGAGGAAGAGAGATGGCGTGTATTTATAAATATATTGAGCCCAGAATGTGTGGTCGTCTGATCTGGTCTCACAAGGCGTGTAAAGAGCGGTGTTCGCGACTCAGGCTGATACATGTACCTTTTTATGGAGAAGTCTATTTACAACCTTAAATTATCACAATCGTGTTTTTCAACAATGAATTAAGAAACCGGGCATCCAGCCCCTGAACTAACCAAACTGTACCAAACATCCCTTTGTCCTGTTGAAAGCGGTATCGAATGGTGATATTCTATTTTTAAAAATAATCAAACATTGTTTAATTTCTAAAAAATCATAATTAATTTATTTAATATTAGAAGAAAAATGAAACTAGTACCAAATTCCTACACCTATTATTTTATTGCTCTAAATAGAACATTGGAAGTAGGATCAAGTAAGTTATAAAAATCTCCAAATAGAGCAAGAATGGATAGATTATATTTGTAGAGAACATTTGGTATAAGTTTCATATTTTTCTGATATCAAATAAATTAATTATGAATCTAAACAAGTTTTTTATTGTCTTAAAAAATAGAAAACCACCATCATAAACCTGTTTCAACTTGGCCAGGTTTTTTTACTGTACGGTTTGGTTACCTCAGGGGTCTTGGATACCCTGTTTCGTAATTTAAGGTTGAAAATTAGTCGACCACGATAGTTCGAGTTCGTAAAATGGACTTTTTCATTTTTTTTCCTATGTGCAGTGTCGTCTTCTTCTGCAGTATATGGCTTCATGCATTTTGTCTCATCCACACGTAATCCTGAAGATTAGGTGTAGTGTCTGCCTGGTTCAGGTACGCGTACCTAGCGTCTTACGTTATTATTCGTACAAGTAACGCAGCACAGTCATGTGATCGCAACACGTACCTCCGGTGGCGTGATCAACAAAAATCTTGGTCGAAGTATTGATGGTTGCACCGTAAGAGATTTGCCACCACCTGTTAAGCACGTAGCTAGCTAGATGGGGAATCAGTGATTAACATAGCCATATATGACTTTAATTTGGATAGATAGACAGTGACACAAACAGCTGTTATAGTCAGGGCCCTCTCCAGAAATTTGGGGCCCCGGAGCGATTTTAGGCC
Source organism: Paspalum vaginatum (assembly GCA_030272315.1). Taxonomy (NCBI): domain Eukaryota; kingdom Viridiplantae; phylum Streptophyta; class Magnoliopsida; order Poales; family Poaceae; genus Paspalum; species Paspalum vaginatum. Next base: position 12,874,069 of record CM059016.1, on the reverse strand, counting down.
TAAATTTTCAGGAAAAAACACTCACATGTCAAATATAATTAAGGTATAATTAATATTCATCAAAGACATCTTTTTAAGTGATATTATATATTGCCATTCCATATGAGTTCCTCTTAGTATTTATAGTATTGGCTAACTGGATATTACCAGAACGAGGACAAAGATTATAGGAGAAATTAAAGAACTAATAAACAGTTGATGAATTGAATAATCACCATCTAAAGAGTATGGACTCACTTAGACACATGCAGCCTTTTTATCTCCTTCAAGAATTTATGATTTAGGAACTCGGCCAGACTAAAAGACTAGTGCTCGATTGTTGGGCTCAAATCGCATGACAGACAGGTCTGACGGTGGCGCTCTCTGCTGCCTTGCTATCTTGACGTCAATGCCGAAGGAAAAAGCGAGCGTGTAGATCAAGGATCAGTAGATGAATAAACGCAGGAGGGTGTTGGCGGCTGCATCGCTCGGCGCTTAATTGAATCATTGTTTCATCTACCCTGCCGATTTACCCACTTGGGGGCCCGCCGATTTAGGGGCCCTGTGCGATCGCGCACTTCGCACGTGCCTGTCGACGGCCCTGGTTATAGTGTTCTTATTTCTTATGTACCTATGATATTAGCGTATCACACGCAGACACACACGCTGGTTAACAGCACAAGCGGCCATAACAAAAAACATGGCAATTGTGCCGCTGAAGTAAAACATATACGAGCCAATATTAATAGATGCTTAGTAGTCGATCATCAGCGATGCCAGATCATTAGATCGGACTTCAATAACATAATAATATAGTAGACGTATGTTATTATTTTCTCCACCATCTGGACGGCCGATAGCTCGTCATTATCTTTCATGGCTGTTCAGTCAAACAAATAAAGGTCATCACATAATGTACTAGCGGGTAGCAGCGCGTGACAAATTATCAACTACTCCCTCCGTCTTATTTTATCTACACAGAGGGCTAGTTCCAAATTTAAACATTTTCTGTCTACTAATAGGAAGGTAATAATAAAGCTGATAAATTCACCAATAAGTAACAAGACACTAAATACATGTCAAACGATTTCGAATTGCAATAAAAAAAACAGAAGCAAATATCAATATGCACCTCCACATGTTCCAATGTCATGTTAACAACATCTGAAAATGACGACCAAAGCCTGGACAACCCTGGGCTTCTACAGTTCAGATGCAGACATGAACGTGTATAACTAAGCTCGATGTAAAGTAGCATGCTCAAACAGTCCATATACGACACCGCCATGCATAGAAAATGGAAGTGCACAAACATGTGACAAAAAACAAAGCTAAGCATTTCGAGTGTTGAGATTTGAGAATAACAATGATCAAATCAGCTGCCATGACTAACCAAGCAATGTACCACTATCCACTTAGCTATGACTCCTTCATGGTCTTGGTACGTAGTACCAGAGAACGAAGTTGTAATCATGCATATTGTAGTCAAGCAGCACATAGGAGTTCCAGCTTAAATTACGTACTAAAACCAGGGAGTATTTATATATAAAACCAGGAATGCAGCTAATGAGATCAAATATATTAAACAATTAGAGATGCTCATTCCAAAGCACCTCTTCTAATTGACTATTTCATCCTCCTCTTCTTCTCCACCCTAATAATCAGAGTCATCTTCACCCTCATCGTCAATGTCGTCGCTCTCGTCGCTGCCACCTTCACCGACGCGGTCAGCTTTTTCGGAGAGGACGAGCTCTTTCATCTTGGCTTCGTTCGCGGGCCACTCTCGGTCGATCACTGCCTGCGCCTCTGCCTTGCGACTGACTGTCTCTTCGTCGAGCTCGACGTACCCCTTCTTCAGCAGCTCGCCGCGCGCCCACTCCTGCGTCCTGGGGATCCTCTCCTCCATCTCGTAGAACGCCTTCACCACGCGGTAGTGCCCCACCCTGTCCTCGTCCGCCTCCTCGCCCGGCCGTGGCGTCAGCTCCGGGTTGCTGCGCTTCAGCGCCGCGTAGCGTGCCGGCGGGGCCATCGGCTTCTGGGCCAGGATCCAGAGGATGTCCGCCTTGGACATCCGGTGCTTCTGCTGCTCCTCCGGCGCCGCCGCCGTCGACAGCGGATACCCCATCAGCGCTCGTTGTATTTGATCTTAGCTCCGCCAGTCGAAAAATTATTAGTGTACTGTATTTCCTGTGGGATCATCATGGATGAACGCGGCAGTGGGATCAGTCGTCGTCCCGAATCAAAGAAACGGGTCCGATATTTGGTTGGGGACACCGGGCGACAACATGACGACGCTTGTGCGCATGATCTCCGTACGTTTGTCTGGTAGCAGCTCGGCTTCGCGTGCGTCCGTGCATGTTGCCATGTTGGCAGCCTAACGACGAACCCGATGCGCGTCCTAGTGGCCGAGTAGCACACCAAAGATGAAGGAGCCGTGGTCGTGCGCCACTGCGGTGCACGCCGCCGCCTGCCATGCATGCCAGCATCCGACTATGAGCGAGATCAGAGCGATCGCTAGGAAGAGCGGCGTCGCCTGTGCGGTGGCCAGCTCTCCACGAGGCAATCATGTCTGCGCGTTTCTCATTGTTCCTATCTACAGCCCGGCCCATAATCCAACCTCTGCGTGCATGTACCTTGCACGAATCTAGACCAATGTCTCTTCCTCAGCCCAACACTCGCCAAGGCCCACTCAACTGAATAGCAGCCTAGCAATGATTGTACAATTATTTCTGTTCAGGGGTCCCCTTCACGGGTGGGTGTAAAATTACCATATAAATAAATCCGACCCGTTTTATCAAAAAACAAAAAGAAATGCTTGTACAATTAGCACTCTCTCGACCCTTCTTCCTTGTTCACTCTCTACTGTAGCGGCGGAAAGACTCCTCAAACGATCTCCATTCATAGCGTCGACCCATCTGGTCCCTCCCCGTATGCAGCCTCCCCGGAGGTTGTAGGTGGACGATCGATGTCCAATAGAGCTATCCATATATTTTACTAGTAATAGCGAAGTTAGTAGATTATTAGGTCCCGGTGGCTAGGGTGTGCTGTCCATCGGTTCTTTTTCCCTTCCACAGCGGCTCCAATAACGGTGTATACCTTGGAGATGTTGATGTGAGGTATGTACTCTCCTTATTCAAGAAATCGAGTCTATTACTCCCTTTGGGTTGCTTCGTTGCTGCTTGCTTTGGGGCCTCGCCGACAGTGTTCGAGGTGTTAGATCCTATGGTTCTCAACGATGATATGGCCTGCGGCGATCATGGTTCGTTCGGCGTTCGGCGATTCAAGTGCACATCGAGTGGTGGCTCTGGTTGCCGATGACAAAGACGACCGCGAGATCCTTGCAAGGACCTAGATTTATTTTTCTTTGTTCATCATGTATGTCTTTGTAAGGAACTTTGTGCAATCTATATGAATAAATGAAATGCAACACCTAGTTTTTCAAAAAGAAAAAAACAATGCTTGTACAATTGTTTTCTACTTATCCATGTCAATACACATATACATTACTTGCTGGTGGCCATTATTCACGGACGCCCTACACTCCCATTGATACATTGCGCCAGTACGGACTTGGACTCCTTGGTTTTGGCTAGCCGTAAGATGCGCACCACATCATCAAGCAGTTCGTGGGGACGACAAATTTCGCCATCTCACAGTTGTGGGCCTCTTTTCCAAAATCGAAGGGATGACTCATTTCTACTCACTCTGTTCTTTTTTTACACGGTTGACGAATAATATGGACTTCTTCTAGCATCTACTATGGTGCTCCGAAATCATTGTGGACCATTCATTCTGTTAGATCTAGATAGATAAGATAAGGTATTACCACCTAGAAGGTAATAGTCCTATTATTTTATTTATGTAACTGTTTATTTGAGCTCTTACCTCGTAAGAGGTAGGGGAATACCATAGCATTTTTTAGCATTTTTTTGCACAGGAATTTATTCAGATGATCGAGAATTTTGTACAGTACGAGAAGTTGAAATCATGACTTAGTTCTGTCATCTTTCTTCATAAGTTGGTTATTCCTTTTTTTATATCCTCCATTAGTGACCTTATAACATGTTGTACACCTGATATGCACTTTGCAAAACTGGGTGCATATCATATATAATATAACTGACAAAACAACAGCAAGTCTTGCATTATTACATCACGGTTGAATGCAAATCCACAAGATAGTGTAGGAAGAACACACAAACAATACTCCATTTTCAACCGGTCCCATGTTGAACAGTCCAACTTCCATAAGAACCGGAAGAAACTCTAGATTTTCACACACGCCTTACAGCTTATTACAAACACAGATGTAAAATGAAGTCGCAGAAAACAGTGCAAATGGATCAGAGTAAACAGAGGAGCCAACATATACTACGTGACAGCCCCCGTGGTATGACAAACACGTCACGTGACATGATCTACAGAGAGATGCCAAATCCAACAGCATTAACAGGAGGCGAGGAGCAATGTACCGTCCTGCGTTATGGATTGGCAGGCTGCAACTCCTATTCCCTCTTCCCTGGGCAATTGATGATGTGCCACGGTCATTCCTGGGGCAATGAGTATATATGAAAACTGTCAAGACGATGGTGTTGGCAGTAGGCAGAATTGCAAGCAACATATATGATAGTGACAGTGATTACCTTGTGTTGTGATCTGAGCGTGGCTTCGGAGTTTGGATCATCATTCAGCTTCAGTAATCTCACTTAGAACCGCTGCTGTAGCCTCCTCGCGAGGTGCCTGAGCACCATCATCTGCAACTCCAGCACCAATTCTGCTCGAACTTCCGATTGCATATTCTGTCACCTCATATACTTGAACATCATCTTGTTCAATGCTGTTGATGAAAAGGTCGATCGGATTGCGATGCTCGTCAACTTGTTTCCTCACTGCGTCCACTGTCGTCTTCACGCTGGGGCTGTTGATGTATTGCGCGTTGTAGCACAGGGCAACCTCTGTAATCCTGCGGAGGTTGACGATGCCAGATGGAACACTATGTTGCTTTGCCGGGGTTGCACAGAACTTCAGTTGGAGACATGTGAGCCTCGGCATAGCTCCTTGGCTGAAAGTGAGCCATGGCATTGGGCAGTCGATGGAGAGCTTCTGAAGCTCATCGAACCCTGTATTTTCAATCACCACGGCTCCACCAGGGATGAAGTCCAAGCCTAGTATTAGGCGGTGCAACTTTGGTAGGCCTCCAAGTATCTCCAGATCGCCCTTCCCCTGCTTGCAAATGGTGATTTGCACGAAAGCTAGACCCTCGAGCCATCGGGGAACATTTGCAAATCTTCCTGCCGTCACCTTGAGTTTCTCAAGATACTTAGGTGGAGCATCCATCTGGGAGCCCAGGAACTCCCTGGAGCAACCGAGTCCACAGTGAATGATTATGGACTCCAGCCATCTCCACTTTTGGATGGATGACAGTAATGCTTCACGGTACTCTTCGTCAGTGGACTGGTGAAAGGACCATGTAACTGCAAGCACCTGCAACTTTCGTAGATCACCGAGAGCCCTGACAAAGCTTGCATGGTGTTGGGTCAAATCAACAGTGGCTAGTGTCTCTAGTCTTTCGAGATGCCGCACATCGTCCGGCACCCTTGTTTTAACGGGATCAACAAGAAGAAATTTCAATCTACGTAGGCCCACAATTTGCTTTGGCAGCTGTCTTATCCGTGCGCCTCTTAGGTGACTAGGTCCAGGCCCTCCAGATATTGTAGCTTGAACACCTCCATCGGGAGCTCATCTATGTGCGTGTAGCTTACATCCAGTAACCGCAGAGTCCACAGCTCTATTATCTCCTTTGGAAGCTTGCTCACTCGAGTGTTCCTGACGCTTAAATACACCAAAATGTACATTTTACATACGTGCACCAGGTCCTCATCCCTGAGATTCTCCCAGCCTTCGAGATCCAGCACCACCAGATGGACAAACTTGTTCAGATAAATTCTGGTGACTGCCCCGGACACAGACAGAGATCGTGTCTGAGACAAATCCATTGCTTCAAGTAGCGATGGGATGTTTGGATCAGGATGGTGGAGGGCTAGCCTCCGTGGCGCTGATGCCGCTGCCATTAGGTGGAGCGTGGCGCTGGTGAACACGAAACCTGTCTCTGCAGATTTGGAGGCGAGGAACTGGTGCATAAAATGGTTGACATGCAACTGCCTGGTCTCTGCTTCATCTAGATTGTGCTTGGAATCTGCTGCTGCTGAACAGGTGATGACATTCATGTCGACTAGCCATGATATAAGAATTTCCCCATCGGTCTGATTTTCTAAAAGGCCTTCACAACACCATTTGCAGATGAGACGGTCTACGTCGAACTTGTACCCATAACGAAACGTGAGCATGTACAAGCATGCTAACCTGAACCCATAATCAAGGTTACCAAAAGCAGAGGACAGGGCTTGTTCGATTCGTTTTGGTAGATGGGGGGCTTGCTCCTCGTGATGACTCGCAAACCTTTTATGTTCCTCGGCCTCATCCTCCGCTTGTGGCTTAACGTTGACCACTGGCAATGGGCAGCCATCCGTAGGACTACAGGCTTTTGCAAGAAGCAGCTTTTCTGAATCCATCTGGTTCAAAGGCTTCATCTCGTGCACAAGGCTATCAGAATCATAGCAGCATTCCCATGCTGCACTTGTGAAGTGTGTGGTAAACTGGTAACCAATATGCGGCTGTCAAGATTATCACTAGGAAATGCACACTTGATTTTCTTCCAATCTTATTTCCTCCATAGATCATCGATGATGATGAAGTACCTGCAAGCGTGGAGCATTAATTGTGATGAAGAAGAGATAAACAACCGCTATATATCTTCACCTGTGTACAGAGATTCACAGAAGAGCTAATTGGCTCGTCATCGTCGGCAGCACAGTACCTCTTATTTTGTAGGCGTTGTGAAACGAGGCGAACTAGCATCTCCATTGTCTCCGGCTGTGATTGATAAGATGACAATGCTGGCGCTGCTGGGCCGTGTTCTGAAGAAACTTGCGAGAGGATGTCTTGAAGGAGAAGTTTGTTTCTATCGCGCCCTTGAGACGCTTGAGCCATCACGTTGTGCTGGAAGTAGTCGAATCCTCCACCAGCAGGACCACACCTGATGAGTCGACTGCGGAGCTCCTTAGCAAGAGTGGTCTTGCCCACGGGCCGTTTAGAATTTCGGTCCGAAATTCCCGATTTTCGGCGAATATCGGTCCTACCGGCCAGCTCCGGTAAATATTATATTGGCAATTTCGGAATTTTTCGGATGATATTTTTCCATTTTTCTGAAAATTTGATTCAAACTCATCAACGTCCTAGAATTTTCGGTCCGAATTTTCCGATTTTCGACGATTTTCGGTTCTATCGCCGGGGTCCGATTTTTTTCCTAAAAACGAAAGCCTAAACACATAGTACTGCCACCCCTACAGGTCCAACGATGGCCATCACTCTCAGCCTCTTCTAGCCCATCTCACCCTCGGCCTCGGGGGGTATGAGCCACCTGAGGATCTTCCTCGCGTGGCGGTCGATGCCAAAAAGACACGGAGGGAGAGCACCCACCAGCTCGTCCACTTGATGTGGCTGTGGCTGTGGCTGGCCACGGTCCGAATTAGGGACAAGCAGGAAACGCCGTCTGTACCTGACGGGATGTTCGGTGAGCCTAAATATTTGCCATGCGATCCAAAACCAACGCCTTTCTGATATCCCAGTCCCACTGCAGAAACACGGCGTGGCTCTTCGCAGCAGTGTGTGACTTCCCGGTAGATAGTAGTTGATACCGTGGGCGTAGTCAAACAATTCGCGCAGCCACGAAAGCAGTGTACCATCAATTGGATTATCCGGGGGGACAATGCATCTCGTCAGCTCCATCTTGATGAACGCCATGGCGCGTCGTTCACGGTCACCTCGAGGGCCCCCACCCTCGAGCACTGCAGATATCCTTCCGACCAAGCTCCTTAGTTCTTTCTCGATCTCCGACAACTCCTGCTCATACAGACCAGAAGCTGCAGGCGCTTTCTGATCTCCGTCCTCTGTTTCCTCCTGATGCTGCAGCTGGAAGCTGAAGGCACGCTCTCTGCTAGACCCTGCTCATGCTCCTCGTCCGACGCCCCTGCGGGCGCCATGGCACCCCGCAAGACGTCTCTTCCGGACGGCCCCCTCCCTGCTGCTTTAGGTAGGGGGTTCAACAAGGATCGAAGAACAGACGCAGGAACTGAAATTTTTAAAAGCGGTGCTCCTTAAAATTTATCTCTGTCCAACAAGAAATGTGGGTACATAAGCAAGTAAATACTAATACTACCACTCAGTAGTCAGTACGTACCTTACTGAAGCAACTATCAGTGGTTATCAGACCTTAACTCGCATGCAGTTGAGAAGCCGTCGAACGCCGGTAGGAGCAGCAGGGCCACCCGACGGCCGGGGTAGACGGCAAAACTTGAGGGAGGCCACAGATGCGGCCGAGCTCAGTTTGTATTGTATCTCGAGTACGTGACTATGGATTGCCTAGCCCGTTATGGGGTGGACAACTGGCCATCACGGAACCTCACTTCCTATCTCTGTCCAGCAAGCGAGCTGGTGGAAGGACCATATAAAAACCGACAATAAAATTCTTTGGCTAATTCGAGGAACTTAAATGTACCGAGTCTGGTTTTTCATTTTAGCTGTGATGAGCACTTGTCAATATCAAGACCGACTGAAGGACTAACAGGCACCTCCTAAGTATGGTATGGAGGAAAAGACATCTCGAGTGTACTGAGTGACAGCGCCAGAGTGGACTTGGCATGTTATAACCCTACTGAGTGGCCCAGAGGTTACTTGGGTTCATCAAATGGACTTGGAGTCGATATGAAGGCTTAGGGGCCTTAAAACCACCACCTACCATTGAGAAGCCCAAGATGTTGAGAAGCCCAAGATTGTTTTCCAGTTCCATCAAACAGTGCCGGTGCGGACAAGCCAACAGTTCCCCACATCCCACCGGACAAGCCGGTGGGGAGGACCGGACAAGCCGGCACGAGGGAGCTCCAGGCCACCCATCGGACAAGCTGGCGACGGCCACCAGACAATGTAAAAAAACCGGACAGTCCAGCAGCTATCACCGAACAAGTCGACGTGTTGGGCTGTTTTGGCTTTGGCTGTTTCCTTGGCTCTGTGTTTTGCTGTAACTTTGGCTTTTTGAGCTTCTGCTGTATGCCCATACTCAAACTCAGTGGTTAATTCAGTGTGGCACTTGATTGTATAAAATGACTAGTAGAACTCATTTGCCGAGGTTTGGCTTTGATCGCTTTCATCCGTCTTATGAGCGTTTGAGTGATTTCTTTCGCTGATTCACTTTCCATATTCGTCTACGACTTGCGCGCGCATCAGCAGCAGCAGCTGCAGCCGCAGCCGCAGCCGCAGCTCTTTGGCCTGAAACCGAACAATTCATCGCTTCAGGTCGTCTGCTGAGAGGTCTCTAGTCGTCGTCCAGTGATTTTTTTTTAATCGGGCGTCGGCCAGCTCCAACTTGCAGGTCCCCAACTAGCTGCTGGCCAACCAGCCTTCTTGAGGGTTCCTAGATGAACAGTAGAGAGTGGCGATTTTCCCCCAACTTTGCTTCAATCTTTACAGATTGATTCAGGAGCTGGTGGGTGGTTTGTGCAGGAGTCCTCCGGATTGCGCTGCTAGTAGTGGTCCCGGTGCCTCCGTTAGGATTGTTTGTCTGCTTTCTCTAAGCTAGTTCTTTCCTACCTGTTCGAGCGAGCAGCAGACTGTGCTGTTCTTTTCCCGGTCTCTGGCTCCTTGACGCCGCGACGGTGACCAGTGGGCCTAGGATTTGGGAACCTTCGATGCATCCATCGGAAGGGGATTGCACTCTTCCTCATGCTCTCTCTGAGTCCCCAGTCTTTTCCTCCCCTGCGCCGCGGCTCGGGATGACTAAGGGGCGAACCTAGCTTCGCTGCCCGTCCTTGGCCTGCGTCTGTGGAGGGAGTGGGAAGGAGGGGGCGGACCACCTGATTGGGAAGAGAGGAATACTGCTGGTGCTGGCTGTTGTTTTTCACTGGAAATGGTGAACATGGAGGTGGAGGAAGCTGCTGCATCTGATACAAATGTGGTGGATTTGATGGGTCGGCTCAGACTCACAGCTGAGGAAAGAGAAGCTCTGACTGTTGATGACTTAGCTCCAGAAGGATTAGCGACTTCTGATTTGGCTATCATTGGTAAGGTCCTCTCGTCTACTGTTTTGCACATCCAAACTATCATGTCAGCGCTTTGGCCGGCATGGGGTAATCCGAGAGGATTGGAGGTCAGATCAGTGGGGGAAAATATTTTCATAGCGGAGTTTCATTCCAAGCATGATCTTGACCGAGTTTTGGATGGCTCCCCATGGAATGTCAGCAACAAGGCAGTGTTAGTACAGCCTTTTGACCCGAATCTTAGGCCATCAGAGGTGGTTTTCGACAAGATGGCTATTTGGATTAGGATTTGTGACCTCCCTTTTGGACTTATGAACAAAAATTGGGGTGGCGAGCTGGCTAAGAAAGTGGGTGCTGTTACGAAGGTGGAGGCTGATGAACACGGAAAAGCTTGGGGCCCTTATCTGAGAGCCAAGGTGCAGGTTGATATATCAAAACCTTTGTTGCGTTGTATATCTATTTTTTCGAAGAAAAGACAAACAACAGAGGTATATGATATCAAATATGAGAAGCTTCCAAATTACTGCTACTCATGTGGTATCATAGGGCACTCATCTGTCCAATGCCCAACCCCAGCACAACGTGATGAGAATGGACTGTTACCGTATGGTAAGGAGCTGCGTGCACCAGAGGATATCAAATATAGGAAGGTGTCAGATGATAGGCAGTCAAATTCTGCTGGGCGGAGTTTCAATTCAGGTGGTCAATATAGTTCTAATGGAGGCCATCAAGGTTTGCAGAACAAAAACAACAGGGGAAATTTTGACCGGATTGCTACAGTGGAGGGACAGGTTAAAAAGGGCTCCAATGACGGAGACCTCTCACTGCCGAATCAGCAACGTCAGGAGGACAAAAAACAGAGAATGAGGGAAAGTGTGTGGAACAAGGAACTTGTTGTTGGCCTTCCAGTAAATCAGGGAACTAAACGTAAATAGGGGCAATCGTATCCTACAAATAGTGACCAAGAATTGGGGGTGGTTCACAGCCCGGATGCGATGGCTATTGTTGTAGCGGGTCCAATGCCACAGCTCATTCCAGGGAGGGAGCAAATGGACAAATATACTGTTTTCGATGTGGAGGAGGACGAAGTGTCAAAAAAGATGAGGAAGGCCATTAATCCAGATGAAGATAGATCGGCGGAGGCTGCTGTGCAGCCCCGCCGGGAGCCATGAATCTTTTAAGTTGGAACTGCCGAGGCTTGGGACGGGACTCGGCAGTGGGAGAGCTTCGCTAGTTAGTGAAGCAATACCGTCCCTCCCTCCTATTTCTATCTGAAACAAAAATGAGGGAAGAAAAGGTGAAACGTTTTATGTGGCCAATGGGATATAATGGTTGCCTGGCTGTTAACTGTCAAAGAAGGGGTGGGGGCCTTGCTCTTTTTTGGTCGATGGAGCATTCTGTGAGCCTTCAATCGTTGTGTCCAAATTTTATTGATGTACACATCAAACAAGAGTCAGGTGTAATTTGGCGGGTAACTTTTGTTTATGGCGAGCCCAAAACAGAGCAACGACATGTGTTCTGGGATCGTATGCGCTTTCTCAAGGCTCAATGGGAGGGGTCGTGGGTGTGTATTGGTGATTTCAATGAAGTCCTAAGTAGCGAGGAGCATATGGGGCCAACTAATAGAGGAGAGTCTCAAATGAGGCTGTTTCGTGAATGTCTGGAAGACTGCCAACTTATGGACTTGGGTTTTACTGGGCCAAAATACACCTGGAATAACAGACAACAAGAGGATCATAATATCCGGGTTCGTCTTGATAGAGCAGTTGCTAATGGTCAATTTACACAACTTTTTGATGACATCCAGATGGAAAATATTATTACAACTTCGTCTGACCATTTTGCTGTTCACTTATCTATTTCAAAGCATCGGGAGAGAAGATACAAAGATTTGGGTGGCCGTAACTTCAGATTTGAAGCTGCATGGTGTAGAGCGCCGGACTACTTAGATACAGTGGAGAAATCTTGGGTGGAAGGTTCAGTGGGGCCAAGAAGCCTACAAAACACATGGGCCAACCTGAAAAAAATGGCAGGAACCCTATCAAAGTGGAACCGAGAATCATTTGGGTCCCCTCGCAAGGAGATAAAAAAACTCGAAAAACGTCTGGCAAGGCTGAGACATGAGAGTACCACAAGGAGTTATGCCCAGGAGGAAAGAGATATAGAACGGAGGCTCTGTGAACTGTTCGAGACAGAAGAAATAATGGCCCGCCAGCGTTCTAGAGTGGACTGGCTTAAGGCAGGGGATCGCAACACATCTTTTTTCCACGCGAGGGCTACAGCTAGGAGGAGAGCTAATAGAATAAATTATCTCAAGCGACAGGATAGGAGCAAATGTGAGGACCAATCTGAGATCAAGGAGATGGCTCGGTCATTTTATATTAATTTATTTACAACGGAACCACATGATGGGGTAAATCATGTTTTGGAAACTATTCCTTCTCGTATTGATCAAGCCACTAATGAGGAATTGTGCAAGCCCTATTCCAATGAAGAGATTAGAGAGGCGCTCTTTCAGATGGGACCAACAAAAGCTCCAGGGCCAGATGGTTTTCCAGCTTTGTTTTACCAAAAGCATTGGACTATGCTTCAGGATGACATTTGCCAAGCAGTGAGGAATTTTTTAGATGGAGATGATGCCCCTGATGGCCTGTGTGATACAACAATTGTCCTCATCCCAAAGGTAACTAAGCTAGAGCTTTTAACTAATTTCTGACCAATTAGCCTGTGTAACGTGCTTTATAAAATTGCATCCAAGGTGCTAGCTAATAGGCTAAAGGGTCTGCTGCCAAAAATAATTGCAGAAGAGCAAAGTGCCTTTGTTCCAGGGAGGCAAATCACTGATAATGTGCTTATAGCCTATGAATGTATGCATTCCATTAGACGGCAACATGCAAAAACTCCTTTTTTCGCCCTTAAGATCGACATGATGAAAGCCTATGACCGGGTCGAGTGGAATTATTTACAGGGTGTTCTTGAGAAGCTTGGTTTTGCACAGAGCTGGATTAATAGCGTCATGCGCTGTGTTTCCTCAGTCCGGTACTCAGTGAGAGTGAATGGAGAACTAACATAATGTTTTATACCTACTAGAGGGTTAAGGCAGGGGGATCCTATCAGTCCTTATCTGTTTTTACTCTGTGCGGAAGGGCTCTCTTGCTTATTGAAGAAGGAGGAAGAAGCAAGTCTTCTAAAGGGGGTGAGAAATGGTGTCTCGGGACCAGCTATATCACATTTGCTTTTTGCGGATGACAGTATTTTCTTTACACGTGCTGATGATAGGTGTGTTGATGCCCTGAAATCTGTTTTGCAGATATATAGTCAAGGATCAGGCCAAAAGATCAATCGGCAAAAATCATCCTTGTTTTTTGGTCACCATTGCCCTGCTCAAATTAAACAAAAGGTAATGGACTCTCTAAATGTGCATAATGAAGCTCTTCAATCCACTTATCTGGGTATGCCAACCTATGTGGGCCAATCAAAATGAGTGCTTTTAACTTTATTTCAGAAAACATGTGGAAACGTATCCAGGGCTGGTGTGATAGGCCTTTGTCCAGGGCAGGTAAGGAGATTATGTTGAAATCTGTTGCACAGGCTATTCCTATTTATGTCATGAGTTGTTTTCAACTCCCTGATGGTATTTGTGAAAAAATGAGAACTATAATTTCGATCCATTGGTGGGGCTTTGAGGGAGGAAAAAAGAAAATGCATTGGAGATCTTGGGACTGTCTGACAACTCCAAAATTCCTAGGGGGAATGGGCTTTAGAGATATGAAGCTTTTTAATCAAGCAATGCTCGGGCGCCAATGTTGGCGGTTATTGACTGAACCTGATTCTTTGTGTGCAAGGGTCCTTAAAGGGAGATATTTTCCAAATTGCTCCTTCATAGACGCTGGTCCAACAAGATCGAGCTCCTTTACATGGCGAAGCTTAATGTTTGGGAAGAGACTCCTGGAACGTGGTATCTTTTGGCGAGTTGGTAGCGGCGAGGAAATTAGAATCACAAAAGATAATTGGGTTCCTGATACACATCATGTCCATCCTATTGTGTATATACCTGACGATCTTAGGGTGAAATCTTTGATTGATGAGCCATCCAGACAATGGAATAAAGAGCTAGTACGTTTATGCTTTAAGCCTGATGATGCTGAACATATTCTAAGTATTCCTCTCAGCCATAACCGGGTCTTTGATTGTGTTTCATGGCCACTCACAAAGACAGGCTTATATACTGTGAAATCAGCTTATATCATGGCGAAGACTGATGCTGTACATCTAAATGCTAGTGCCAATGGTAAAGGAGAATAATCAAATCAGGTATGTTTTGCAAAAGAGTGGAAGTGGCTATGGAGTATCAAGGCGCCACCCAAAATGAAAGTGGTGTTGTGGCGATTAGCACATGACTGTCTTCCAACGGGACAACAGCTAAGGAGGAGAAATATCCAGGCGTTTGATCTTTGTTGTCATTGTGGGAGAGAGGAGACTACGGAACATTGCTTCCTCTCTTGTCAATATGTGGCTGAAATATGGAGAGAATTGAAGAAAAGATGTGGCCTGAAGAGAATGATCAAATATTATGTGACGCCCAAGCAATGGATCTTTCAGATTTTGTCTGGTTGTACTGAGGTGGAAGCAACTATTCTAGTCATAGCCGTTTGGCATATTTGGGAGGCCAGGAATGCAGTGCGAAATGGGGAAACTGAATTGCATCCTCATTGTATAGTCGAAAAGACTTTGGCATATGTGGATATGGTAACGATGCATCTGTATAGCCCTGCTGTGCCCAACATGTGTGCTTCTCCTAGGCCTAAAAGATGGGAACCACCACCGAGGGGTTGGGTGATGGTTAATGTTGATGCAGCAATGTTTCAGAAAGCTAATCACATGGGTTTGGGCATTGTGGTCAGAGACCATAGAGGTGACTTCTTGGCTGCTTGTAGACAGGGCATTGACAAAATCACTGACCCAGGTTTGGCTGAAGCTATTGCTGTCAGGAGGGCAGTTAATTTTGTTTTGGAACTAAATTATGAATGTGCTATAATTGCATCTGACTGTCTGACGCTGATCCAGAAGCTCCAATGTAAATCCATGGACCGCTCCAACACGGGAATCATCACTGAAGACATTAGGAAGGCGGTGTGTGGTTCTACTGTTGCTTTCTCTTTTGTTCATGTAAACAGATGCTGTAACGAGGTAGCACATGTTCTAGCAAGATCAGCGAATCAATTATGTGAGTCCGTCTGGTTCCATGTTGCTCCAGAGTTTTTCTGGCAAACTCTTTGTAAAGACGTTTCGGTCTAATGAATGTTACCTCTTACACTCAAAAAACTAGCTGCTGGCCTACATGCTGATGTTGATGTGCCTTCATTGCCTGTAACGATTGGTCCAATAAACAACTGACGCTGAGGACCATATTCACATCACTTGAACACCCAATACACTGAATGAAGACTGTCCTGCTACTTGCTGTAGTGTCGCCAGCGCCCCCTCCCTTTTATTTGCAGTCGGATCCGCGGGTGAAGGAGAACGATGGCAATGGCTACCTTCCAAAAATCCAAAGACTTGACTTTGTTTGGCAATCGGGTGATCGAAGGAGAACGATGGCAATGGTTACCTTCAAAAAAAAAAAAATCCAAACTTGACTTAATGACTTTGTGAGGCAATGGCGTAAGGCGTGCAGTGCACATATGGCTGTCTAGTGTCACTGCACCAGTACAGGGCCCTCGTCGAGTCAGCACGTCCCATCCAAGAGTTGCACTGTTGAAAATATAGATGAGGGGATAGATAAGCCTCAACCTAATGCTGTCATTTACATGGACTAGCCTCGGTCTACAATAACTATTTTTAAATTATACTCAGCACTTGGGTACAAAGTGTTCCACGCAAGCACACGTGAGACTATATAGGGCTCCCGGAGCTCAACATGCTCTGCGACTTTCAGCAAAAAAAAAAAAACTGCAAATGTTGCTTAGCCTGAAAATTTTGGATGTAATTATGTATCCATCTCTATTTTTTGTTGATTATTTTACATGCACGTTTTATGAGTAATTTAGCATTCAGTATGAGCGTGTCTATGTCCAAAAACACCTCGTAGGCCATTTTAAACTGAGCATGCATAGCGCAAAATAAGTGTTATAGCTGCACTTCTATACACAGTGGAGTTTGAAAATAGACGGTTTGATGACTCAGCCTCAACCGAACACTCGCTTCATATTGTCAGGGGTGATGACGATTGGACCATTCAAACCTAAGGAGAGCTTCAAACAACGAAGTAATGGCGTGCAGGTTCACACAAAGGAATACAGCGGGTACTAGGTGGATCTGAAGCCGTGGCCAATGGAGCACTAGGTGCAGGCAGGCAAGGAACAAGAACAGCCTTAAGCATCTGTCTGTCGATCGGCTAGCATCACCGCGTACCGGCCGGTCGGATCAAGTAAATGGGTTTATTTCATTTTTGGAAAACGAATTAAAACTTGGACTAGCATCTGTTCAGCATCTCTCTCGCATCATGCATGCAGGGCGCTGGCACGGCATGGCGCGCGCGTGCAGCTTATATATTCAGACGAGGATGAATTATCGGGTTACGTTGATGGAGCTTGATTCATTAGAAGCGCAGGTGGGTCCCTCTGCGCAAGGACCTCTGAGTGGATTTTGACATTTTAAACAGGGTTTTAACTGCTTAAGCGATGTTTTATTTAATTTTGTTGTTTATGGTCTAAACTACATGCATACGCAGGGCCATGCCGGCAAAATACGGGGCTATGTACCAAACTTTAAAATAGGGCATATTTTTCTAGAAAAAAATAAAATGACATAATGATGTATAAGTTATAATGTTTTGATCCCCTGAGCAAGCAGCCATGGGCCCTAGAACTTGGTTCACGCGCTGCACGCACCTTGCTGATTGACGAGCTCTAATGGATAGACACAGACTCACAGAGAGTGTTCGTGTGCACTGGCGTGGCGCGGTGCAACGCACCACAAGCCTCGCTGGCCTGCCTTCCTACGCTTTGATGCGTGAGAGCACAAATTTTGCGTTTTAACTCCCCGACTAAAGAAATTGCAAAGATAATCCCTCTCTAAAAACGTGACCCTTTTTGCGGCGCTACAAGTAGCACTGTACTGCGGCGCCACGCAGACTGGTGCCGCGGGCTTCTATCTTTGAAAAATCGTAGCTCTCGACGAGATCTACAACTTTGTAGATTGGAGTTTTTTCTTTTAAGGTTGTTTATATACTAAAAAAATTATTTTATTTTTAAACTGTTTTGTACGCGGTCTGTCTTAGAAAAAACAAATTATTCGAGTATATAAACAATCTCAAATGAAAAAACCGTAAACGACAAAGTTGTAGATCTTATTAAGGCCTACAATTTTTATACAAATATTATCTCAATCCGACGTTATATAAAAAAGATCATTTATTTTACGTGTTCTTTGTTTTTGAAAAAATATATCTTTTAAATGTGACATCGGATATAGATAATCTTTATATTATAATTATAGATCTCGATGAAATCTCGGTTATGACTATAAAATTATGCTAGAAGTAAATTAATTTTTTTCACAATATTATTTAGGCCATGTTTGGAATAAAGAAATCCAAATCAATAGATTGGAAAAAACATAGGAACGGAATAGAGCGAAAAGCAGAAAACTACGGGAATACAAAACATAGGAATTGAAATTCTAGGCCATTTGGATCGCAGGAATTCATAATACAGGAAATATGCAAACTGTTTACATTATATTTGGTAATTATTTTAAACTAAAAGCTAGGACCCATCTCCGTGTAGGCCAATAGCAGAACTAAATCGTACAGCAGTTGCTTTGCTTGTGGGAGTTGCCTCGGGCACACGCGAAGAAAAAGAAAACAAGAGATTGACTTGTATGTTTTGATTCCTATGAAATGGCTTGCTTTCTACAGGATTCCAGAAGAAAGGAATCGACGATTCCTTCATTCCAAAGGTTCAAGCCGATATCTTTTCCTCCGTTCCAAATTCCTACGGCTTTTCTCTAGTTTTCCTATGATCCAAATACGTCTTTAAATGAGAATGAAGAGGGTAAGTGATGCTACCTCTAAACTTTTTTATTTTACGCATAGTGGTACAAATTTGCACTATTACACGTCAAATAAAAACAAACAGAGACAATATTTTTATCATCATTAACCTTATCGATTGTTGTGATAGAAATGGAACGAATATTAGTGCCAAGTTCGCTCGAGGACCATGGAAAATACCTAGCCGGTCTTGTTGAGATGGTAGGAAACAAAGGCTTCTCAAAAATATTAATATAGCTTAACGATCCTCTCGCAAAGAAGATGAAACTAAAAACTGGATGCGAGCGTGTGGAGATTTAAGGATTATATTTACAAATTGCACTGCGCATACACATTTACTTACAATCTAATCTAATGGGTCAACAATTTATTCGGTGCACAATCGAAGGTGAGTGATGCTGGAAAAAAATAAATATCATCCTACTAAAATGTATTATAAAAAAATGACTACCTTTATTTCCAACATTATATTTAAAAGATATATTTTTTCAAAAATAAAAAGTATGCAAAATAAATGAGTTTTTTTATATGACGTCGGATTGAGATAGTGTTTGTACAAAAATTGTAAGCCTTGACGAGATCTACAACTTTGTAGTTTACTGTTTTTTCTTTTGAGATTAGATACTCGAATAATTTGTTTTTTTTCTAAGACAGACAGCGTACAATGCAGTTCAAAAATAAAATAATTTTTTTAGTATCTAAACGACCTCAAATGAAAAAACTCAAAACTACAAGTAGATCTCATCAAGTGCTACAATTTTTATATAAGGATCATCTTAATCCGACGTCATATGAAAAAAATACGATTTTTCAAAGACAGAAGCCTGCGGCGCCAGTCTGCGTGGCGCCGCAACACAGTGCTGCGGCGACATGAACAGTGGCGCCGCAAGATTTTGACTAAAAAATAACGTGTCAGACTACTGTAGAACACCCTGTTCGGCTCCTACGTGGCTGATATTGCGGCGCCATCACCTGTGGCGCCGCAACGTTTTATTGCGGCCCACGACCCGTGGCGCCACAAAAAAAAGTCATGCTGTGCAAATAGTTTCAGAGAGAGATCATTCTTGCAATTTCTTTAAGCAGGGATCAAAATGCAAAAAAAAAATGCGCGTGAGACGGAGGGCTCCCGAAGCGTTGAGCGGCATGGCGGTGCGTTGTTGCAACGTGGTTGCAAAGTGGTCTGGTAAAGAAGGGAACCTCACCACTCCACGGTGGTGCTCGTAAAAAAACTTGCCCTGTGGGGGATGAACCGTCCCGCACAGTTTTGCAATTAAGGTAGAAAGCAACCAATCTTAATCGGTTTAGAAAATCTTCCGAACCCTGTGGCCTGCTGGCGAGAGGGGTTTTGTCAACAACCCTGTTTAAATTTGTTCCTATAGAGAGTCGAATTCAGAATCACAAGAGTGCAATGAGGTGGTACAACCACTAGGCTATAAGCTTGTATGTTCAATGCAACTTGTAACTAGACCAGGCTGCTGTGCGTTGTATTTAGGGATATAAGCAGATCAGCTAGAAAGTCTAGGGGCAAGTGATGTGGAATATGGTTCCCAATGTTCCGAGAGGTATGGATAAGTCGGTTTATGGGTGGAGAACTCGACGTTGGTGATGAAGGCTCCGAGCAATCGATCGAATCCTTGCAATCACTGCACCACTGCTCTGATGTTTATCGACCGCGTGACGCGCACAATCGACTTCGCCAAGAAGGCTATCGTTCTTGCAATGCAACCGAAAGAACACGAGCAAGAACGAGGAATAAACACAATCAAGATTAATCTTGTGCACAAATTAGGGTTTCAAAAACCGATGATGGCGACATTGTTCACGACAGACTAATCTAAGCAAAACCCCCATCTAATCTAATGACGGCTATACAATATACAACAGGTGGTGGCTAAGGAGGTGGCCGAGCAACCCTAGGGCGCAGAAGGCCTACCGGTCCAAAAACCGGTGTCGCAGCACCCTGGCAGATTCTGGACGTCAACTTGCGACGCGATTTTCCGTCGACTGGTATATTATTTTGGTATGGGTCAACCTGGGTTGGAAAGTTTATCTCTTTAGCTTTCCGTCGATACGTAGAACATCTAAAACGGAGCCCGTACGTGGCCTGGGCGTCCGTTTTCGTGAGACCTGCTCTTGCAGTCCGAACCGGCCTTGCAAATAAATCGGACCTCAACTCGGATTGGGCTTCAAACTTCATCTTGTCTTGGGTATTGGTCATATGCTTATTGGACATGTTCTCATTAGCAAGTCGTTTTCTAGAGAACATTGCAGACATCGGCTAGAAAATGATTTACCGCTAGGTCTTCAACGGACCGCTTGCATCTCTAGTTGTATTTTTCGACAAGAGCTCCTCCAAGGCCAAGACCAGAACAGGACACAAGAGGGCGTGCGCGACATGCATTAACGGCAAATAAGCCTTAGCAGGAATGAATAGAGTAAATTCCTTCTATATCACTGGAAATTATACCCATCTTTTCTTGCCACTGGAAATTATGGCCTCCCTTCAGTGCCATCAAGTTCTTATTTCTCATCCCCTTTGTGTCATTCCGTTAGCTATAAGAGAGTTAGAAACTTAGAGCTGAGACTAACATGCGGGCCAAGGCGAGATGCGCCGTTAATGGCCGTTGTGTGAGGGGCACAGCGGCACAGTAAGTGCCGATGCCGGCGCAGCACAGTGGCAGCCCGAGGCGTGCTCCACAGCGGCACGGGACGCAAAGGCCAGCAGCCGGCCACGCGCCACCCAGACGGGCACGCCCGCACGAGCCACGGTGGCAAGAGGCACGCGGGCGATGGGTCCACGGCATCTAGAGGCACACCGGAGCAGAGCGCCTGCCCGGAGTGCGCCCCAGCCATGCGGGGAGGGCCGGTGTGGTGCAGGAGGGTGAGCAGGCGGTGGCGTGGCATGGGAGGGCGAGCAACACGCAAGAGAAGACGACTCTGGGGGTGTTCTCCGCTTGATACTGACACTGATGCCGATTGCAACGAAGGGAATGAAAAAGAATTGCTACTAACGAGCGATGGCAATGAAGAGCACAAAAATTGTAAATCCATGGTATCGAAAGAAACGCTGTATTTTCGATGACATAAAAGGGGTGGTATAAGTTTGGATGGCATAGAAGGGATTTACTCATGAATATAAAGCCATCCTAAAATGCAGTGAGTAATGAAAGGTTTACCTCAGTTCTTATTGTAGGTGTAAAGCTGAGTTTAGTAGCTTACTTATCTTCCTATTTATATTAAAACTGCATACACCGTGCATCTGTAGTGTTGTTATGTATGTTCGTATGCACGGCCTGAGGCAATAATTTGTAAAGTATTATGGGGCGCGCCGCGTGATGCAGCTTCATATTCTCGTGAAGCACGCACAGGCACAGCATAAGAAAGACGGAAATACGTACCCCACGCATCCATCCAATCCAATGCAAACGATTAGTGTCGTGCAGCAGCCCGAATAATGCTTGCGGTTGCATTGGCCCGGTCTTACGGTTGCTGGCCCATCTGAGTCACACTTGTCGGCTGGCTGGAGCGCATCTCATGTCTGGATCGATCGATTGGGTCCGCGCGAGCTTTGAGATTTGCCCAGTTGACAGGACAGCTAGCGCTGTGGTTGAGCAGCGCCGGCCGGCGGGCGGCGGCGGAACAAGCGGCGACGTGGGCCATTTCGCGGACGCCAGGAAAGCTCCTCCAAACGCTTGCTCGATCTGCGGCGGCAAACAAAGGAGGCTGGCAGGTATGAATTGTCGGTATTTTTTCTTGGTTCGAACTTGGAAGTTGGAACCGGATCGGGATGAGGGACAGGGCGTTGACATATCGGAATTTTTGTTGGATCCTACTTACCAGTCACAGACTCACAGTACCATATAGTACTATGTCTAGTGAATTTATGAGGTTTCGTCTCGCCTCACCACTCGCAGAGAGAAGCGGGCATGGACCTCGTCGTCGGTGCCTCGAACGACGCCGTGAAGATTCTGGTGAGCAAGCTCGGCAGCCTCCTCGCGCAGGAGTACACCCTGATCCGTGGCGTGCGCGATGACATCCAGTACATCAACGACGAGCTGGCCAGCATGCAGGCCTTCCTCACCAAGCTCAAGCGGGCGCCCAGTGACCACGACGAGCAGCGGCAGGACTGGATGAAGCAGGTGCGGGAGGTCGCCTACGACATCGAGGACGGCGTCGACCAAGCCGTCCACCGCCTCGACAGCGAGCCACGCGGAAGTGGCATGTTAATGCAAGTCCGGCGCGCCTGGTACCTGATCACCACGCTCTATGGGCGCCGCTGCATCGCTACAGAGATCGGTAACCTCACGGTCCGGGCGCAGCATGTCAGCGAGCAGCGGACAAGGTACGGCGTAGAAAACCTTGGAGAATTGGAAGCTTCTGCCGGAGCCGAGGCGAAGGCTCCCCGGGACCGCCCAGCGCCTCCTCCTCAGCTCATTGGCACCATGGCTCCTGTGGGCATAGAGGCCGCCATGGAGAAGCTCAAGCCGTGGTTTGACGATGATGGTACACAGCTTAAATTCCTCGCTATTTTCGGATTTGGCGGCCTTGGCAAGACCACGCTCGCCATGGCGCTGTACCGGGAGTTTGGAGACAAATTCACTCTTAGAGCATCTGTGCTCGCATCACAAAAGTTCCATCTGCAGACTGTTCTAAGAAGCATTATCAAGGAGCTACATGAGAAGATGTCCATTGCATCCAAGAATTACCTCGACGGGATTGAGGAAAGGGGAGAACAACAACTCAAAAATAAACTCCACGAGCATCTACAAGAGACGAAGTACGGTACATTTTTGCCCATTTATTTATTTATTTGTTGCTCGGAACCAATTTTGGCTTTCCAAATTCCTATTGCATCATACTTTAAAAGGTTAAATAAGCTCGATTCAACAGCATTTATTTTCCCAATCGCACCGAAGATGTAGATAATTATTTTACTCTGAGAAATTTTACTGTAATTAAATATATAAACGTTCTTTGAACTGAATTTGATGTTGGAGGGCATTTTGTCATCCAAGTTAATTATAGCACAGTTGTGGCATACTAACCCATTACTAATCATGTAGAGAGCGTACGTGTTGGAGGACAATTGCTCCTACAAAACTTATCATTTTCTCTTTGATGTTTGGAATAGGTACCTTATATTAATTGATGACATTTGGTCTGTATCGGCATGGGAAAGTATACGAGACTCTTTTACCAATAACGGGAAGGGGGGAAGAATAGTGGTGACGACAAGGTTCAGATCCGTAGCTGAAGCCTGCCGCCGTCAACAACACGGTGATATCTATAAGCACGAGCCACTCCTTGAAGAAGGCTCCTGTAAATTGTTCCAACAAGTTTTCTCCAGTACTGGTTATGAGGTTTCCCCTTCTAAGCCCGATGGTGAGAGTATCATGAAGATATGTGGAGGGCTTCCATTGGCAATACTTGTAGTAGCGGGGTTTGTGGCTAGTAAACTTAAACCAGATAAAATTGACAAGAAGGAAGTTCATGATCATCTGCATAATCTGGACACGGGTTTGAGCCAAGAGTTGGAGAATAACCTCACCACGGAAGGAGTCGCTCACATTCTGAGCTACTGCTACGATCGTTTGCCAGCTGATCTCAAGACCTGCTTGCTGTACTTGAGCATGTTTCCCAAGGGCTGCTTGATCAATAGAAAGCGCCTCGTCAGAAGATGGATAGCCGAAGGGTTCATTTCCGAGAAGCATGGGAAGACTATTGAGGAAGTCGCGGAGGACTGCTTCAATTAACTCATTGCCAGGAACCTGGTCCGTGCAGTCAACAACAGCAGCAACGGCAAGGTGAAGAGCTGCCAGATTCATGACATGGTTCTCGAGTACATTGTTGCCAAGTCAAGTGATGAGAATTTCATAACCATAGTCGGTGGTCACTGGCAGACGCCATTTCCCACCTACAAGGTGAGGCGACTGTCCATCCACAAGAGTGACCGGAAAGAGAAGGACACTGTGGAGAGGATGAAGTTATCCCATGTCCGTTCCTTAACAGCGTTGGGGAGCTTCAGGGCACTTCATTCCACTTTGCTCAAATTTCAGATACTGCAGGTGCTAGATCTTGAAGGTTGCAAGGATCTGTCCTCCAATCATCTGAAGAAGATATGCGAGATGCATCAGTTGAAGTACCTAAGCCTGCGCCAGACGGACATTGAGAGGATCCCAAAGAAGATCGGCAGACTGGAATATTTGGAGGTACTTGACATAAGAGAGACGAATGTGAAAAAATGTCCGGCGTCAGTTGAGAGGCTTCAAAGAATGACACACCTACTAGCTGGCGACAAGAGGAAGCGGATTGCATTGAAGTTGATAGTAGAGATCACAAAAATGACTGTTCTCCAGGCACTATGTGGAGTCAACGTCTGCTGCGGATTGGCACTAAAAGCCTTGGAGAACCTCACCAACCTCAAGAAGTTAACCGTTTACAAAGTTGAAGGCTTCATCGACGGTGACAACCAGTTGCTGCTGTCTGCCATCGAACATCTGAGCAGTTGCTCTCTCAAGTTTCTTGCCATCGATGATGACTTCACTGGCTTCCTTGACAGCTCACTCAAAGATTCGCAAGCACCCCCGGAGCACCTGCACACCCTCGGTCTCTCCGGCATGTTGTCTCAAATGCCCAAGTGGATTGAGAGCATGCACAACCTTGAGAAGCTAACAGTATCGTTAACTTCACTCACGACAAAAGGCCTGGTGGCACTCTCTGGGCTGCCGGAGCTGTTCTCTCTCATTTTCTCACTCGACTCAACCAAGATCAACACAAATGTTCTCAAGATTCTGCATGATAATACACACAAGTCAGGTGGGAAGATCTTTGTGCCAGCTGGGGGATTCGGAAAGCTCAAACTGCTACGCTTTGCGGCACCTGTACTGCCACCTCTGAGCTTCCAGGAAGGGGCAATGCCGGAGCTTCAGAGGATTGAGCTGAGGTTCAGAATGGTGGAGGGTGTCTACGGCCTGGAAAATCTTGCAAGTATCCGACAGGTGGTCCTAATTGTCAGCAATAAGGCGCCTGAAGATGCCAAAGCAAAGGCGACCCAGGTCAAGGAATTAGCAAGCATGATTGATGAGAAGGTTAATGTGGTTCTCGACGAGTACAACGAATCAGCAGAATAATTATCATGTCATAATGCGCAGCGTGCCTTTGGCCTCGAGCATTGGCGTTGTTGCAGCACACTGAAGACCAGAAGAATGAAGTAATAGAGATGTGCAAACAATTGGAGCTATGTACTTCACAGTTTCGTTCCTCTTATAAATGGATGAGCTTTTGCTTTCCGAATTGGACTTTAGTTTTGCATTTCTTGTGTGTGTACCGCAACATGCGTGATCCTTACTGTCATTGCCGCATATTACTATTACTTACTTCTCCATTCTTCTATGACTGTCACATAGTGTGTTAGCTCCTCTGTTTACTCTTTGCCATTTGCACTGTTGTCTGCAACTTCATTTTGTATTTGTGTTTGCAATAAGCTGTAGGGCTTGTGTGGAAATCAGGAGTTTCTTCCGATTCCTATGGAAGTTGGACTGTTCCACATGGGACCAATTCAAATGAAGAATTATTTATGTGTGTTCTTCATTGTCATGTGGATTTGCATGTAAATTTGATGTACAATGCAAGACATGGTGTCAGTTTTGGGCTTCTAGAGCACCCAGTGACCCAGTTTTGCAACGTGCATATCACAGTACACCATATTATAAGACCCCTGGAGAAAGGACCGGAGGGTATACATCAAATAAAAAAAAGAAAGAATCGATGGGAGAAGAAAAAACAATGTCATGATTCCAACTTCTCATTGTGTACAAATTTTTCAAGCTGCAAAAAAGTCTAACAATAAATACACCACCAAATAGCTAAAGATCTGGGGCAACTGAATGGGAAAAAGTACCTCCTGTTTCTGTTGGGGCCCTCAATTGTAACCTAAGAACAAGTCACATGCATGGCGAAGATTAACACAAAATAATTTGAAAATTAGTGCAATAATAATTGCAGGATTGAAGCACAATCAATATGGTCGATGTTTAAATGCAGGCAAGGGTATAGATTATAGACATGTCATCGTTGTCAATAGCCAACAGATCAATACAGGCTACAATGCTGCTGGTCTTTAGCCACAATGAGCAGGCACTTCAATTCAAAATTCAAACATGCACCACCCATTAGTATACAAAGGGCATGACTGGTGTGTAAGCAAAACAATGACAAAAAAAAAATCAGTAAAATAATTGACATCTGCAATACTCCCAAACTGGTCACATTATGATAATTGACATCAAATGTGCAGATTCCTAAAATAACTCGAAATTGCACGCACCAAAGAAGTATATTTCAAAATTCAACTAGAAAACAACCCAAATTATGGTAAATAACCTCAAATTTGCCTGAATGGCTGTTCGTCCTAGTCATATTCATTGCATCCTGACCACCTACTAGAACCATCTAGAAACAGAAATAGGAACCTTTATGTGTCTAAAAATGGAATATATGCGTACATAAATTCAAATATAATAAATAGTCTTCTCCTGTTGTAAATACCCAAAAAAATGCAACACTTGACTATACTAAATTGATTATACATAATCAAAGCCTTCAATCATAATTTCTTGATACATAAAAATGCATTTTATCAGGAAAAAAACTATTTTGCATTGTCTGCTCTACGAAATGACATTTATACAAATCCGAAGCAACTTCAAAACTAGAGATTCATCAGAAAGCTCGTCATAATGTACACCGTAATACAAGGCCATAGGTAACTCCATCTCAATCATTACACATTTTTCAGAGGAATACACATATAGGCATTTATGAGCATTTAGGCATTTAGCATGCAGCATGAACAGGGAATTTAAGATATAAACACATGTGAAGAAAAAACATTGTGTACAAATAAGAAATACAATAAAGTCGTCACAAATACACCATAAACCCTTCCAGCACAATATTACAAGGGCAACTTCTTATAGCATGAACCAAGAGCAAGTAATTTAAGATAAGCAATATTTAATTGAAAGAAACTGTGTATATATAAATAAAAACGTAACTAGGAAGTTAGGACTTAGGAACATACAGTATCATGTGCAGGAGAGGGATAGGAGAGATATCAACAGAAGTCAAGATTGCTCGTTGACATACACCTTATCGGGTTAGCATTCTTGTATCTCATAGATAGGGAGGTAACATTGGATGTCAGGGAAATCAATAGAAAGGCAATACAAATCATGAACAAGTTATAATAATCACGTAAACAGATTACCACCTTATCAGATCTATCCAAGGATTTTGTGATGAAACGAGACTAATCTGAAGATTTTGGCAGTGATGTAATCATCTTCAGATGCCCAGATTCCTTATGACTCTTTCAGCAGTTCTCAAGTCCACGTAACCTATGGCAACAAGCCAACGACCAATTTGGTGGAGTTTGAAGCACCCAGAAACTTGGTACCCAATTTGTCGCTAGCCTAGTCCCCGGATGAGAATGGTAGCGTACTCACCGGTAGTGGCGATGGTCCGCTCAGCAGCCCCAACCCAAGGAAGCCGGCCCCCTTGATCCTCGCGCAGATGCCGGTAATCAGCATTCAGCAGTGCCGACTCCCCTCATATCTCTGCAGTCACCACATCACGGACCGGTAAACGAAGCGCGCGGCGCCTCGTGCCCCGTCCTGGCCTCCCAGAGAGCTTGGCGGCCGGGTCGGCAGAGCACGCCCCCCACCTCCCGGCCGCGGAAACCATACGACGCCGTTGCGGCCGCAGGAGGCCGGCCCCCCAAGCGCCGCGGTGGGAACGTGAGCTGCTGGGGCTCGTGACCCTTCGTGGGCCCGAGGGGCAGGATGCGGTGGAAAGGGAGGAGACTTTTTGGCCTGGCCCGCTGGAGTTAAAGTTGGGCGGGGCTCGTTCCGAGTCCCACCGATCACTGCGACCGTCTCTCTGATGATCCGGCAGCTGACCACATCGTCCTCAATGCATTGGCGCTCACTTCCTCCGCATGCACACCACACTATGCGGTAAGCACCTCCAGCTCGACGCCGGCATCGTCCTGCTCCTGCCAACCGAAAGCATGCCGACAACTCCATGGCCTGAAGCTCGCCGCCGGCCGGGTGTCGCCACTGTTTTCGAGGGCCTGCTAGAGTGCTAGGTGCTAGCACCACCATCCTCGATAGTCGATACCACTGCGTGATCATGCTTCTGCATTCAAGCATGACTTGCGACTCTTTTGATGACATGTACGTAACGTACCAAGGGTGATTTTGTCAACCTTAAACTCTATTACAATCTGCAAGGATCCAAACAGGGATTAAAAATTGGAAGACGCTAGATGTGCTCAGCTTCGAAAATTCCAAAAGCTAAAGAGTATAAGCTACTGTAAGCTGAGTTGTTTGGATCTAAAGCCAATTTTTAAAAGTTGGAGTCTTGAATCTAGTTGGATCCAAACGACCTTACTCCCTCTGTTTCAAATTACAACGGGTTCTAGGATTTGGATATATTTATACAATAATTGTCATATGTAGTTTGTATCTGTGTCTAGATCCTTCAAAATCCATAGAAATACTATGTTCAGAGTGTCAATATGGTCTTTTTAGGATAGATTAATGCTAATGTTAATTGGCGCACGTGTCCCATTCAATGGTACAGTAAATATTGCCATGCAGAAATTGATTGTACATATAAAATAGATAGATTGGCACTCTTTGTGAAAAGTTATAAAATATTAAATTGACACTCTTCATTGAATGGAGGTAGTATATATCGATGAAGAAAATGGCAACCAAAACCTATTGCAATTTGAACACAAAGGGAGGTACACTACGCGTTGCCTCGCTTCGGTCGCACCGTTATGGGGGTGGCCAACTGGCCATTAAATAAAATACGGAGCCTAACTTCCGGTCTTGGTCCACAGCAGCAACCGGTTAATAACGACTACAAAACATTTTGACCTAAACACATACTCCCTCCGTCCTAATTTATAGGTCGTTTGATTTTTTTGGCACCAAGTTTGATCGGCTCGTCTTATTCAAAATATTTGTGAAAATGTAGAAAAATTCAATTCATAGTTAAAGTATATTATATATTAAATTAAATCACAATGAAAAAAATGATAATTTTGAAATTTTTTGAATAGCGTCAAAAAAAATCAAACGACCTATAAATTGGGACGGAGGAAGTATATGAAACTCACATCAGTAATGACTGTAGAGAGAATAGGAAGGCAAGTAATTTTGATTACTTGTAGAGATGCTAAATTTATTTAAAAACTTCTAATCTAATTATATGTCTAACATTCTTACCTGTGCCAAGCATAGGTTGGTGGACTATTTATACAGCTAATCCAAATAAGTTGGATTAATGTGGAACAAGCTACCTAAGGAAACGTGTTATTAATGGCCAGATGCATACATGAGCACGCATCGCCACACCAGTTTGGGACTGAAAAGCATTTGCGCGGGGTACCTATGTCTCGACCAAAACCTTAAGGATTATGCGAACTGAAGTGCAAACTACGGCGTCAGCAATGCAAGTTGCAAGGTATGTGCGCTGGCAATTCGTTGCTGAAACCCGCGCGCGCACGCCATCCCAGTTGCTGCAAATTCCATTCCTACATCTGCTTGCATTCTGTCGCCGGTCGGGGCCCACTCCATTTCGTTCCTTGCCACAATATCACGCCATCACCATCCGGTATTAGTCTTTCCTCTCCATGTAGCAACCAGCAAAAGCTCAACGCACCAGCGTCATCTCATCTCGACGGCGGCCGACGGCACTAGTTAGGTCGAGGCGAGGCGACGATGGACCTCATCGTCGGCGCCTCGAACGACGCCGTGAGCTCGCTGGTGAGCAAGCTCGGGAGTCTCCTGGCTCAGGAGTACACCCTGATCGGAGGCCTCAGCGACGACATCCAGTACATCAACGACGAGCTGGCCAGCATGCAGGCCTTCCTCAACAGGCTTCAGCAGGAGGCCAAGCACGACGAGCAGCAGCTGGGTTGGATGAAGCAGGTCCGGGAGGTCTCCTACGACATCGAGGACTGCGTCGACAACGTTGGCCACCGACTCAGCCGCGAGCCCCGCGGCAGCGGCAAGCTCGCCTCCCTCAAGCGGGCGTGGTACCTCCTCACCACGCTGTACGCGCGCCACTGCATCGCCACCGACATCGGCAACCTCAAGGCCCGGGCGCAGCACGTCAGCGAGCGGCGCACCAGGTACGGCGTCGAGAACCCGGCGAAACCGGTCAGCTGCTCGGAGGGAGCAGCGAACGCCCCCGTCGACCGCGCGGTGCCGCCGCCTCAGCTCATTGGCACCGTGGCGCCCGTGGGCATCGAGGGCGACATGAAGGCCCTCGAGCCATGGTTCAAGGGCCCGGAGGCGAAGCAAGCGAGCACCGTGAGGCTCCTCGCCATTGTAGGGTTTGGTGGCCTTGGTAAGACCACCCTTGCCAGGGCGCTGTACCGCAAGTTTGGGGACGAGTTCGACTGCAGAGCATTCGTGCTCGCGTCGCAGAAGTTCCACCTCCAGACCGTTCTGAGAGGCCTTATCAGGCAGTTTCACGAGCAGCAAGCTGGTGCTTCCAAGAACGACATCGAAGGGATTGAGGAAAAGGGACAAGATGAACTAAAACACCAGCTTGTTCGTCTTCTACAGGAGAAGAGGTACTCTACGGAACCCTTTCCTTTTTCTTTGAGGTTTGACGGTTATGTCCTTACTTTGGGATCTAATAGTGATTTTGCCTTATTTTTTACCTTTGTGAATTTATCTTTGTGTTTTTATATCGAAGACTGCCATGCATATACAAATTTGCTCCTCCTGTTTTATTTTTTTAGTATATAGGTTTGTGATTATAACCTGTTTTGGCATAAAGTGTACGCGTGTGTGTGACAAAGATAGCTTCCAAGGGGCAGCAACGGATTGATCGGCAGAATACGTGTACACTCGATCTTTCCGGTACTGATGATGTAGACATGTAGTACGGTTATCCATCGACGTGTTGGCTCATGGCTCAGCAATTACAACGAAAGGAACAGAAGAGACAGAGTGACCTCAGTCACCAGACACCAGGGCGAGCGTGGCACATACTCTTCTGGTGGGCAGGGCCAGGTGTCGGCCTTGGCACTGCCGCCTCAGGCTATAGATGGCCAAATGGGCCGTGCAAAGTGGGCCAGCCCGAAGCGCGGCACGGTCCACAATGCCCAGGCACGGCCCGGCCCGACCATAACCGTACCCATGCCGGCCTGGCCCAGCCTTAGCGTTGTGCCTGGGCCGAGGCCAAGGCACGCAGTGCCGGCCTGACATGGCACCGTTACTGTTTTTTATTTTACGTATTTATATATGTATATATTTACCAATTATTGTGCTATAGATATAAATGAAGAAGATCTGGACTGGTCAGCAGAAGTGGGCGAGGGCTCTCCCGAGGTCTGTGGTTCGACTCCCCGGCATTGACAGCGGCGTAGAGCGGTCCCGCGAGTTGGCCGGCGCACATTTTAGGCCAAGGTTGGGTTTGCAAAGCTAGGAATATAATGCATCAACTAAATAATCCAGAGGACTTGTCATCGTCGATGCTTGCATCACAGTGGAGGTCAAGGATTGGTTCTTCGGGCTCCAGCTCGACAACCATCACACCTAGTTCTAGATCATTCTCCGGGACGGCGTCTACGAGCAACAAAACAAAACACACAGAGAAAAGATAATCATACATGCTCAAATATTTTGAAAAGGGTATAGCTAATTAGGGCATGGGTTTAGAAGAGTATAGGAAGAAGAATCGTCGAAAGCAGAGTTGAAACAGAGAAGTTATGGGGGTTTTGGGTTTTAGACTTTTGGGGGAGTTGGGGGGGGAGGGTTTCTAGACTTTTCCCCAAAGTTCAGCCTGTTCTGCTGGCCTGGCCTACTAGTAGTGCAGCCCAAATACCTTCTTCTCCCTCGTGCGTGGGCGTGATCGACTGGGCAGCCCAACGACACAGGGAAATGGCATTGGGCGTGGGTCCATTCGTTAGTGGTGGGTAAAGGGGACAACATTGGGAAACGGTGTGTCACTCGGGCCCATGTGGAAGTGGAAGAAGAGAAGAATGACATTGAGGGCGGAGACGATAATCGGGTTTAGGTTAGGCCAGACCAGCTAGTGGTGGCTCGGTAGCGGTTTGTCGGCGTTACGCCGATTGCAGCGGTGGGAGCTGGCCGATGCGGGGAAGGTGGATGTGCTGAACTTGTGGGTTGTATTGGGGTCGTGAGAGGTGGGGTGGTAAGTTTCGGCGGCGTGAGGACAAGGGGTGCCACCGGCAGCGTGATGGCGCGGTGGTGGGGTGAGGGGCTCTCATGGAACATTAGGCATTGAGAGACAGAAGTTGGGATTGCAATGATGTGGCAAGGTGGTTTTCAACCTTGGATTGAGGTGGGAAGAGGTGGGAGAGGGGGATTTAGGCGGAGAAGGAGAGAGGAGGGGAGGTTGCTAACGGTGGCGCTTTCTTAAAGCAAGGCGGCATCGTGGCCGCCGAGGGAGTGAGAGGCTCGGGTGGTCAAAGGAGAGGGGGCTTTGTGAACTGTGGTGTGAGGTGAACGGTGGGAAGTAGGGCGCTATTTATAGGAACAAAGAGGGGATGTAGCGCCAGTAGAAATTAGGCGGGCACATTGGTGGGGAGCGGCGACGGCAAAGTTATTGTGGGGATGTGGAGCCAGAGGTGGTCAGCGACAAGGGGGACTGGTGTTTGTGAGTGGGCGGCACACCAAGGAGCGAGAAGGGGGATGACAGGTGGGGTCCACCCATCGGCGAGACTAGCCGGTGGGGTCCACCTGTCTGTGGAAGGGAGAAGGGAGGAGCGGCAGTGGGCCGGCGGAAGTGGGCCAGGGATAGATGGAGGGGGCAGCCGGAGCGGAAAGAGAAATGGAGGGGGAGGGTGGCTGGCTAGGGGGAGGATGGCAGGCCGGCTCGATAGAGCGGGGGAGGGATTTATCCTTTTTCATATGAATTTCCGATTTTGGATTTTGGTGGGAATTTTTGGTAAGGATTTAAGAGGTATTTTTGGAGGGAAGAAAATTTAGGGTAGCCCCTTGAATTGTAGAGATTTTGGTGGATGCTCTTAGAGGGATTTGTAGAAGGTTGAAGATTTGATTTTAAAAATAAGTTACACCTACCCCTCGAGATTTTTACTTAACGGATTTTGGGGCGTTACGCCTACCCCTACTCAGAGGCCCTGTTGTCTACCTAGCTAGTCGAGTGGTGGGCTCTCGATACTCGGATGCAATGAATCTACTCTTTTTGGTGGAATGGAACATTCCTAGTCAAGAGTGGGCTCACTTGCCCTAGAAGCCAGAGAGCCCCCTGGTCGTGTGGAAGTCATGGCCATTCTTTTCTTTTTTTTGCTGACTTATCCCCGAACATGCATGAAATAACTACGGTACATCCCCTAATTCATGATTCCTTAATACTTTTTGCATTTATTCTATCAATATAAAAATGTTCTAAAGTTTATTAGCAAGAATGTTATAATGATTAATTTTAAATACAACAAAATTAAGAAAAGTTACAACTCACGTAACTTTCTCATCTATTGTGTAACATAATTTAACATGAATTGTTATTGGCAAATCATGGCTCATTTATGCATTTGTTTCATAAATGATAAACCATGAATGCCAATATGCTCATTGTTCCCTCCATGCATGTATTGCGATATATTTCATATCTGCTTTTCATAATTTGGGTTATGATTTTTTTTTTCTAAAACAATGGATGAGGTGTGTAGTTTAGATGTATATTTAATGGTAATTTTGTAGCGAATTAGGGGGTTTGTCAATTTAAATGCAGTTTTTGTTGTTATATAATAAATATGCTTCCAACTAAAAACTCCTTCAATGCCAAAAGAAGCATTTGGTCTATCAGAATATTTACTTAGTTATGAATAAATACATTCTCAATGATAATTATTGTCAATCATGATTGGTACAGTAAATTGATGGATAGATGTTTCAAGTTTTTTAACAATTTAGTATTTATTTTTTAGTGCATCTCACAAAGAATAGCATGGAGTATCGAATTAGTTATAGTAAGATATTTGTCAATTTAAATGCAGTTTTTTTTGTTATATAATAAATATGCTTCCAACTAAACACTGCTGCAATGCCAAAAGAAGCATTTGGTCTATCAGAATATTTACTTAGTTACGAATAAATACATTTTCTAAAGTACTCTCTCTGTCTCCAATTAGTAAGTATTAGGAGTTAGCACACAAGACGTTGACCAATAATTACACTATTAATAAGTCATTTGGGTGATATGAATTCATAATCATAAGTATTTTTCAAGCCAAATATAATAACATAAATTCCATACATACCGCAACAATAAAATATTATTAATAAATAAATTATTGGTCAATGACTTGTGAGAACTAATTTCAAATAGATCCGGTATACTCACTGGTGTGTTAACCATTGGAATACTTACTTATTAGTTCTAAATAATTTTTGTAATAGGTATCACATCTTTATCGATGACATATGGTCTGTATCAGCATGGGAAAGCATCAGGGATTCTTTGCCAAACAACAGCAAGGGTAGTGGCATAATGGTGACAACAAGGTTCAAATCTGTAGCTGAAGCTTGCCGCCGTCAACATGGTCAAGTATATGAGCTCAAGCCCCTCCATGAAGACAACTCCTACAAATTGTTCAATCAAATCATCTCAAGTGCTCCTAATGTTCCCACTGATGGAGCAAGAGCTTTTCTAAAGAAATGTGGAGGTTTGCCATTAGCCATAGTTTTAGTATCGGGGCTCGTGGCTAGTAAGATGAGATTAGAGTCAGACACTACCCGCTCAGCAGATCACCATTTGGCTCAACCACACAAGGATTCAGGTGTAGCGAAGACTATGCCCCAAGTGATCGATACACAGCTGGAGAAAATTTTGTCCCAAGTTGGCAAGGATTTAAGTGATGAGTTGGAGAAAAATCTCTCCACGGAAGGAGTGACACGCATAGTGAACCACTGCTATAACCAGTTGCCTGCTGACCTTAAAACCTGCCTGTTGTACTTGAGCATGTTTCCAAAGGGTTGTTTGATCAACAGAAAGCGTCTGATCAGAAGGTGGATTGCTGAAGGTTTCATCATGGAGAAGCATGGGAGGACGGCTGACGAAGTCGCAGAGGACTGCTTCAATGATCTCATAGACCGGAACCTAATCCGGGCCGTCAATAGCAGCAGCAACGGAAAGGTGAAGAGCTGCCAGGTCCACGACATGGTTCTTGAGTACATTGTCGTCAAATCAAGTGATGAGAATTTCATTACTGTGGTTGGTGGCCATTGGCACACACCATTTCCAACCTACAAGGTGCGTCGACTCTCTGTGCAAAAGAGTGACAAGCAGGAGAAGGACACAGTGGAGAGGATGAAGCTGTCACATGTCCGGTCGCTGACAGCATTGGGAAGTTTCAAAGCCTTACATTCTGTCGTGTCCAAGTTTCAGATACTGCAGGTGCTGGATTTTGAAAGTTGCAAGGATTTAAGTCAGCTCAAGAAAATATGTGATATGCATCAGCTGAAGTACCTAAGCCTGCGACAGACGGACATTGAAAAGGTGCCAAATCATATAGGTAGGCTGGAATATCTTCAGGTACTTGACATAAGAGATACAAAAATTTTGCAGCTGCCTCCTTCAGTTGATAAGCTACAGCATATGGCACATCTACTAGCTGGTAGCAAGAGCAAGCGGATTGGGTTGAAATTAAGTGAAGGTATCACAAAGATGATAGCTCTACAAACACTATCTGGGGTTGAGATATGTGGAAGCTCTGCTGATGCAGCCATGGATGTACATATTGATGTAGAACCAGCAAAGGTACAAACCACCAAGGACACAGATGGTCGTAGGGGCTACAGGCAATACAAGAAGCATTTCAGATGCAAGGCAGAAAGTACAGGCTTGGCCAAGGGACTGCGAGCCTTGGAGAACCTCACGAACCTGAAGAAGCTCACTGTTTACAGACTCAGAAACTTCACTGACAATGACAACGTTCTGCTACTGTCTGCCATTGAGCACTTGAGCAGTTGCTCCCTCAAGTTTCTTGCTATTGACGATGATTTCACTGGATTTCTTGATAGCTCGTTCAGTGCTTCACATGCGCCACCAGAGCACCTGAACACGCTCGGGCTATCCGGCAAGTTGTCCAATCTACCCGATTGGATCATCCGTCTGCATAACCTTGAGAAACTAACCCTGTCCTTAACTTCATTCTCGACAAGTAACTTGTTGGTTCTTGGTGAGCTCCCTGAGTTGTTCTCTCTCATTTTTACCCTGGATTCAACAAAGAAGAAAACCAATGCTCTCCAAATTCTTAGAAAGAACGTAATGGAGTCAGGGGGAGTGGTCTTTGTGCCAGCAGGAGGGTTTGAAAAGCTTAAATTGCTGCGCTTCACGACACCAGTGCTGCCACCTCTGAGCTTTCCAGAAGGAGCAATGCCAAAGCTTCAGAGTCTTGAGCTGAGGTTCATAACGGCGGAGGGCGTCTATGGCATGGAGAACCTTGTGAGTCTCCGACAGGTGCTCTTAACAGTCAGCAGTCAGGCACCTGAAGATGCCCGGGCGAAGGTAACTCAGATCAAGGTGTTGGCAAGCATGATTTCCAATGGTCCTAGTGTGATTGTTGATGATTACAAAGAATTACAAGAGGAAGAGACACTTCTGACCAATTAGCTGCACCTATTGTCACAAGCCGTTTGCTCTTGCTCTAAAAATAAAGCCGCTTGTTTATGTGTATCAGACATATGATGTGTTAATTAGATTATGTTCATTATTGGCCATTCCCTAGCATGTGTGGTAATGTAATTGTTGAACTAATTGGTTTCCCTTGTCTCAATAAAATATGTGCATTGCACGGAAACATGTTTGTAGTACTTCACTATGGATGATTTTAGGTTTACAAGAACCTATTACATTTACAAGTCCAGTTCTGCTCAATGTATATGTTGGCACATGTTGGTGTGTCACATCTAAAAGTTTGCATTATAGTTCAACACTATATTTGATATTACATGTATCTAGATAAACTTATTCTATAGTCAATTGAAGAATCAAAATGAAGACCGGGGCGTGAATGGGAGCCTTAAAAAAGGTTGGTGCAATAACAAAACCTAGTCCGGAATTCTAGACTTGAAACTGACTTCTAGAAATCACCAACCTCACATAGAACCCTTGGGGTAGTGTGAAAGAAAGCAAAAAAAAAAAAAAAACCAAGAAATCTGGACCTTCCAGACGCTCTGAAACAATGTCTTGGCCTCATGATCGAGCCTAGTCTAGATGATCCTAACACACCAATGATTTGTATGTTTGACCAATTTACTCCTTAGAAATTCTGATTCGGACATCCCAGATTACAACCTATGAAATTGAAATCAATGCTTAAAAATTGATCCAACAACCACCAAATCTCATGAAATTTTAACCATCGATATATGTGTCCAAAAATTTGGATATACTATTTCAACATAATATTGAACTAGTCTATCTGAATTGTTCAGTTAGGTTCCATATATTTTTTGATCAAGTTTTAAGCGGTGTTGAAACATATATAAATTTACAGTGTCATAGTCAAGCAATCCATTTGTTACACAACTGAGCTGCTAGTTCGATGAAATCTTCCTACAGGTTCACAGTATTCTAAAGTTATAAAACTACAGTTGTTGCCAAAAATACTCTACAAGCAATGTACTGAACCATGAACCATGAACAATAATACATCTTTTAATTGAGCTGAGTATAAACCACTAATCAATTTTGCTCAACAAATGCAAAAGTTACAAAAACTGTTCATCAATACGAAATCATTTCATTCAGCTGGTGATGATCTCCTTGTGTGAACATTCTGTTGAGCACCAAATTGGGCAGGCCTGCCACTGGCCACCACCGGACTGTCCGGTGGGCAGGGCCGGACAGTCCGACATCGCCGGATAGTCCGGTAGAGACAGTATCGTCGAGTCCGAGTCTGATCTCGTGGTTTATACGCGATCTGGTTGGATCTCGACTTCTAAAGGGTCTAAACCTCCCTCCCTATAAATATAAAAGGATACGGCCGATTGAGGACATAAAAACACACAACCCAATCGAATCTATTATTTACTTTACTTTTCATGTTGTCTCTTCCCAAACCCTAATTCTCCTTCTTCATTCTCCATGCTATTCATCCTCTGATCTCCACGACCAGGGATGGCGCCCTAGTGACCTAGGGCACATTGCCGGCATCCGCACCCTGATGGGGTCCCTCCCGGGTGAGGCCGTCGACGGTTCCTTTGCTAGTTTGCTCATAAACTAGTCGTTCCTTTGCTGGTTTGCTCGTAAACCTCGCCGTGCATCACCACGTAAGCGTGACAGTTATCCGTCTTGGGCGCCGCTAGGGTTTCCGAGCTCTCTGCCATTCACCGGACAGTCCGGCACTAGCCATCGGACAATCCGGCGCACCGGACTGTCCGGTGCACGCAGTCTGACCCCGAGCCAAGGCTCCAGGGTTCGTCAGTATTTGGCGCAAAAACGTGTCAACACACTTTTTGACAACTCTGCTGGGGAACGAGATTGTTTCGGCTTTATCATAGCCGGATTATTTATACCTGTACTTTAAGACATTAATCTATTACTTATTTTGTTTTCGTGTTATCAGATCAGGTCGCAAGGCCGAACATATTGTTTGCTGCTGTTGCATCTGGCCACGGTCCAATTGCATCTATCTGTTACCATTGTCACGTCGAGCTTCAAGGCTGATCGTGTTGTTTGCGGATTGATCAGACCCATTAGGCCTATCAGCGCTTGCTTGCATAGTTGGATCGATCAGCGGCTGTTTTTCGATACAGGAGTTTAATTAATTGAACCGAGGCCGCAATATATATATTATTCTACGCGTTGCCGCCGATCAGGCTAATAGGGCCGATCTTGTTGCTATTCGTATAGGCGAGCGTATCGTGGCTGGTTTAGACTCAGCCTAAAGCTTGCCCGTACTTTTTATTCCAATCGCTGGTGCTGTACCTGGCATAAAGCCGATTGCGATTATTCCTTTGTTAAAAAAAATCAATCTGTTGTTTCCGTTTTGCATCTAGATCAGGCCTCAGGCCGATCTGTTTGCTTTGGTCACCGGAGAATTGTTGCCGCTGCGTGTTTTTACAGCAACACTACGTGTTGCTATTGTGAAAGCTTGAAGGGGTTGACATCAGCTTGGCTGTGCACAATCACAGTACTACTATAGCAAAGCCTGAGGTACAATTTGCAAATGAATTAAACAATTCTAATATTTATTCTGTAAATACCATGAATTCTCGTGTTGATGTTACTAGTAATGATAGTAGGCATATTATTGCATCGGCTAGTCATTATTCAGATAATGCTTTTCATTATGCACGTTATAATTCTTAAAATTATATGCAAAAGCATATGTCACATGATATGTCTGCTTTGATATTTCATTCTACTGGTGACATGTAACACGTAAATTCTTACACATCGGTGCAACAAGGTCAAATACCGATGTATAATTATCAAGGACAAACTAACTTGGTAAGTTCGGCCGTTAGACATAAAACATCACATGCTACAAATTTTTATAAGGTGCAACACGATGTTTCATCCACTTATCCAACGGCAACACATACACAATACGGAACCCCTTGGGGGGCATGCCGATGCGTGAGAGAATTGGCTATGATAATACCAGCACTCTAGCCAATTATTCTCAAACGTCATATACTGCACAAATGGTTCTAATATTCATAATTCGGTTTCTTATGCTACTATTAGTCCCAGCCGAATCAATGAAATTTCAGCACCATATGTAACTTCTAGTTCTCTTTATTCGGTTTCCTACGATCTTCATAATGCCAGCCGAATTTATGAAATTTCAGCATCACACGCGGATCCTATAGTCATGGTTCGGCTTCATATGATTTCCATAATATTAGCCGAACTAATCAATATTCAATGCCTTATGTAGTTCTGATAATCTCGATTCGGTTCCATATGTCACTACTGACTAGCCGGATCGATGAAATTAAGCATGAGATAGATGCAATTGTTAAAAAGATGAAGAAATCAATGTCTCAGACAAGTTTACTAATGGAGCAAGCGCTTCAAGCTTATTTGTCTAATATAATTAATGATTCTGATGTTAGTACCAATTCGGCTGATAAAGCTGAACAAAATAATTCTTATTCCGAATTCGTCTTACCAAAAAAACAAGTGTAGCGGTAGAAAAGCGCGTCAAACATAAAAGGACAGCTCAGCTTGATTTCTCTAAAGCTAAAGGACCCGTTACTTTGGCTAGTTTGGTCCGTATTGGAAATGACAGTGATCATCATGGAGAATGTGCTATGACCGAACAAAGTTCGGTTGATGGGGTAAGAGATCCTAAAGACAAGGAGGAGGCTATGAAGCGTCACCTTCATCATCAAGAAAGGTGGGACATAATTCGGGTGAAGCTTCTACGTCGCTCCAACATATTTAACAAGGTAAAATTTACAAGTGCATTGTCTAATTCTCAATCTGGTCATATGCTTTCTAGTGATATTATCTTGCATAATTCTAAAAGATTAATTGAGATTGGTAATTTACTTGTTGGCAATATGATGGTTTAAAAAGGGATCAGCCATTGCTCTATTCGAATTAGAAAGGCCGATAATAGTAATATGTTGGCATTTAAGTTTGATCCATATTTATTGCCAAAGTCTTTATCTTCTTGGTTTGCTTATGGTAATTCTAAATCTAAAAGAGCAAAATCAAAGCTACACTGTTCTATGAAGGTCGATGGTAATAGCTTAAGTAATTGTAAAGCATCGTACCAAAGGACCACAAGCAAATGCTTGGCCGAATAGATTGGTGAAAAATCTGAACCATTCGTTTGCCTAGCTCTAAAGACGTCTCCACAAAAGGATTGGCTAAAGAAAATCAAGTATACATTTGATATAACTTTGAGTGATCATATATTTGATGCCTTGTTGGAGCATAGTCTAATTAGTGTAATTGATCACCGAGTCATGTCATCACTTCAGAGCTTAGAGGTAAAGACATATTGCAAGTTGCATAATTCTTTTGATCATAACACTAGTAATTGCAATATGTTTCGTTAGCTAATACAATCGGCTATAAACAAAGGATGATTGAGATTTGCTGAAAATCAGGGAGATGACCAATTGGTTGTGATGGCAGTAGTAGACAAAATCGTCTTTCATTGCTCAATTCACCCAAGGATCAAAATACGATTGATGAGGAAAGTAATTCGAGTCCCCCAAGTTATGGTGGATGTAGTCTTTGTGATGTGCATATTAATTCTGCAAGTTGCAATGACTCCACCATGGTTGCAGAAAAGACATCAAGTGCTAGGGGCAAATGAGTGTTTCTTTAATGAATCGGCAGCCGATTCACCCTGCTGACCAGGGGACACCGGACTGTCTGGTAACGTCCACCGGACTGTCCGGTGCATCATCGGATTGTCTGGTGACGTCTACCGGACTATCCGGTGTAACGCCGGTTCACTCTGCGGGCTAGGAAATACTGGACTGTCCGGTAACGCATACTGAACTATCCGGTGTAGCACCGGACTATCCGGTAGACACTGCAGGGCTGTCTGGTAGGGGCCTATTAAACCAGATATGCCCAATGTGCTAAATTCAAAATCTTTTGGAGGTACAGGTGGTAATAATTAGCAGAAAGGTAAAAGGCCAAAGGTTACTTTTGATCAGCTTGTGGCTAAACACCTGAGGCAAGGCAAGGCGAAGAGTGTTGATCAATCAAGCAATGCCGCATCATCAAGATCACCTCCGAAGCACAAGTCTAGATATTGGGGTTGGCGAGGAGAAGATTTTCATGCAGCAGGGACACGTCTTTCTTTTGGGCCGCTAATGCCAATGCTATATGGTTCAGTTCCGACTTACTTTCATCCTTATTCATCTTGGGCTGGTATGATTCAAATTCATATTCTTCTTTGCATCTTAGATCACGTAATATAGAGTATTCAGTTCATAGCAATTTTGATTTTGAGAAACAACCATATAAGAAAGACCGTTTTGTTCTGAGAATCGATCCAGAGCTTAAAATAAGAAAAGAGTGATCAAGCAAGTTTATGCGGTGAAGAAAGATAATAGAAAAGACAAAATTTTATATCTGAATTCATGTGTTACAGAGCTAGGTGAAGTATTAGATGCTTAAGCTAATAGTGCCAAAGTAGTAGAGAAATCAGCTAGCAATAATTCAGGCACTAAATCTAAACTTAAGAAGCCTAATGTGCCAAAGATTGAAAAAGATGTGTTGCTGCCAAAACTAATTCACAACCGAGAAGCCCACTTGGTTTATCAATTCGGCACAGGAAGAAGTTAGAGAAACTCAGTACACAAGAGCTAAAGAAAAGAAGCGTGGCATGGGTCCCTAAGGGGAGTTCTCAAGTTCAAGACAAGGATGATGCTCAAGGCAGAGGTGAAGT
This sequence comes from Paspalum vaginatum, assembly GCA_030272315.1. NCBI lineage: Eukaryota > Viridiplantae > Streptophyta > Magnoliopsida > Poales > Poaceae > Paspalum > Paspalum vaginatum. The sequence goes on along the minus strand of CM059016.1, from coordinate 12,831,438 downwards.
GGAGGCAAAGAAGAAGGAAGCAAGAATAAGATTCTCAAGTGAAAGGTTTGCCCCAAATCATCAAAGCTATTGGTCATTGCATCATCCATATTTTCTAGCTATGCCACATATGAGTATGCCGTACAGTTCATCCCAAGGTATGTTCGGTTACCCCACATGGCCTTATATTGATCTATATATGTCTTTATATTATGGAGGTGTGCAATCGAATTATTATGCGTATGGATAGTTGCAATATGTTTGCTGCTTGTATAAAACTGAAATACTTTAGGTGATAGTTGAATCATTATCTTTATGATGCTTGTTATGATTTACTTCGGTTATACTTATTCTTGGGATGAGCATGCTTATGGTATTCACTCGTTGTTATTCGGTTATTGCTTATATTTTAAATTATATGGATAATGGACGTTGCCGAATAAGTTTCAAGTGAATTGTTCATTTGTTCATATAGTCAATACCTGAATTCAAACTTACACAACATTGATTTGGCTATTATATGTTTCTTCCAAGTAAGCAAGTTCTATAATTTAATAAACGTCGTTGATTGATATGGCCGATGAATCCATTCTCATCACCGTGCTAAGCTTATGTCCCCAACCAAAGAATGGATGTGACGCTCGAGGGGCAAGATTGAGCAGTGTTGGTTAGTTCTGCCAACACCGGACAATCCGGCACTGCACCGGACTATCCGGTAATAGTTACCGGACTATCCGGTAAAATCTGATGCTTTTGGTTGAAGCTAGAACTTGAATGTATTTAGCCCGTTGAAGGTCATGGTGGTGACTTCAATACTTGGGGGCAATGCAACCATAATGCTAGCAGTTCAATCCATAAAAGTGTTGGCATTTAAGCCGAATATGGTTTTTCTATTTCTGTTCAGATATTTTAAGTTGTGGGTGTAAAGCTTATCCTAGGTTGGTGATTCGTTGCTGGTTTCATGTTGCGATCATAATGTCTTATTAGTAATGGCCAAATCATTAGTTGTGTGTTTAGGGATGTTTAGAGGTGACATTTCTACTTATCACATCTTTATTGACATGTTTTCTAGGATGAGTGGTTTAGTTCTATAAGTATCTGGTTATTACGATGATGGAAGAATCTGATTGCTACTGAAAACCGATGCTTATGGTTGCCAAGTTGAAGGCAAGGCAATAGCAAGGGGCTCAAAGTGAATATCAAGATACTAATTATCAGGTCAGTGCAGGTGGTGAGGTAATTGTGATATCTCTCATATTTGTGAGTTGAGACCAATTATATCGTTGTCTTGATTATCTTCTTTTAGTTGTTGGCTTATAGTGAGTTTATCTTGTGGCAATGTGTAGATGCATGTTTCATCCATATATCTTCGCAAAGACCAGTTGACATTAACTTGCAATTGGTTGCTTTATGCATTTATTCTAGTTTGAGAAAAGATGGTATGTGAGCCAGATTGTAATTCATTATTCATGTCGACTGCCGAGGTTGTATGCTCTGGTTTTTCTCTCATGTATCTTGCTTGAGTTGGAATGACGAAGTTGTTTCATTATTAACATATAGCCGATGATAAGTATTTAATCATCGTTCTTAAGTGTGTCTAGTGCAGAAAATGCTTTTAGCTTGCAGGAAATTCAGAAGGACAAGTTCATGGTCGCCAAAAGATATAACAAGAGGATGAAGGTTGAGTGTTTACAAGTTGGAGATCCGGTGTGAAAGACGATGTTGCTATTGAAGACTAAGGATAGAAGATCCAGCGAGTGGTCTCCAAGTTGGGAAAGTTCATACAAGGTGGCGTAGATGGCTCCTGGTGATGCTTACACGATGGAAGATCTGTAAGATTTTAGTTATTGCTTCGGGATTGTTATATTCTGCAAGATATGTTGTTTCGCAAAGGTATAAGTGATGCTGGTTTTTTTAATTCATGACCATCACTAAAAGACAGGGGGGCATATGTTGAGCACAAAATTGAGCAGGCCTACCACTGGCCGCTCACCAGACTGTCCGGTGGGCAGGGCCGGACAGTCCGGTATCGTCGAGTCCGAGTCTGATCTCATGGTTTGTACACGATCTGGTTGGATCTCGACTTGTACAAGGGTCCAGACCTCCCTCTCTGTGAATATAAAGGGATACGGCCGATTGATGAAATAAAAACACACAACCCAATCGAATCTATTATTTACTTTACTTTTCATGTTGTCTTCATAAACCCTAATTCTCCTTCTCCCTCCATGCTATTCGTCCTCTGATGTCCATGACCAGAGACAGCGCCCTAGCGACTAAAGGCACGCTGCCGGCATCCGCACCCTGACGGGGTCCCTCCCCGGGTGAGGCCGTCAACGGTTCCTTTACTAGTTTGCTCGTAAACTAGTCGTTCATCATCACATAAGTACGATAGCTATCCTTTGTTGGTTTGCTCATAAGCCTCGCCGTGCATCACCACGTTAGCGTGATAGTTATCCGTCTCGGGCACCGCTAGGGTTTTCGAGCTCTCTGCCATTCACCGGACAGTCCGGCGCTAGCCATCGGACAATCCGGCGCACCGGACAGTCCGGCGCACGCAGTCTGACCTCGAGCCGAGGCTCCAGGGTTCGTTAGTGTTTGGCGCGAAAACGTGTCAACACATTCCCTTGCTAACAATTAAAAAACATAATATGGAAGGAGGATGGCATCACTTTGTTGCAAAGCAAAAGAAAGGGATGCCGTAAAGCGGTACAAAAGGTCTCCCTTTCCCCTCCCCCAGCTACAGTAAAGATGAGGCAAAACTTCAAATCTGGCGTCGATCTCGCCGGTGACGTCTCCACGCGTCGCCGGGGTGGGGAGTCGGCGAATCGATGTCCGGCGTAGTTGTATAGCCTAGGTTTTCGTTTCTAGTTGTTGTAGGAGGGGCTGCGATGCCGTCAGTATGGTGTAGGTTCGCTATTTTGTTCCTCTGTTCCTCCTCCACTCACCTCGTCCGCCACGACGAGCAGATAAGGGGGGAAGCGTTGAGGATGTCGCGGTGGTGGCATCGGGTTCGGCGTCTCTTTTGTGGTCTCCATCTCTTCTCCGGCGACGGTGAGGCTAGATACGGTGAGGACTTCGGCGTCGGCGAGGGTGGCTTCACCAACTTCCACGTGGATGAAGGGGGAAATAATCGGCACCCCCGATGGCGATTGGTTTCTCCAGGCTGTTGGCGTGGTCGGTAGTGGCGGAGTGTTGTTCCGACCGTCGGCTTCGTGGCCTGCGGTGGTGGATTCTATCTTCCTCTTCCTTGTTTGCCTTGAGGACGTCCGATGCTCTTTCAATGTTCAAGTTTTGCCTTCCGGTGTGGTTTGGGCAACGAACCCTACGGCATCTCCAATGCTTGGCGTCGTGGAGCAACATGGAAGGTGGACGTGCTTGGGCTCCGACAGCCGGATGCGGCGGACGGGTGCTCCAGCGATGAGCTGTGCCCTGGAGAGGTGGAAGGATCTTTCTGTAATTTCCTTTTTCCCAGGGTGGCCTTTGCATTTGTAATGCTACTGTTCCATCTTATTACTGAAACTCCCCTTCGCCAGAAAAAAAAGATGCAGTAAGGGAATAAAGTACTTCGTCGATGCATGCCGCATGGAAATTGGATCGGGTCCGGCCTGCTGGCGTGTGCTTGGGTTTTGGCATCCCATCTGCAATTTGCAGCGTGTTCTAAACAGCTTTACCAGTCGTTCGCTACAAGTAGTCTTACAAACTTTTCCACCGGTTTAAGTGTAATTTGGAGAACTATCTACAATAATCCTGTATGGAATAATGCTACTATTGATTAGTAGTGTCTAAGAAGATGCAAATAATAAATTATCATCCACTTGTGAAGGAATAATAGGCTAAAAAAGATAAATCCTATCTTTTTATTATTTTTCCATAAAATTCAGAAACATCTTAGTTAAATTTGTAGTCATTACATATTACACACACTTTAGTAGAGTAAAAATCTAAATTAATGAACCACTAAATTTGTATTTAAATTATTCAACAATGCCATCTTACTATTACTGATTAGAGATTACAAAAGAAGCATGAATAACGATGCACACTAGAAAAAAATCATAGAAACACCCACAAAGAATAGAAACATCTTGCAGTCTACCAGGTAGCCTCGAATAATACTAGCCATTCGATCTATTATATTTTCTCAAAAATTATCCACCATGCTACTATGACATAACATTAAAGTAAACCGCTACATTTGCCTATAAATTACCTACCATGGCAATATGAAAGAACATTAACATAAACCCATAAATTTGTATATAAAAATTTGGTTGGCCAGATGCCCATGAAGTTAGAGGCGAAATTAGCCTAATTTCGTCGGCCAACCATCGAATTTATGTGTCGAACTTAACTCAACGAAATTATAGGAATACGTTCATCGGGGCCAACGAAATTTGATAATTTCGTTGGTTTTCCAGCGGCCGACAAACTTACTCAGGTCTGGGACTAATTTCGTTGGCTCCGTGTCGTCCGACGAATTTAAGACCCACGTGGCAATTAATTTTGTTGGTTTCTATAAACCCACGAATTGAAGTTATTTTCTATTAAAAAATTACAGTCACATAGAAATTCAAAAAATCATAGAAAAATATAAAAACTATAAAAATCATACAGTATCATACAATCCCATACACAATCCCATACAATCCATCAAAGTTAACCTAAATCTGGTATGAGCATTCAATCGTTCGTTTTTCTTAACATAGTTCTATACATCAATCCTTCGTAATCATTGTCTATCAACGGTACATGAATCTACAAACACACAGAATCATTTCCTATCAACTAAGGTACACACAGACCTGAGCCGGGACCTTCATCGGGGGAGGGCGTTGGTGGTTGACGATGCGCCCTGGACGCCGGATTGGCCCTGGACACCGCAACCTCTGGTGGCGCCTCCGCTTGGGCGCCCACGGCCGCGGCATGGGCGGAGGCGGGTCGGTGGGGGAGGCGAGGCGCGCCACGTAGGAGGAGCGGGAGGTAACGGCCTGGGAGGAGGCGAAGCGGAGGGCGGTGCCGCTCTGCGGTCCTGCGAGGAATTGGCTGCGGTGGCAGAGGAGGAGGGCGGCTGCGGCGGGGGGTCCGGCGGCGCCTTGTCAAACGGCGCCATGTAGGAGGTGCGGGAGGCTGAGAGGAGGCAAAGCAGAGGGCAGCGCCGCTCCCCGCCCTGGAGAGGAGTTGGCTGCCTTGGTGGAGGAGGAGGGCGGCCACGGTCGTGGGGTCCGGCGGTGCCCTGACCCGGCGCGGGTCCGGCGTGGCATGGCGGCAGCAGCCCGCGCCGCGGTGCACGGGGGCAGGCGACGGCGACCCACGCCGCGGCGCACGGGGGCAGGCGGAGGCGGGCATGGGGAGTGAGCGCGGGGAGGCGTCTGGATCTGGATCTGGTGAGGCCGTGAGGGGACGGACACGATGATGTTTTAGGGGGTTGGCCCTATGTAAGTTCGTCGTCCTGTTCAAGACGCCGATGAAGTTAAGTTAATTTCATTGGTTTAAAGGGACTGACGAAGTTAATGAAATTCAAAAAATTCTGGCGTCCAGATAAATTTGTTGGACGTGTTTTAGGGCCAATGAACTTATTTAGATTCGTCGGGTGTGCGCCAAAACCAACGAATTTATTCTTATTTCATTGGCCTACCAAGAACTGATGAACTTAGTGAACATAAAATCGTCGGCGGCCCTATGCCCGACGAAATTTAAAAAATCGATGAAATTTATTGTGTTTCTTGTAGTTTACCCACGTGCCATTATAAAAGATCAGTTAAAGTAACCTCCTAAATTTACATATTAATTACCCACAATGTCATTATGAAAGATCAATTAAAATAAACTTCTAAATTTACATATAAATTACCCGTCATGACATTATAAAGTATCAATTAAAATAATTCATAAATTTGCATATAATTACCGACCATGTCAGTGTGAAAGATGAATTAAAGTAATACCTAAATTTGTACATAAATTACTTTGATATTCCATTATGAAATATGATTTAATGTATCCCTAAATTTACATATTAATTACCTATTGTGCTATTGTGGAAAATAATTTATTGCAGTCCCCCTAATGTATATATACAGATGAAATATGTTGAACAATAGCAATTTTGATTGATTGTGTGTCTCAAATTTATATATACTAGCATTTGCTTTGCACAGGGTTGAGGTATTAGTTATATACTAAAGATGGTTTAAAATAAATACCTAAATTTGCATTTTAGTTACCCGACTATGGCATATGCAAAGATAATGTAATTTCCTATTACTTTTATTAAATACCACATTGCCACTACAAAAGATGGTATAAAACAAACCCCAAAATTTACATTTAAATAATTCACTTATGCCATAATAATAGATAGTTTAGTGTAATACCCTGATTTTAAAATCTAAATTACCAGTATTTTCCATTTTCTAACATCTAATATACATAACCTCTTATTTTTACATGCAAATCACCCACATCAGACATTATAAATTATTGAAAATATAAAAAATATCCCATCGAACGTACATGTAAAGTAACAACATCTGCTATTACAGAAAATTACTAGTTAAGTAAAAAGTATACCAACATGTGTTTCCATGCTATGAATTTCTAATGACTGATAAGTTAAATAAAAAAAATAAACCAACCATGCAGACTAAGTGTATATACATACATGTACAAGCAATAAATATATATTTCTACCGTTTAGCAATAACAAGAATGTTCCATAGCGAATAACATACCAATGGTATTGCTAATTTATTTTAAATTATTCAATAACTTTAAAAGATAAACTGTGCCGGTTTCCTGATAAGTCTATATATTCTCATTGAGGCATTATGACACATCCTCATAGATAGTTTAGTTATAAGCGTGCGTTCTATTTTTCTTTTGTAGAAAACACAACTGCTTACATAATTGTTTGCCAAAAAAAAATCAACATTTCGAGTGATGCGGATTGGAATGGATTGCTAGTGCTATTACGGTAACTAAGAGTATAGTCTCAAACAACTTAGAACAGTATTATTTAAAATAATCAAAGAAAAGATGTCTACTCGTGCAAGGCACAATAAGGTGTGTAGAGTTTAAATTTCGCATATGGGTATATAAAAAATTGCAGCAAGTAAATAAAATCCAAATTTGAAAGCCAAAAATATCTGGATTCATACATCACGGTAGATGTGCTAAAAGAAAAGTTGACACCACACTATGTAATTTGATTAGTTGACAATCTTCTAATACTTATAATATGCTTTTATTTGGAGCATATGTACTAGTAGTAGTAGTAGTAGCCGTCATGAACGGTGACGTGTGTGTGCACCCAGGAGTGTGGATACAGAAAAGGATCAAGAATCAAGAAGTCATCACGTCATCTGTGTGTTCTGATTGAGTACAGAAAAGATTGAGTGCGCGGAGAGGAAAACAAAAAGACCATCCAATCCGTCCGGCCCCGTGTCTCCCAATCGTTCCTCGGGTGGATCTGAAGCCGAGGCCAATGGAGCACTAGGTGCAGCAGGCAAGGAACAACAACAGCCTAAACATCTGCCTGTCGATCGGCAGCATCAAGTACCACCGGCCAGTCGGATCAAGTGGGTTTATTTCATTTCTGGAAAACTAATAAAAACTTGGACAAGCAACTGCTCAGCATCCTTCTCGCATTATGCATGCAGGACATGGCGCGTCGTGCAGCTGAGGACGGAACCATTATTGTCGAGACGGCGTTATACCTAGAGGCGCGGGTGCGGCTCCTCCGCGCGAGGATCTCTGGGCTGCTGGAGCCTGCTGCTGGTGGTGCTGGCCACCATCGCGTCGTTACTAGTGACTATGGAGGACGGCGCTGCTTGGCCTTCATACACTCGGAGCTGAGCTTCACCGCCGAGTTTATGGCGACATTGAGGCTGAACTCGCCTCAAGATGTAGTGGACTGGGACAAGATGATGATATGGCTGCCCAACTGCAACCGTATTCTCTGTGACCTCGTCGACGATGTTGTCGTCCACGGTCAAGTTGATGATGATCATCCGTGCTCATGTTGCACGCTGCAGCAGTGTTTCTGCGGCCACCGCCGCCGTGGTCGTTATTCTTATGGGCAATTTTATCGTTGGACTCTAAATCTGTACAATCTCAACGAAGATCCTGATAGGTACTACAGCAGCAGGCATCATCTTGGTCTTGTCGCCAGCTCCATGCCCGACGACGACGAACATGGAATTACGGTGATGCCCGGACTGGTCGTCAAGCCTGGCGCTCTCCCGATGTCAGCGCCGCCTCCACTTGTTGGCATCGACCGCCATGCATTCAAGTTGGTCAGTTGGCTCAGGCCCAGGAGCTTGGGCGAGGGCAGCCGGCTGAGAGTGATGGCCATCGTTGGACCTGCAGGGATAGGCAAGACGACTCTTGCCATGGAGCTCCGCAGTCTACTAGATCGAGGGATAGAGCTGCGCAGTCGGCTTGGCACGGAGCTGCATCACGATATCATCGACAAACTACTAGATCCTGCTAGTAGAGGTAAAGGAAGAAGCTACTATTTCGAGTACGACATTATTATGGCTCAAGTGTCCCGAAGGACCAATAGAAACAAGCTTCTCCTTCGACACATCCTCTCTGAAATTTCAGAAGCAGCACCATTGCCATTTCATCATCAATCACAACCCACCGAGACACTGACAGTGGAGCAACTAGCTTGCCTCGTTTCTGAACGCCTGCTAAATAAAAGGTACGACAGTACGTACTACCCATGATGACAACTGTAAATCTGTCTGTTCTGTACAATGGTGAAGGTACAGTTGTTAATCTTTAATTTATTTTTCTTTTTCCTCACAATGATGCTCCCCACCCACCAGGTACTTGATCACTATCGACGATATGTACCAAGAATCAGACTGGGAGGAAATCAAGGGTGCATTCCCTGATGGCAAGGTTGGCAGCCGGATATTGATTACAACACGGCTTAGAAGTACAGCTCGGGCAGCATGCTTCTCTGCTGGTTCTTGTGACGGGCTTTTGCACGAGATGAAGCCTTTGAATCAGGTGGATTCAGAATGCCTGCTTTTCGCAAGAGCATTTGGTCATGTGGATGGGCGCCCAGCTGGGAACATGAAGCCATTGTGTGATGAGATACTGAGCAAATGTGGAGGCATACCGTTGTTCATAACTGGTATGGCTGATTCATTGAGAGAACAGTTTATGCATCTGCAACAGGAGGCTGAGGGCAAGGAGCATCAAAGGTTTGAAAGTTATTGCAAGCTAGAACAAGTCCTCCATGGGCGGTTTGAACAGGCACTGTCCTCTGCTTTTAATGACCTTCCGGAAGGCTTGAGGTTACCGTCCTTGTACTTGAGCATGTTTCCTTCTGGGTACAAGTTTGACAAGGATCGTCTCGTACGGAAATGGAAGTGTGAAGGCCTCTGTGATAGTATGTCAAAGGCAGAGAGATTGTTCTCCGAGCTAGTGGGTTGGAATGTCATCATCTCGTGTGTACCAGCAACAGCCGATTTGAAACACAAGCAGGATGAGGGCCAGACCAGGCAGTGGCATGTCAACCATTTCATGCACCAGTTCCTTGCCTCCAAAGCTGCAGTGTTAGGTTTTGCACTCAACTTGAACTTAGCGGCATCAGCATCAGCATCAGCAAGACGCCATGGCAACGAAGCAGCTAGCAGGAAACCTCGGAGGCTAGCCATCCACCATCCTGATCCAAACATCCCTTCGCTACTTGAAGCAATGGATTTCTCTCAGACTCGTTCGCTGGCCGTGTCTGGTGCAGTCAGGGGAACGCCTCTAGACAAGTTTGTCAATCTGGTGGTGCTGGATCTCGGAGGCTGGGTGAATTTCATGGATGAGGACCTCCTGCAACTATGCAGAAGCAAAATGTTGTTTTTGAGGTATTTGAGCATCAGGAATACCCGAGTCAGCAAGATCCCACTCGAGATGAAGGAGGCGAAGATGCTGGAAACGCTTGATGCAAGTTACACGCAGATAAGTGAGCTCCCCATTCAAGTGTTGGAGGGCCTGACACGTCTCCAGCACCTGGACATACAAGGCACACGGATAACGCAGCTGCCAAAGCAAACTGTGGACCTGCTGTTCTTGACTACTCTTCTCATTGGTTGTGAAGGGACAATGACTAATCCCATTGAAGAAATAGCAGCTGGTGTTGTGCCACCGTACAAAGTAGAGACACTAGCCACTGTTGATTTGACCCAACAGCCTGCAAGCTTTGTCAGGGCTCTCGGTGATCTAAGCAAGCTGAAGGTGCTCGCAATTACATGGTCCTTTCAACAATCCACTGAGAGAGACTGCTGCAAGGCGTTACTGTCATCCATCCAAAAGTGGAGAGGGCTCCAGTCCCTAACCATTCACTGTGGACTTGGCTGCTCCATGGAGTTCCTGGGCGCCAAGATGGATCGTCCACCTAAGTATCTTCAGAAATTCAAGGTGACGGCGGGAAGATTTGCAAGTGTTCCCCGATGGCTCAATGGGCTCCAGCATCTAGCTTTTGTGCAAATCACCATTTGCAAGCAGAGGACGGATGATCTCAAGATACTCGGAGACTTACCCAGACTGCAGACTCTAATACTAGGCTTGGACTTCATTCCTGGACAAGCCGTAGTGATTGAAAATGCTGGGTTCCCTCAACTTCAGAGGCTCTGCATCGACTGCCCAATGCCATGGCTCAGATTCACACATGGGGCTTTGGAGAAGCTAAGATGTCTTCAGCTGAAATTCTGTGCGACACCAGCTAGCGAAAATGAACAAGCAGCTAGGCAGCAGACCAGACTTCCATCAGGCATTGGCAACCTTCGTAGGATTACTGAGGTTGCGCTGTGCTACAACGCACATTACATCAATGCACCCAACGTCAAGATGACAGTGAAGGCGGTGAGAAAACAGGTCACCAGTCATCCTAACCCGATCGAACTTTACACCAATGGCATTGAATATGATGAGATCGAACTTCTCAGAAATGGCATTGGACATGATGTGTAAAGGAAATGGAGTTCCAGCAACCTCTCTTCTCACGAATGACGACGACATATGTAGCTGGCATTACAAGAAAGCAGCATTCAGTCTGCAAGGTTCCAATCACACTACTTACTACTCCATTCTTCTAAGATTGTCAAATAGTGTGTTGTTTCCTCTGTTTACTTTGTGCCAGTGGCACTGTTGTCAGCTACTTCATTTTTACATCTGTGTGTTGTAATAAGCTGAGGCATGTGTAGAAAGCTGAGGCTCTCCAACCATTCCACACGGACCGATTCAAATGGAGTATTGTTTATGTTTGTTTTTTCCTTCAAATTTACATGTAAACGTGATGTAATAATGCAAGACTTGGCATTGTTTCAGTAGTTATTATGTTCATAGTATGCAGGTCGTTTGCTGAGATTAAGCTGCAGCTGCTATGTTTCCTAGAAATTACAACCAGGCTTGCTACGGTTTTCTGAGGGTTGGTATTGTGAATAGATTTTGTTGACCTGAAATCTGGCCAAATACCTACAAACTAGGGTGTGCCCATTATGATCCAGATCCTCATAGATCCACTAGCACCGATCGGTTGTCCAACAATAGGCACCAGAAAGGACGCATTTTATTCTCTCCAGCGGTCCTAGGGTAATAGAGATGAAGAGATGAAGAAATTAGGGTTTGGACAAATAATTTAGATTAGAAAAATATAAAAAGTAAATGTACGTATTTGATTCAATCGGTTAACCCTCAATTGGTTGTGGCCCTTCATATGGAGAGGTCTTGTCCCTTGTACAAGTCGAAATCTGACGTAATCTCATAAAAACAACAAATTCTACCCATAGTCAGCAAACTGGCTTGTTATAGAAACAATAGGCAAAATTGTCTTCCATTCCAGATCTCCCACTTGGAAAAACTTGATCTTTCCCTTCCTCTTATATACACAAGCGAGTTAAGTCTATTCTCTCTCAGTCTCCTTGAGAGCCTTTAACTACATGTAACCGATAGTTATATCATTCTATTAAGCTAATATATGTGCTCCCAGGTGCACCTCAACAAGCAGATCAACTTCCTGACTATAAACAAGCTTAAAAGAAGTAACTTTAGAAGCACCATCTTTATATATTTTATGAGCCCACAAAGCCTTACATAAAACATCATGCCACCTCCAAGGATGATCATCTATCCTTTTCTTAATAAGCTCGATCAAAATCTTGTTGCCAGACTCGGTCTGAACATTGTATGGAGATAAATTGAGCAACTTAATCTTATAAGATTTAACAAACTCGTTTGCCTCCTTTGGAACAAATGAAGTACCCTAGTGAGTAGTAAAGATCTAAGGAATGCATAACCTATGTCTAATATGTTCAGTAATGAACTCAATCGTCACTTTGCGTGTCATATTTTTGAGAGGAACAACCTTGGTCCATTTAGGGGATTTGCAACCTTGGTAAATCACCAACTTCCACGTTTCAAAAATATGTTAAAGAACTTGGAATGCGTTGATTTTTTTGGATTTGCAAGGTTCAAGGAGAGTATAATCTTGAATTATTCCTACTGACCCATTTTTTTTGTAACTTTATCCTATATGACTTTTTAGTTATTTTCCATAAGGGATATTTAGTGGGTCAATATCAATACAAAAATTATACATGTATACACTGTTCACATCAATACAATCAATGATTCCATTTCGTTCAGCTGGTGATGACCTCTTCGTGTGACCATCCCCTAGCTAACAATTCAAAGAAAAGCATAATGTCCAAAGGAGGACGGCGTGGCTTTGTAGCAAAGGAAAAGAAGTGATGCTGCAAAGCAAAAAGGAAAGAATGCAAAGAGGTGCATCGCGGATGCATGGCGTTCACTCGGGTTTGGGCATCTCCTGTGTAATGCTATTGAGTACTTGGCTACGGCATCGCTCTGTAATTCTGAATCTCATGTCACATGACGTGCCTTGTCATTGTCGCATTACTTGCTGCTCCATTCTTCTTCTAAGAAGACTGTCACGTACTGTATTGGCTGCTCTGTTTACCCTGTTCCATTTGCACTGTTGCCTGAAACTTCATTTCATTCTACATTTGCACATGCTTTTTTTTGGAAAAAGGAAGCTTAAATTGGAAGCCAGCGTTCAACTCTGGAACACGTAGCCAAGATCTACTGGATCCAAGAATCAGAAAAGGATTTGTCAAATTCTACTGGCACAGCTACCGTACCATATTAGCTGGCTGTCGTGTTAGTCCACTAAGCTGATCACTGTCGCTCACAGGAACAGGGATTTGGAGTTGAAGTTTGCAACAATCGCATCCAGCGCATGATCATTCTCTCTCTTATAACCATTTGGCACTGCATAGCCAACCTCAACCATGACGACTGAACCAAAAAAAAATTTTTAAAAATAGCACACATTGACACACACACACACGACAGAACTATGTACAGGCATGTAACGGCGAGCTAGCAATAGCAAGGCATCCTCCGTAGTCCTCAGATGAGAATGGTAGCGTACTCACCGGTAGCGACGAGACGATGGTCCCAACCCAAGACGGCCCCGTTGATCCTGACCTCGTTTGATGCCTCCGTAATCACCAGTGTTTGACTCCCCCCATCTCTGCAGACACCACATCACGCGTGCCTCAGAACCCGCCACCCACACATCACGAAAAATTCATTCGACTCACGGTCGTCGCCTCGTCGGTGTAGTCCCGCATTGCGCCTGACCTGAATTGGCGCGCGTGGTTGGGTCCACGAATCCATCGATGCTCATCAACACGAGCGCGTCCGCAACGGCGAGAGCTCGGCGCATCGAACCGGGAAACGAGGCGCTCGGCTCCGTTCTGGTCTCCGAGAGCTTGACGCGCCGCGGAACCATACGACACTGTTGCGGCCGTGACCGTTCGTGAGTACGGGCCTCGTGGCGACGGCGGCGTTGGTCGGCGGCGCCGAAGGTGAAGAGGAAGTTTTTTTTTGAGGGGGGTAGGGGAAGTATCTGGAAGTGTGGGCCGAGGGCAGGGTGTGTTGGATCGGAGGAGAGGAGATTTTGTCGGCTTGGCCCGGTGGAGTTTCATGTTGGGCCTAGCCCAACTAGCCGGGACTCGTTCCACGATGCTCCTGCGGGCTGCAACAAAGGGGTTCTGACCACATCGTCTTATAGTCCTGACTCCGCAGCGTATAGCCAAACGGTAAACTCAGTCAAAACCAAATCTATCTGCGCATTGTAAAAGAGCGATTTTTTGATAAACTTATTTTACCTACGAAATACTTTTCACGCTGATCCCACTGTGCGCAGATCAAAACCAATACCTACAAAATATTTTCACCCTTTTACAGCTTTTTTTCACACCTAATTCCTACCCATACCATACCCAGTGGTGTTAATTCCTTGGTATCAGGTTAATTCTTATAGGATACGTTAATTCCTTTCTTTCGTTTATGGCCTCTCCTTTGTTTTGCTTTTCTTTAATTTGACACCTTCCTTTTTTTGAGTTGTACTATCGGTGTGCCGTGCGCCCCAGAGCCCTTCTCCTTCATGTTCTGCATTCATTCGGCCTCTTCCCGTACACAGATCCAGGGGGAGAGGCAGCGGCGGGTGGACGGACGGAGGCAGCGGTGGGCGCAGGCCCTTGGACGGACGCGGTGGCAGGCCGCGGCCGCAAACGGGATGCGTTCGGGCGGAGCGGCGGCGGGCCAGCAAGCCCCTGCCCCCCTGCGGCAGCAGGACGCCGGCCAAGATGCCCCGCCCGTCACGCGCGCGGTCCTCCCACGCCTCCGAGAACTCCAACCCCAACATCCCGGGTACGCCTCCTCCCTCGCACTCGAAGCCGTCCAAGCCCATCCTCAAGTCCTCAGCGGTCGTGGGCGCCAGGTCCGCTGCCGCGAAGAAGGACGCGCGCGCGGCGAAGGCGCAACGTTAGGACCGTGGGCGGGGGCGAGATCGACTTCGACAACTGCCGCGAGGCCGCCCACGAGGTAAGGAACCTGCCACTTCGATTGGATGAATTTTTTTTTTTTTTTTGTCCTTCCCCTGCTAGTTCGTTCGGTTGAAAATGGGGGCAATAGGAACTTCGGCTCCAGCTCCATCGCACGGGCGGCGGCGGATCCGGCTCGGTCAAGCTTGCCCTTTGGATGGCGTCTCTAACTTCATCCAAGTCATGCAGACACAGCATGCGGCGACGACGGCCGCGAAGCTGGCAACTTGCAGGCTGCAGCAGTGGCGAACTAACATGCAGTTGGAGTTGTGCTCGTATCCTCCCCGGAGGAGCCCATGCTGACTATCGAGGAGGATGGCTTTGCGCAAGCTGGTCACAGGGAGGAAGGCGGACCTGTGCACGAACGTCCAGGGAGGAAGACAGGATCTAGTGCCACCATTGTGCAGAGGTTTGAAGGTGAGGATAATGTCATTATTGTATCATGGAAGAATCATCGATTGTGCATCTGTAAAGTCTTTAGAATGTACTCTTATGCTTGCCACTGCACGGCTCTAGATATTTGTGTTTAACAAATTCTCCAGATGATAGCTGCTCTTTTGGACGTAATTTGAGTCTTATTTTTGGGCCGGCCATATACACAGGTGCACAACAGTATATGTAACTTATATAGTGATTATATGACTAAGATATTTCTAGACTACCAAATTTATTATTGTGGGTAAAGCTTTTGCAGGGCACGTCTCAAAATCCACGTTGCCAAGAGTTGGTTGCCAAAGATCTCCAAGGCAATGGATGGTATTTTCGCCACATTTTCAGAGGTGATTTGCACTCTCCACTACACAATGAAGATAGTCTTGATATTCTGGTTTGCTGTTGCAGCTTGTATAGTACAATACATATATTTCTTCCTTCATTGCATCACCTATGGCTTCAGTTGGGTTCTGAAATTCCTACTGGAATCGGTTAGTTCCCCTACGGTAATTTTCGTTCCCTACGAAAGCTTTCAATGTCCTAGGTAAATCTGATTTCCCTAGAGCAGAACTTACAAACCGTAGGGAGCCATTAGCTCTCCCTAGGAATTCAAAGCATTCGTTGGGAAGCAATCTGGTAACCCATGCCACATAGACGTTGCAGCGGCAAGGTCCCTATGAATTCCAAAAAAAAACGTAGAGAGCCAAATTCGTTGCTTGGCGCCATCTCTGCACGCAGCCCCAATTCCTCGCGCCAGATTGCGCGCCACGCCCCAAAAACCCTTTCTGCCTCTCATAAGAAAACGAAATCCTACCTCACAGTTGCCTGCCGCCACTCATATCTCCGCGCCGCCCCGACCTCACCGCGCCATCCCCAAATCCGGCCCCCGCCAGCCCTCGACGCCGCATCCGCCCTGATTTCGACCCTGTCCTCCTGCGTGCAGCCCACCCTCTTCCTATGCCTCCGTTCTCCCACCCTCGACGCCGCCAAATCCGACCTCGTCTTGACACCATCCCCTACCGTGTGCTGCTCTTCCGGTGTAGGAGTCAACAGCGACACCAGCACATCCCAAAACTCACGCCATCCCCACTCACCGCGTCATCCTTGCTGTGAGTATTCTTTACCCTCTCAAATCAAAACTGTAGGCCGAACAACGCAATCGCCGGTCAGCCAAGCGCCCAAGCCATCCATGTTGCACGAGGCCCACTCTACATGAGGCTCCATGGTGGCAGGCTGCTGGGAAGCGTGGTTTAGATGATTTATTGCTGTGATTCATGTTTGTGTTTCTTGCTGGTTCGGTTCTTGTCAGACCTCCAGATTGATTGCTCTAAGAGCTGAACCTTATCCTAGGAAAAAAAAAAAAGAAAACTAAAAGGCAGACAATTTGTGATGAGGTGTCTTGATGCAGATGCAGTTGTTTCTCGTTTCCATTTCATGCATCTATAAATTTGTTTTGCAGGGAGGAGGGAAAACATCTTGTTTTGGGAGAAATCACGTTGGTGCTTGGGATCTGGAAGGAAGCTGGAGGGCAAGGGGTCTTTGTCATCGCTGTTGCTGTTCAAGTAAGGCTCGACAAGGAAGGTGCAGAAGAGGATTGAAGGTGAGAATAAAGCAAAATTTTCTCTTTTTCTAAGTGTTTGTGCAGGCCTCTTAGTTACTGAATGTTACTACCTCTATTCTATAATATTTGACATTTACGACCAGCCATTTGAGCTAGAAATAGGCTAACATATGTTGTCTGAATGTCATTTAAATAAAAACAGATGGAGTATTTGACATGGGGTTTGGATGCTGATTTGTTTAATACATCATTGCGATCCCAAGACAATTGTTTAGGTGCTGATTTCAGTACGTTCATGCACTAAAAAATTGATAAGCCACTTTGTTGATTTGTTTAAATGTGGTCCAGGCAGTAATAAACTGCAAAGCTATCTACCTGTTTTTGGGATCAGTTTGGTGGCATTATTTAATATGATTAAATATTATATCTCATGCAACATTGTCCATGTGTGTTTAGTATGGCTGGAAAGAATCCGTGTTGGTAGGGAAGGTAGCTAGTCGTTCAGTCTGCTACCTTAGCTTGTGGATTGTACATTTCCACTGTGCTTATGTACAAATAATTAGTATGTTTACATTCTGAACTAATCAATCTGGTTGCTTGTACAACACATGGTATCCATGTTAACAAATATATGCTAATGTGGTATTACAGTTTATTGCTACAATATAAGTGATGTCGGTAGAAGACCGTAGTTGGATGTACCAAGGATGGAATGACAATGGTTGTCATTCCCAAGATTGGGTGTTCAACACGAATGCTTTTCTAGAATGTGCTTTCAGTGGTACTCCTAATGCTGAAAAATATGGGGTACCTTGTCCGTGTACTGATTGTGGCAATAAAGTCAGACGGAGGAAAGCTATAATGAGCATGCATTTGTGTAAAAGAGGATTTATGCCTGGATATACTAGATGGATAGAACATGGAGAGCAACCTATCAGTGTGCCTACATCTAAACATGCATATAACACTTTTGATGGATTAGATCAAATGTTTGCTGATTTTGGTGACGCCATGCATACTGACAGTGTAGAGGAGGAGCCAACAACAGATGCCAAGGCATTTTATGCCATGTTGCTTGCTTCAAAACAGCCGCTCCATAACCTCACTAGTGTTTCACGACTAACTGTTGTGGCACGATTGATGGCGATTTAGTCACAGCACAACCTCTCTATAGAATGCATAGATAAATTACTTGGACTTTTTGATGATATATTGCCTAATGACCATAAAATGCCAAAGACCTTGTATGAATGCAAGTATCTTCTTAGTGGTTTAAAAATGCCATACATCAAGATAGATGCTTGTATAAACAATTGCATGATATACTACAAGCAAGATGAGAAGAAGGAAAAGTGTGACTTCTGTGGGGAAAGCCGTTATGTAGTTGTTGAACCAGCACAACAAGGGCGTAAACGTACGCCAATAGCACATAAAGTTCTGCATTATCTCCCTCTTATACCAAGATTACAACGGCTGTATATGGAGCCAAAAACTGCAAAGCACATGCGGTGGCACAAGGAGGGTAAGCGTGGTAACCCAAATGTTATGGTGCACCCATTTGATGCTGAAGCATGGACACATTTTAGTTCAATCTGCCCAGATTTTGCAATGGATGCAAGGAATGTTCGGATTGCTATGGCAACAGATGGATTCAACCCTTTTGGGTTTGGAAAAACGCAATATTCTTGCTGGCCTGTTTTTGTGATTCCTTTGAACTTACCTCCGGCTCTTTGTATGAAGGAGGAAACCATATTTCTTAGTTTAGTGATTCTTGGACCAGAACATCCTGGTAAGAATTTGAATGTCTTTATGTGGCCGTTAGTTGATGAGATCATGGAAGCTTGGGCAGGAGTAGTCACTTATGATAACTTTTCGAAGCAAAACTTTAATATGAGGTTTCATATCATACTTCCATTCATGACTATCCTGCAATGGGTATGTTTTCTGGATGGTCTACACATGGTGGGTTGGCATGTTTTGATTGTATGGCAGATGTGGATAGTACTTGGCTTCCAAATGGGCGCAAGTTTAGTTGGTTTGATTGCCATAGAAGATTTCTGCCGCTTGACCATATCTTTAGGGACCAAAAGAATGAATTTACAAAAGGGGTAGCGGTGCATGACATGCCTCCACATCGATTGACAGGTCAGAGGTGCTAGCATACATGAATGAAGTTAGAGATAAATCTTTTGAAGGTTACGGTGTCACCCACAATTGGACTCACATCCCATATTTGTGGGAGTTGCCATATTTCCCTCAACTTTTGCGTCCACATAACATTGATGTTATGCACACTGAAAAAAATGTAGTAGAAGCTATCTTTACCACTTGTCCTGACATTGCTGACAAGACCAAGGATAATGCTAAGGCCCTCCTTGACCAAGCATTGATGTGCAATAGAAGCCATCTCAATCTTGTTGGGAAGGCAAATGATAAGTGGGACAGACCTAGGGCACCTTTTTCCCTAACAAGATGCCAAAAAAAGGAGGTCATGCAGTGGTTTATGGACATTAAATTTCCGGACGGGTATGCAGCAAACCTAAGGCGAGGGGTCAATATGGATCAGCTGACGATACATGGCCTCAAGAGCCATGATTACCATATTTTCATTGAGCGGCTATTGCCTGTGATGATGCGAGGTTTGTTAAGAATGAAATATGGGAGGCATTAGCTGAGCTAAGTTACCTTTTTAGAGTTCATTGTGCAAAAGAAGTTGATCGTGCCTAGATACTTCAACTTGAAGCAAACATACCTATTATACTTTGCAAACTGGAGAAAATCTTTCCACCCGCTTTCTTCAATCCAATGGAACATCTAATGGTGCACCTCCCATATCAAGTTAGGGTTGGAGGCCCTGTAAAGTATACTTGGATGTATGGAATCGAGAGGTATGCATTTAGAATGCCTCAAATATATATTTTCTTCCATTGTGCCTTGTCATAGACAAAGAACTAATAGCTCATTGTTGTAGGTTGTTAAAAAAAATTAGGCAATCTGTCCGTAATAAGACACGTGTTGAAGCTTCAATAGTAGAAGGATACCTTGTTAGGGAGATCTCCCACTTTACATCATTATACTTGCCTAAAGACATATCGAGCTCCTATAACCGTCCACAGCGTTATGCTCAAGCTACTGCATCTGACTGTACCCTTAGCTTGTTCCAAGTGCGAGGATGGAAGAGTGGTAAAGGAGTGTCTAGAACTCTATCAGTTGAAGAGTACAAGACAGCAATGATATATATCTTCACAAACTTGAATGAAATGGATGAATATGTGCAGTAAGTACACTAAATCCAATAAATTAATACACTAACTTTTGCCAGCAATATAATCCAAGATTCTGCGTTATAATCCATAGAAAGTTTGAAGAAGAACAATGGACACGTGCAAGACCACCAAACCAGAAACAACTAGATAATTTGAGGATGAATGGAGCTGACAATGGCCAACCAGACTTGCTAGATTGGTTCAGAAGCTTGGTACTTGTTACTTAGCAAATTTACATACAGTTTTATATATTATTCCAATATCTTAATTACAATTTTAAACTGCAGTGTGATATTGATGCAACAATACCTAGTGAACTACGCCGTTTATCACGCGGAAGTGGCCTCAAAGTCAGGTCATATGATATTTATGAAGTCAATGGGTACAGATTTCGATCTGAAAAGTATGAAAAATCTAGAGGGAATTTAAGTACTACCAACACAGGGGTGGTTACTGTTGGTGTTAATGATGGTAACAATAATGAGCTTGAGTATTACGGCGTCATCAAAGATATAATTGAGAAGAAGTTTGATGGTAATGGTGATTTTAGCCTTGTTTTGTTTGAGTGTCATTGGTTCCATCCGACTAATGGAGTTAGACGCTTGGAAAGGTTTGGATTAGTTGAAGTTGCCCATGCATCATGTAATCCAGTAAGCGAGCCTTTTGTGCTTGCTAGCCAAGTAAAGCAAGTATACTATCTTCCATATCCATGTAAGTCTGTTCAGAGCCTTAATGTATGGTGGGTTGCATACAAGGTTAGCCCCCTTGGAAATTTGTCCATTCCATCAATGGATGAGTACAATGATGAAGACTCACCTTGTATAGATATCTTCCAAGAAGGTGGCTTGGAGGGTAATTTTTCCGTAGACATTGGACTTGGTTTAGATGACATAACAAGTACTGATGGCTTTGATGAGGTTAGTGATCCAAAGGAGCTGTCTATGCTGATCAAACAACGAAATGGTGTGAGTGAAGACAATGAGTCAGTAGTTGAAGAAGAAAGGGGATCAGATAGATACTTCAACGATATCAATGAAGAGGAATACATAGATCCTGATGACTTCTAACAAGACAATATTGGTTAACCAATAATTAGGTGCTTGCATTATATTTTTGGTTTATAATTGACTTGTTTTCCAATTAGTCTCTGCTCTGCATTCTTAAATCTGCTCTGCTTTGTTATCATTTTCATACTGTACGTTGTAACTATGTTTCTAATACTTTATAATACTATAGCCGGTTTTCAACCGGTGCTGATGGCCCTTTTTCTAGTAGCGGCTGATGGTTTTATCAAAGCTCTTACCGGTAGGAAGTTGGGACAATTTAAATATACAATCTTAATTTGTGTGCGTTATGATTGAGGGGATCTTAGATAGTATCTCTGTGTAATCTATCAGCAATTGTGACCAATACCGAATCTATCTCCTATAGGTGACGTTAGGCCTCTTGGACTTGTATAGGATTTGGTCACCATGTGGAGTCGTATATCGGTACAATGCCGCCTGGGACTGTTCCTGACTTCCTGGACATAAATAGATGTACGCGGCCTCCATTTAGGAGGTAGAACGCTTCAATTATATTATTCTGTTGGTCTGTTACAAAATCTATTCCAGCACAATACGCTACCACCAGTATGAATTACTATAAAGTATATGGTGGCGAAGAAGGGATCGATTTTTATGTAACGGAACGAAAGCGCCAAGCAGGGATCAATGGATCACTGTATATCATGGCTGGATCGCGTTGCTAGCAGGAGATACAGCCTTAGTGGAGCATCTCGAATAGCACCAGCATTGTTTCGCCGGCCAAATGCCCTCACAACTGCCATCAACGTTGTCGTCGCTTTCTGCTATGCATGTTATTGAGCACGCACTGTCGAGCCAGCACCACCCCGGAAAACTACCGCTCAGGTGCCGGTTGCACTTGTCTTCAGTCGTCGTCTCTGCATGTATGCATGCATGCAACCACATAAACATATATATACACACACACATACATACATCCATACATACACATGCCAAAATAAGGTAGGCTTTGTAATAATTAGCCAAAAGAATAATCAAACGACATCAACAATCGAGCGAGGCAAATGCATATGTACGTACGTACCACCGTTAGCAACAATAATGACGAGTAGGACAAGGGCCATTGCAATGATATTCTTTGACGAAGGCGCCATTGGTTGTTTAATTTTTTTGGCAGTGGAAGTTCGTTCGTACGTAGAAGAAGAATGTAGCAGATTGTTGGTGGATGATCGAGTAAGGATGGCAGCAGCATATATACAAGTCATGTGTACAGGGCCAGACAAAACTATTACTGTTCAATCGGACTTGGCGGAAGAAACCATGCATGTATGAAATCCTAAAAAAAAATTAACGACCCTCGTAACCAAACATCTTTTGGTAACCTGTGAAGTATCACCTAGGCCACTTAGAAAGGCATTAAATTGGGTGATGGAGGCCTCTAGAAACAGTCAAATATACATCCAAGATTCCAAGGTATCCATATATATATATTCTTGAGATAATAAAAAGAGTCTTCCAACATTTAAAATTCCACAATGTAGATTCTGTTGCCAGTGTGCCCGAGCCCGACTGCTTCCGTCTGCATTTGCGCACTTAGCTCCTCAGATTCGGCTCCAGATCCAGCGGACTGTAGTGCCATGGATTAGTAGGCTCCTTGAGCATTCCGCAAACTGGATAGTACCCATCAACTTGTAGAATTATAACGGAATACTCTGTACTGCGAATAAGTGAAAGAAATTTATATAATCCCCTAAACTATTAAAGGTTGCCTACTTAACCCTCTCTGAGATACTAAACCAGATTTTAGGGCTTATTTACAAGTGTACCGCTCCACTAAAAGCGACCCTATCTCACCAACTCCACATTGTAGCAATTGCTCCCGTACCAGATCATTACTCCAGGCACGTGTGGCAGAAGCATGTATTGTGGATGGGCTTTGATGATTGTTCTTCTTCCGTCCGTTAATCCTTGTTGCAAACTCAGGAAGAACTTCTTTTGTCTAACGCATTATTTTTGTGTCGAATCTACCTAGGGTTGGTTGGCCTTCAAGCGACAGATATTGCTTTTACTGGCCCTGTTTGGTATAGCTTATAAGCAGCTTATGGCCAAAATAAGTCAATACTAGCAGCCAAACAGAGCGCTTTTTCAGCTTCTTCTGGACACGCCTTTTCCCACATTACCCATTTATACTAAAAAGCAAAAGCTAGGCCAAACCAGAGATTATTATTTTGATCGCGCTTTTCGAGCAGATTAATTTGAGTCGGCTCTATTTCTTTTTAAATTTTTTGTTGCCCTTAAATAGTGTTTTAGGACTATGCCCCTAAGTAATCAATTCAAATACTTACATAATGTTTCATATCGATTTACCTACATATCTTAGATTGTATTACTTTCCACTTTTGTAATTGTTGTGATGAAGAAATTAAAGTCATTTTTTATGGGGAATCGATTATATGAAAAAATCTCATGCCATCACAATATATAACATGTACAAATGTGAGAAACTTTTTCTATATGTCTTCTTTCGATCATTATTGGAAATTAGTTATTCAATAAACCTCTATTTAAAATAATTGATATGTTGGCAAGATACTATCTAAATAACAATATCCATATTGTATTTATATCTCATAAACCATGAAACCAAAGTACTTAAAATACATCGCCCTGTAAATATGCATGTACTAAAACCCATGCGTTGCACAAGTTGATAGACTAGTGCTTATAGCCATTGTGGATTGAGACAAATCTAGTTGCCATTAAAATATGCTACTCCTTCCATATTTAAATATGAGTCATGGTTGATTTTTTCTCAGACTTCAATCGCTCGTCTTATTAAAAAAAATTATTATTTATTTTGTTGTAATTTATTTTACAATTGTAGAGACTTTGAGCATGATTTATTTTTGTATATTTTTACATAATTTTTTTGAATAAGATGAACAATTGAAGTTTTGAAAAAAAAATCAACCGCAACATATATTTAATTATAGAGAGAGTAATATAGAGCTTAAATGAATTTAGTCTAGACTAATGAAACCTTATGCACACCTCTTGGTACGCTGTTGTTGGTGCCCCTGGCCTACGTGCTTGCGGTTGTTTCGTGTGTTTTCAATTCTTCGTTGCATGTAATGATTGGTCCAATAAACAACGCTGAGTGAAGAACTGAAGGTGCTCAGGCCATGCATTCACCGATCCATACCTAGGACCATTTTCTTTTGTTTTTTTTTTTTGAGAGGACACCTAGGAACCATTCTCTTTTTTTTGAGAGTACACAGGCCATGCATTCACTGATCCACACCTAGGACCATTTTTTTTTTTGAGGACACCTAGGACCATTTTTTTTTGAGAGGACACCTAGGACCATTTTCAGATCAAGGACAATAGGCTGAAGCTGTGTCCTGCTACACTACTACACAGAGGCCCATCAGCGGTTGTAACACCACGGTAGAAACCGGTACCAAAGTTCATAAAAAACTGAAAAAGTATGTTTCTACTCTTCCATTGACCTCAAAACCAATAGCATTGTGTACCAAACATCCAACCACTACAACATACAATCACATTGGAATTCATCTGAAGTCCCGTTCTCCAGCAGTGCTACTTGCACGGCTAGTGCTACCAGTGCTCCCTCCGTTTAATTTGCAGTTGGACGAGACGACCCGCGTCAGGTGAAGGAGAATTGGTGGCAATGGCTATTGGCTAGCTTCCAAGGATGGATCTAGTACCGGGGCGGCGGTGGCTCTAGCCCCGGCTACCCCGGTGTGGATAATAGAGCGCCTCATATGCCTCCCCTACTATTTTTGGGCATCAATTATGAAGAGAGAAGGAAGAAATAGATATAGAAGAGAAAAAATAAGTAAAAGATGAAGAAACAGAGAAAGAGAGTGAAATAGTCAGCTCCGGCTCTGTGCTAATCCTAGATCCGCCAGTAGCTTCCAAAAACCCAAAGACTTGACTTTGTGAGGCAATGGCTTAGCTTCCACACAAGCACGTTCCAAAAACCCAAAGGCGTGAAGTGCACACATGGGCTGTCCCTGCATGCACCAGCCCAGTACGAGGCCCTCGTCAAGTCAGTACGTTCTGGTCCTTGTCCTCATCCTATCATCCAGATCCACATGGGCTCCCAGTCTACAATAAATGTTTTTTTTGTTATATTCAACACTTTTTTTAGGCCAAAGAGGTAATTTTCTCATAAATGTTTTTAAATTATACTCAACACTTAGGTACAAGGTCTTCCACACAAAGCACGTTTTGTGGGCTATTTATTTACAGAGTTTGTAAATATGTTTCAGCATATTTTTCACACCTCTCATCTTCCCTTTTTTTCATCTCTTTTGGATTCATATTGGAAATGGAGAAGCCACATGGGTGGGGCTATGTCAGAAAGAAGATGAAAGTGGAAGATGGAGGTAGAAGAAAAATCTTGCGGAACATAAGTAGCTACTCCCATTTAACATTCAGTATGAGCGTGGCTATGTCCAAAAACACCTTACAAGTTTGAAGCCATTTCCAACGGATGTTGGTGTGGAGTTTAAAAATAGATGGTAGAATAAAGGAATAGACCATTCAAAACCTTGGGGAGCTTCAACCAGCAAAGTAATGGCATGTAGGTTCTCACAAAGTATTAGCGATCGATAGGAAATAAACGAACAAGAGATCAAAACCAATCATAGAGACATAAAGACTTAACGTACGGAAAACCCTCCGATGTGAGGGGAAAACCCACGGTACCAGCGAGTCACAACTTTCACTATTTTCGTAGAGTGTTTACAATAACGCCGTATGTTTTCCAGCGAATTAAAAGATGATTAAAAGTAAACCCTAATCCATACCAAATTTCTGGTTTAAATAGTAAACCCTAATCCACCCGCCTCCACTCCGCCTTAAACCCTGATCCACCAGCCTCCACTCCGCCTCCATGCCGTCCTCCTCCACGCATCCTTCTCCATGCATTCTCCTCCACTATCGTGCCGTCGTTCTGCCGGATCTACTTCCTCCCGCCACGGCCGCCACACCTGTCCCCCACGGTCGGCGCCACTTCCCAGCCACGGCTGTCGCGCCTCCTCCCCACCATGGCCACCCACATCGTCTTCCTACTTGCCGGCTAGGCCACCGGAGGCGCTGTCCTGGCCCGCCTCTACGTGCCCACCTCCAGTCAAGCTCCGTACACTCGCTGGGGCACTGACAGCCATCCTTGTCCAATCGTGTCGTTGGCATGCGTGGAAGATAGAGAGAGACATAGTAGCGTAGCTTGCGTACAACGCTTGTAGCGTATGAACGCCAGTGCTGTGTGTTTACCATGGCGTTTGCAGTACTTGTTGCAGTGGTAGTTTGGTACTACTGCAGTACCCACTCCAGTCGTCCTTAGGCTAACATCGCCGGAAGGTACAAATAACAAATGTGTGTGCAAAACGGTTGTACACGTGGAGTTTAAAACTTAGACGGTTGGATAGACGCGCCTGTGATATCACCTTGGGCTCAATGGTTGAATATAACTTCCAAGGCCCAATCAAGACACGGTGTGGCAATACAAGTAGCAGCAGTAGATGCTCAGGAAGGACATAGATGAACAGAACAACTCATTCATCCTTCCTCCATCCTCCTACTGCTCTCCTCCCAATCCTCTCTTGTTCTGGAGATTCTGCTAGTTCCATGTATCTCTAGCCCTCTACCTGCTCTTCTCCCTGTCCCAACTCTGATTCTCTCATGCCTGTTGACCGGTGATTTCATTCCAGAAACAAGCAACCTAGCTAGAGACATACTACAAGCTACATCGATGCCAGGAGCAGACGTGGTGGCGGTCCTGGCGGATGCACTGAAAGCATGGCACGAGTAGGGTATCCAAGCGCTGGTGTTGCTGAGCTTGACGCTCCGGCCAGGTGACGCTGCTCATACTGGCGGAATTCCGGCGGTGGGTGGGCTCCGGCGTGCTAAGGTTCTTCGCTTGGTCGGCGTACATTCTGGCCGACAGCACAGCCATCTACGTGCTAGGCCATATGTCCGTGGTCAGCAGGTCGGCTGAGCATGAGCTCGCGGCCTTCTGGGCACTGTTTCTGCTGCTCCATTTGGGCGGCCAAGACAACATCACTGCCTACGCCACGGAGGACAACCAGCTGTGGCTACGATACCTTCAGACTCTGGCCGGGCTTACTCAACGTCCATCCCTATCTCGGCGTTCATCCGGAAGATGGTAGTGGACTACATCGTCAGTAAGGGGCCCTTGGCTACCGCAAGAACCGCAACCTCATGACATATTCACATTTCGATTCACGAGGTCAGAAGGAGCTGCAGATTTGGGGATTGCTTGTACGAGGGCATGGCCTGGACGACCGTGGAAGACAAGATGCTTGTCTGGCACATCGCCAGTAACATCTACATTAGCAGTTGGCACAAGAAGCATCCGGGTCAGGGGTGGGCGAAACCTGTTGCCGAGGCGGTCGAGGTGCTCTCCAACTACATGTTTGCACCTCCTCTCCTCACGCCCCGACATGCTGGGCCCCACCGCCAATCGCAGCTAGCTGTCACATCGTCATGTGCTATGGTCTCATCACTGGGTTCAGCTCATCAGTATTCATTACCCGAGGATCTGGATCTGCTCAGGGAGGAAACTAAAGACTTAGAAAAGAAGAATGAACGCAGTTGGCTACTGGCAATCGATCATACAAAGCAAGAGCATCTCGTATTGATTCTAGAAACAGGATGTGAGCTTGGCGCAAAGCTCGTCAGCAAGGAGGTGCAGTACGCAGCGTCGACGCTGCGGCTTGTCACCCAAGTGTGGCTGGAGACGCTGTGCTACGCGGCCACGCGGGCCATCGATGCAGCGCTCTTAGAGGGGCTCTGAACTCTGTGAATGAGCAGGTAGACTTTGAGCAACACGCGCAAATAAAAACTTAGATGAGCAACAAGCACAATTGCACAAACAGACTGAGGAAGAGAAGAAGCAAGTGGAAGTGAAAGATCCCCCGGGACGCTCAAGATGGCCTGAAGGTTCCAGTTCAAGTTGGGTGATACACTGGTACATCCAACATGGAATCCTACGTCCTGCTTGCTTTTAAAGATAGATATGTCTACTTATTTTCGATTTCCGTGCTATCTGTATCCTGTTTAGTAGTGGCCATAGCTTCCCAGTGGCTTAACGAAATAAATCCATTTATATAAAAGAAATGTCAGTATTCTCTTAGGGAGATGCACTTCATCCTCGTGATAATCATGGATTATTTTCTCAGTATCCTTTTGTAATTCTTTTATTTCCTGTTTTAGGTCTTTCTATGGATTCATTTATTTATGGGTTCTTTCATAAGTTCGTCTGAGTGAATTGAGTCATGTAATACTAATATAATTATGGCAAGGTTTATTTATGGAGCGCGATAACGCACGACTGGGTAGTGCATACCAAATCGAGCGACCCCAGTTCAGTGCAGCCACGTGTCCATATTTGTACAGTCCAACCGAGCCACATTTTTGTTCCTTTTGTACGAAAAGTAAAGTGCGCGGTCATAATTTGCATTTCCTTCAACAAGCATGACTCTCTCGTCTAGTGTCCGTTTTTAAATTCGATTGCACCATCGTATTTCTTGTGACAAGATCTGTAAAACAAGACCAATATTAGATGTGTTTTGATGATGTCTTATGCATGTAGCAAGTTATATTATATATAGTAGCAATTTGTGTATTAAATATGTAGCAAGTTGCGCTATGTTTTAAAAACAACAACTTCTCTTATATGTTTTGTAGAATTTATGCATTAACATGTTATAACTTATGTTATGTAAGTTGCATTCCGATTTCATTTGCATTATTACTAGCTATTTTACTAGGTGTGATGAGATTTGCAAAATAAGATCCAATTTAATAGATTTTGAAGTTAAATTTAAAACTACTACCAATTTATGAAGGTGTATATAGTAGCAACCTATTACAAAATATATAACAAGTTATATCAAAGCAGTGGTAACAACGTTTACATGACATGATACATAATCGTATATGAAAGGCCATATATCAAACCTATGCAAAAAGATTATAGTACTGACTTATATTGTATTGTTCAAGTTACTACATTGTATAATATAGTTTGCTAAAATCATGCATGTATAATTTTGCAGCTAGAAAAACAAGACGAGATGCAATATTTAGGATACAACATATATTGCTACCCATGTTATTGTTTGAATGCGGAAAAATATAGAAATGCACGGGCGTGCCAGTGTACTCGAGTACACAAAATAAATAAAGACACATAGATGGGGAACATGAATTTTTATTAATCATCACGAGTAACAAATAAATACAAGTCCCATTTGGGTGCGCTCCGTGATCTGTCGATGGAGGCGATCTGACTTGGGCGATCTGTTCTGCTGGTTCCTAGGGCCTCGGAAGGCTCCCGGTTAATTACCCTCGTAAGTTTAACTTGCTAAGTCACCTCTGATTAAACTGCCGTGATCGTCATCTTCAGTCTTCGCTTCACTTCTCCCCACATGCGATGGTGTTGGTGTAAAGGTGACCATTTCGGCGTCATCCATAGCCTCGTCGGTGTCCATGAGCCGGTGTAGCCCCGCGTCGTCCGCCTTGTCGGTGTCGAACGGAGCGTAGTATGTGTAGTAGTGGTAGTGGATCATCAACATGCAGCAGGTTGGTGTAGCTTGAACTGGATCAGACGTGTCGCGGCAGCGTCATCATCATCGGTGAGGTTAATCAGCATAGAACAGAGTGAGGTGGTAGGAGGGCCATCGGTGTGCCATGGCCCCATTCTGATCGTGTAGATGCACTTGTACGCCGGCCTGCATGGCCTTGCATGTGCTCCTGCACAAGGGGAGCACGTGTGGTGCCGTAGGCTCCCATGCAGACCCATGCAGTACATGTATGGATGCACACATTCTGTGTGCTGCGTCGCCGTGTCGCATGGCCATTAAAAAAATATAACAGAATTTTATTGCTTGCATCATCGATGATGCCATCTGAACATAACTTCTCCCCTAAACTGAATGCGAAAGAGCACACGGGCTATGGCTACCCACCTTTTTATTGGGCTATTGTAATGAACGTGCCGGGGTGTCCGACCCAAGAGGGGGAGAGGGTGAATTGGGTTGCTAATCGTTCAACTAAAATCTAGGGCTATCTAGTGCATAAGATAAACCTATTTCGCTGTACACATGCTAGTTATTTGTAAGGTTTATCTATGCGTTCTCTAACTTACCCAAAAGACTTGCAACCTAGATCCAAACCTAATCAAACTAACTAACAAAGCTAAAGTCACACAAGTAAATAAATGCGGAAACGTAAATGCAGTAAGTAAAGAAGTAATGGCAAGGGGATGCAAACTGTCGAGAAGACACGAGGATTTAACGAGGTTCACCATTAAGAGCTACGCCCACAGGCTCGCCACCAAAGGCAATATCCGAACCGGGCACCAAGACTCTTCCGGTCACGTCTTGTGCTCGCCACCAAGTGGCTCCTGGCAAGCAAAGGCTAAGTGCCACCAAACCAGCAATGCTTGGCCACCGCGAACGTCTCTCCCGGTCACAAGACGCCGGATTGCACTACGGAGTTTGAAGGGTCTCTTCGTCCCCGCACAAGTTGTCACCGCCGCTTCACACCAATGAAGGAGGATCTAGCAACAAGTACAAGTGGCTTGACCGCAGCCAAGGCTTTTCCACTAGCTAACGCAGGAGCTACACTCAAGAAAAGCTCGCAAGCTCACTCTCTCTAAGATCTAACCTAGCTTGGATGATGCTCTAAGCTCTCATATGGTGATTGGAGTGGATGATATGCTTGGAATACACCTCTACTCTTGCTCTGAACTACAGTGGCTCCAACTCATCCGAAATGGGTAGGTAGGGTGGCTTATATAGCCCCCAAACTCAAACTAGCCGTTGCTCCAACAGGCTGCTGACGCAGTGTAGACCGTACTATACGGTCTATCCATTTTGACTAGACCGGACCATTCGGTCCATTCACTTTTCCAACGGTCACTGAACCACATACGTCACTGTACTTTGGTCCAGAGGTTAGGACGGTCTGGTAGACCATACCATACGGTCCGTTGTCCATTGGATTTCCAAAGTACACAGCCTCGGGTTACTTGGTACGGTCTTAGGACGGTCTTCTAGACCGTACCATACAGTCCATTGAAATCCCCCGTGGCTCCAATCTTCACACCCTCGGCCAACTTAGTCTGGTCTATAGTCCGGTCTTTTAGACCGTACTATACGGTCTGTATAACTTGGTCACTTCTGCTGCTTCCTTTGCTAGAATGGTCCGGTCTACTCAATCCTCTTGAGACCGGGTTCACAATCCTGTGAGGTTTCAGGGCGCTGCTTTGAGACCCGTGAGGGTCGGGTCTCCCCCGTTGGGGCGGCCCTTCGGGCCTTGCCTTCGGCTTTTCTTCTTCTTCATCCCTTGGACCTAAACACCTGAGAATATGCATCTAGACAAGTTCATTAGTCCAAGTGTTGGTTGTCAATCAATCATCAAAACACAACCATAGAAATATGGCACATGAGGCCATTTTCCTTATAATCTCCCCCTTTTTGGTGATTGATAACTACACAACCAAAGCAAGCAAGATAAATGCAAGAAATGATACCAAATGAAAATTTTGATGAGTTTAGAACAACTTAGCTTGCTTGGATGGATTTTTCAATGCTCAACCTCATTTGCCACTGGCATATGATCTAATTGATGCTTTCGGCTTTTATATCCACATGATGGATTTAAGCACAAATTGAGCATTGAGTTGGTACTCTAGTTCATAGGATCATGGATTTAGCAATTCTCCCCCATATTTGAACTAGTACCTCCCCCTATCACCTTGCCTTCTTGTTTTCACCTCATCTTCCCCTTGCCAATGGTCCTCTTCATATTTCTCCCCCTTGGTTCTTGACCTTTTCTCCCCCTTAAGATATGCACTGCTTGCATGGGGTTTCTCTCCCCCTTTTGATGTGTAATGCTTGCATGGGAATTTCTTTCCCCCATATGATGTGCATCTTGCTTGCATGTGATTTCTCTCCCCCTTTATCGTTGAGCACTTAAAAGACCAAAACACAACCACTAGCAAAGAAAAGCATTAGTAGCAAGAGAATTTTACTAGTGAGGCCATATTACCTTTATCCTGCTCTCCTCCTTAATTGATGATACTAATTGTAGCAATCACTTGTAGTGGCCATCTCTCCCCCTTTGTCATGGACTTGTTGCCTTGTATTTGTGGCATTATTGTAGGGGATGGACACGCATTCTAAAATAAGTTAATTGGAGGAAAGGCCGGTGACTACAACAAATAGCACTTGAAAGCATGTTAGTCACACAAACACAAGTTATAGAGTTGCTCCCCCTAAATGTGTGCAATAGTGTTTGACTCACATAACCAAGTGTATGCACTTGTAATTCACAATCATGGGGGTTCAACATCTACAACTTGAAAAACATGACACCAAATGAAGGGATTCTAAAAGTAAGAAAGTGATACCACTTGTAACCCTTTTTCTTTGTGAAGCATGTGCCATGGTCGAAATGGTGCATTCCATACACCACAAGTTAAGCTCATGTAAGTTGCTTCAAAAATAGATGGTTAGCACAGGCAACGAACCATATGTAGTTCTAGGAAAGCACAAGACTATACCAATTGCAATAAATAAACATGCTCATGCAATCCTAGAGAGGTATTTGAGCTACAATGATGCATGCGATTGTTTTACCTTGCTCTTTACCTCATATGTAGGGGAGGGGAATTTGGGTCTCTAATTTTTAATCCCATACTTGGCTCCAATCCAATTGCATGATGCATCCCTACTTATGCACGCCAATACTTGCCAAGTCTCCAAATTCCCGGATGCCACTTTTTTCCTCTAAATCTTTGGGACCCAAACCTTTTGGGATCCTTCCATGGTTTCAATTAATTCCTTTGGCACTCAAATAGGCTGGTTCCACCCTTGGTTCCTCCACCCCATGGTATGAGCCACCACCTTACCATTCTTCTTCGTCTCAAGTATGTAGTGGTTGCTCTTTTGCTTTGCCTTGTAGGTGGGCTTGGTGTAGACTAGTGAGGCCTTCAATTTTGGAGAGTTCTCGTTCTCCATTGCCTTCTTCTTGCCCTTGTTCTTGCTCTTGCCCTTGTTCTTGCTCTTTTGTTGGGCCATCTCCTCCTTGCATTGATAGGACTTGTGGCCTTCTTTGTGACACTTGAAGCAAGTCATGATTTCTCCCTTCTCAAGCTTCTTCACGCCCTTGGAGGGGTTATCTTGAGGAGGTCGGATTTGATCTTGTGCCTCTTTGCCTTTAAGCCGCCTTAAGTACGCCCTTAGCTTTTCCACCTCTTGTTTGAGCTCCTCATTCTCACTAGCAATGAGGTCATTACATGTTTCTATAACCACATTCTCATTGCAAGGAGTTAGATCACAAGAGGTAGACGCATCTACCTTTGACAATAGGAATTGCACAAGGAATAGCACAAGGAATAGATGCATCCAATGAGCTTGTGAGAGACTCATATTTTAGTTCAAGGTCCTCAAATTGCTCCTTGAGCTCTCCATGCTCCTTGTCTAACAAATTGAATTTGTTAAGCAAGTTCTCATATCTTGAGACAAAGGAGGTGTGGAGCTCTTCATTAGCTTTGAGGGCCGCAATTTGCTCCTTTTGTTTTAGCATATATTCTTGTTGTTCTTTGATTAAGCTCATCATCTCACAAATCTCATTTGGCTCATCATCAGAGGAGGGGTCATCACTTACATCGCTATTACCTTTGGCCGTGAGGCATATGTGTGATGACCAGGTGGTGAAAGGCTTGCTTGATTCATCACTTGAGCATCCTTTCCCACCCTTCTTCCCCTTGATGATGGCGGGGCAAGCTCAATGTCTCCTTTGCTTGATCTTGTTCTTCTTGCCCGCCATCTTGAACACTCCCACCACATCTTCTCTTATGCGGGTTTCATAGCCTAGCATGTAGAGTTTCCTCACATGTTTGGCTACCTTTGTTTGGTGGAAGACGATGGCCCTTGAGGTAACTTCATCTTCACTTGAGCTTGAGCTTGAGGCTTCATTATCACTCCCATCCTCCTCTTCTTCTTCACTTGAGCTTTGCTCTTGCTGCCTTGGTTGATGCTTGCATGTGTGCTTGACGGCAAGGCTCTCTTGACTTGAAGTGGAGGTGGACTCTTGCTTGTTAATCCCCATGGAATACTCATGGGCAACAATTGTGTTGACGATTTGGTTGGGTGTTTTGTTGTCCAAGTCTTCCTTGAGCAAGATGGTCTTGATGATGTCGTAGTCGGGCTTGCAAAGGCAATGGATGATCTTGTAGTTCACCTCTCCATCCGTTATTTGCTTTAGACCTAGGCCATTGATTTCATTCACAAGAGTGTTCAAACGTGAGAACATGTCATGAGCACTTTCATTAGCAAGTTGCTTAAAACTAGTTAGCTCATCGGCGAGAACATGATATTTTTGATTGGCTACATTCGATGAGCCCTCATGATTCTCGACAATTTGCTTCCCTAGCTCATGAGCATTAGGAGAAGCATACACACGATTGAACACATCATCACAAAGAGAGGACAAAAGAGTTGATTTTGCAATCGCATCAGTCTCTCACGAGCGGAGTTGCTACGGGTGGCCTCTTTCGTGACACGCCAAACGTCAAGCCCCGGGCTTGAAGATGTGCTTCCATGAGCACCTTCCACCGAGGGAAGCCCTTCCCATAGAAAACCGGAGCCTTATCGGTACTCATCCCTACCCCGGACATGAAAACTCACTTAGCGGTGAAGCCAACGACACCCCTACGAGCTATCTCACAAATTTGCCAATTGAATTAGCTATACTCGCAAGAGATGTGAGCCCTAGCTCTGATACCAATTCTAATGAACATGCCGGGGTGTCCGACCCAAGAGGGGGAGGGGTGAATTAGGTCGCTAATCGCTCAACTCAAACCTAGGGCTATCTAGTGCATAAAATAAACCTATTTCGCCGTACACATGCTAGTTATATGTAAGGTTTATCTATGCACTCTCTAACTTACCCAAAAGACTTGCAACCTAGAGCCAAACCTAATCAAACTAACTAGAAAATCTAAAGGCACACAAGTAAGTAAATGCGGAAACATAAATGCAGTAAGTAAAGAGGTAAGGGCAAGGGGATGCAAACTCCCGAGAAGACACGAGGATTTAACATGGTTCACCACTAAGCGCTACGTCCACGGGCTCGCCATCGAAGTCAATATCCGAGCCGGGCACCAAGACTCTTCTGGTCACGTCTTGCGCTCGCCACCAAGTGGCTCCCAGCAAGCAAAGGCTAAGCACCATCAAGCCATCAATGCTTGGCCACCACTACCACCTCTTCCGGTCACAAGGCACCGGATTGCACTACGGAGTTTGAAGGGTCTCCTCGTCCCCGCACAAGTTGTCGCTGCCGCTCCACACAAATGAAGGAGGGTCTAGCAACGAGTACAAGTGGCTTGACCGCAGCCAAGGCTTCTCCACTAGCTCTCGTAGGAGCTACACTCAAGAAGAGCTCGCAAGCTCACTCTCTCTAAGCTCTAACCTAGCTTGGATGATGCTCTAAGCTCTCATATGGTGGTTGGAGTGGAATATATGCTTGGAATACACCTCTACTCTTGCTCTGAACTACAGTGGCTCCAACTCATCCGAAATGGCCGGGTAGGGTGGCTTATATAGCCCCCAAACTCAAACTAGCCGTTGCTCCAACAGGCTGCTGACGCAGTGTAGACCGTACTATACGGTCTATCCATTTTGACTAGACCGGACCATTCGGTCCATTCACTTTTCCAACGGTCACTGAACCACATACGTCACTGTACTGTGGTCCAGAGGTTAGGACGGTCTGGTAGACCGTACCATACGGTCTGTTGTCCATTGGATTTCCAAAGTACACAGCCTCGGGTTACTTGGTACGGTCTTAGGACGGTCTTCTGGACCGTACCATACAGTCCATTCAAATCCCCCGTGGCTCCAATGTTCACACCTTCAGCCAACTTAGTTCGGTCTATAGTTCTGTGTTTTAGACGGTACTATACGATCCGTATAACTTGGTCGCTTTTGCTGCTTCCTCTGCTAGAATGGTCCGGTCTACTCAATCCTCTTGAGACCGTACCTTTCGGTCTTCACAATCCTATGAGTTTTTCAGGGTGCTGCCCTGAGACCCGCGAGGGTCGGGTCTCCCCTGTTGGGGCAGCCCTTCAGTTTTTTTTTTCATCCCTTGGACCTAAACACCTAAGAATTTACATCCAGACAAAATCATTAGTCCAAGTGTTGGTTATCAATCAATCATCAAAATACAACCATGGAAATATAGCACGTGAGGCCATTTTTCTTACAGCTACAGCAGGCCTTGGATGCTTCTGTCGGCACATTAGAGGAAAAAAAGGCCAGAGTGGACGTTGCGCGAAAGGCCGGGCCACGCAGGGGTTGAGCGGGACCCTGATCATTTGGCCAACAGATTCTAAACTTTTTTTTGAATAATCTAGGCCTAGCCCAAGACACTTTCAACATCCGTTGGGAGTTGTCGCATGGACCGTAGCCCCTTGTTAACAGCAAATACAAAGCTTTTCTGCATTCCTATCACTATAAATTTGGTCTTTTGACATGCAAGATATTACCTCAACACAAAATTTGTTATAATATACTAGTACATCAACCCTATGCAAAGCGCAGGATAGCATGAAACATAAATATTAGAATTTTATATATAAACTTGAAATCCACAATCATTCAAAATTATAAATATTCAACGTCTCTCATATGTAAACTTAAGCGGTTATTCTAATTCATCTTTCATAATGGCATTGTGGCTAATTTATATACAAATTTAGATGGCACTTTTAATAGATCCTATGGCTAGTATATATTATTGGAAACTACTTGATAGACGCTGCGATGTTTCTAATTTTCTTATTTAAATACAGGGTTACTTTAATTCATGTTTTACAATGGCACAGTGGGTAATTTTTTTAGAAAAAATCGAATAGATCCAATGGCTACTATCAGGTTTTGGCTAGATGTTTCTTTTTTTAGATTTTCTAGGATTTATCTTTTTTCTAGCGTGTATAAAACGGTGTGCTTCCTTCGAAGCCTCTAATTAGTAATATTAAGATATTTAATGTTTTTGGGTAATGGAACGAATCTTGCTTCAGATCTCTAAGAGAGGCATTAGACCAAAATTATTACAAAACTCACAACCCACGCATTGTCTATCCGAATCACAAAAAAGACAACCATGTGCAGAAAAAGTAAGATTTGTCTGTAAAAAGTAACTTTTATAATACTCGTTTGAGTCAACAAAATATAGTAAGTGAGACCTTGTTTTGAAGTTATAGTTGAAAAAAATGATAAAGGTTTTATTTATATGATTGATTATAAAACTACGGATTTTTAAGAGTTGAAAGTGATTTTTTTGTCGTTGAAAAAAGTTACTTTTTCTTCACAGCAAAGTTATTTTTTCTGTGAAAAAATTACTTTTCCTAATATTCATATCCTATCAAATATAATGTATATAAATTAAGTTTGTTGTTGTAGTAAAATAATGGGATCATATGTTTATACTTTAAAAACCGAGGGGTCTGGAACTTTACATGCCCCTTATGGCATCTCTTCCCTCCTCAATACGCAACAACATAGCCTGCACTATTTACGATGAAAAATAGTGGTATTTATATTAAAAATTAGGCTATTACATTAAATTTTATTTATTTTTAGCTGAAATTCTGTGCGACACCAGCTAGCGAAAATGCACCAGCAGCTAGCCAGCAGACCAGACTTCCATCAGGCATTGGCAACCTCCGTAGGATTACTGAGGTTGCGCTGTGCTACAACGCACATTACATCGACGCACCCAGCGTCAAGATGACAGTGAAGGCGGTGAGAGAACAGGTCGCCTGTCATCCTAACCCGATCGAACTTTACATCAATGGCATTGAATATGATGAGATCGAACTTCTCGGCAACGGCATTTTACATGATAAGGTCAAAGCTGCTGACATTTTCTTTTCTGCTAATTACAAGAAAGCAGCATTCAGTATGCAAAGGTTCCAGTAACATGGGAGATAGTTCCCAAGCAAAAGTTTAGGCCAAACAACACAGACGCAGCCACAGCGATGACAATCAGCCCTCAATTCTTTTCCTGGCTCTCCAACCATGACTCCTGAAGAACCCTAATGTCAAAGTTTCTAACCTCGTGCATGCAACATTTGTCGTACTACTTACTACTCCATTCTTCTAAGATTGTCACGTATAGTGTGTTGGTTCCTCTGTTTACTTTGTGCCATTTGCACCGTTGTCAGCAACTTCATTTTACATCTGTTTGTTGTAATAAGCTGTGAGGCATGTGTGGACAGCAGTTAAGCAGGGGCTCTCCAACCATTCCACATGGGACCGATTCAAATGGAGTATTGTTTATCTTGCCAATTTACATGCAACCGTGATGTAATGATGCAGGACTTGGCGCTGTTTTAGTAGTTACAATGTTCATAGTTTGCAGGTCCTTTGCTGAGACGATTAAGCTGCAGCTGCTATGTTTCCTGGAAATTGCAACTTGGCTTGCTACGGTTTCCTGATGGTCGATGACTCGATGTTGTGAATAGCTTTTGTCGACGTGAAATGTGGCCAAATGCCTACACACTAGCTAGGGTGCGCCCGTTATGAGCCGGATCCTCAGATCATCCACTAGCACCGATCGGATTGTCCAGCCGTACGTAGGTGCGTGCACAGCAGAAAGGCACCATTCTCTCTCGATCGATCTTATAGTAACACATTATCCATTTGCCGCGCACTGCATAGTCAACCTCAACCACGAGTGAACCCAAAATTTAAAAAACAACTATGTGCGCAGACATGTAACGGCGAGCTAGGAGGCAATCCTCTGTAGTCCCCAGATGAGAATGGCAGCCCCAAGCCAAGACGGCCGCGTTGATCCTGGCTTGATGCCCCCCGTAATCACCAGTGTATGTTATTGTCGACGGCCATCGGCACCGAACGCGCCCGCGACTGCGAGAGCTCGACGCATATCGGACCGGGAAACGAAGCGCTCGGCTCGTGCACCGTTCTGGCCTCCCAGAGAGCTTGGCGGTCTGGTCGGCAGAGCACGCCTCCCGCCTCCCCCAAGCGCTGCGGTCCTTGCGCTCCTTGCGCTCGAGACCCTTCGTGAGCATGGGCCTCATTGCGGCAACGGTGGTGGGGGTGTGTTGGAATGGAAGGGATCAAGAGATTTTTCAGCCTGGCCCAGTGGGTTTCAAGGCTGGGGTTACTTCCCCGGTGTGGATATAAGGTGTGTTTGTTTCGCTGGACTAGTAGTGGGATGTATTAGCATGTATGCTGCCTTAGGATAAGCAGTACTAAGATATGCAAAAGCCCATTGTTTGTTTTCCCTGCATACCATATTCAGCCCAAGAAAGTTTGCGTTTGTTTTGCCTGTATAGGCCCATTGCACATGTTGGCCTTTGTTTGTTTCCTCGCTGCATAACGAGTTGGGCTGACCCTAGGCCCGGTCTGGTTACCTTTCATCCCCATTCCCATTCCCCATTCTCACCCACCGCGGCGCTTCGAAGGTGGCAGTGGCGATGGTGCGGTGGCGGCGACTCGATGGTGACCACCCGGCGCGGTATCATCACGCGTCCGCAGCCGGTCTCCGATAGAAAGTGGAGCTCGACGGGGTCTGAGCCCTCGCGGAAAGAGGGCAACCATGGCGCCGGCGGCGACGAATTCGAGGGCTTCGCAAGCAATGGCGGCTCCTCCACCGACATTAGATCCACATCTGGGGCAAGCTCAGACACCGGTAGGAGGACCAATTCAGGCAGCGAGGTTAGTATCATCGCATTCTATGGTCGATTTAGGTGTCTATGGTTTGGAAGCCATGGATTTGAGTTCTAGGGTTCATGGTGCAAGGCGAATCCGCCGGCTTCCCCTGTGCGACGCTTAATCACCCGTACTGGAGTGGTGTCAACCACTCCCCTAATGTTGTTTGCTCACACGGCTTGCAACCACGCTGCAAGGTGTGGCTAGGTGGCTAGAATTTTGGCCGTAGGTTCCTCGGATGTCAAATCGAGGTAAAAATTAGATCTTTGATTTTGTTTGATCTGTGATGGAACGAATCGTTTCATGCTTCTCATGGAAATTGCAGGAAGTAGATGAACTCATTCATTGACTGGGTGGATGATAAGTGACCAGGGCATGTTCGTATAGCTCTGGAGCATCTGTCCGAGCATGCCAGGACGTACAGGAGGAAGAGGATGCAATCTATGGAGGATTTCCACAATGCCATTGTGCAACATGGCCAAGAGCTTGATGCCCAGGAAGCATTGTTCAGAGAAGAAGTCAAGACACTGAAGATGGGATGCAAGCAAATCCGCATTAGGTGGTTTGTTCTATGCTGTGTGCTGGCCGTCGCAAGTGTTGGTGTGGTGTTCTCCTTGCTTTGGAAGTAAGGAGTAGAATGTCATTGTTATTTTGCTACATGGTTGTTGTAGTTCAACAATAGTTAGCCATGGATCTAGATACTAAGGAGTAGGAATGTCATTGTTATTTTGCTGCATGGTTGTTCTAGTTCAACAATAGTTAGCCGTGGATCTAGAAACTAAGGAGTAGGAATGAGGGTGTTATTTTGCAGAACAATTTGGTCACTTTGCACTGATGGACATGGAATTTGGTCATGGACATGGAACAGCTGATGGACCACTGATGTTTGTTCAGTTATATTACAACAGTGAATGTCTTGCAATTGCTCATAACATAGCTAGGATAACTTGGATCATGCTGCATACATCTTTGCAAGCAGAACCACAATGACTATGAACTGGATGACAACAATGTACGATATCACTTTAATCTTATGTTTATCGTCTACTTCAATTTTTAGGTTGTTCTCTGCATGTGTCTTGTGCATATTGTGTTCTTCAGTGCTGCCATTGTCTTCATAGCATTGGAATGCTAGCATTGCCTCTTGCCTCGTACGATATCCCTTGTAACAGTTGTTCGGGAAACCAGTCACTTGATGGCTGCAGGAAACCCAATCTGCATACACCCCTGGTTTCCTTCCTCTGAACACAGCGTACCAAGTTATCTCCTAAATCACAGTAAGCATGACCAATGTAAGTGCAAGCATAATCTCAGTGCAACCATAAACACAGTTCAAGCATGAACACAGAGAAACCATAAACACAGTTCAAGCATAAACATAGAGAAACCATAAACACAGTTCAAGCATAAACATAGAGCCACCATAAACACAGTTCAAGCATAAACACAGAGCAACCATAAACATTGTGCAAGCACAAGCATCAGTAACAGGCATCAATAACAAGCACCAATAACAAGTGTCTAGCATAAGAGGTCTCTAAATAAAAGCTGCAAACATCGCACCCATAAGCATGTCCACTGTTCCATGCATCACAGCACAGGACACAGGAATTAAGGTACAATACCAAGTTCAGCAAACATAAACACAGTTCTAATGGTCATGCCACCTCCTCAGATGTTAGGAGTCAAAAAACATCTAGGTCAAGTGCCTGGGTTAAGAGCCTACTCCACTACTGTGCCTGATCACACATTGTAGTATGTCTTGGCCAAGTGTGTCCTCATCCATAGATCTTTGTCTTTAGGGGTCATTTGGACGAAGACGAGTCTAGTTGCCTTGTTCACTGTCAGGTGGTCAAGTGCATGCATCCTAGCCTCTCTAGTGAAAGCTGTACACCCCATCACTACATCATACACTCCTGGAGCAGCCTCAGAGTTGGTAGCCTCCTTCACTGCAGTAGCAAAGCCCCAGATAGCCTTTGTCATGTTGTTCATCACCACATGGTCATCCTCACTGAACACCCTCTTCCTTTTCCCTTGTGAACTGCCTTCACCCTTCTTCTTGCCATCTGACACTTCATAGCTTGGTGGTGTATCAGTAGGTTCCATCCCTCCTTCTGGGAGGTCCAGATCAATGGTTTCAGGCTGAGATGGAGTGCCCAATGGCTCATTGCTGCCAACAGCATACCTGCCAATGGCCACACCTGATCCAAATATGATCTGCATTGGCATGTAGTTGATGATTGGTGCATTCAGGCACTCTACATCCTTAGGATGAACCTGCATGGGAAAAACATGTTGCATTAAAACTTACCACAATGCAAGAACATTTAAAAGTAGGCCACAATTGAAACTGACTTCAAATACCTTGACATGGCCCTTGAAATGCTCGGCCTCTAGTGTAATCATGAAATTGTCTTCATCCCAGAGAGCACCACTCAGCTGCTTCAGGTTGTAGACCTTCACCCATCTAGCCCTGCATTTCCTCAGGTGGTTGTAGACATGGTTGCCATTGAATACCCTCCCATTGTTCAAGAACTTAGTCAGATCCCTAGCCACAGAGTTGAGATGGCAATCCTTAAATCCCTTGTCAGTCTTCACTCCTTCTACCACCAACTCAACAAATCTCCTACGCACAAAACCTGACATGGCTGGTGTCCAGTGAGTCCTCCCTGGACCTTCCTGAACCTCCTGCACTTGTTCTGCTTCTCCATCAACCTGACCTCCCAAAATAGGGACTTCATCTCCATTCCCAGCCATGTCCTTCCATCCACAAAAAAAGTCAACAAAGTTGGTGCAAATTCCAAACATTAGCATCATGCAACACTAGAGATGTAACAAATTCAACACAAAAGATACAATCAGCAGAAAGGGTAGCAAATTCATCATTGCAGTAGTAAGTAGCCTCAGATAACATGTTAAAATTACATAAACCTAGTTGCAAGGTCTCAGAGATAATTATTACAGAACATCATAGTTCAAACGCTCTAGCATGCTACAAGCACAAACTTTGCTGGGGTTCCCTTGCACACTAAGCCCTAGCATTACCCCTGTGCTGCCACATCAGCTCAGCCCACTCATCTCTTTTAGCAGCCCAAGTGGCATTGTCAACCATGACATCATTGGCACCTGCCTCATCAACATGATTTGCAGTCCATGAGTCCTCAGGAGGGATGTGAGCATCATGTCCATGCCTAATAATCCAATTGTGCATAATACAGCAGGCCGCAACTAGTTTGACTTGGGTTTTGTATGGATGAAAAGGCTTGTTGTACAAGATCTTGAACCTGTTTTTCAGTGCACCAAAAGCCCTCTCAACAGTTACTCTCAGGCTTGAATGCCTTAGGTTGAACAAATCCCTTGCAGTCTGTGGCCTTCTCACCCCATACTCCCTAAGGTGATACCTTACACCTCTGAATGGTGGCAAGAATCCTGGTCTCACTTCATATCCAGCATCTACCAGATAGAATTTACCTAGCCATGGAGGTGAGGGTCAGGCAAGTGAGGTACAATAGGAAGTCTACAAGTGATGATCCATAATCCACTAATTGAAACATACCTTGAGGAACCTTTAGGCCATCAGCCCTTTGTAGTGCATCAACTAGAATAAGGGCATTATGTGCAGAACCCTCCCACCCAGCAAGAACATAGGTGAACCTGAGGTCGAAGTCTACTGCAGTTAACACATTCTGGGTAGTAGTGTGCTTCCTCCCCATGAAGGCGGGTCTCTCCTTAGCTGGCACCCTAGCAAGCACATGTGTCCTATCTATAGCACCTACACAGTCCTACAATAGTGGATGCATACAGTAATTAGGTTTGATAGAGTGAAGGTAAATCCATTTGGTCTGTGCAGAACTTCCTAACCTTGAAATAGGGGTTCCAGCGTCTGCTGTGCATAATTTTAGTAGGGGTCACGGGTGCAGGGGCCACAATCATTTCCTCTCTGGGTTCACCAACAGCATACAACACTTTCTGAAAGTACCTACTGACCGTCTCTATTGACCTCCTAAATGTCATTTTGATAACACGAAAACGTTGGTTGTGTCCAACAACATGTAGGAACATGGCGACCTGCTCTTCAATGGTACAGTTTATGGTATCCTTGAGCAAAGATCTAACACGGAACAGGTCACATAACTGAAAAAAAGGTGCCCTTTTCATCCTAAGAAGCTCAACATAGGTCACATCATCTGACTGGTAGATGAACTGAAGGTTGTGCTGCCTCTGATTGTCCCTCTCAGTTCTTGGTCCATATGGTAACCTACGGGTACCAAGAGCACGCTTTGCCATGCGCACATCAGCGCCCCTGACCACAAGGAACCGGCGACGAGTGGCAGCAACCATGGTCTAAATCGAAAGCAACATAGGGTTAGGTGTGCCAAGGAACTAGCCTAACATCAAAGCAGTGTGCTAGCACGGCTACAAGAGAATGCTAAATGCAAGCAAGAGTAGAAGAACATGTATGACAGATCTATCAAGATTTTTCATCATTGACCTTGCAACTAGTCGGTAAAGCACTCATAGATCCAACCATTCAAACAACAGATCAGATAATTAGATCACGAATCACAACTAAAAAACGCAGATCCACAAAAGACTTGGTAGCTGCAGAAACAAATCAAAACAGGGGAGACAAGAAGGAGACTGGCGGGATCAAGAACCTCCACCATGGGGACGGAAGGCCACCTCAAGTCGAGTTGGACTAGACCAGCTCCGGCGAGCTGCGACCTTGCGGCGGGGGAGGCGGTGGCGGAGGAGGGAGAGGAGAGGGGACGGAGGAACGAAATAGACCGTCGAATGGGTGCCGAGCGGTAACCCTAGCACAGGAGTCGGAGGTCATTCGCCCACGCGCCTACACTGCGGGTGC
This sequence comes from Paspalum vaginatum, assembly GCA_030272315.1. Taxonomy (NCBI): domain Eukaryota; kingdom Viridiplantae; phylum Streptophyta; class Magnoliopsida; order Poales; family Poaceae; genus Paspalum; species Paspalum vaginatum. Next base: position 12,786,596 of record CM059016.1, on the reverse strand, counting down.
AAGCCACTTGCATTGCGGGTGCAGGGCCGATGCACAACGCCGGCCTGCACAAGATGCACGCCCGAATCGGCCATATCCAGGCATGCTGCATAACAGGCCTAGTTGCATTGGCGAAGCCTGTATAAGGCCCATATCCAGGGAAACAAACACCAGGGGAGTGCATCTGGTTGGGCTGGATAGAAGGATCTATAGGGAAACAAACACACCCATAGGGGATTTCCAAGTCCAAAAAAAAAACTACTCCGAGGGACCGTCTCCCTGATGATCCTACTTCCTCCCCATCGCATGCACGCACAGCACACCGGCACCACGCCATGCACCTCCAGCACGACATGCATATGGCATCGCCCTGCCCTGCCTGACCCAAAGTATGCATGGCCCCTGCTAAGTGCTAGCACCACCATCCCCGATAGCACTAATGGTCCCCGAGGGCCAGGTCATCAGGACCCTGGTTCTTACTCAATGTGCTAATTTACATCTGATAATGCTCATATGCTGTTTCAGCCAAGGTTGGTTGAATTTAGGTTTGTGCACTGAATCTCTACAACTAATAATATAAAATAGCTACCTGTGAGAGACCAAGCATGATTAATAGAGAGGGACTATTAACTATCACAGCTACTCTATATATATAACAATAACATTTTGGGATCTAATCAGCACAATATAGATCGAATGACTATTAGTATGACCAATCATGGTCATAAGAGAGGGAATGTTATTAAGTCTCAGCACTATTCTCTGAACATTTTAATTTAATCAGAAGAAACAAATTGAAGTGCATTTTACATACGTGTACAAAATTGGAACCATGGTCTTCGTTTTCCACTAAAAAAATGCACCATCATGCAAATCTATCGATTCACACAGGAAGATATCGATTTTGAGGAGTTAAAATCCCATTTGATCGAAGTCCCCTCCTTCAAATTAAAAGGAATCAAAGATAATCAGTGTGTCTGACAATTGACAAGTGGAAGTTACCAATCAGTTTACTGATGTTTTTTAAACAAAAATAGATAAAATAACGAAAGGATTATTATATTATTATAGTCTTAATGAAGCATGAAATCAAAATTCCAAACATATATCAATCTCCTAACTCTATCAAAATATCACAAATGATACTTTGGAACTCATTCATTCTTATATACACGAGAACTGCATGTGCTGCTATATAATAGTTAGGGACAGATAGAAATTGCACATTTGCAAACAAAATGATCTATCACTGGAAGCATATGTGACCTCACATCTGTTTAGTGGAAAAATATTAGGAATTTATGGAGTCCCTAATTCATACATACCTAGTTTTAAAATTTTAAACCGGCTCCACATATATGCAGCGAAGTCTAACTTAATTTTATGAAATCTCCTCAGGTATAAGTACACAAATGCATTCAGTTGAACGTGTCTTAGTACGATTCAGTTAGAAGAACAAACCTTGTAGGACTTCATCTCCCAATGCATCTAGAAGCATATGTCGACTGTGCATACATAACCTTCTTACCAAAACTATCATAGGCACAGCATTTCACAGACTGATTTTGCTTGAATATCTCATGAATTTCCCTGCATGCTCTGAAACTTGCCATAGGGCCAGGGGCTGGTTTCAAGGTCACTTTTTTCAGCATGGGTGCAGAATTTATTAGAAGCTTGAGGAGATCAACTTCATGGCCACGCCCATAGAAATTTTCTATTTCTGCCACTTCAAGAGACACCAAGGGGATACTCTGGCTTCTCCAGTTTTGATGTTGACCACACGTGCAATTTGGTGAGCATGCTTTCTTATATTCCTGGAGAGAGAGAAGTCAAGGTATAATTGTTGATTCTCCGTATGCAAAACATGTCATCTAAAAACAATATGGAAGTTAGCATCGAAGAAAATATGTGGAGATGCATGCAGCTGAAGTCTTACTTGCCAGTTTGCCACATATCCTTGGATGACTAACTTAAGCCTTTGTATGTGAGGATAGGCCTCCATAATATTCGACACCACTGGTCCATAAATGTGTCCGCTTGGATTGAGATGTAGCTCCAAAATAGAGATGACAGGAAGATGGATTGTTTCTTGGAAGTTCAATGGTTGGTCTGCGAATTCCTGTAAAGGGATGAAAACAAATCAGCTGTAAAATGATGAGTCAAAATATATAACTTATATAACAACCATAGCCAATCCAATCCAATATCATATCCTCACTGCTATAAAGCCCGCACCACGTTGAGCCATGTCATCCATATGTTTCAGCCGTCCAATCTTAAGAAGCCATGGTATTCTTTGTCATTCGTTATCTTCTCCGCCTTTTTTATTCCCAGCCCATATTTTTGAACGTAAATGCCACCAAATCACATTAGTGTAGCAAAACTGCACCCATCACTAGACATTCAATGATTATTTACCATTTAGCAATTAATAGTACTTTATTTCACCATCCAAGCAGCTAAAACACCAAAAGCCGCAAGCATTCAATGCAGCTATGGGTCTTTTTGTTCACCACAATGTCTCATTTGCTTCCTCCCTACCTCAGTTCATTCTCCTAGCAGTAGATCATTTAGATCCACCTCTCCCCGCTCCATCATCCTTCGTTCAAGGTTTGCATACACAACCATAAGCCCACAATCTCAAAAGTCTCGCAATTTCCATTTGGTTGGTTGAAATTTCATTTGCAGTTTGTGAGGCTAGTAATGCGTTTCTCCTCTCCTAAGTGCTAAGTTGCGACGTCTGCCATTCTGTTCCTTTCGGCCATCAAGATTGCCTTTTATAATATTCTCCTAATCAAGGTTTATCCGTATGTGGTAATAGATTATCGCTATTCAATATTGTTTTAATTTGCATTATGTACAGCTTTCTTTAGTTCCTATTTCCTTTTTTAAGCTAACGTTTTCACAATTTTTATGGTGGTATTCTTATTTATTTTGTGTAACAGAAATTCAGACGCTCTTCCCCCAAATTCACACACAATTGGCAATTATACAAGTATCATGGCTCAATGTACATGTTATCTAATCATTATGTCATAGCCCAAAGTCTTGATGGGCACATGAGGACCTCTTATGTGCTACTATCTTTCTCAGAATCCTATACTTTGGCACTTCATTTATTCATGTATGAAACCATGCACTTTAAATATGTTGTGAAAGATCACTGGGCTTCATTTCTATTTTAAAATCATTGAGGCAAGATAGCTGAGTCTCATTGTGTAGTCGGATTGCTTTATCATTGTATCGGTACCACTTCCGCTACCGGGCATATCAAGTCCACTAAATAAACACATTCTAAACTATTTAGGTTCAATAACATCGTGCGGAGTGTTCATAAACCTTCAGTTTGTAAAAATTTTGAATCACCCAACTATACCCAGAGCACCGCCTAGGGAACCCACCTAATATATCTATATAGATGGAAGCCACTAAAGTCTTAAATTGCTATAAAGCTGCTCTCACATTGAGTAACCACCACCTGCAAAACTGTCCATAAGATTTTAGAATATATTTGATCATGTCTGTCTATATAGCATTAATACCTTTGTGTCCTTCAATATACCCTATCCCACTTTCTAAGAAAGCTACCATCAATTAGCCAATAGTTGAAGAAGTTAATTGGCATAGCCATTAGCCATCACACAAACAAATGCCAGACAGGGTATTTCTACCGTCACATAACTTTATTCTTGTTTTCGGTGAAAACAAACAAAAAATATAACGTCAAAGACATGAAATAGTAAATATGCACAAAGGGGCACACATCCGAAAACCATATATTTCATTAATTCTTTCTTGAATTTACAAAATACATGATCATCGAGACTAAGTCTTTGATTTAGCGTCTTGCTTAAGAAGATGTCTGACTATGTAGAGATTGCGTAGTTCACTGATTCTCAGAGCCTAAACATTAGGCATGACCGGTTAATTACATCCACAGAACGAGTCTACGGAAAACCTCCGATTAAGTTGTGCTTTTAATGGTCATCGTCAAATAAATCATCTGCTCATCGTCCATATGCAATGTATGGTTTAGAAATATTAGGGGTGGAACTGTGTGACATGGGTGGCTTGATATCGTCAAAGCTAGGTCAACGCCGTCCCTCGCCACGTCGTAGTAAACGGAATAAGTTGTTGATTAACGGGAGTGACTTTCGCCTCGTCATGCATGTCCGGCTTCATAAAAAAAAACGGATGTAAGTGTTGCTTTTGCCTCGTCGTTGCCCAGCAACGATGCATCCAATTACGATATTGGGAACTTATCGGTGGAGTAGTGATCCAGCCTCGTCGGCACTCGGCCAAAATTTTGTCCAGCCTCGTCGGCGCTGGACATAATTAGTAGAGAGCTGTGGTGTAAAGTTGCACGGACGATGCTTGCTGCGACGATAATTCAATTAGCACACGCACTTGAACTCAAATGCGTTCGCCTAAATTAACATGCGGAAGGCTACCAAAAAATCAACATGATTTATTCGGCCGTATCCTTGTACTCTATGGACTAGTCTTGGTTAAATGGTTAATGATGAGCGGAGATTTGTTCGCCTTGCATATGCATTGAGCCATGCACGTGGCCTTTTGGAATTTTGCATCGATAATGCAATTGGTAAACTTTTGATAAATCACAGTGATTTATTAACACGGCTAACACCGACTGTACAGTCGATGGCCAATAAATAACGTAGATGCATGATAAAACTCAGCACGTAGCAATTCGAGGCTCCGAGGTTCTAGATTTTGACATTGAGCTTTATTAACATGGTCGACACCGACTGTACAGTCGATAGCCAATAAACAGCGTAGATACATGATAAAACTCAGTACATAGTAATTCCGGTCCTTGGTGAAACTCTAAGGTTCTAGACTTTGGCATTGAGCTTTATTAACACAGCCGACACCGACTGTACAGTCGATGGCCGATAAACAGCGTAGGTACACGATAAAACTCAGTACGTAGCAATTCCGGTCCTTGATGAGACTCCGAGGTTCTAAACTTTGACATTATGTTTGAGCTTCAAAGCTTCAATGCAAAATCGGAGCTTCAGTGCAAATCGGAGCTTCAGTACAAAATCAGAGCTTCAGTGGTTTCAACTGTATCTTGAGTTAAGCTTCAACTGTAACATGCTGATCAATGGGAATTCAGCAAACATCTGAATTCTCTCGTGTCTTGCTGGAATAATCACCGTGATGGGTGCTCGGCGGCAAGTTTGAGTCTTGGGAGCTCGGCAAGTTTGAGCCTCGCCGTATTTCATAGATGTGAACCGGACATCAAAACACATGAAGAGCATAATATGACAAAACAAAACCAAATCATAGCAGCTCGTAATAACATGCTTATTGTATTTATACGATCTCATCATGGTAAGAATATAACTTTTTATTTTAATTTAAGCTTTATCATATTAGCACATATCTGGTGACCTCCTAGCGCATGACAGGTTGATATATATAACAAGATCAATTAATTTAATTAAACTCATGCCCCGTCCTCATGACGTCAGATTAAAAGGAACAAAGGCACGTCTACTCAAATACGTTCATACAGTATATGAAAGGGACATGGATGCATCTAGCATTCTTGACGTGCATAAAAAAGCATATTTCAATTTATTTAAGCCTAACTCATCTCGTAACAGATCGCATGTATGCAACACGTGTGATTAATTAAATCTAATCTCTGACATGGATGTATTCTAATCTTATCACAGTAACACAGCAACATGCAAACTGATCTATATTGATTTTCTCTAAATTTAACCCAATAGATTACATATAATCTAGCATCAACACAGTAGATTGAAAGCAAATCGGCCACTTATTTATATTAATTTCATCAACTCGATCTATCACAGTAGACAAAATGAACGTGAATGCTTCTAATCTCACGGGGCTATTTCTAGAGGTTAAAATAACAGGACATATCGATCTATTAATTCTAAAAGTACGCTCACCCTAAAACCGTACTGCTAAGATGTATCTGTTTTAATATTAACGGACGGACCAGAGCTTTAATGCTTTGATGGCTCACCAGCGAACGTGACGGCAGAGATCGCAGACATGTCGCAGAGCTGATGACGAGCTCGCACAGCGGGAACGGCAAGCAGTTGACGTCGAACTTGCAGATCGGGGACGGCAGGCACGTCAGCGTCTTCGGCAGCCCGTCAGCAGCGGCGAACCTCGACGGCGTCTCCAGCGGCGTGGCTCGCGTGTCTCCTCGATCCTTCGGTCGAAGGTCGGCTGGTGATGAACTGATGACGAGGATGCAGGCGGCGGCGTGTATGAGAACAGCAGCGTGGGCGCGTCTTCTCTCTGATCTCTCCCCTTCGCGAGGAATGCTGGCGTTCGTTTATATAGAGGCACGGGGAAGGATCTGGCGGCGTCGAAAGAACTCCCTGAACTTGCTCTGCAAGCTAACTGACTCAACTCTATCCAAACACCCGAGATTAAGAGATTAGGCTGCTCGGCCTTTCTGTTCATCTCTATCCGATTCATCCTTACTGGTATTTAATGGCTTCTGGTGTATGATTAGCGGGCCCAATGGCTCATGACCCCACCGCTCATGCGTGGTTGAAAAAAAATATTCCTGTACATGTAAACAGACGAAGGCTAGTCAGCTGGCCGGCCAGCTCGAGTACGCAGGCGTATCGTCAGCGTAGAATTAATTATTTCAGCCCAATAATTATCTATATATAGTTCCATTATTATTATTATTATTATTATTATTATTATATGGGCCAAAATATCATTATACAATTCTCTAGGAGGCGGTATGATTTCTTAATTTCTTCTAGCTTTGCACTCTTTATTTATCCAATAGTATTATATCCGACATGTGTTTCTTCATTGGTTAGTCGAGTTACACTTCTCTTAGGTTCTATGGGTATGCGTTACAATTCTATCTATGAATGCACTTGACTTTATTTCCCAATCAGTTATGTAATATTCCCCTGTTGATTTTAATAGATTGATCTCTCTCTTTTCTGTTTTCTGACGCCAATTATGAGTCACCCTATAGATTTCCATTACTTCTTTTTTTTTCATTAGGGGGGGAGGAGAGTAATGCATGTCAGAGTTCATGGATAAGATCGCTTGCATGCATTTTATTCTGCAGAAGAAATATATATGAACAAGGCTGGTTTTGTTAACAAAGTAAAAAAAACTAAGATGCATGCAGATACACGTACCGCGACATCGACAGCGAGGGACAAGATTAAGACACCGACGTTCTGTTTCTTGCGAAAGTTGATGGCGGACAAGAGCCGCATCCCGTACATGCAAAGTGCAAATCCGCAGCTCCATGAGAGGCTCTCCGCGGTAGGCACATTGAGTGATATATGGCAGAAGTCAATCCCCCCATCACGGGGGGCGCCCAAAGTGAGAGTCTTCAGCAATGGGGCAGAGACATGCAGGCTATGCAGTCAGTCATTGTTCAAGGTGAGCGTCTTCAACGCAGGGGCCACGATGTCGACGTCACAACCAATTGGGGCGAAGCCATGCATCACGAGCTCCTCAATTGTGGTGGAGTGCACCTGGATCTGGTTGGTGTGTTGCATGATCATTGTGTTGTGCACCAGCAGGGAACGCAGGCATGGTGCCCTGCGGACGAGGTCGGAGATGCTGATGTCGGGGTATACATGTCCATACCGGGCCAGCCCGCCGGGCAGCCCGTGGCACGGCCCACCAAAGCATGTCCCAGACCCAGCACGGCCCAACAGTCACCGTGCCTGGGCCAGCCCAGCACGGGGCTCGTGCCGTGCTTGGGCTGCTGTAGCGGCCCGTGGTGCAGGCACGGGCACGGCCCGGTTAAGGAGCCGGCCCAACATCGGCCCGCCAAACCAAGAGCAAGAGCATATAAAAGATGAAACCCTAGGTCTCTCATTCTTTCTCATCCCCGCTCGGCCATCCCACCAGCCGCTCCCTGTCATCTTCTTCCGGCCTCCGGTCTCCTTCAACGCTCCCTCCCGTGTCTCGACGGATCGACGAACGGCGAGCACTCCTTCCGTGCTCCCTCCCGTCTTCTTCCGGCCTCCCTCGCGACGGATCAACGAACGCCGAGCGCTCCTTCCACGCTTCCTCCCGTCTCCTTCCGGCCTTCCTCCTGGCGGATCGACGAACGGCAAGCGCAGGGCCGGATCCAGCCACGTTCATGGCGCAGTGGCGCCTACAACCCCTCTTCTCCATCGATTCGTGTGTGATTGTGAAGTTGTGATTGAATTGGCCTTGCACATGTACCGGATTTGAGATTCTTGAATAAATTTTTTGGGATTTTTTTTGCTTGTTCAGATTGTTGGTCCGGCTGTCGTGGCCCGTCGTGCCCGCCGCCCACCGGGCTCCCTTGCCGGCATGGCACAACTAAGATTAGCCGTCCCATGCCTGGGTAGCGCCGGCGGTCCGCGTGACGACAAGCTCACCGTGCCGTGCCTGGGCACGGTGGTGCCGTGCCGTGCCGAGGCGTGCTCGTGACGGGCCGGCACGGCACGCCCATTTGGACATGTATATGTTGGGGCATCCCGAGAGGGAGAGCCTCTCGAGCACAGGGAAGTGGCCACCGGTGAGACGCAGCTCCTGATGGGGGCACAGGCACCGCAGCTCCAGCGTGATGGACTTGGCTCGTCGGAAGCAGGGAAGCTGGACCTCCAAGGGGATGTGCCGCTGCGGCCACTCCCTTGAGAGGGCAGCCGCGACGACGAGCTCCACCGGTGCGAGACCCGCGGCGGTGCGGAGCAGCGAGGTGAAGGGCAGTACCGAGAAGCAGTATGTGGGCAAGCCGTGGATGCCGAGCAGGGTAGAGCTCCCGGCCGGCGACCTGGTCGAGGGCGGCGAGGAGGTTGCTGTCGCCGACGACGTCGCGGAAGAAGATCTCGGGGAGCTCCCTCCAGAAGTCGCGGTTCCAGCGGCGGGAGAGCACGCGGGTGCGGGCGGCGGCGCGTGCGCAGCGGAGCCGCCGGAGGACCTCGCAGATCATGTCGTCTAGAAGGCCACTGATGCGGACGTCCACTCTGTCTCCGCCGCCGCCGCCGCCTTCTGGGCAGCGCTGGGGCATGGGACGAATGGGGCGGCGGCCCCATCAGTCTGGGTCGGCGATTGCCCGAGGGGAGTCCATGGCAGAGGAGGAGGCACCGCGCGCGCAGTTCCTGGATTCTATAGCGCGTTTGGCTCGAACGACGGCGGCGCGGGCCGTGCTCCGCCCTCCGAGATCGATCCTCGGATGATTGCGGATGGAACGAACGAAGCAGCCGTACGTCGTCGAAGAACTAACCCGCGGGCAGACTGACTACGAGTACGTACGTAACGTGCTAGCCCGGCCCGGCCGTTTGGCAGGGCTAGCTTCTCGGACGGGACGGCCAAATCTAAACAGCTTCTTCCTGCTATTTCGGGCGGAGGGAGGCAGCCGATAGATCTATCGAAGGACTGACTATTCTACCGGCTCCACGGGATATGATATGATGCAGTAACTTAGGACCGGCCGGCCCGTACTGCTCTCTCATTTTTACGTCAAAATGCCACCGTAAATCCCATCCACATCCAATCTACGTATAAATTTTCATAAATAAATGAGACGACGTAGTACAGCATCAACCGGCAGCATGCAGCTAGTATATATATCAGCAATAGATCGAACAGCATCAACGTAGAACATCGAATCGGCAGAAATATATGCAAATAAAACAACAGGCAGTGCATGAACACAGTGGTACGTAGGCCGATCGAACGAAACGTTTGACACGGACGGGTACAATCGACATTAGCCTCTTGTATTAATTCCTGTCAAAAGAGCAGTAGTACAGGAAGCTAAATATGCCTTTCGCAAAAAAAAAAAGAAAGCTAATATATATATATGCCAAACGGTGGTACGTCTAGCTAGAAAGACAGCTTTGGCTCCGATATGTGCATAGATTATAGAAGCCCTTATATTCCACCAAAGAGTTAAGCCAGAGCCCGCGGAGCCGTACCAAATTAAACTGGCTCCCCTCATTGCATGCATGGCTACTACCGTACGTTTGCAGCATGCCAAAGAAGCTAGTACTGTTTTGGCTGTAGTACTGTCTCTCGTGCATGCATGCAGCATACTACATGCTCACGTTCTGATTAATTATACTTAGTCCTGCAACGGATCCATCGCTGCGTGCGTGGCTCCCGTGCGTTTGCTGTTAAGTTACCGGTCTTTTGCCCGTGCCGTGGTGACCGGACGGATCTCTCAACAAACCATTGCATGCAATTTCCAATTTTCATACGCACCAGCAAGAGCAGCACCCAAGGCCAAGCCAAGATTCTCGCGGCGCACGGCGACCCAACAACCCTCGCTTCTTCGGTCGTTGCCAATGCGTGCGGCCTCTCTCCCCCCCGCTACTAGGGCTAGGACTAGGATTGCACCGCAAACCCGCTGGGCTGGCCCGCACCACTACCTTCAACCTAACACAATTTATTTACAGAAATTAAAGTATGGTCTCCTGTCTGTTTTTTTTTTTTGCAGGAAACACAGCATTTTGCTCCTCTGTCGTGACAAAAAAAAAAACAAAACAGGAGACCAGAGGACGTGGATACCAAATCAGATGATGAAAATGTCAGGACAAATGGCCGCAACTAATCCAATGGACCCTATAAATTCCAGCTCACCAACATATGCAGCCACTGCATGCTCTATAAGCCTGTATACATATTCAGGCAAATGTACATGTACAGCAGCCAAGTGCTAACATTTGACTTTTATTCTTCTGTAATTAAGGAAGACGATATCACTGATCATGGAGAAACTACACTGAACTGGCTGTAGTTACATAGTGCGGACATAGAACCCAACTCCTTCGATAAAATTTGTTCCGTTCACAAAGAAGCCAATAATTCTGCCGTTGCTCGGCACCGGGACGTGGAAAGCAGCTCCATCCTCTGTTCCATAAGGCCCATATCGTCTACCCGTATTGGTGACAAGTCTAAGAGAGGATATAACGATTGGTAAGATCTTCCATGAACTAATTGTTCCAGAAACTTTCGCCACGAACTCTGCTGAATCTGCAAGAATGAAGAAAAAAGAGAGAAGCGGCTATCAACTTGCTGGCCATATTTAACGAACCACATCAATATATTGTAGATGCCATGTAATGTATGCTTGCTTGTATTAGGAGTTGAGAGCTACCTCCTCTATTTCAAACTATTTTTTTATTTTTTTTTTTGACACTAACATTGACCAATTATCTTATTAAAAAGTTTATAAGAACACTAAAAAGTTCAACTAAAACTTTAATATTGTTATAAGATAAGTTAATACTGAAAACTAAACAATAATAATAGTTTTTTAATAAGACACATAGACGGTGTCTAAAAGGTGAAACGGCTTATAATTGAGAACAGAGGAAGTAGTAAACACTCACCTTATGATCAAAACCGCCACAACCGCCCCAAGGACCAACAGTGTGCTGCCGACCGTTCTGGTCGCTATATGAAAACTCTAGTGAATCTATGACAGTACCACTGAAAACTGTCACGCTTCTTAGCTGATGTGGTTTTATTATGATGTCATGAAAATCCTTTGCTTCTCCACCTTTTTTACCCCAAGGCCCAATCCTTGCCACCGAAGGCTGGGAGCAAACCATTAGAAGATTAGAAAAAGAAATAAAATTATCGAATAAAATCAATCTCGAGTAAATTAATACCCCATCATGTTGCATCATATGCTTCATGTAGACACCAATGGCTTCGAGATATCGGCCATAACGACCAAAGAAACCAACAATGCAACCATTGCTCTGAATTGGAATGTGGAATGGAGTTCCTCGCCCTCCTCCATATGGTCCATAGCTATGAGCATTTGTGACAAATGTTAGCGACGTTATAACCTCTGGTAGGTTCCTATGTGGACCTATCGATCCAGATACGCCTGTCAGAAACTCCGAAGGATCTAGCTTAACCTGCAAGAGCAAAAAAAAAAAACAATATTTCGCATTAGGGATGCCACTTGTTTGATGTTTTACCGTCCTTTGGACAGGCACACCTCATATGTTACTATTGCTAATTAAAAATAAAACTCATTAGAATATAATACTAGAAGTTCTCATAAAATCAAAAATACATCTGCCTATCAATTCATAGTCGTTAACCACAATAGCAGTCGGACGTACTTTGTTATCTTACCATGTCAAATGAAAAACAATAAAAAACAACTCCCTAAATCTACATCTAAATTATGCAAATATTCCATTATAAAAGATAATATGAAATAATATTCTAAATTTGCATATGATTACCCACCTCCCCATTATGACAGTTAATCTAAAATAACCGCTAAAATATAATCTGAATTAACCACACACACCTGACGACATTATTAAAAGTATGTAAACCAAAGTATGTGCCTCGATTACCAGCCTCCCCATTATGAAAGTTAATCCAAAATAACCAATTAAATAGAATCTACATTACAACACCTCTAACATTATAAAAAACAATATAAAAAACCATCACATCTTACTATTACTAATTGAGACTCCTTTTGAAGCCTCCACGTTAATTCTCACCAGACGTGCTAAAAATATAAATCTTAAAAGTTCTCAAAAAAATCAGAAACATCTGGTCGTCCATCAGGTAGCTCTAATAGTAGTAGTCATCAGATTTGTTATATATTCTAAAGAATTACCCACCATGCCATTATAAAAGATGTATTAAAATAGCCTCTAAAGTTGCATATAAATTACCCACCATGCCTTTATGAAATATGAATTAAAATAACCTCCTAAATTTGCATATAAATTATCCATCATGCCATTATGAAAGATGAATTAAAATAATTCTCTAAATTTGCATATAAATTACTCCATCTGTCTCAAAAAACAAGGCATTCTAGGTCTGTCCTAAGTCAATTTTTAAAAAATTTGACCAAATTTATATAGAAAAATATAATTATTTATAGTACCAAATGAGTATTTTTAGATTCATTGTCACATATATTTTCATGAGGTACCAATTTGGTGTCATGAATGTCGATACTTTTCTCTATAAATCTGGTCAAATTTTACAAAGTTTGACATAGGACAAAACTAGAATGCTTTGTTTTTTGGGACGAATGGAGTACGTATAAGCCATTATAAAAGATGAATTAAAAATAATCACCCCTAATATTATCAACCATAAATTACTATTACTAATTGCATATTCTTTTTATGTCTCCACGTTAATCTTCACCAGACACACTAGAAGAAAAAAGATAAATCCTAAAAATTCTCATAAAAAACAAAAACATCTGGTCATCCATCAGGTAACTCTAATAATATTAGCCATTAAGTTTATTATATATTCTATAAAGAATTACCCACCATGTCATTATGAAGATGAATTAAAATAACCCCCTAAAGTTGCATATAAATTACCCACCATGCCATTGTGAAAGAGGTATTAAAAGAATCCCCAAAATTTGCATAAAAATTACGTACTAAGCCATTACAAAAGAAGAATTAAAATAGCAATTGAATTTTCATATAAATTACACATCATGTTAGTATTAAAGATGAATTAGAATAACACCTAAATTTACATATAAAGTATCCACCTTATATTATAAAAGATGAATTAAAAAAATCACCCCTAATATTACTAATAATAAAATAAAATAACCTCTAAACTAGAAACTAAATAAATATGTTGTTACAAAAAAATTAAATAACAATATATATATGTGTAAATGTTTCTAAATTATCAACCACTACTATTATTAAAGTTATTTATCAACTTTAAGTACATATACCTCGTAAAACTCAAACCCATGCGAGAGCATTGGATGATGGACTAGTTTGCATCTAAATACAAATATATGTAAAAAACTTAAATAACTACTACCTCGGGTCTCAAATATTTGCCGGTCTCAAATATTTGTCACAAGACCGTTCATTTTTACCTAAAACATCAAATAAAAATAGAGGAAGTACAAAATATATTTATATATGCTTCTAAATTATCAAGTTCGACCACTTTTAATTTATTTAAAACAACTATGACTAAATGTCCATGGTGTGTGCCATCATGCATGCCAAGTACACATACATGCATGTGCGATACATAATAAATAAAAGGTACAATAAGCACTTGAGTTTCAAATTAATTAATATGTGAATAAAAACAAATATCGAATCAATTTCAAAGCCAAACTAGACATCCATGACTCAAGCTAACATATGTTGTAAACACATATAGAAGACATTCAGATGTGTAATAACCAGTTTGGGGAATACGAACATGGATGGAATTAAAAAAAGAGATTAGTTACGATGATTGGAAAGTACCGACGGTACATTTAGAATAATTGGTAAGTAATGTTGGTACTTTTCACAGAGGACAAACGCCGTGATATGGAGGAGAAAAGGCGCAAGAGGAATGCGCAACAGGCTGGGAGCAGCAGCCGCCCCCGCTTCACGGCACCACAGAGTTTTCAGAACCGTCCCTTCAACCAGCAAGGGAATGGTGGACAGCGGACAGCCGCAGCAGTTCGGACTTGTTTGCTTCCCTCCTCGCTGAAGCTGCCTGGGCCAAGGCATCGCTCCCAGGCGAGCTGGATGCACCTTCCTGGGCGAGAGGCCCCAGGCCAAGTCGCCATCCAAACAGGCCCTCCTGGCGTCACAATAATCAGTACCAGCGCTCCAACTCCCGATGTTAGCAGGGTGGAAACCAACAACCATTCCAAGAAAATCCACCACCTCGTCAGGCTACAACCGCCAGCGCCCCCGCCGAGACAGGTGCCCCCATGCAGTCTGGTGACAACCGTTGCTTTAAGTGTGGGAGTCCTGATCGCTTTTCTAAGCAGTGCCCATAGAGGAATGCGCCCTAGCAGACACCACAGCAACCTCAGGAGAAACCACAGCAGAAAGGGTTACCAAGAATAAAGTGATAAGAAATCAACAAAATGTAAAAAAAAATGCTTGAAATTTGAAACTGAATAGCCTGTTAGTTAATTATAAAAATGCTTAAAAACAACACCTAAACTGCCAAAACAAGAAATTAAAAAAGTACTTTGTTACTCCTAGCTATCTAATGGCTGTCAATTGTTACTCCACACAAAACAAAATAGAAAATACCCTAATCATGTACTATCTCAAACCTTTTTGTCTTGATACTGATGACTTCTAGTGTACGATGATTCAACGTGATGTTTCCTTGTGTTTGCTCTCATCACTTGTCTTGGCCTGCTGCTGCCACTGTACACTTGCTGATTGCTGCTGAAATTGAAAATAACACTCAAATCAACTGCCGTAGAAAGTAAAAATGCAAGATGAAAATGAATATAGCAGCACCAGGACATAACTCTTGGCATAAAAAAACACATTTACAGTCGCATAAAGGGGGCATGGGATCTAAAAACTCTGTATATATAACATAATTGCATATTAGAAATTGTTGAAAAATACTCATGATGAAGCATGAGAAAAACCAATATTTTACATTCCTGCCTCCCTGATCAAAAAGTCATCAGTGTGCCGGTTGCTGTACTAAATCAAAAACAAAAAAAAGGCCATGCTGACGGCATAACCAGGCCATGGGTTTGCAGAAAAAATTCAGTGTAGCGGCATTTTGCATTATGTTGATTGCTCATAAACTACTACTTAGCTAATTACAATGCCCCCTTATCTTGGTGTAGCAGCACCTTCCATCGGTAGATTCTAGGAAGGGGGAGATAGTCAAATCTCCTTCACGCGTTCTGCCGGGGCACCCACACCCCGCGTGCCCCCGCCTCCTCATGGCTCCGCCCTTGGCGAACCGCACCGCCATTCCCGCCCCGACATGCGCTCGCCCCATCCCTGCACCCTCGCCCGTCGTCGGGCCTCGCCACCACGCTCCGCCATTACCGCCCCCATGCGATGCGCCCTCGCCCCCGACGTGCTCACCCCGACCTCGCGCCGCCACACCTGCGCCCTCGCCTCCCTAAACAGTCGCGCGTCCCGCTCGTCCTCCCCACCGAGATGGCCTCGTGGTCATGCATGCCCTCGCCAAACCTCATCCTCCTGCAGTCCTGCGTTCCCCGACGCCCAACCCCATCCCACACTCCCCGTCCCCGATCTCTCCCCCGCTTTGCTCAACTGCCTGAACCGCCATAACCGCACTTCACCGCCGGCGCACCAGGCTCATCCATCGCTGCGCCAGTGCCCAGTCGCGCCTCGCAGGTGCCGCACATGCACTGCCGTCGCACCCCCGCAACAGCCGGCGTGCCGCCCAAGTTCTTCTCTGCACACCCTTGCCGTCCTACAGCCTTCGATTTGACCCAATCATGCTCCGCTGCCGCCGGCCGCACTGTCGATCTGCTACCGGCTCGGCTCCTCCGCGACCACCAACCTCCTCCACAACGTGCGATGGAGCATCACCCTGTCGATGTACTACCAAGACCGTACAGGAGATAGGCTTTGATTTTGTTGTTCATCATTGGATGGGGAAAGGTAGGTAATCCATGTGTAGCTTAGGAAAATACCTTTCAAGCACAAAGCATTGGTTGGTTTGATAAACACGCTAGGTTGGTTGATTGCCTCAACATATCTGATGTAGTAACTTCACAAACCCGTTATTTTGGCTCCCGGAAGTAAAAGAACAGATTTGCAGATATGTTAAGTGGTAAACAGTATTAACCAATCTCATGATCACTGCCATGCCATTACATAAAAAAATTTAGATGTGTGCAGAACATTGGATTCTGATTGATTAATTATCTCATCGTCATTGTCCTGTCGAATTTTGAATCTGAATGATGTTGGACTCCTTCTGAAAGTTTCCGAAGTATGTTTCTTTATTTAATAATCATTTCGCATAGCATGTATTATTCAACTCACAATTAGCAAAAAATTAATTGCTTTTTTATTTCAAACGTATGGCTCTCTGAATTTTTTTATATGCATCTTTTTTTCACTGGAATCACCAGCCTTCTACGCTTACACAGTAATGAACTTTATAGTGAATAGAAAAGCTGTAGAGAATATTACATAGACGATTTTGCTGTCCTCAATCATAGATTTTTCCCATGCGTTCGTGAATCATGGTTCTAAAACACATAGTTCAGTTTACCTTCTTTAAAGTTTGTCCGACTCAAGTTCGTTGTTTCAGTTCAAGCTAGGTGATTGAAAAAAATCGTTCCTTTTACATTGTTGAATAATTTTCCAATATGTTGTAATTACATTTGCCCTTGCTTTCTTTTGTTGCAGGCCTTAGCAAAGAACTTAACAAGGTGAGCGGGATAAAGTATCAACCATTAAGTTGAAGAGGTGAGCCAAGTCAGCTGCTGCATTGATCTTTTTACCATACATGTGCACGTTGCCAATTAGAATAATCAATGTCACTCTCAACTGTGATTCAAAGTACGAGAGATAGAGATACAGATAGAGATAGTAGGCTTGCTTTAAAAAAAATTCTTAGTATACCTACTAATTAGCATAGCATGTGGTCTGCTAATGCATACATAAACTATGTTATATACACAACAAAAGTTAGTTCTTACAGATCATGTGGGATCCTTCAATCGTGACATGCTGCAATTAAAGGCAAAAGCACCAAGGTGAGAAGAAGTGCCATCATATATATTTTCTTCAGCTGTACGAAGCTCTTATCACTGATTATTTTTCAGCTATGCAAACTCTTAGGTCACTAATAATGAGGCTATGGAGCTTGGCATGGACTATTCCTGAAATTATTTTCTTCTCTCTAAAAATGTTTGGGATTGCAATAGTTGCACTGTACTCAGGTATTGTTTTCTTATTTGATTCAGTTTGGTTTTTTGACACGTGCAAGGGCTTCGTTTTAGTCAACATGGGCCTCGGTTGACAGGCTTTCTAAACAGTTGCCCACTAGATATTCTTTTTTTGTATTAGTGAAATAAGGTGGAAAGGGGTGCAGGAGAGATCACCGCAACAATTGAGCTAACCATGTGATCCATCACCTAAGAACCTTGATATGAATGGATATTATTTTTGTATTAGTGAAATAAGGTGGAAATGGATTACAGTCTGCTTCTCATGCATGGGAAATGCACCTTGGTTATTCTTTCCCCAGACGGCCAGACACCACTCATATGGGAGATACCAGCACTAGGTCTGTCGTCCTTTTATATATAACAATGAAGATAAAACTTAACTGTAATTGCATTTTTATATGATAAAAAATTAATACTTATAGCAAGCAGTGTTAGCTATGTAACTATGATTACACTGAGTTTAGAGAACATCCAATTTGGTGTTTTTCTAATAGGTTCATACTTTCCGGCTTGACCAATTCTCCATTTTTCCTGCAGCCATCATACAACCACTATCTCAAGGCCGATGTCAGATCATCGACTTATTGCTACTTGAGAACAACCAGAACATGTGTTCCTACACTATGACAGATTGCCAAATCCATCTCACACATCAAAATAATAAGATGGATTTGCAATATATGGGATTGTAAGTGCAATCATTGGCTGAAATAAAATAACATGCGTTCCTGCTGTTAAACAATGAATAGGAGGCCCCGTAGACTCTAAAATATTCGTATGCATGCCAGAACGCTGAATTTCCAACAAATTAGGTAACAAAGATGACAACAACTGTCATGCAAGGCCATTGTCCTGAAAGAGTTGGTGTGCAATTATGCAAGCAAGTAGTGTTACTGCATATATGGAGTTTCCACAAAATACATGATATTCTTAGTTTCCAATTGTCCTACGCTTGTAATTGTTTTGTTATTTCTAAATGCATAATGTTCATTATTAGTCTAAATACATGTAAGGCCCTTTGGATCGTATGAATTTCACAAAAATTGTACAGAAAATAGTTCAAGAATTCCAAAGGAGGGCGTAATATTTATTTTTGTCAAAACTTTTTGGATCATTATATCTGAACTTGATGGTGTGACCATATTGCAGATTATCCTAAATTTTCAACATATCATAGAGTGATTCCATGTATAGATTAATGTTCGCATTGGTCTTATTTTGTTCTTAACAAAACAATGTGATCATGTTAAAAATTCGTAAGTTTAGACATTGTTTTGTGGTATCATTTAAAAAACCTATTGCACTGAAATTTGTTGGCTCACATGGCTATTCCATGACAACACAGTAGTATTGCTCTACTTTGTTAGATTTGCAATACTAGATATATATAGGGATTTTTTGTTTGCCCCGTGGCAACGCACGGGCATAGACCTAGTCATACATGATTATGACCCTGTTTGGATCACCATGGACTGTACAACAATCCAACTATCCACGCATCTAGAAAACCAAAAGCCATCTACCTATATTGAGTCCTCAACATTTGTTGAACGGAAAAAACAGAGCAATGAATAAGATCACCTAGATGTGACGACGAGAAAAACCTACGGGAACGCACCTACGAGCGGATCTGTGCTTCATCTTCCTCAACGGTGCGTGCACTTTCAACCTTCCGAGACAACACAGCCAAAAATTAGATGATTATAGACACATAAAAAAATGAACAATTGAGAAAACGGTAAAAACATAAGATTGGGGGGAATCTGACGAAAAAACACCAGGGATCTGTGCTTCCCCCTCGATAGAAACTGAAAGGGGTGAATCGAAGGAACTATAATCAAACGCTAAAACACAACATATTGGGGGATGCGGGTACCTCTCCAGACTTCCAATTTCACTCCTACCTCTGCCCGCCGCAGGGTTCTATTCTTCCCATCAATATAAATGGGACTAATCGACAATTAACTATAGCAAAAAATACAAATCCATATCAATGTGTGTGGGAAAAGTAACCTACAGTACCAGAATTCACCATTCTCTATCTCTGATGCAAATATGAGGTCTTGCTTCCAGAGGGTTGTCAAAATCAACGAAAACTAGGGGAAGGATTTGGGGAGACAACGAGAAACCAGGAGAACAAGACAGAAGGTATTGGGCGAGGGGAAATGAAAACTGATTGAAGGCTCGCGACGGGAGAGACACAAATGTACCGGAGAGGCACGTGGCCCGAGATTTAACCGGTTATTTCTCCTACGCCGTTGATCAAGATGGACGGTCGCGGGGATGTGCGCGCCGAGCGTCCATATCATGCGCGGTGGAAAAGTAGCGTTTAGGACAAAGAATTTTTTTGCTCCTCCCAGTGCGAGTGTAGTATGACCATGAGAATATGAGATGCGAAGCAATACAGAAAAGCTATCGGTCAATCGATTGACAATCAGTCGATTTTTTGCAAGCCGTCGGATCTGCGATGGACAGACCAGAATTACAGTGTATGACTACCGTAATTATAGTGTATGACCACCGTAATCACAGTGTATGGTCACTGTCATCACAGTATGTCGCTACCGTAATCACAGTGTGTCACCGTAATTACAGTAAGGACAAGGCCGGTGGAAGAGGAAAAGAGTGGGGTGAAATCTGAGCCGTTGGATCGCAATCTGACGGTCAAAAATTCGATTGACGGTCAATTGATTGCTACCGAGACAGAGTCGGATCCAGTGTGAGCACACGGTCTCAGTCGACACCAGCCAAGGATGCGTCGAATAGATTCAGCGGAGATCCGCGGCGATTTTATTCAGAAGACCATGATTGAGGACAGAAAAGATTCCTGCGGAAAAGGACACATGCACATCGACAACGAAAGCGGGAAAATCGAAACATCGTCTGGTCTCTGGAACTCAAAGGTAAGCATTGTATTTGGCCGGTCCAACACAAAGAGCTCACATGCTCTCAGGTGCGGTGAGCTTCTTGGACGACGAGGCCAAGATACTCGGCTGTGAGAGGCTTGAAGATGCGGTGGCCGTCGAACTCGGACTCGAGCGCCGCCGCCAGCCGCGGCCACACGCACGTGTTGATCAACCACGACCCGGCGTTTGCACCGGAGGCCGCACTGACCCACACCAAGCCGGTGATCAGCCTCCCGTAGTCGAAGACGGGCATGGCCAGCGCAGCCTGGCCGAGGCCGAAGTCCGTGTCCATCGCGAACGATGCCATTACGGTGACGTTCACCGTCGGCGAGCCGAACCCGAGGGCAGTCGTCTCCACCATCGTCTCGGTCTTGTGCTGCTCCATCCAGTCGATTAGCTCCTGGACGTAAACACCGTACTCGTCAGCGGACGTGGTGGTCGCCTCCCGCACCATGGCCGCCACCTCCGCAAGCGGCCTCCGCTGGATCTCCTCCACGGCCGCGTCCGCCGGCGCGTAGGTCGTGACGTTGCCGAAGAAGTCGCGCACCAACTCCGGGTCCGGCGCCGTGAACCGTGGCCGCCCGTTGACCCACCACCCCATCCGGCACCTCCCCCCGGTGACGCGCGACGCGGCGGAGACGGCGGCGAGGGCCTTCCAGATGTACGCGGGCACGGCCTGCACCCGCGACGCGCGCTGGCCCCCGGCGCTCGCCATGTCGCGCAGCCAGGCGAGGTCGCTCGCCTCGACGTAGTAGAGGCGCTCCACCAGGCAGTCGTGGGCGGTCAGGACGTTGACCAGCCTGTCGTCGTCGTATGGCGTGTACAGGCCGTCGAACATGGCGCCGTACGACAGCGGGTCCCGAGGACGGAACACCGAGCGGTCGAAGCTGGGCCTGGCGGCCGCCCCGGCGATCTTCCCCGCCCACGCCAGCTCCGACCATGTCCTGACCACCGTGCTCACGCTGTATTCGTCGCAGACGAGGTGGTTGGCTCCCCACACGACGGCGCAGCCGCCGCAGGCGAAGGACAGCAGCTGCACCGAGAACGCGTGGTCCTCGGGGAACCGCAGCTTCATCTTCTGTAGAGACTCGGTCGCCACGCCGTAGTCGAGACTGGCCAGGGTGACATCCACCTCCGCGACGACGAGCTCCGCGCCTTGGTTGTCGCAGTGGAGCTCAGGGACGCCGGAGCTCGGACCGTTTACGATGCGGCCAGTGAGAGGGTAGAAGTGGCTGAGCAAGGACGGCAAGCCGGTCTCGAAGGAGGCCACCACGCCATCAAAGTCTATGGCGGCCTTTGAGAGATTACTATTATTAGGGTAGAGGCATACCATGAACCACTGAGAGTTGTTGGTGTAGAGAAGATCGAGGTTACAGAAGGCTGCTCTGTAAAGCTCAATGGACTGATCAGAGGCCTTCACTAGCCGGCGACTAACGATGCGGATGGGCAGCTGGCCGGAGACGTCGTCAGCGGACATGGTGGGCGCCATTGATTTCACGGAGCAAGAGCTCGTTAATTTAAGCGTCATTGGTTTCTACGAAGAACAATATATATAGCTGCACGCCTGCACGTGCGATGGCCGTCTGGCCGCTGCAACGTCAAGATAATTAAAATCGTGAGAAGCCGATGAAAATAAGGCCCTTGTTATTTTGAAATGTAAAAGGCCTATCAAAATATGGTTGCATTTTTGTGGCCTGCAGAAAGCCCACAAAATTTACTTATTTCGTGACCGGGGTTCTAGTGTGCCAAAAGCCCTGAGGGCCCTTAACTTTCGTCGGCCTGCTAAAGGTGCACAAAAGTTACGAACTCCCATCAGCCGTTCTAGGGTCCATGAAAATAAGACCTCCAACTTTGATCGGCTCCCAAGGCCCATGAAAGTTAGTAATTGTGTCGGTTTCGTTTAGCGCAAGAAAATAAGAGCTTACCTTTCGTGGGCTTCCATACAACCGACGAAAGTTTAAAAAAGTCCCGCAAAAGTTAACACGTTTCATGCAGTGGAAAGACAAAGCATGAACCGGCAATGTACAGAATAAGCATATAAAGCTTAAATTGGTAAATTATCTACAAAGTATTTTTAACCAACAGGAGCATCCATCAATTCTTATAAGACGATGCGGACACTTAGTCGAATAGCATTCTATGTGACAAATTCATACGGCAATGAGTAGTATATATCATACTCATAAATAAGGTGCCACATAGGATTTTTTTTTAATGACATGACATGTCATTTAATAAGAAAGAGAAGAAAGTTGTATCTTGTACAGGCTTTGGCACAATATCTTATAATGTGGCACAAAGTTTAATGCTTTCGATCCACTTTCATATACACAATATCACATTAATTACTTATCTTGAACATGAAGTATGATGATATTCATGGTGGAGGGTATTTCTTCATAACAGTATCATATTTTTTATCCTATATGGTGTTCTTAGATTTTGGACTATAACACCACACACTAGGAATAGCCTAACTGCACACAAGGATAATTTACTGAAAGAAAGAAAGAAATCACCAACACCTTGCTACCATGTATGTGAGGAAGGAGGCAATCTTGCGAAGAAAAATAAAGTCATCGTTATCCCACATCATATTGTCATCAATGAGCATGAAGCTTAACAGGAGGCAAATGATATCCGGTCCTTATCAATTATTTTAAGCTAACACTGCTTGAGAAAGGAATATTGGTGAAAAAAAGTGGAAATATGTTTTAGGTTACTTGAATCTGATCAACAAATAGGAGGATATCAGCATGCCATGACAATCCGGGAATTCATGGATGTAGGTAGATCAAGACCTGGAAAGTAATTACAATATAATACACTCAGAACACTGCAGGCCATATAGAATAAAATTTATGAAGTAAACATCCAGTTTGCTAAGACAGTTGCGTTGGGTCCACATATTATTTCACAGTTACCTTCTATTGGCAGTTTCTGGTGTAGAGCTGAAGCTTCTCTTACTGGTAATTACTTGGGTACAGCTGAGCATACTACGAAATAGCACGCTATAGCGCCGACGCTATAGCGTTTTTATAGACTTGACGTTAACACCATTGCAGTACAAAATAGCGTGCTATTGTGCGCTCTAGCTCGTTATTACGCGTTAATAGCGTTTTTAGAAGCTTGACGCTAAATTTTATAGTACGCAATTTTGTACATTCTAAAACCAAGATCAATAAAACACGTTTTCTATTTTAACAACAGGAATAATAACTGATTCATCAACTGGTCGGTAAGCAGTAACTAACCTTCGCTTCGACCATCAAAATAGTTTCCGTGGGAATCCATAATATCATTGAGAGGTTTCAAGTATTCATATGTTGTGATTAATCACTTGTTACCAGTTTCAGCACTTCGAGGAAGAAAACAGAACATTATTCACTGAGGATCAAAGCTCATTCTCTTGTATGATATGAAGAATTAATGCTCCACTGCACAAAATTGTTATTTACTTTGTTTACGGGATGTGTCTCCAGTCTCAGTCGAGTGAAGGATTGTCTTTGTGTCAGTCGATTGTTGACTGTTAGATCTAGATCGGGCGGCAGCAAAAATCTGTGACTCTTACTTTGTAAGCTGTTGCAGTCTGTCCACCGCTAGCCCTGCTAGTGGTGGCAAAATCAAACTTTACCCACACTCAATTGTTGAGATGTGAGAGCATTTATGAAACCAACCCAATCACACTTGTTTCATTGTTCCATCAAACCAACCCAATCCATTTTATTGTTTTGCTCAGGTGTGGTGCCGTGAGTTGCTGTGACTGCGGGCGTGGCAGAGGTCTGGTGCCTGGTGTGCGAGCGACAGCAGGCAAATGTGCAATCGTGTTCTCACATGGAGAAAATCTGCTAGAAACTGCTGGAAACCGCAATCAGCATGAACCAACCCAAACCAAATTGATGATTATGTTAGCCCATCACTATCCAACCCAAATGCGTTAAGAGGAGAATCCAAACCATTAAAACTGTTGTAGCCCAATCCAAAAGCCGCTGTGACTCCTCGGGCTTCCCTTCTGTTGTGACCAGTGAGGCAGGAGGTGCTACTTTTTTACCCACGTTATGGATTATGGGTCCCCTCCTGCCACTGTATTTCCATCTTTCTATTAGGCACGTAAACTTCGTACTTATGTTAGAAACACGAGACTCGCTGCAGCAGATCGTCTATCCCACTATTCTATCCACTATTACAATTAACTTTTTCTCTGTGAACGGTATCGCTACAGTACCGTTTTATACTGTACACGATCGTTTACACAATCCGTTGAACTCGGTCTAAAAACACAGATCACTGAATCGTCACTGTTTTATTTGCACAGATCGCTGAATCGTCACTGTTTTATTTCAGCGGGGCCAGTATAACGATACTACCTTCGCCTATTGTTCCCTGCTTAAAAATGTGCAAATAAGGTTCAGGAATGAGACAAATAGAATACACTTAAACAAAAAGATGAATGTGAACAGAAAACGACCGGTATTGAGCGGGATGAAATTTTGGATTGCTTCATGTTGATTCATTCATAGCTGCGCTTCCCTGATAAAAAAAAACAAAGTCTAACATGCCAAGGGTCACCAATGTGCGCCTATATCAGTCCGAACACAACAATCAAGGCTCAAGTTATTTAGTTCACAAATAGATAGGCATAGTCAAACAGTCCACACATGTTGTTCTCATCCTCACACAAACATAGACAACAGACAGACATACAGCGCACAAACACAAACACACTTGTCGCGGTAGCACAGTCAAACATCCCACACATGCCTCGCATACTAAAAAAGAGACGGTGGTAAAGCATCATCATCTTCTCTAGTCATTTCGTCACCAGTGTACGGACGTCTATAGATCAGCCTAAACAGAACAAGCAACACTTAAGTTACTTAGTTCACCAAACAGAGGGCATAATCAAACAGCCCACACATGCCGCCCTCACGGGCATACAGCACACAAATACAGACCACACATATATGCCATACCATCCTCACACAGAAACGAGCAACAAACACAGAACACGCATCACTTCAGTTATTCAGGTCACCGACCACAACACCTCATACACACAAACAGTCCATGGTGCCTAGATGAGATTGAGCTGCACGAGAAAAAAACACATAGAAACCTTAGCTAATCACACGTAAAGAAGAATACGCACAACACAGAGACAAACACAAAAAAAGCAAAGACACAGACACTGTGTAACACAAGGCTCAGCTGAACGACACCCCACACTGAGTCACGACTCACGACAACGCACGGAGCCGATTAGGACCGGAGCTCCGGCACCGCGTCCGCCAATCACGATGACGCACGCGCCTGGTCCCCGCGACAGCCGTCTACATCGAGATCAACGCCTCACGCACGCATGTCGACTGATGCAGCGTCAAAATTTCAGTCGCCTGGGATAAAGTAAATATGTTTACGGTAGGTTATTGATTGTAGCATAATGATTCAATTGATCACGTCATATACATCTCAACTGCCCCACTATGTATGGAAGATTTTTCCTATTCTTATTCACTCCTCATATTGGCCGATCACCATGGGAAGGGGGAACAACGGAAGACCTCTGTCCATGCACATGAAAAATGGTTAGGGCCCTGTAAGGATCCCCGAACTCAATTTTAGCTCCCGTCACATCGGATGTTCAGACGCTAGTTAGAACTATTAAATATGGTCTAATTATAAAACTAATTATTAGGCTTAATAAATTCGTCTCGCCGTTTAGTCCTCATCCATCAATGTAATTAGTTTTATAATTAGATCATATTTAATAGTTCTAACTAGCGTCAAGCGTCCGATAAACACCCTTAGGTCTTGAGAGGAGCAAAGGGCTTTCGTACCTTGAGGTGCTCGGCCTTGATGAGCATGCCATCTGGCGAAAGCAATGGCTACTTGTTGTCATCTGCGGCCCTGCAAGCTTCTGACAACATGATTTTGTTCATTTGTGTAATTAAGCGAAGCACTATGGCAAGATCTCATTCGGTTTTCTTCAACCCCCTGACCGGAACTCTAGTCCTAGAGTAAGAACTGTGAAAACTAAAGCACGGAGAAGCATCGAGGAGGAAGAGGAGGGTTAGTGAAAGGTGTCGGGGACAGCACGGCTTGGTGATCACTACAGCAATCAGGATAATTCCCGTCGGTTAAAACCCGATTGGAATTAGTTTAGACGACGGGAGTTATTTATCCGTTGCTCTCAAAACCGACGGAAATTAAATTGGTCGACAGAAGTTTTCGCGATTCATCCAGCCATGGCGAGGCGGCCATGGGAATCTACTAGGATACTGTGAAAAATATAAATGAACGGGAAGCCTCTTGAAAAGAGGAAGTCATATTTCTTGAATAAGATAGATAGCGGAGAGAGGTGTGCGTGCCGAGAGACCAGAAACTACTGGATCAGAGGTGGAAAAGTAAATAATCTCGCATGAGTATAATCATCGTAAGATTTGAAATCAAGGATGAACGGAATATGACAAGTGTAGCAATCGCGCCGCCCCATCCTGACGGCTAGGGATCAGTGCCCGAGCTAGCGGAGCGCCAGACACGAGGTGGTGGCACTGGCATCTCAGGCAGGAGCACGACTAGATCAATTTGCCCAGCCGATGCGCGTGGCGTGGCATCAGATCCGGAGGGCCCCCATCAGCCTTTCTCTTGCTTTGGTTCCAAGAGCGAGAAAGAGAGACGCCACGGCGTGTATGCTTTGCTTTGCTTGCCTGGGGGTGGTCCTCAGCGGCATCCGGCCATCGCACCCATGCCGCATAGCGGAACGGAAAAGCCAAATGCAGAAGAGATGCTCCACGGCGCGCATATACTGTACGCAATCACTCTTTCTTTTCTGTCCGGGAAAAACAAAACAGAAAGCGCCTTGAAGCTTCTATTTATAGGCGAGCACTCAAATTAATTTCTTACTAGATGTCCATAGACAATTACTGTAGACTATGATTCCTGCTTTCCATTAGTGGAAAAGAGAATGAATCCATTGAATATGCATTCTTCCTTTCGTGCATTTCGAGTAGTTTTTTTTTCCCCTTCCTTTGGGGCAAGACGCCTGGACGGCTGGACCCAAGGGATTCATTCTTTTTGGCACCCAATGGAGGACAAGAATCCGGGCCAATTTATCTATGCTATAATATTTATTAAAAAAAGTAATTTTCAGAAGAGATTATTTTAATCTTGCCAACAAACAGAATCTTTGATGCAGTCTCTTTACCGCGGAAAAGAAATATAGCGTCAAAGCCGTGAATATGGCTGCAAGATTATTTACTGTCTTTTCCTAAAGAAATTTGAAATATAGAAACAATAAGATCAAATTAGAGCAAACCTGAGTGTCATCTACGAGCCTACGTTTCTATTTTCCGTCGATTCTAATTTTCATAAGGACAGGAAGATGAGACTGCTGCGGTGCTGCCCACACCAAGGTGACGTACAGACTATAACAGAAAAGGCAAGTTATTCATATATCTCAACGTAGATAAATGAAGTCACTTGGGCTCACCGAGACCTCCAGACATTCAAGCAACTGTAGCTTCTGCCGCTTCCTCTACCTTGGAGCAGGTCTATGTCATGAACCCGGAAGCTGCTATTGCATCTGCCCCTGCTGCATCGACCTGCACCAGCACCAAATCAACAACAAGAGCTGATGCATGGCCCGAAGAGTGCAGATCAATGGCTCCAAGAAAATTAAATCGGGCCTTTGAGCCCAGCAAGTATGTCGCCCCAGGCTGGAGGCCCACATAAACTGCTGGCTGTTTTTTTAATATTTATTGAATTTCGTTTTTGCAGAAATAAATTGGCGATTCAAAAAATTGCAAATATATACCAATACTGCCGAACCATCCGGCGATATTTAAAAAACGCCGCCATATCCGGCGTTTTAATGACGTGGCAGGCTATCTGCCACCGGATTTGCACCCCTGTCATCATACCGCCGGCTGAAGTGGCGAAAATTAAAAAACACCAGGCCATCCGGTGATATTTAAAAAACGCCGAATGGCCGGTGTTTTTTAATTCCCCATGGCGGTATTTAAATCCTTTTGATGTTTTTTAAATAATGTCTGGCGGTATTTAAATCCTTTTGGCATTTTTCAAATAATGCCGGCCCATTTGGCGTTTTTTAAATAATGCCGGCATTATTTTGCTCCATGTGCATTTTTAAAGAACAAGAGCATGGTAAATTATTAAATAACCAATATGAGTATATGTTCAAGCAAAATGGCAATTACAAAACTATTTTAATGTAGGCATGGAAACTATTGTAATTTGAACTGGTAATTACAAATATTTCTTTGTTTTATGACATAAAATATTTGTTTTCTTTTTCTTACCATGGACGACAGGCCAAAACAAATTAAGGGAGTATATGTTACATTAAAATGAAATCCCAGCGTTACATTGAGTACAACATAAACAATTGCTGCAGAAATTGAAACGCAACATAGATTGAACTCGGATACATAATTATAAATGTTGACAGCGTGGATTAACGACATAAACAAGGTTGGACATACTTGCGATGAATTGTCGTTGTAGCGCGTAACCCTCATTACACAATTGACTTACCTTAGGTAATTTAAAATACTGAAAATATAATAATAGTAGCCAATTCGTCTAAGCGAATTGGTTTGGATAGTGCTACGATGGGCCTCCGAGATCATAGTAGCCGTAATCTCCGGATGATGGAGACTTGGGGGGCATAGGCTGCCACGGGTGGTACGGGCATTTGCAGAAGGGGTCAGGGCACAGGGGATCATCTTCGAGTGCAACCACCATTGCGTTAGCGTCAGCCTCGTCTTCCAGAGACTTGACGCGACATTCAAGGTCATGGATTTTGGTCTTCAGGAGGTTGATATAGTCTTCGACGTAGGCATGGTATGGAGGATCTACCTACTTGGTGAATCGGCATGCCGTGTCAGTGGAATCCTGCAAGCATATATATCTCTTTCTAGAGACAATTTGAGTTATGTCAGAAAAAAGTGTAGAGAGCGAGTTTGAGCACACACATAGCCAAAAGGGCATATGTAGAAGCGACGACCTCCATCGATGAACTCATCGAACACCTACACGACACAATACTCACCATAACGGCACTTAGGCCACACCTCCGTGCGATCATCGTAAGGCCTAAGCTTGAGTTCGCCAACAAAGTCGTCTTGTCCCTCTAGCGGGAAGTCCTCTAGTGGATGTGGAAACATGTCTGGGCCTTGAGGACCTCCCCAGAGAAAGTGGTGGCTACGTCGTCCTCCACCCCTCCCTCCTCGGCCTCGGCCACGGCCACGACCCCTTCCTCCCGGCTCAGCCATTACTCTCTCGCTCTGGTAGTGTGTTGTGTGTGTTCTTTGAAGGTGTGCCGTGTTTTTAGTCGAGATGGGGTTGAGTGGTCTTTTGAAAACGAAAAATTTGTCAGGTCAAACTGAAAATCGTACTGAAAAGGCTACGTAGGTGTTATCACGTCGAACTGAAAAGGCTACATAGGTGTTGTCACGTCGAACTGAAAAGGCTACGAATGTACCTGTAACTGAAAAGGCTACGTCTTGCGCTGTCACGTCGAACTGAAAAGGCTACATAGGTGTTGTCACATCGAACTGAAAAGGCTACGAATGTACCTGTAACTGAAAAGGCTACGTGATGCGCTGTCACGTCGAACTGAAAAGGCTACATAGGTGTTGTCACATCGAACTGAAAAGGCTACGAATGTACCTGTAACTGAAAAGGCTACGTGATGCGCTGTCACGTCGAACTGAAAAGGCTACGGATGCGTCTGTAACTGAAACGATTGCCTATGTATTGTCACGTCCTACTGCAAAGGTAAACGTCATAAAATACATACTGACGAAAGTACAGTAAACTACTGTAAGGCAACTCTTGAACTATGATCTATCTACGACCCCTCTTGCCACTGCGTGCAGCTCTTTGGGCAGTCCAAGTGTGATGTGACCCGTGACTAAAGGAGTTGGGGGTGCCTGTCGAGTACGTCGACCAGGGACAGCATCGTGCGCTGACAGCTCCTGTGACTGCTGAGTTTCGTGAGGTGGCGCGTCCTGTAGCTGTAAGTAACCAATCTCATCATGTCCCGGCGGCGACGCGAACAAGGACTGCGCCATCTGCTCTGCTGTGCCTGGTGGACTGTGTGGAGCGTGGGCGGCTCCGTAACTGTCGTCATGGGTCGTGCCAGGTTCATATCCTGCAATTTAATCGCATTGATTAAAATTGTAAAGTAACATTGTAACTGACATGACGAGTCTGCTGCATGTATGTGAAAGCCACTTGCCCCAATCAACGGGGCCAGTCCCTGATGTCCCTGCAGCGAAGACGTCGTGGAGGTAGGGAGGGTGACGAAACGATGATCCAACATGGGTCCCGTACTGCGTACCTGTTGCACGAACCATGCATAAATATTTGGCGAACTCATGTTTAATAAAAATTACATGTACAAGAAATACCTGGCGATGGGTAGGTCATTGACAGAGTCTGTGCAAACAGTGGTACCGGAGGTCATACTGGAGGTGGTCGTGGCGGGGTCGGGGTAGGGGCACGAAACATCGGCTGCGGTGGTGGAAGGGCAACATCGTCGTCACGGCACGACAACGACCTAGTCACTCTTCTGCACAGCTCCGCTATCTTGTCGTACGCCGCCTTTTGATCTTGTGGGGCCATGATCATGGCAGTACGACTGTACGTCACGACGTCTGCCTGAATCTGCCGGACAACGTCATGCTGTTTCAAAAAGTGTGCATTAGTTTGCAATGAAGTATAAACTTGGATGTGTTCTAACGCGGAATCGACAAGCACGAAATAAACTTACAGCTATAGACGCCCCCTAGTCTCGCTGTGTAGGGTAACTGTCCGTGACGGACGGTGTGCAGCGGGACAACTCTTGTGGCATCGACAAGACACGAAGTCGTGTCCGTGGGAGGTACCAACGGATGTAGTGACCCTAGGCGGCATAGTCATGTGGCCTACCCTCCATGACGACATCATCCAAGGCCGTGGACCACTTTAACACGAACTCGGCAAGACGTGGTGCCCAAATCTGGCCAACATTCTGGCCCTGTCTCGTAAACCTGCAAATAAAAATAGTTTTGTTGGTGGACTGAGCATGTGAAATATTTGAAAAAAATAACTTTGCGGTAATACACATGGTCGCCATGAACCGGTGCACGTGTGGCGGTAGTAGGCTCTGAGGGACGACAACCTCCTGCAGCAGACGGAGCACGGGGTCCACTGCGTGCTCCTCGACGTAGATGTCGAACACAAGTGGGCTGCGCGTTCTCCAGTACTCGGCGTCGCGTACGCACAACGGCGACAGCCCGTCACGTGCGCGACTCTCCACTGCCTCGTCAGATTAGGCGTCCAACGAACGTCGTTGTCACGGAGGATGTCGAACTGGCCTACGAAGTCAGGGTAAGACTTTCTAGTCTGCACATGAGCGTACGCGAACTGCAAAATCATTCAATTACACCGTTAGTACAGAAAAGTAAAGGCACACCCAAATAAGTCAAGGAAGAACAAGCCACGTACTCGTCGGTCGCACCACAGAGACCCCATTGTAGGGCCATTTATGTCGTCGCGTATATACGCGTCGTACGGGCTGTGCACGACCGCGGGCCGACCTATCTGAAACCTCTCGTGGGCCCAAAACTACAGAAGTAGCGGGCATCCCCCGAAGATGGGCTCCGCTGCCGAACTCTTCAAACAACTCGTGCACAGTCCCCGGTACATCGCAGCTAGGACAGCCGACCCCCAGTTGAACTGTGGGATCACCACTAGTGGGGCGTCGGCGACGTGACGCGCGAAAGACAGTAGGTTCTTGGGCACAAAGTTGCCCGCAGAGCTGCAGAACATCACGCACCCCATCAACCACAGCACAGAGGCCTCCAAGTGCCGCGTAACCTCGTACTCTGTGGCACCTACTCGAATGTCGCCCGCCTGTAAATAGTTGCACATAAGTAAAAACCATATGATTTTTAACTATGCCGGTTGTAATCGAATCTACCCACCTTGAACTAAAGAATCCACCACTTAGGCGGTCTGCCCGTATACCTCGGTAGAAACTCCCTATAGGGCTGTGCGTTGCCGATACGCTCGACAACACCGAACCAAGCGAGCAAGTCCTCACGCCAACCGGGGCCGACGTCCATGGGGCCCATGGCATCGCCCCTCAACGGCAACCCAAGCAGGTACGACACATCCTGCAACGTAGGCGCCATCTCGCCCACGGTGAGGTGCAAAGTGTGTGTCTCCGGTCTCCACCTATCCACCATTGAAGCAAGGAGAGAGAAGTCGTAGCTGAAACGCGGTCCGTCTCCCTCGACCAAGCGAGCAAGTGGGAGCAGACCAGAAGCGTGCAGCCTAAAAAATAGCGATGAGCATACCATTGTATAAATTTCAATGAGATTGAATATATCTGAACAAGAGAAAGAAGCACGTAAAGCGAACCTCGGTAGCCAACGAGGGTTGAATGCCATCGTCTCCATCGAAACACGTGCGCGAAACTGTCCAAGCGAGCTCCCCAATACCGTACTGAAGTACGACCGGTGCTTCTTGTCCGTCGCTGCATCGAGCAGCTCGGGGGTCACGTAACCCTGTGGAGCATCCATCCCTAAAAAAAGATTGAAATCGTTAGTCCACATTATAAACCAAGTATAAACTAACTAATACATTAACATAACATTGCATGGAATTCAAAATAACATAACATAAAAGTAACATAACATTGTATAACATTGTATCGAATTCAAAATAATAACAAACTAAATGCCATAATAACATAATATTATTAAATCCACGCTAGCAATTTTACATCCACTGAATTACAACTAAGACAAGAGTTACATAGCAGAGAAAGGTTTCAAACATTATGTTATTACAATCCATGACACTAACTAAAAATCATTAAATGACTTCATTGGTTCCTCCACGATTGCGTCGACCGTGACTCGATGATCCAGCCTCAGGTATGTTCGACACGGTTCCTTGATGTGTATTAGTGCATTTTTTGTAGCTGTGCCCGAACTCATTGCATTTCGAGCATATGACAATTCTTGGCCCAGCTTCGGCATCATCCATGTTGTTACGAATGCGACGAGTCTTGCGCCGCCCTATCTGTTGTTTCATGTCAGGGTGAGGATTGGGTATGAAATCAGGAGCACCCTCTGGATTACGAGTGAAAGTCCCCGCAATGGCGAAACCATATATCTCAGAAGTCCAGGTGTGATAGATTTCATCCTTCATGTAATAGGGGGACACAAACATACGAGCGTTCAAACCTCCAACTTCCTGACATGCAGCTATGACATGTGTACACGGCCTGTGGTATAACCTCGGCTTGTGGCAGGTACAAACACAATGCTTATTGTACAGGACACATTCTTGCACGTGCCTCTCATGACCGCCTCCTCTTCGGCCTTTGTCCCGACAAAGGACTCCAAATCGATGCTCAGCGACACCCATGTTCCTGACACGATGTCTTGCGGCTGTTTTGTTTGCTTTGGCCATATACTCAAAGAATTTCTGTCTATATACGAGGCGGTGGTTAGAAACACCTTTTTTTGCAGGATGACGTTCCCGAAAGTATTGTGTTGTACGGTATATGTAAAATTCCACAATCCCAACAAGTGGCATACTTCTGCTCCCATGTAATACCTAGTTGTACACCTCGGCAAGGTTCGTAGTCATAATACCATAACGTGCACCTCCTTCATCATGCAACAAAGACCACTTCTCCTTTGGCTCATGCTCAATCCACTCCGAAAATGACTTGATCGAACGACCAGGCCTCCGTCGCACATTAGGACTATCAAGGCCCACATTTTCCATTGCAATTGGCTCATTATCTTCTAAATTCACACCTCTAGTACTTAGTTCCGAAGCCTTCTTCTTTGTGAGCTCATCAAGCTTTTTCCACAAAACATTGAATTTCCTTTCTCGATTCTGGCTACACAACCTCTTAAAAATTTTTGTTAGTTTCTTGTTTTTGAACTGCTTCTAAAAGTTAGCTCCCATGTGTCTCATGCACCACCGACTTTTCAGATCGACCCACTTTGGTGTTCTTTGACGTTGTACAATCCTTCCTGTAAATCTTGCACTGCTTGCATAATGCCTCTATGGCGATCATGAATCACACACACATCTCGCCGATCCTGAACAATACATGACTTGATCCTCTCTAAAAACCAGTACCAATTGTCCCCATTCTCACTCTCAACAAACGCAAAAGACAGTGGGAGCACCTGATTGTTTCCATTTGCCGCAATTGCAGTCACAATTGTGCCCTTAGGAAGGTCCCGTCGATGCATATCACTGGGCGACAATACTGGAATGCATTGATACATGCCCCCAAAGTAAAGAAAGCACGCTGAAGAACAAGCTTTGTCCGGTCCTGAGGCAAATTATGGTACTTAATCTCAAAGTAACTACCGGGATTCCGGTCACATAGTGTGTTCAGCACACGTGGTAGGTTGTGGTACGATGCTTCATATGTACCTCATCTCATTTTCAACGCATTCTGTTTTGTCCTATAAGCTTTGCTGTAACTTATTTTGTACTGAAAATCATCCTCTATGCTATTGATTATTGTCTTCGGCTCATATACAAGATTATTTAATATCTTTGAGTACATATGTTGAGCCACAAAATCAGCTGTCAAGTTACGGTGATTATTCTCAAGCTCTTCAAAGATGCATGTATGATGTTCAATTCTTGAAACGGTACAGAAAGTATCATACTTTCCCAAGTATGCATGGACCCTAAAATGACAATCATCTCGTATGCACTTCACATCATAGACTCGTGGACTACTCTTTTGAACTCTGAACTCTTTCTTCAGCCACTTAGCCAACCATCTTTGCACGGCCTCTTCCAGTTCTATCTTGCTATGATAAATAGCTCCCACAGATACTTCATTCTTGCTATATTCTATGGCACCGTTTCACCTTCATTCACTAACAGTTCTGAGTGACCATAGTTGGCCCATTGACTTAGAACCTGGTTCAATGTTTCATCTTCATTATCTGAATCTTAATCTTCATTATCTGAATCTTCATCAACAGGGACATTGGCCTCGGCATCCTCCCGCTGAATCTGTTCAACCAAACCTAGAATTTTTTCACCCTCATCTACCTCACCCCTTGATTCCCGTACGGTTTCACTTGCTTCACCTTGCTCATCAATATCCGCGCGCCACCTTGTTAACCTGATTCACATTATTTTTCACCACTTGTTCAACTGCTGTGGCCTCATCACAGCCCGTCACCTTTCTGGTTCAGCATTCACCTTCTCGTATGCACAAAAAGAACCAGAGGTAACCCATGACGCAAGCTAACATCAACAAACCTCCTCCATACGGCAGTGCTTTCTATTTGCACTAATTCATAATAAACAGGAGATGAACTCCTAATTGTTACCGCTGAGATGCTCAATTGACATTCATCATAATCCAACTTAAAACACTTCATGAACCAGTTATACACTGAACGGAATGGCCTCTCAATTGCTTTGTCAAGCCCTTTTGTCACTCACCTAAACCCACTCAAATCTACCCCGAACTGACTGTAACGTATCTCCCCTTCACCAAAATATATCTGAAAATATGTTTTCTCTGGCATGTCTGACTACAAATGCGACAACCAAAACAGTACTTAGCACATTTGTGACCACATTTCTATATAACACTAAATTTTCCATATATCGTAACGATTGAATATTCTATCTAAATCTAAAACTAGTAAATGTGCTAATGTTAACTAAAATAGTACGAGTATTACATGAAATGATACTAAATGCGCTAATGTTAATTAAAACTAGTGCTAATATTACATAAAATACCACTACTATTACCTAAACTATTAATAATAGTATCTAAACTACTGCTAATATCATAGAATACTACTAATGATACCTAAAATACTAAACAAATACATGTTTCAAAGAAGATTTACCTGCAACCTCGGCCTCCTCTACTCTCCCTTTCTCCCTCCTGTGCGGCGCCCTCTCCCTTTCCTCCTCCGGCCCCTCTCCTCCTCTCCGACGCGCCGCGCCCTCTCCTCCTCTACGGCGCGCCGCGCCCCCGATCTCCCTCTCCCCTCTGCTCTACGGTGCGCGGCGGCCCCTCCCTCTCCAATGGCGCCGGCGGAAGAAGAAGGAAAAGAAGGAGAGAGAGGGAGGCGGCGGGGTATATGGCCCTTAAACCGCCGTCTCCGCCGCCGGTTTTTAAAAAAACCGCCGGCGGGGCGCCGGCGGAAGAAGAAGGAAAAGAAGGAGAGAGAAGGAGGCGGCGGGGTATATGGCCCTTAAACCGCCGTCTTCGCCGACGGTTTTTAAAAAACCGCCGACCCGGCCGGCGGTTTTTAAATATCGCCGGCCAATCCGTCGAGTTTTTAAAAACCGCCGCCGGACACGGCGTATTTTGTCTGCGGGGCCCACCGGTGGCAGCATCTGCCGCACTGCAAACCTATGGCCTCCTGGTTTGGCGGTTTCTAAAAAACGCCGGTTAGTTCGGCGATTTTTAAATACCGCCGAGTGGTCCGGCGATATAGGTCTATATTTGCAAATTTTTGAATCGCCAATTTATTTTTGCAAAAAACGAATTAAATAAATATAAAAATAAAAAAATTTCATGCTGGCTCACCGGCCGGATCTTGGTTGTTATCCCGTTTAGGATGATCTTTTCTCGCTGGATCACTGTTGACTATACTATACTACACACATACTTAGGGGGTGTTTGGATACACCTAATCAATTCTTAGTTAGCTACTTCATCCGTCCCATTTTATAGGTTGTTTGATTTTTTTATATCAAATTTGACTGGCCTGTCTTATTCAAAAAATTTCACAATTATCATTTGTTTTAATTGTGATTTAGTTTCGCAAATAATATACTTTAACTATAAATTAAAATTTTCTATTTTTTTTAAATATTTTGAATAAGATAAGCGGTTAAACTTGATGTCAAAAAAAATCAAACAACTTATAAATTGAGACGGAAGGTGTACTTTTTAGCTAGCATCTTGTACCTAATTTTTAGCTAAGACGCAATTAATCTACTAATTAGCGAGGGATGTTTGGACACTTTATAGCTAATTTTTAGCAGCTAATTTTTAGTTAAATGTATCAAACACCCGGCCCCATCCTAGAGTGTTACTGTTAGCAGCCGTCTCGGAGCGGAACGTGACGGGACTCGGCTCCTATTGCGGACAAGATCCGCAGCCTGGCGCGGCTAATCTTCATGCGAGCGGGATGGATCACCAGACCTCGGGTCTAATCTCACTGTGCTGGGCTCCATTGACTGCACCCCGAAGGATTCACCAGGCGCGCTAGCTGTGCTGCATCTTCAATTGGCTCCAACCCAACCAGCGAGATAGCCCCGCAAATAGCGTAGATGTGTAATGTTTTTTATGTTCATTTGCTCTTTATGTAACATATTCTATTTTGTTGTATTTGTGGTTAGAAATATATAGGTGATAGTTTCAATTTATCAAAATTATTTTGTATAGATTCTGGCTTTCTTAATTGTTTGAATGCCAATGTAGTAGTTCATCATACCATTTGATATTACAAAGACTATCTATGGTAAAGGCAAACTCATTTTATAATCCTAGAATTTAAACAGTCATGATTTGTTTCCTATAATTCAGTTTTGTATGTATTAATAAAATAAGATCTTATTCTTAAAGTGCAATTGTTTTAGCCTTTGAAGCAAGGAGAGCTGTTTCTTGAAAATAGGTTTTGGCTGCTTGCTCAAACTTGAAGAATTGGAATCAGAGGAGGTTCTACTTACCATGAGTTCTGCTTCGGCACGATGAAGGTCACTCAAAGTAAAACCAGCCGTGTCTGCTTCCGCAATCAGATTCGGAGTAGAGATGTCCTCATCGGATTCTTCTTTTGAACTTGCCCAAAATTTCCCCTTCTGTTCCTTGCCGTGAATATGATTTGGCCGAGAACAAGAATCAGTTACTGTCGCCACGATTGCAGATGGTTTTTTACTTGCTTCCTTTGGGTCCAACTGGTTTGTAACCTCTGAATCTACTCCTTTCTGAATGTTAGGTTCTCTAAGTTGTAGGTGCCAGAGTAAGCCTCCTTCTCCCCATCAGTTCCAGTGTTGGCAAGTACCATCAGCCTCCCACGCTTGAGTAGGATGGAACGGCACCACGTACCGGACGGAGCCCAGCGACAGAAAACCCTGGCGCCGGTTGAAACAGCACCTGACTCCTGACTGCTGCTTGCCCCGCTGCCCAGAGAGGCACCGGTACCTCCGGACAGTAGCCAAGACACCGGCGCCGGCAGGGGCAACTCGATGTTGCCGGCACACTCTCGGGCGCCGGCCACGGCCGGCGGTTGCCAGACGAGACGCCCACCAAATTATTTTGTATGGATTTTTTTTTTTGAGTCTCTTCATCATGTGGGCCGTGGAGGTGTGGAGCACACTGAGGAGCCAGGTCCAAAGCCACCTAGCTTGACCTTGAAGCTAAAAAGCAGTCGATGAATTGCTACCTATCGTCCTGCACAGAGTCAACAAATTAAAAGGTCTCATCCCCCTTGCTCAGATGTCGTTTTGTTTTCGTTCCTTCTGTTTCCAGTCTGCCCTGTGTGGCATTTTGTGGCCTGGTGGTGTTGAGCATGGTTGAGGGTGTTCAGTCTTAAAAAGAGGAATGATGTAGACGCTGAATGTTATAAGCTCCCTGGTTTTTGGACCAGTGGGCTGGGGAATAAATGTTCCTTGGACTCTATAAAAGATCTCATCCTCTCTCGGTCTCTCCTCTCTGCAAATTTTATTTTTCCTCTGCCTCATACTTTGATCCTGCATTGATGTACGTGGATGTAATGCTATGACTATGAATTTTATCTTCCATGGTAATGTATGGAGACATAAATACGATAGATAAATGCACAACCATCGGTATACAATGAATTATGAAAAACACTTGATCATCCGTGGCGACGCATAGTGACAGAACCTAGTACAATACAGTATATTGTGACCCGTAGACCCGCCACACGGAAGCGGGTTACGAGACGTCCCGCTTGCATTCTTCGCTTCTTCCTTTTTTTTTTTTTGGAGAAGGTTCTTCGCTTCTTCCAAACCGTCGGCCCGCGGGGTTTGGGCCGTCGGGCCGGTTGCAGCCCAAGGCCGCGGCCTCCTCCCCAGACCCCAGTCCCCAAGACTTCAAAACCCCCCGCCTCCCGCTCCCTCCGCCACCGAAATTGCCGCCCTCCACGCCTCCCCAGGCGGCTCCGACACCTCCACGCTCGCCCCCGACGGCGCTTCCCTCCCTCGCGGAGTCCGTGGGATCCACGGCCGCGCTCGCGCTCTTCTCTACGCCAGGGCCGCCGCGGCCTTCGTCGCGCGGGGGAACCTCCCCATGGCGCACGAGGCAGTGCGCGCGACGCCCGCCGCCTTCATGGCGGAGGCCGAGCGGCTCCGGAGGGGACGCGGACCTGGTGCTCGGGACGCACAGACACGGGCTCCCGCCTCGTTCAGCGTTGGGCTCGGGTGCCCCAGGCTGCTTCGCCCACGCGCGCAAGGCGTTCGACGGAATGACGGGGGGCGGCTTGCCCCCCGGACCAGCGCAGCCTCCGGGTGCTGGTCCTTGGGTGCTGCCAGGAGGTTGACGCCTTGCTGCTAGCAGGGTGCAGGGACGGTTCAAAGATGTCTGAGCTGTTGAGGAGGATGTCGGAGACGCGCACGCTACCGAACATGGTGTACACGCATGTGGCGCTGATCCATGGGCTCTGCAAGGTCGGGTGGAGGGAGCGGGCGCTCCGGCTGTTCCTGAAGCTTGTTAAGCTGAATGCTTCTTCTACATACGTAGCAGAGAATATTTTCAGAAGCACTCTTCACAAGGAGGTAAAAATGGTTACTCATTTTGTGCCATGAGCTCTCGTATAGTGTTTTTAGCAGCACTGCTTTGTCAGAATTTGCTCTTGCATTCTCATTAATCAATTATATATCCTGGTGAAGGTCTAAATGATCAGATTTTCATCAAGGATTAGGTGAAAGGCTGCTTGACAACATTACAAAATCGGCTTGCGCAATCTATCCAATAAAGTAGCCATATCAGGTGTGGTCCAACTGTTGTGTTCACAGCATAAGAATGCAGTTACTGCTGCAAACTATTGCATAAAAATCCTGTACACTACCCCTAGTAGAAAATATCCGTGCAGCATAATTCTGAAGTCTCCTCGCTCTCTTTATACTGAATGAACAAGTGAAATCATGCCACCTTCCACAGTTTCCTGGACGTTTAGAGACTCTTCAGTGAAGCTGAAGAGCTTGCGCTGCGGCCTCACCTCATACTGTTGTCGTTGGTTGAGCTCAGCTAGATGCCACTCCTCCCACCGCTCTGCAGGAACAAACTCTCCTTCCAGCATTTGCACTACCTCAGACATTGTAGGGCGTTGATCAGGCACTGTGTGGGTGCAGAGGAGTGCTATTTTGGTAATATTCTCCAACTCTTCAAGGTTGTATGCACCACCTAAATTGCGATCCACAAGTTCTAGCAGTCTCCCTTTTTCCATCAATAGTTTGGCCTGCAAATTGCAGTCATTTGAATCAACTTAGGAATTTATTTATTTATTTCCTTAGGATCAGCATGTGAAAAATGTCAAGTAATGTTTGACCGGAAAACTAAAGATACTTGTATTCTTATAACCATTTGCCAATGATCCTAGATTATGCACCACCTAAATTGCGACCCACAATGTCACGCAGCCGCCTTTCTTCCATCAATAGTTTGACCTTCACATTTGCAGTATTCTAAGTATCTAACAATATTGAGTAACATCATGCAACCTGATCTTTACTGTTGCACCCATAAAGCGATATATAAGATAATGTGATGCTTTACCTGAACAATGAGCGTGACCTTGCCTGCTCCTTCCATACTGTTAGAATAACTTGTAGTTGCACACTTTCCTGTCACAATCTCTAACAACAGGACACCATAACCAAAGATATCTACCTTCACTGATGGCCTACCAGTCGTTATGTACTCAGGAGCTATGTGGCCAATTGTCCCCCGGACCATAGTCGTGACTGTATGCCTCCCCCTGTCCACCATCTTTGCCAACCCAAAGTCTCCTACCACTGCTTCAAAGTTCCCATCAAGCAGGATGTTGGCAGCCTTGACGTCGCGGTGGATGATATTGGGATTGCAGTGCTCATGAAGGTATTCCAAACCACGGGCAGCACCAACAGCAATTCGCATTCTTGTTGGCCAATCCAGTACAGGTTCATTTAGCTTTATTCCAAACCACGGGCAGCACCAACAGCAATTCGCATTCTTGTTGGCCAATCCAGTACTGGTTCCTAGTATAATCAGCAGAAATATTCACAAAATGAATTATATATTTTATGTATCCCTACAGTTTTCTGAATTACCATATCATCCACTATAATATCTAAAGAGTATGTGACTATATAAACTTTTATAAAAATAGTTTCAGTATCTAGTATTTAGCACATCTTTCTCCTATTTCACGCTTAGATAACTAATACTCCAGACCAAAACCAATAAAATAGACAAACCTATCATTTAGTATAAATAAAAATACAATTGTTCTACCTCTTAATCGAGATGCAACACTCAGATTCTCCATGAACGGGTAGACCAAGATCCTCTCTGTTGGAGTTGT
The DNA here is from genome assembly GCA_030272315.1 of Paspalum vaginatum. Taxonomy (NCBI): domain Eukaryota; kingdom Viridiplantae; phylum Streptophyta; class Magnoliopsida; order Poales; family Poaceae; genus Paspalum; species Paspalum vaginatum. Next base: position 12,744,381 of record CM059016.1, on the reverse strand, counting down.
GCAGAATCCTATCAACCTTAATATGTTCTTGTGCACAGCAATGCTTATCGATTCAACTTCTCTGAGGAAAGTCATTTCAACATCAGGTTTCTCCAATTCAAATAATCGTTTCACTGCAACCTTTCTACTGTCTGGGCCTGGAAGAACGCCTTTGTACACCTTACCGAAACCACCCTTGCCAAGAACATTTCGTTCACTGAAATTATTGGTTGCAATCTGGATGTCTCTCCATGAGAACCGCTTAATCTGCCCCAACTCTCTGTGATCATGCTGACCTGAAATTGTTTATCATGTTCATCTTTCATCAGCTTAAAGAAGTTGGATATTCTTTTTCAATACCAATTTTATGGAGCGATTTCAACCAAGGAAACTTTTGTTCCTATTTGACAAGCATCATTTTTGTTAATCATTGAAAAATTGTAGTGTTGATTGGGCAAACCTGAAACATCAATGTATATATCTGGTCGGTGACGCATTTTTTGCCACCATAGTAGAAATAGAGCTACAGCGACAAAGAGAGTGACCACACCACCAATGCTTCCAAGAACCACCTTAAGCTTGGAGTTATTTGATCCACCTGAATGTGTTACTAAGCATTTAGACTGAGTAAAATGAACTCACAGTTTCTGTCCATATTTGGGGTTCAATATAGATTGCCAGTTAGAAAGGTACCTTTCCTTGTGCTGCTGCCTCCTTCACATGGAAATAAATTTTGGCCACAATTCAAATGGTTGCCTGTATAGCTGGGGAACAACATCACAGTTCCTAATTATACTTAATAGCACACATGAATTTTTCTTTCTGTAATCTGCTTTGTTATAGATAAAGCATACTTGTATTGGGCGACATGAAGCAGTTCTTGTGGTATTTGACCACTAAGATTATTATATGCAAGATTGCTGCAAAATAAAGTAAATTACAATATATGTTATTATGTAAAATATATACTATTTCTTGAACTAACAAAATGGCACTAGTAACTAGTAAGTAAAAAAATGGCAATATTTGCATGTTTTTAAATCTTTTCAGCATGAAGTGAAAAGCTTACATATTCAGTGATGGAAGATTTAAGAAAGAGCTTGGAATATTCCCGCTTAAATTGTTTTGGCTTAGATCCCTGTCCAAGCTAACACATTGTTAGAGCTCTTTTCTGAACCTTGATAACATGAGTCATAGCTGACTTACAGAATTTCGAGTTCAGGAAGGAGGCTAAGAGTATCTGGTATGGAACCACTTAAATTATTTCTTCCAAGTTTTAGAATTGTCAAACTCGATAGGTTCCCAAACTCCGGTGGAATCACTCCAGTTATGCTGCTATCGTCCAATAGGCTGAAACCATAGTATGTAGCAATCACCAGTCAGCAAGTTTACCCACTGTATGGGGACATAATTTTATTTATGATCATACCATTTTTTATGAGTACAAAATGCTGGACGCCAAAATAGTTAGATTGAGAACTTACAGCTGTTGTAAAGTTGTTAACTTTGCAATGCTGGGTGACAAGATTCCTGTTAACCCAGATGATGTCAAACTTCTGCAAACTCAGAAATGAGAAATTAAGCAAATAGTCATGTGGGCAAGTACACACAAACTTATGATAGTGGTATTAGGAAGGAGTGAGGCATGAAAAATAATCCATCCAATGAAAACTCTCCTTATCAACAGTTGTGATCAATCACTAGCTAATACAATTGGAGATTTCCTTATATTGAAGATCATAATGTGAATTTGGTTAAACCTAGCTGTTTTTGACAGTAACAGTGTTCAATATATATAATCAAGATGAATAGGTTGATCTTACATTATTGTAACTTTGTTGTCTTGACAAGTAACATGGTCCCAATAGCAGGGGCTCATTTGATTATCGTTCCAGTCATTAAGGACACCACGGTTGTCATTGAGATTCCTCCTCATTTCATACAGTGCTTCGACTGGGGACAGAAAAAATATCTCATTTCCATTGTGGTAGTGTAGAAGTGCTCAAAAAGTAGTGAAATCCTTAGCATTTAAGCTATTCAGAGTCTCAGGTGTGATCTGGCTTCTGTAGCAGTTAACTATGCATGCGCAAATGTATATTTCACGAATGCAAGGGCACTAGTATTCTGAAAGGGGTCAAGCATTTCAGTGCTCCACTCCCCTGGTATGCATTCGGATCTATTGCAGGATTTCCTTCTATAGTTTCTGGCTCAAACATTTGACTGGTGACATGGATCAGGAGCTAAATTTCTGAAGACACTTTTGTGGTCTTTAGAGATAGTCTAGGAGATGGTGGATCCTGGTGGGGAGGATGATTGAGTGGGGACTGGCCCAAACACATGCACACACACACTACGCTGATCGATGGGCACGGCAGAGTAGGCAAGTATGGTTGTGCCTTTGAGCTGATGAATAAGATGAAGCTGGAGGGTTTCCTGCTCAATATTTATGCATAAAACGCTAGTATTGACGGTTTTTGCAGAAACGAAGAGATTCAAGAAGCTTACAAGGTCCTCCAAATGGCTACTAGCTAGGGGCTCCAGCTTGATAAAATGGCGTACACAGGCACACTATACTGTTAACTGAGCACTGCAAACAGGGCCACCTAGCATATGCTCTAGTTTTGTTCAACTGGATGGCAAAAAAATGCTTGCCATCTTGACATAAACACATACACCTTCATAATTGCTACATATTGCCAGCACAGACAAATGGAATAAAGTCAGAAGCTGTTTGACAAATGTGTCTCCATTGGATTAGTGCTAGCCAAACAAACTTATACCTCAATGATTGCAGGATACTGTATAGTTGGCAAATCGACCTTGTCTTTGAGGTTCTTTGTGAGGATGGTTAAATACGGATGCCTTCCGGAACTCCATAACTTATGGGGCATTGATTAGTGAGTTATGTAAGGAATCAAGGCTAGAGGAAGCAATGCCATTATATGGCTATATGAGACCATTCTTGATAAACATTTGGCGCCATTTGATGTAGCTAGCTCGTGTCACTTTAGCTTTTGAATACTGCAGGAAGGATAGGACAATCCTTGCTGTATCATTCTTGGATAGACAGGACAAACAGCAACAGGCTCTGACATCAGATGCACTATTTAGAGAGCTCACTGCTGTTGACAATTTTGAAGCTGCTAGTATTTTCCTTAAAAGTTTTCTGGACAAGCATTATGTTGTTGACAATGGAACTTATACAAGTTCCATTGATTCATGAAATAACTGTAATAGATATGCCCTAGCTTCTGAAATATCTGAAAAGATCTCAAAGAGATATCCAGCTTTCCGAGAAAGAGTGCTGCAGCCTTTGCTTGATTAACAAGACATATCCATATTTCTTCTATATATGTAGCATTGTAGCAAAGAATTTCCAGCAGCACTCAAATGTTTTTTCACATGGAGGTAAATGGTTACTTATTTTGTGCCATGAACTCTTATACAAAGTTTTTAGCAGCACTACTTTGTCAAAATATGCTTGTGCAATCAATTTTAGGAAAAAAAAGGCGAGTTTTGATATGTTATGTAACTGAAAATATCCCAGCACTGCAATACTAGTATTTAGTTTTCACTCCAATTCTATTAATCTGATGCAAATTCTAATGATATTTACCAATTTGAATGCTTATGGTCCTACAGATATAGGGTAACAAATCTTTCTTAAATACTTTGAAGATATTCAATGCTGGATGACCCACCTATGTTCCTGGGTGGAGGATTCAAGGTTAACTTTTTAGGGGAACATGAAAACCCCTCCGATCCATATTTAAGGGAAATTTGAACTAAGTTCACCCTGAATGCTGTCCAATATCTATGGATTGCAAACAATCCCTTGGACTTGGACACTGGGTCGGTAGCCTCTCAATTGGAGGGTCTACCAATTTGCTATTACTCTGTTCACAAACCTTACATATTGTAGTTCTGCTTATGCAGGTTCAATTTTCTGCAGGCCTAATTCTTATATTGAACTTCATTCATGGTGGCTATCTTACTATTTCTATTCCTAAACCCTCTCTAAGTACTGTATTGGTTGCATGCTTATTTCTCGCCAGAAAAGCTTCGACCCTAGCCCTCGATGCCAAGTCGATTGGAAAAGGAATATGAGCCTATTACGAGTAATCGTTATGAAAAGAATATTTCTCAATGAGTGTGCATCCTTATCAGTGTGCTCATAGCTTATTTGTTCCAGTTAGATAAATTTCAGTAATTTGTGGTATTTCAGGGAATTGTTGGCAACTAGGAAATACATCATTTCCAACAGTGATTACCTTTACAGTTGGTGGTTAGAGATTTCTTTACTTATGTTTTACTTCTTTGGGTTCTCAACGGACATATTGGATTTTGTGCTCCATACAATCATGTTTTTTCGACTGAAAGGTCCATTTAATCATTGTTGTCCCAAGGAGTACCGTAGTGATAATATCTCTTTTTTTTCTTTGTTGATTGTATCTTTATTGTTGGTACACTTCATTGTCACTGCCACCCTTGCAACTCAACATACTTTTTTTTTCTTTTGCTAAACCTGCTTGAGAGAACAGACCTTGTTCAGCAGTTCTCTTTAGGTCAGATGGTTGGTGGAGTTTTCCTTTCTGTTATGCTAAACTGTGACTCGAGTTCTTTTCAGGTAACAATGTTTGGGAATTTCCATCCGCAAAGAATTCATTTGCAAGATTTATACGAGAGTTATCCAGTAGTGTAGAATGAAAAGAAATGTAGAACAGTCTAATATGCACATGGTCTTAATTAGATGTCATCCAACTGTTGTGCCTACAGCATATGAATGCAGTTACTGGTCCAAACTATTACATAAAGATCCTATAGACTATTCCTAGTACTTAATTTCCATGGAGCATATTTCTGAAGTTTCCTTGCTCTCTTTGTACTGAAGGAACAATTGAAATCATGCCACCTTTTGATTATCCTGTGGTTCATCTACCAGTAGACAGCTCAATGGCTTCCTGGATATTTAGAGACTCTTCACTGAAGCTGAACAGCTTGCGCTGCTGTCTCATCTCATTCTGTTGTCGTCGGTTGAGCTCAACTAGCTGCCACTCCTCCCACCGCTCTGCAGGAACAAACTCTTCTTCCAGCATTTGCACTACCTCAGACATTGTAGGGCGTTGATCAGGTACTGTGTGGGTGCAGAGGAGTGCTATCCGGGTAATATTCTCCAACTCTTCAAGGTTGTATACACCACCTAAATTGCGATCCACAAGTTCTTGCAGTCTCCCTTTTTCCATCAATAGTTTGGCCTGCACATTGCAGTCATTTGAATCAACTTGGGAATTTATTTATTTATTTCCTTAGGACCAGCATATGAAAATTTTCAAGTAATGTTTGACCGGAAAACTTAAGATACTTGCATTCATATAACCATTTGCCAGTGATCCTAGATTACTGGTTACCGTGGTATGCAAAAGTGTCTATTTAGCCAGTTAGACCTCAACATGGTTCTCTCACTTAAGTTTCCTTGATCCATCAGTGACATCATATAACCTGATTTTTATTGGTGTACTCATAATTCATAAAGGCATATATAAGACAATGTAATGTTTTTTACCTGATCAATGAGCATGATCTCGCCAGCTTCTTCCATACGGTCAGGATAGAATGCAATTGCACGCTCTCCTGTCACAATCTCTAACACCAGGACACCATATCCAAAGATATCTGTCTTCACTGATGGCCTCCCTGTCTTTATGTACTCAGGAGCTATGTGGCCCATTGTCCCCCGGACCTTAGTCGTGACTGTATTCCTCCCTCTGTCCACTATCTTTGCCAACCCAAAGTCTGCTACTACTGCTTCAAAGTTTCCATCAAGCAGGATGTTGGCAGCCTTGACATCACGGTGGATGATATTGGGATTGCAGTGCTCATGAAGGTATTCCAAACCACGGGCAGCACCAAGAGCAATTCGCATTCTTGTTGGCCAATCCAATACTGGTTCATTTAGCTTTATATCTGCATATTTTTCCTAGTATAATCAGCAGCAATATTCGCAAAATGAATTATATAATTTTTGTACGTATTCTCCTACAGTTTTCTGAATTACCATATCATCCATTATAATATCTAAAGAATGTGTAACTATATATACTTTTATAAAGTAGTTTCATTATCTAGTATTTAGCTCATATTGCTCCTATTTCACGCTTACATAACTGATACTCCAGACCAAAACCAATAAAATAGACAAACCTATCATCTAGTATAAATAAAAATACAATGGTTCTACCTCTTAATCGAGATGCAACACTAAGATTCTCCATGAATGGGTAGACCAAGAGCCTCTCTGTTGGAGTCGTGCAGAATCCTATCAACCTTAATATGTTCTTGTGCGCAGCAATGCTTATCAATTCAACTTCTCTGAGGAAAGCCATTTCCCCTTCAGGTCCTTCCACTTCAAATAATCGTTTCACCGCAACCTTTCTGCTATCTGGGCCTGGAAGAACGCCTTTGTACACCATACCGAAACCACCCTTGCCAAGAACATTTCGTTCACTGAAATTATTGGTTGCAATCTGGATCTCTCGCCATAAGAACCGTTTTATCTGCCCCAACTCCAATCTGTGATCATGCTGACCTGAAATTGTCAATCATGTTCATCTTTCATCAGCTTAAAAAAGTTTGGGTTTTCTTTTGCCATACCAATTTGAGCCATTTCAACCAAGGAATATTTTGTTCCTATTTGACGAACACCATTTTTGTTAATCGTTGAAAAAGTGTAATGTTGATTGGACAAACCTGAAACATCAATGTATATTTCTGGTTGGTGACGCATTTTTTGCCACCATAGTAGAAATAGAGCTACAGCGACAAAGAGAATGACCACACCACCAATGCTTCCAAGAACCACCTTAAGTTTGGAGTTCTTTGATCCACCTGAATGTGTTACTAAGCATTTAGTCTGAGGAAAATGAACTCAGTTTCTGTCCATATTTGGGGTTCACCAGTTTATTAGTAAAGCACCTGTGCTTGTGCTGCTGCCTCCTTCACATGGAAATAAAATTTGGCCACAGTTCAAATGGTTGCCTGTATAGCTGAGAAACAATATCACAGTTCGTAATTATACTTAATAGCACACATGATTTCTTTTTCTGTAATCTGCTTTGTTGTAGATAAAACGTACTCGTATTGGGCGACCTGAAGCAGTTCTTGTGGTATTTCACCACTAAGATTATTATATGCAAGATTTCTGCAAAATAAAGTAAATTACAATATTTGTTATTATGTAAATATATACTATTTCTTGAACTAATAAAATGGCACTAGTAACTAGTAAGTAAAAAAATGGCAATATTTGCATGTTTTTACATCTTTCAAGCATGAAGTGAAAAGCTTACATATTCAGTGATGGAAGATTTGAGAAAGAGCTTGGAATATTCCCGCTTAAATTGTTTTGGCTTAGATCCCTGTCCAATCTAACACATTGTTAGAGCTCTTTTCTGAACCTTGATAACATGAGTCATAGCTGACTTACAGAATTTCGAGTTCAGGAAGGAGGCCAAGAGTATCTGGTATGGAGCCACTTAAATTATTTCTTCCAAGTTTTAGAATTGTCAAACTCGATAGGTTCCCAAACTCCTGTGGAATCACTCCAGTTATGCTGTTGTTGTCCAATAGGCTGAAACCATAGTATGTAGCAATCACCAATCAGCAAGTTTACCCATTGTATATTTATTTAGGATCAGACCTTATGAGTACAACATTCTGGATGCCAAAATTGTTAGATTGAGAACTTACAGCTGTTGTAAAGTTGTTAACTTTGCAATGCTGGGTGACAAGATTCCTGATAACCCAGATGATGTCAAACTTCTGCAAACTCAGAAATGAGAAATTAAGCAAATAGTCGTGTGGGCAAGTACACACAAACTTATGATAGTGATATTAGGAAGGAGTGAGGCATGAAAATACTCCATCCAAAGAAAACTTTCCTTTATCAACAGTTATGATCAATCACTAGCTAATACAATTTGAGATTTCCTTATATTGAAGACCATAATGTGAATTTGGTTAAACCTAGCTGCTTTTGACGGTAAGTCGGTAACAATGTTCAATATATATAATCAAGATGAATAGGTTGAACTTACATTGTTGTAACTTTGTTGTCTTGACAAGTAACATGGTCCCAATAGCAGGGGCTCATTTGATTATCCTTCCAGTCATTAAGGACACCTCGGTTGTCATTGAGATTCCTCTTCATTTCACACAGTGCTTCGACTAGGGACAGAACAGATAGTCTCATTTCCATTGTGGTCATGTAGAAGTACTCAAAAGGTAGTGAAATCCTTATCATTTAAGTATTCAGCATCTCACGTGTGATCTGGGTTCTGTAGCTGCTAACTATGCATGCGCAAATGTATATTTCACGAATGCAAGGGCACTAGTATTGTGAAAGGGGTCAAGCACTTCAGTGCTCCACTCCACTGGTATGCATTCGGATCTGTTGCATAAATTCCTTCTGCAGTTTCTGGCTCAAACATTTGAATGGTGACATGGATGAGGACCTATTTCTAGGACACTTTTGTGGTGTTTAGAGAGTCTAGGCGATAGCACAATGTTTCCTCGTCACTTATGGCAGCTTGTCAGTTCATTGTTGTTTTTTCAATTCAAATATACAGTGGTCTTATCTAATGCCAGCAGACAAAGAATATCTTGTTTTTTTCGTTACAAAAATGAGGAATATCTTATTTGTCAAAATTGTAAAGGCCTTACCTTGGAAATCAGCAGCAGCAGCAGAAGATTGTTGGGATCCCAATAAAAGTATCACAAGAGCTAACAGCTTCATGCTCAGCATCCTCGGTCTCTTGTATTTTTAGAAACTGATGCACTGCTGTGATTCACTCTGAATCTTTTTGGTCTATTCAAAACAGAAGAACTCTTGAAGCAAGACAGATGCTTGACTATTGCAACTAAAGAAGCAAATAAGATGGGAGATGGGAAATGCTCAGAGAGGAATGATGCAGTCCTCAACTGGAAGCAAGATGGGATTATACCTGAACATGCCAAGAATCTACTTCAGCATGAAATTTAGATTGTGATAATTGTCTACAGTGAAAAGTGTTAGATATATTTGTATCTCTGTATTTCTTATGTATTGTAGGGGTTATGTGTATATATCCCTTCATGTACTAGGCCTTAGAGCCTCATAATGAATAGAAGTGATATTCATAACATGGTATACAGAGCCAAATTAGGGTTAGGTTTTTCTCTCCTCTCCTAGATCGTTCCTTGCACCCACCAATTTTTTCGTCGCTGCCTTCTTCTTGAAGCTGGTGTCGATTTCTTCGACGATCTTCTCGTTCCGCACATCGTCGATCCAATCCTTCACTTGTCACCGCGAAGCCTGTGTCATCGGCATCTCCGAGCGGTCTCTGGCTCTTCTGCGCACTCTCGCGCGCTGCCCAAGGCCGCCCGCCCGCCGTCTGCTCGTCTGTGCGGGGTCGCCTCCCGCTCGTCTGCGCGCGGGGCTGCCTCCCGCTCGTCTGCTCGGGGGGCCGCCAGCCGTCTGCCCACCCGCCGGCAGTCCGTCCGCCCGCCAGCCCGCCGGCCGTCCTCGTGGGGTCACCCCGCACCCGCTCGTCCGCGGGGGTTCACCCGACCTTAGCTCACTCGGACGCGCGGGGCTTATTGCCTGCCACGCGGGGAGGCTCGCCCGCCTCTGTGCCGTTCGCTTGGGGCCCGTCTTCTACACGTGGAGGCGACATCCTTCTGCCAAAAAAACTGTTGCTATGGTGCCCTCGGCTCCTTCCAACGGCGGTGTTCCTGTCCTTCGCTGTTCGCTGCTCTTTGATGGGACTAACTACTGTGTCTGGGTTCCTCGCATGCGTTGTCATATGCGTGATCTACGTCTCTGGGAGTTTCTTACCGGTGAGTTTCCATGCCCGCCTTGTCCTACGGCTCCGACGCGTCTTGTGATTCCAGAGAAGGCAACTGATGAAGCTAAGGAGAAGCTGCTTGCAGAGTTTGACGATCTTATGAAATCCTATGAGTCTCAGTTCAGTGCTTACAGGTGTTGGTTGGATGAGGATGCATGCACCGGGTCTATTCTTACTGCTAGTATGGAGGATCAGTTTGCTGCAGAGGTTGTTGACTTTGATCGGTCTCATCAAATGTGGTCTTTTATTCGAGATCGCTATGAGCCTAGTGGTCACTCTGCTTATTTTGCTGTTATTCGCCAGGAGCAGTTGTTACGTCATGATGATCTTACTGTTGATGAGCTCTATACCCAGTTGTCTGCTATTTGGCGTCAGATTGATTCCTTGCGTCATCCACTGTCACCGAGCACTTGTGAGTTTTGCCAGGGCCAGCAGTCAGATATTGAGCTTCAGCGCACATATGCTTTTTTGACTCATCTCCATGATGAGTATGAGCCTCTTCGTGCTCAGCTTCTTGCTCATCATCCCTTTGTCTCTTAGATGGATGCTCTTGCTGATGTTCGTAATGAGGAGACTCGGCTTCGCACTGCTGGTTTGTTACCATTTGCATCTGCTTTGGCGGCTCGTTCTTCGCCCTCACAGCCAGCTGTTCCTCCACCGTCTCTGCCCTCGTCAGCACCAGCGCTCTCTTCCTCTGCACGTGAAGGGGGTGGTGGTGGTCTTCATTGTGATTATTGTGGAAAGGACGGACATATCGAGGCCTTCTGTTATAGGAAGAAGAAGATGCAACGCTCTCAGACTCGCCAGACTTCGCATGCTTCACAGACTTCTGGTAGTGCTAGTGCTGGAGTGTCGCAGAGGAGTTCCACGGATCCAGTTACCCAGGAGATGTTGATGCTTCTTCGTTGCCTTGCTGCTTCTTCACCATCTGGGACCGCTAGTGTTGTGACTCTGCCGGCTGGCTCACCAGATTTTGTTGCTGCTTCTCAGTCTTCCACTCAGGGACCACCAGGTATTAATGCGTGGATTCTTGATTCCGGTGCCTCTTTTCATATGACTCCTCATCGCACTTTTCTTTCTTCTATTCATTCTCCATCTCGTTCTCTCACTGTTCATACTGCTGATGGGTCCCCCTTTCCGTTGCTGGAGAGGGTACTCTCTTGTCTAACTCTTTTCATGTTCCTAATGTTTCTTATGTTCCTGATCTAGCCATGCAGCCTTATGTCTGCTGGTCAGCTTATTGATCATGACTGTCGTGTCATTCTTGATCCTGATTTTTGTTACGTCCAAGATCGCAGCACTGGTCGCCTGGTTGTTACTGGCCCTTGTCGTCGTGATTCTCAGCGCCTTTGGGAGCTTGACTGGCTTCATCTTCCTTCCGCTGCGTTTGCCAGTTTTGATGGCTCCGTTTTGGCTGCTTCGTCCACTTCGTCTTTTGATCAGTGGCATCATCGGTTGGGTCATCTGTGTGGCTCCCGTTTATCTACTTTGATTCGACGAGGTCTTTTATGTACGGTTTCAGTTCGTGAGTCATTAGCTCATTGTCAGGGTTGTCGTCTGGGAAAGCAGATTCAGCTTCCCTATCATTCTAGTGAGTCGGTGTCTGAGCGTCCTTTTGATCTTGTACACTCATATATACTAGGTCTTGCTCCTTTTGTTTCAAAGGGGGGCCATCGATATTATATTTTTTATAAATGATTTTTTTCGCCACACATGGATTTACTTTATGAAAAATCGTAGTGAGGTTTTATCCATCTATAAGAATTTCTCTGCTATGGTTCGTACTCATTTTGACACTTCTATTCGTGTTTTTCGTGCTGACTCTGCGGGTGAATATCTTTCTGGTGCTCTTCGTCAGGTTCTTTCTGCACAAGGTACTCTTGCTCAGTTTTCTTGTCCCGGTGCTCATGCTCAGAATGGTGTTGCTGAACGCAAGCATCATCTTCTTCTTGAGACTCCTCGTGCTCTTATGCTTGCTTCTTCTGTTCCACCTCATTTTTGGGCTGAAGCTGTCTCCACTACCACATATTTGACTAACATTCAGCCTTCGTCAGCCCTTCATGGTGGCATTCCTTTTGAGTATCTTTGTGGCAAGACGTCTGATTATGACGACCTTCGTCTTTTTGGTTGTGATTGCTATGTGCTTCTTGCACCTCGTGAGCGTACGAAGTTGACCGCGCAGTCTGTGGAGTGTGTCTTTTTAGGATACAGTGCTGAGCATAAGGGATATCGTTGTTGGGATCCGGTTGGTCGATAGATGAGGATTTCTCGAGATGTTGTCTTTGATGAGTCTCGTCCATTCTATCCTCGTCCTTCCTTTGATGCTTCTATAGCATCTTTAGTTGATCTGGTCTCTTTTTTATTTATTCCTGATACTGCTCTTCCACATATATCTTCTTGCTTTGTACCCTCTCTCACTATGCCTCCTTCAGTAGCTGTGCCTCCGTCTCCTTCTGTAGTGCCACCTATAGTTGTGCCTCCATCTCCTTCTATGGTGCCACATGTTGAGCCTCCTTCAGGGTCTTCTTCTTTGCCTCCTGATTATATTAGCAAGCCTCCTGTGACTTAGGTGTACACATGTCGTCGTGCTTCGACTCCTTCTACTCCTCCTTCTGATGAGCCATCTTCTGGCCCTTCTGAGCCTTGTTTTGATGAGCCATCCCCTGAGCAGCTTATACATCGTGGTCATCGGTCTCGTCAGCCTGTTGATCGGTATGGCTTTGGACCTGTTACTTGGCAAGGTTTTGCCAGTACTATCCTTTCTGAGCCACTTTTCTATCGTGATGACATTCTTCATCCAGAATGGCAGCTTGCGATGGCTAAGGAGATAGCTGCACTTGATCGTATGGGCACATGGGATCTTGTCCCGACTCCCTCTCATGTTCGTTCTATAACCTGTAATGGGTCTATAAGGTTAAGACTCGCTCTGATGGATCTCTTGAGCGCTATAAGGCTCATCTTGTTGCCCGTGGTTTTCAGCACGAACATGGTCGTGATTATGATGAGACCTTTGCTCCTGTTGCTCATATGACCACTGTTCGTGCTCTTCTTGCTGTGGCCTCTGTTCGTGAGTGGTTTGTCTCTCAGCTTGATGTTAAGAATGCCTTTCTTAATGGTGAGTTGCGTGAGGAGGTTTATATGCAGCCACCGCCTGGGTATTCTGTTCTTGAGGGTATGGTTTGTCATCTTCGTCGCTCTCTCTACGGTCTTAAGCAGGCTCCTCACGCTTGGTTTTAGCGCTTTGCTTCTGTGGTCACGGCTGCTGGTTTTTTCTGCCAGTGCTCATGATCCTGCTCTGTTTGTACACACATCATCTCGTGGTCGTACTCTTCTTCTCCTCTATGTTGATGACGTGATTATCACTAGAGATGATCCTCAGTTCATTGCCTTTGTCAAGGCACGTTTGAGTGAGCAGTTTCTTATGTCTCATCTTGGCCCTCTTCGTTATTTTCTTGGGATTGAGGTTTCCTCTACACGTGAGGGATTTTATCTGTCTCAAGAAAAATATATTCAGGGTCTTCTTGATCGTGCTTCTATTACTGATCACAGGACCGATGAGACTCCCATGGAGCTCAATGTTCACCTTTCTGCCACTGATGGTGAGCCTCTTGATGATCCTACTCGTTATCGTCACCTTATAGGTAGTCTTATCTTAGTGTTACTTGTCCTGACATTTTCTATTCTGTGCATATTCTGAGTCAGTTTGTTTCTGCTCCCACTCAGCTCCACTATAGTCACCTTTTCGTATTTTACGTTATCTTCATGGGACTATGTCATGTCGTTTGTTCTTTCCACGCTCTACCTCTTTACAGCTTCAGGCTTATTGTGATGCTACTTGGGCCAGTGATTCCTGTGATCGTCGATCTCTTTTTGCTTATTGTGTTTTTTTTTTGGTTCTCTTATTGCTTGGAAGACTAAGAAACAGACAATAGTTTCTCGTTTGAGTACAGAGGCTGAGTTACGTGCTATGGCTCCTGTGACGGCAGAGGTGACTTGGTTACGGTGGTTGCTTGCAGATTTTGGTATTTCTGTTTCTACACCGACTTCTCTTTTGACTGACAGTATAGGTGCTATTAATATTGCTCGTGATCTGGTGAAGCATGAGCTTACTAAGCATATTGGTGTTGATGCATATTATACAGGTGCACAGGTTTAGAATGATGCAGCTACTTTTTGTTACGTGCCTTCGGAGTTACAATTGGCTGATTTCTCCGTGAAGGCACAGACCAGAGCTTAGCATAGTTTTTATTTCTTCAAACTCAGAGTGTGTTTGATCCACCTTGAGTTTGAGGGGAGTGTTAGATATATTTGTATCTCTGTATTTTCTATATATTGTAGAGGGTTATGTGTATATATCCCTTTATGTACTGGTGTATATATACGGCCTTAGAGCCTCATAATGCCGTATGTACATATGTACATGTACATGTAACACCAGAATTTGGCCCCACAGAGATTATCTGTATCAAAACTGGGACCTAATGACCCTACAGATCTAGACCTTCTCAAAGTTTGTCATTGAAAATGAAAATTAAAGTCGGCCACTACTTTCAAGCATGATGGAATGCCCCTTTTGCTTTTTTTAGACGGTACAAAATGCCAAAATTGAATGAACAGCAAAGCGTAGTGGCCCCTAGTTGACCCAGCATCGTGATATTTGCAAAGGTGAGCAATAATAATGTATTTTTCATCTCCTATTCTGCAGTTACATGGCAATTTCTCAAAGATCAATAGGAGACTGACTACTCTGTTCGGAGAACATGGGCTCAAGATACGCAAACTCTCATCCTCTGTGTTTGCTGTGCAGGTGGTGGGTGCAGGTGGAAGCTTTCAGTAACCAACCAAAGGTATCTTCTGCCTGGTTGGTAGTGTTTGGGGGCTTTGGGCTACACGGCTAACGCAACCGCTCGACGCCTCTACGTATCCGTCCAGTGAAGCAGTGAAGCTTCTGTCTTCCGACATAACCATTCCACAGAAGGCAAGTAAGAGGCACTGGCTAAAACCCTTCACGGAAGTCAACAGGAAAACAACACTAATGGACTGGAAGCAATCCAGTCAGGAAAACGGATGCTGAAAGAAGATGATGACCAGTAGATCACGAAGACGCAGGAGAAGTCAACCAGGCAGTACTTTTATGGGAACATACAAGGAAGAGTGCCGAGAACATACCAAGAAAAGGAGAAGCTAGCACCAATCCTGTACTGCTCCTGACTTCTTAGAGCTTTCTCCACTTTCAACTGTATTACCAAGGATGAACACCCAGCTGGAAGGAGAGAAGTCGTCTCAGCAGTCAGCACATCAGTGAGCTCAGAGACGAGTGATGTTAGTGGCGCACAGGCATTGAACGGGTCAAATATATTGGAGTTCGGACTTCGGGGATAAAAATTCTCTGCGGCGGTGCCGCATTCCTCACGACGTGCGACACCGCCTGTTCTGCCGACGCGTGGCACAGTAGACCCACCAGCCGCGTGCGCGTGCCAAACTGACGAGAGCTGACGGAGCCTCTGAGCCGTAACCCGCAACCCCGCAGCGAGAGCCAAACGCAGTACGGGCTGTTGAGTACGGAATGCGGCACCGCCGCAGAGAATTTTTGTCCGAGAGGTATAGCCCAATGTCTGTTCTGCTATCGCTCGCGTGGCTGATCCCCGCTCTCCTGCGAAGGGGCCACACGTGAGACCACGACGGGTGACGTGGGCTGGTTCCGCGCGTCCCCGCACCCTCCCCCTCGTGAGTTTTCCTTTATTTCTTTTTCTTTTTTCTTTATATTTTTTCATAATATAATTTTATAATTTCGTAATATAATTATGCTAGCATATTTTTATCACAAAATTATGAAAACTTACATCCTAAAATTGTTATAATGAACATAAATTATTTTAGCATAATTTTATGTCATACAATTGTTATAACGAGCACAAATTATTTTAGCATAATTTTATATCATACAGTTATGATAAATTATACTAGCATAAATTATATTTTCATAATTTTATGCCAGATTATACCAATAAGCTATGTTATGTCATATAATTATGACAAATTATGCTATCGCAAATTATGCTAGTATAAATTATGTTACCATATTTTTATCACAAAATTATGATAAAAAAAGTTACATCCTAAAATTGTTACAATGAGCATAAATTATGTTAGCATAATTTTATGTCATATAGTTATGATAAATTATAGTAGCATAAAATTATGTTATGTTCTCATAATTTTATGTCATAATTTTTACCATAAAAAGTAATGATAAAAAATTCAAAAAAAGAAACAACATCGTAAAACCACGCATTAAAAACGCGTTGCAAAGCTCGCTTGCAGAAAACGGGAAAAGAGAAAACAAGCGACAACCGGACCTGCACATGGACCTGGTCTGCTCGGTCATTGACTTGCTAGGGACATACACGTGGGGCCAAGGGGGAGCTGGTCTGATCGCTCGTTGATCCCCGGCGTAGCGAGCGCTCGCGGAATAGCACTCCCGGAGTTATAGCCAGATTCTCCCCTCGTCAGTCAATCCGGCCGTCCACTTGTAATCCGACGCTGCAAATACGTTCATACAGACCCGTCAGAACACCGAAAGTTTCCGTTAGAGCTTCATTATCCCGCTAAATTAGCCGGCTAGCAGATCTTCTAAATCTCACAATATTGTCCTACAGTCTCTCGTGCATATATAAGATTTGGTGGGAAGGGCAAGTTGAGTATATTTGATAGCAGAAGGCGCTTTTAGGTGTCAGCATAGGGCTTTGAACTAAATTGATGGGATCCGTCCCTCAAAGATTGTTTAAGGTGTGTGGGTGACTACATGTTTCCCCTCTCGCCATTGACTATCCAGTCTACGGGCTACCCTAAATATTTTTGTACAGTTTTGTGCAATACTCAAGCCCCACGCAATAGTTATGAGACTACACTGAAGAATATCCATGTGTATGCAACCATGAAATTTTTTTCTTAATACAGAACAGATTGTTGGAGCAAGTTCGTCAGTCGTCAGTCTCACTGTGCCTGCTGATGTCCTGCTGCTGAGGCGTTTATTCCCTGGTATTGAAGCGACACTACGTGGATGACAAATTACAGGTCGTCAGTCCCCTGCTAGTTGTCTCTGTGTAGCTAAAATGTTCCTTTCATGATGACACATGGGTCCCCCGCACTTATGAGTGCTGACTGCTGAGCGTGTGCATTTGTCTATTTTAGCAAGTACGTATTACTAATTGCATGTTGTATCAATGGCGTTCAGTTCTGCGCATGTAATCTAGTTAAGTTTTATTTCTTATGTCTGACGGCTTGTTAGGCATAGGTCTTTTTTTCCACTTCTCCTGTATTTGTAACTTATAATTCGTTCTCTTTCTTTCTTCCTACTTAATGCAAGGGCAGAGCACCTGCCATCTCAAGTTCAAAAAAAAAAAAAATCTTTTCAGATTAATTTCACGTTGTCGCCAGAACAGTTGGCGGAGCAAAACTGAACTAATTCTATACAGACATAATTCTGTGTTTATCTTGCTTCCGCCGCTAACTGCCTATATTATTCTACTGATGTTCATATACGTAGAAAACGAAGTGCTTTTGACCGTTGACTACCAAGTAGGATCCTATCCAGATCATTTCTCACTGAGGTTTCAGTGTCGCTACTCTGCTGCTCAGTTTTCTAGATGATTGTGAGTTGTGGGGTTCAAGAATGCTGACCTTTAGCATCAAAGGTGCATCCCCCCCCTTGTCACTGCAGTATTGGAAAAGTTTTATCAATTATCGGCGAGTTATCCATTCCTCAGCACTTTCTGTTTCTTAGTACTATTTTTTCCCCAGCATAACCAGGAATGCACGTCCCATTTTGCCGTCCCATTTTTTTCTCACAGCTGGTGTCAATAATGCAGGTTGTAAATTGGCAGCCTTTTGTTCGTCCCGTCAAGCAAGTTGGTATCATGTCTCATTTCTAGCCTTTTAGTCCAGATAAAACTGAGAAACAACCTTCCATGCTCATACTTTCATGTAACTTTAGCTTCATCCCTGGTGATCATGGACCCCATGCATAGAAGGAACACATGCCTAAATTTCTTCTTGCATATGCTGTTTTTAGTCAAATAATTTTGCAGACCAAAGTATATGGGCAACGTTGCTATTTTCAGCAGCGGGACTACAGAAAACGTCGCGTTTGTTGTCATAGGAATCCAATAGAGTAATAGACCATTTCTATTGAATGCTACATGGTTTATATATATGGCTTTTTCTAGAAAACAAAAGGGAAGAAAAGAGATGCCTAAAAATTTGTTTTGTATAGCGAGGCTATCTGCAATTACTGAATAAAGAACATACAGCGCATCAACAATTAGATATTACCCATGAAAAGATATCACATATTCGCAAAATAAAGTGCTCAAACAGGAGCCCTACCACTCAAAGATTCAATCTTAGCCTCTATGTTGTGCTCAGTAACGGTTTACAAATTATACTGCTGGTAAAAAGAACGTTTGTTTAATTTCATTGATATTCAAATAGCTGTTGGTTGCCTTACACATCAAATGGTTCAAGAGTAGCGCCACTAGATCGCCACCATAGCATAAACAAGGACCAATAAAATCTTATGCAAAATTCGAAGGTCCATGATATTAAGTGTGTAGTGCTGGTGTGCATATATTCTGTCCCTACTTCTGCTTGTGCCCGCGCCTCACGTTGTTTCAAGCCCATCATCCTCATCCAGCCCCCCTCTCCCTGAAGCAATCATCCATGGCCTCTCGATAGACCTCCTCGTACTACTACAACAACAACTACTACTACAGCACAGGTACTGGATTCCTTGTCCATTAGCTCTTTTTTTTTTCCAAGCTTTTGTTTTGGCAGCCAGAAAGTGAGTGCTAGCTCCTCAACTCCTGAATCCTAATGTTCACTCTGTGGAGAAACAAGATCGAAGTGCTATGCATGGGAACTGAAATGACAGTACCAACGGAGGTTTTCGGACTGTGCAGAGAAGCCCGTC
This sequence comes from Paspalum vaginatum, assembly GCA_030272315.1. Taxonomy (NCBI): domain Eukaryota; kingdom Viridiplantae; phylum Streptophyta; class Magnoliopsida; order Poales; family Poaceae; genus Paspalum; species Paspalum vaginatum. The sequence continues at coordinate 12,725,550 of CM059016.1, read as the reverse complement.
GCACACGTTCGGCGTGTCAAGCCAGTCGCTGAGTACGCGTCGTTGTGTAACCGTGTGCAGTGGGGCTGGTGTAAAGGCTATGACCTTTTGAAATTTTCTTTCATGTTACAACCGCCCTGTGGGTTGTCAGAAGTCGACGCCAATGGACAGAGGGCCTGTTGTCAGTGGGAACGAGGAGGGATTGCATATATGATGTACGAATCATTGCTGGTGTTTAGTTGAAACTGGGCTTGTAAAACGAGATGGTTTACTAAAATTGGAACTAAATTATTGGTAAAGAAGAGGTCCTGTTTTAAACACTTGAACTGGATCATGGAAGTTCATGAAGAGGAAGATGGAGTAATTGCTGGTGGTTCAAGGGGACACAGGAGCGTGTGTGAAAGGCACCACCAACTAGTTGTGCCCTCCTTCATACGGTAAAAAAGCCTAGGCTGTCCCTTTCTGACGGGCAATGCCACACCTGGTGCTTTCAAACTAACAGTGCTCCGTCATGATTCTCTTTTTTTCTCTGTCAGCACAACGAGTTCCTTTTTTCTTTGTTTTTTCAAGGTCTGTGCAGTGCTTGGATAAGCTTCATTATTAGTTTGCTGTTCTTCCAACAACTGGTACACCCAAATTCCACTCGATGAATAATGGGACTTCAACATTTTTGTTTCATTCACTTATTTGAAGATTTGGGGAAAAAACAAAATAGGGTAGCAGTAGTGAGATCACCTAGCATAAAAAAAACAAAGAATTTAGATCCGCCTAGCTAAAAGTTTGCCAATTCTCGTTGTCTGCTCTGGGGTGCCAAACTAGTCATTGAGTCACGCGCGGCTGTGTCACTGTGTTTGAGCATGCATAAAGGGTGCGGCCTTTTGAAGCTCCACACTTCAGCCCGTTGGATAGTAGAGGTATGATCGTTAGTTTGATGTTTACATTGGATCCAAATCCCTATGATTTGGTTTAAATATGAAGTAAACTACCTGGAGCACAGCCCTGCATACGTGTAAGTATCTGTCTACTTCTACTACATGCTTTCACTCATTCAGATGTGTAACAAGAGAATTAAAATAATTCTTTCTTTTAATGGGGGAGTTAGAATGGTTGTTAAAAAATGGGGCCTTTCTGCCACTATTTTCTTCAGCGCACAAAAGACAGGGCATGCTTTTTCTAGACAGGAAAAAAAAAAAACAACAACCACTGAAAAGGCAACCAACCAGCTAGTTGCCCTCGTTCCTAGGGTACGGTGAAAGACTTACATGTCCCTTTCTGATGGTCCAGTGCAGCTAGACGCACCACTATAAAAACCAAGCTTACATTAAAAACAGGATATAAATGCGGACACGCTTTATCCGCTACGTTGTTGAATTAAAAAAAATCCATTTTGTGAAATCGTACTTGCAGTTCTTCGCTTGGCGCTTAGTGCACAGGCAAAGATTGTCACAGCTGACGATAATTTGATTCAGTGTCAGTGGCCACGCAATCAGTCAGTGTCTGGTGTGATCAAGAGCCAGAGGCTGCGGTTCATCTTTGGATACAGTGTCATTCCTCACCACACCGGTGAAGGTTTTCAATCTCACGAATGAAGAAATTGCGCTAAGCAGACTCTTTTGCTTCCTTTGTGTGCTGCATCTTTTTATGCAGTTTTAATTTCTCCTGCTTTCCTTTTTAAAAAATACATATATTGTTCTATTCACCCATCGATGTGTAAATAGCTGTGTAAAACAACCATGATTCACCTCAGGCTTTCAATTAACAAGCTCAAATCGAAGAAAAAGGTAGAACAAAATCACAACAATGAGCCACATACATGGATTTGAAAGGTCAGTACTCGATAGTACAAAGTTCATTTGTACACATGCATGTGCTCAAAAGAAGCGACAATGATATGAATATAAAGAGGAACCAGTCCGATACCCAGTCCAGTTCTATCCATGTCTTTGGTCGTTTCAGCTGTCAGCTGTTCTGTGCTGAGAACACAGTGGATTCCATTACTCTGAACCTTTAGCTCTAATGAAGTACAATATCACGGGTCCAAACGAACGGATGCAAATTAGCATGAACCGTAGCCAACGAACGGACCATTGCTTACAAGCAACCTGGATGAGATGAATCCAAGATACAGTAAAATAAAATCTCAACACCTTCTTCTCTCCGACAAAGAGCTACGTATCTTTCTATTAAAGGGAGAAAAAAATCACAACAATCTAGTTTACTCCCTTAGGAGCAAAGGGGGGTTACAGTCTTACAGACCAAAAGGAAAAAGAGACCAATCAACAGGGAAAATCTCAACTCTTGAGTCTCTGAGCTAGAAACATTATTTGAAAGGGTGTTCAGAAGAGTGTGTACAAAGTGTTGTTATGCAGTGTTCTCTCATGAAACAATGAAAATTAGGAAAAATATATTAAGTAAAATAGGTCAAAGCACTATTGCTAGCACCAGATGAGACTGCACGTAGGTCGTTATCCTTAGTAGCATTTTCGCTGGTGAGAATAATTCTAACCGGTCAAAGTTTATATCTTGGGTGCCCGGTATTTTGGCCTAAGTGCTGCCGGCCCTGTGTACTCTAACTCTTTTCTCTTTTTTAATTGAAAGGCAGAGCTCCTGCCATTTCGTTCAAAAAAAAAAAAAACAGGGGGGAAAGCTGTAAAATTTTCAGATGCATCCAAGTGAGTTGGAAGTGCTCTTTCAGATGAGTTTGCAGGCTTGAGTGACATGGTTGTCAATGTAATGGTGACTCGCTGTTCCTCTGATGTGCACACATCCATATTTCTCTTGTCCACATAATCTATTGAACCTGCAGTATGATCTGTATACATCTGGATTATGTCAGTTTCAAATATGGGTCCTGAATATTTCTCTTCTGATAGGTACGGCAAAACATCATGCATAGATGATAGATCATCTTGCACCATCATCCACTTTGGAAGTTTCTTCAGCCATCCAGGAAATAAGAATGGAAACACTCTTCTCCAAACCAGGAACTTCGTCATACATGTCTGCACGCAATTGTCATTCAAAATCATTAGCATGGTATTGATCGATGTAACAGTGGACATGACAACACTAACTGAAATCCCGGATTGACCAGCATCAAAAGCAGACGCATTTCCAGTCTTGATCAGGCTAGGATGGAAGAATATCGTATAGACCAAGCTCACAAGGAACGACTCTGTTTTTTATAGGAAGAAATCAAAAACTTACTTGCAGGTCTTATTCAGGGGGACACACTGGCTACGGTTTTGGGTCCGATTGCAGCGCATGGATGACCAAAGAAAACTACTGGTTAAAGCTTGCCAACAATTGGAGGCACAAGCAATGGACTTTCTTGCTTCTCGTGGATGGCCTTTTATGTTTCGTCTATCTTGTTAAGTTGAAACTCGGTTTCCTTTTGTTTGTTTAGATTTCAAGTTTGTAATAAGGGGTCCGAGGCTTTTTCTTTGAAAAAGTTGAAAACCGGATTATTTTCCATTATTAAAAGAAGACCAAGCTGTAATGCAGCAATCAGACATCACGTGGGAGCTCAAGACTGAAGGGTCTTGAGCACCTGGCCACCATATCATCACTGACATGTGTGCCCACTGATAAGAGGCAGTATTCGCAATCATTCAAAAGCGACACACAGAAGATTCATCAAAAAGAAAAAAAAACTGAGAAAGAGCTAAAAATCAGAGATGGGTTCTCGCTTATTGCAATATCAAAATGACAAAATGTCACCGAAGAAGATGTATGGACACTAATATAATCTCTGACACTGAACCACACAAAGGAACAATGGATGGTTCTCTGTCTCTGTCTCTGGTGTCTGAAACCATGGAGAAAAGCTAGAGAATCTTTGGAGCCGGCCAAATTCATGTGTTGGAAGCGATCTTGCTTTGACATGAATTTCTAGACAAGACATGGATCCAATCCGACTTGCTGCCGCTAGATATCCACAGATTGTTTTTTTATATTTTCCATGTCATTTTGCATGTGCAGCACCATTGTCAACAGTTTGCGGGTTGTGCCAAGTACTGACCGCTGGATCCTGTCGGTTTCATGTGCGCCTCTTTCTCCTCCCTTGTTGATCTCACGCACACATCAATACCATCGTAGTCTGAACATCACCTAGGCAAGTTTGGAAGTTTATATGAACCCAAGTGATAAGGATGGAAACGCTGAGAAGGCAGTGAACTCGAGAGCACCAAATGGAGCTCGAGTCAAGCTCATATTCAGGGTTGGGATTGTGCGCGGGCAATGTTTGCATACTACAGCGTACAATACAGACCAATAAGGAGGAATGGTGGATAGCAAAATTCATAGAGCAAGTGGGACTGATCAAAACAGAGCTGTCGTAAACAGATGGTCTGACTCCATATTATTACCGAAACATGTTCATCGACCAGGAATGGTGCTCATCCTCATTTGTAAGAGGGCATAGTATTATGTTCCTGAGCAAAGTTTGTGATCTAGTCCGTTGCGTTCGACGATGACCATCTTCCGCGCTGCCGACGGCCGGCGCCGCTCGAGTGATCGGGACACCAACCACGCATCTCTGTTCGGAACGCCGGCTGCTCGATCCGCTGGACGGAACGACCGTCTCCTGCGCTTCAGTTCGACGAAAAGGCTGGCTTCGTAAGACCATGGACATCTCTCCTTCCGAAGAGAACACTAGCAGTCCGCATCCACCAATGATCAATTGATCACTCTTCATCGCCAACGGCTCAATTGTTGCACCGCAGTTGTTGCGCAACTTGTGTGCTTGCATGCAGTTAGCCCAGCGTCTAGTAGTTACAGGTCCGGCCGAATGGTCCAAATAAATAACGGGGACGCTGGCGCTCGGACGTCGCCATCGGACGCATCATCGACCGTTTACTCCAATTCATTTGATCTAACAGTAGTATGCGTTCCGTACTAATTACTCCGACTATCCGTCCAGCCATCCCTCCCTCCCTCTCTCTTGCATCTGCATGCCCTGCACCAATTTTGCACTGTCGAGCGTCGCTGCCATGCTGCGTGCTCGTTGCCCACGCCACCCCTAGTACTGCCATCACGCCACCGAGACACCACCGAAAAATAAAGTGATAACAGAATATGAAATATGAAATATTTTTAACGGTGTTGCTAACGCCCGCACTTTCGATCTGGGCACTGGCCTTTGGACGAGTCATGCGAAAACATATAACCTCAATGTCGAAAAATAATATACACAACACTAAAAATCAACTTTGGCAACATCAAGCATTTGGATTAAAAAAGTCACCGTGCTTATCAGATTCAAGGGAAAAAAAATCTCACCACAATATCGGTTCGTGTTTTCACACAACATGGAAAAACAATAGCAAGATTCACGCAACACTGAAAATGCATATCTTCAACATAAAAAAAATAATGTATGCAACGTCCGAGTTCAACTATCGTAATATTTATAAATCAAATAAAAATTCACCACGTTCAACCAGATTCAAGAAAAATTACTGCAACATTCAATGTAACATTAGAAATGGATATCTTCAACACCGAAAAAAAATACTAATTTCAACATCGCAAAATTGCGGACTTGCATGGAGCTTGCATCGGATATTTGCGTGCAGTCAAAACTGAGTTGGACCAAAATTCCAGATCCATCCACAGCTCCTCAAAATATTGAAACAAGGCATAATCACGGTGGACCCACGGTCAAAAGAAGCGTCCGGCGTCCACAAGAGCGACAGCCTTTCCGTTGCAACATCAAAATTCACGATACGAAACATTTAGAATGACTTCATACAACATCTAGAACATAATTTTAACATCATTTCAAATCATAAGTTGCAACATCGGATAAATAATATGAACAAAAAACACGCTTCGCATCCATCGACACAGTGCACACCGCAACATTGAGCAGTCCTGCTGCAGAGATTAGCGGAGAAAGAGGAGATACGTGGGTGGAGAGAGAAAAATAATCTATCTATCTATTATATTAATAAGGGAGTGTTAAAAAAAGTCACCACGTTCGCCGAGAGGCCCAAAAAATTCCCACGTTAATCGAAAAAAAGAAAAACCATCCACCGTTGGATTTTATGATGATCTAACGATCCATATTAAATCATAAATCAAATATTTACCTTAACCTATATAATAATATAATATAGACTATGTCATTCGTCCTAATATAGACTACGTCGTCTGCGGCCGCCCCTGATTCTTTTTGTCCGTGAAAGAGTAAGAGTACAAGTAAACCACGGTAAAAGAAACAATAAACAGAGACGGAAATAGGATCCCACGGACCATTACCAAATAGAATAATAGAGTATTGAGCACGCTATAAACCATCGCTCAAACTCCCTTGGCCCAACAATATACAGGGACAATACACAATACGTTCCTAGCTAGATATGGCCCACCAGAAAAAAATACATGACAAATACTCCATACAACACAAGTCACAAACATCACCAAGTTAATTATATAATACCACATCCCTTACAAATATGCAGATATGTATACTAATAATACATAGATGAGAAGCCCATAACTGAAGGCAAATCTGAGGATAAAAAGGACAAAGTTCTTGGCAAGCGGCGCTTGAGAAGCCCATTGTTGCCATGCTAGCAGGGATCTCCACAAATCCAGTTCACCGTGTGCGCTAGGCAAAAAAAAAAAAAAAATCAAGAAAGTTTGCCTGCCGCATCTGCTCAGATTCAGAAGCATCAACACACAATATTGGAGAGCCACGCAAAATCGAAATAGAGAAGGATCCGGCCCCAGATCAGATCAGTCTAATCATCATGACCTTAAGCGCGGCCTCTCATGCATACGCACTCCTATCGTTTCCATCAGCAGTTTATCACATCCTTCATTAGCGACCACCATGGTCATGTACAAAGTGATCAAACTTAACAACCAAGAGGCATAGGGACCATAAAAACAACCAAATTTTATACTACATCTGTCCTCAAATATTTATCGCATTTGATTTTTTCTAAAACTTTAATAATTCGTTTTATTAAAAAAATTGCACAAATATGTTAAAGTACAAGTCATGTTCAAACTTGGTTTAGTGATAAGACAAACCACAATAAAATAATGATATTTTTTTAATAAATAAGTTGAGTGATTAAAGTTTTTATAAAAATCAACCATATTAAATAAAAAGACGGAGGGAGTAGTTTGGTATGTATTTTTCAAACATAAACATGTGCCCACACAACAAAAGGCACGATGGGCCGGGGGATTGAACACATCACTAGGGGTGGTTTTGTTTTGTTTTGTTTGACAAGTAGCAAAAGAACTATGATTTAACAATTAAAAAGATTCTTTACTTAGCTTAAAACTGCTCCTAACTATTTAATACCAATAAAAAAGTCATGGTTTGTTAATCTTCTTGGCATGATTTTTAAAACAAATTAAGTAAAGAATCGAAACCAAACATGTTAAACAAGAAATTTATTGTCCATTTTACATAAATTACAACATTGTGGGTTTGTAGATTCAATACAAGAGTAAGACTTTGGCCACACTTCCGGTGGTCTTTGGATGCAATGACGGCGGCAAGTGTTTATACGTTTGATTTAATAGACCTATACGATTATTTTTATTTGAATTTGTTAGATAAATGGTAACCTAAGAGAAGACACAGCTAAACACAGATGTAATCTTATGTTGCTATGAAAGATAGAATATGAAGTGAGCACCATTAAATAATGTACATGTGCTGAGATGGTGATATGCAACAATGATAAAGAACAGTGAATGTGGATCTATAGAGAAGATTGCATGTGCTCGAACCACATAGCAACCTTAGGTGTGTAAACGCATGATTTGTGTCTAGCAGTGCTATTTATGTGGGTCGCATTGCGAATGATCACTAGATCTACCTGAAAGCTGCACAAATCTGAACGCAAAAGTATAGGAAAATGAAGATACTGGAACTTGAATTTTACCATATTTATTTTTTATGAATACCATATTTAATTCAAGAGATACTGAGATAGTAATGTGCCACAACCGAACCACCAGGACATCATTCGATGGAATATGTGGAGCACGACATAGATTGACCAACCTACAGTTAGCAGGGTAAAAGCTTGGATAACGGCCACACCTTTTCACCCTGAGAACTAGGATAAATAGATTGGAACAGTAACTTTGATAGAAAGGGATGTGAACCCTAAGATCGCATAAACAGTCATCATGAAAAGCAAGATTACTGACTAGCTGCAGCAAACAAGGCTATAGAAAAGAAGTGTACGAAAGTGTAATCTTTGTCCATTGTAACGATTTCAAAGAGGAACCAAAGATGAATGACTTAGACAATGCCTACGAGACCAGTTATGTGAGAGTAAGCATGAAGGCAGCTTGCATGACAACCCCATTCGCAAAACAACATAATCACCATAGTGGAGCTTAAAGAGAGGAAGAAAAGAACAATTGCTTTTTGTATTTAACATCGCCAAACTACTAAGCTGTAACCATCTTTCTCCTTGGAGATCAAGGTTATCATCATTCGGACAAGGCAACACTAAGTTTTATGAACCACAAGGTTATAACTTCTATGCACCTAGCAACCAATAACTATGCCGATGAGGTGTCAAAATGCACTTTCCACGCATCATAATAAAAGCAGTACAACTATGGTCGTCCACTATGGCAATGAGAAGTGGTATCATCTTGATGCCCTACTAAATTGGAGGACGCTAAGACCTATGCGATCTTAGACAATAATTTTTTTGAGTAGGGATGTGCAAAAAAATTTCTCCCATTGTAAGACACGCGCATGTTTTATACTCATTCCGTTCATGAGTTGTTGATGTTTTTCAGTTCAAAAATAAACTTAAATGTGTCATATATTGATGGGAGGTGTATACTTTAATTTTTTAAGGGTATATTCGTTTATCTCTTATGTTATATAATCTAGCTTATATAATTTTGAGTGGCTATCACAATGCTTTAGTGATTACATAATTATAAAAATCTAGGTATTAGGCATAACCTAAAAAATATAAATAACAATGTTATTTTGATGCAACACACCACTATAAAGAGCATTTAATGTTTACTTTAAGATATGTCTACAAAACTAAATAGATTCAATATTAAAACATGTTCTCAAAATAGTAAACCAAAAAGTAAAATTTAGTAAAACAAAATGTATTATTTAGGACCAATAAAGTAAAAACAACATAAAGGAAATTAATAAAGATAATCAAACAATACAAATTTGAAGCAAAAATAAAAGTTAATAAAAAACTAGACACCCGTGCTATTTGTGCGGGCCATCTTGCTAGTTATATAACTATTAGTGTTAAAAGAAGCCACCAGATTCACCGAGAGAGGCAAGAAATTACCACATTAATCAGAAAAAGAAAAACCCTCCACCGTCAGATTTTATGAACATCTAATGGTCTATATTCCACTTACAGTAAAGAATCTGAACCGCTGAATTTTACGAACATCTAGCGGTCTATATTATATCAAAAGAGTTTGTATAACTCATGCTTAAAAAAAGAAAGATATACCTCAATGGTTATCCAACAACCTAAAATACTACTAGGAGATCTATATTTCTTTGTCCTCCGTGTGAAGAAACGGACATGAACTCCAAAGCGCCGGATCAATGTGTCGCAGGGCTGGGCGGCCGGGCCGGTGCCCCGCGCTCTGTCATACCTGTCGTCGAACGCACTCACGGCCCCATCCTGCCGGCGCTCACCGGACTAGCAAACCTCCAGATCCGGAGTCCAGATGCTGCTGCTCTACTCTAGCCATCTCACGGGCGAGATACCGGCGTCGCTAGCACTAGACGGTCACCCGCTCTCTGCTTCTGCCTCTCACGTAAGTCTATTTCATTTTATATTCTTCTTAACAGATGGATTATACAAAAAACAATATACCTACGGACAAAATCACATTACTTAAGTGATACCAAATCAGGATAGTAACTATAATCTAGAATATATATTTAAAATAACAATCACATTTCGACCGTGTGCATCAATATAAGAAATTAGTATAAGTTTTTAAAATATGCCTACATACCTTAATTGCTAACTCATGAAAGCTTTTTATGAAGATTAAACGATCTATGTTCAATTGCCGTACATTGTTGGATTTTTTGAAGATCTAAAGGTCTTTAGTTAATTGCCACACACCATCAGATTTATGAAGATGTAACGGTCTATATTCAAATACAATTAGAATTTAACTTAAACATAAATCTAATGATATATATTTAAATACATTTAGAATATGTTTGGTAATATCTATTTGAGCTCCATTGAATTATCCTTGCACATTGGATCTTACCCAGCTTATTTGGGGTTAGATAATTGGTGATGGGCAATTACCCCCTCGATTCAAAATCCAATGTGTTATAGTCTTGGTCAATTAAGACTTTTCTGACTTAAATAAAATTTACAAAAAATTATTCTTCTTGATGGTGACTGGAACATACATTTTGTTTATTTGATAAATTTAGTTTGGTCTTAGAAATAAGCCGTGACCTAGGAATTATCATGTTAATCAATGAAAAACCTACATCACTGAATTTATAAAACCTACATCAATTCTAAATTATAATCCACTTTGTCTCCGCTCCAATTTTTGCTAAAAAATAAGCATCTATGATACAATACATTATCAAAATATATTTTGTGGTATAACTAATTTGATATTATAAATGTTGGTTCTATTTTTAAAAATATAGATAAAGTTATAGAAGCTATCTAGAAGAAGTGTATAAAAATTTTTAGGACCAAATCACAATATTTTAGTGGTTACACAATTATAAAAACCTAAATAATAGCTACAAACTAGAAACAAAATCCTGCAAATATACTACGCTGCCATCTATGCATGTCCACCATACTCCATGATTCAATACACGCTCCACACGATTTAATAATAACAAGAACAAATATAGTTCAATCAAGCCTCATAGAGACTAATCTAGCAATAAGAGATGTATATATAGCAAATATGATCTTAATTATTGACATGTAGCATGTTGTTATTGCATGATTGCTGAATAAATGAGATGGGTATTAGGAGAGAGACACAACATATTTGTTTAAAAAGGAACACTTTGGATAAAAGATACGACCCACCAACGGATTATAATGTTCTTAAGTTTTGATGATGTTGCATGCTATTTGGGTTGGAGGATTGAATGAAAGAGTTTCCATAGAAAGGTTTTATTGTCTTCGGGAAAAAGCAAAAACTTTTACATTTATTTGGACACAAATGTTTGGTGGAAACCAACACACTTTTCCATATAACACGTCTTTTGTTGCATCCTAACGTGCGCCATGGTCATAATAAGCTCACACCGTGGCTCACCAATCACCAATGCTAGCCCCTAGATTCGCACCATGGCCACCCTAGCTCAGGTCGCTCATCGTTACTTCTTCCACACGAAATTAGTGCCATTTTGTTATTTATGGAATCTGTGGTATAGTTTTTCTATGTTCCAAACCACTCTTCCATTATGCTATACTGTATTCCTTTTTTACTTTTTACATGATTCTTTATTTTCCATTCCTCCATAAAAAAATACCATAAGAATGGGATTTAGACAAAAGACACATTAAAGTTCTAAAAAATATTTACATTTTTAAATGAGCCAACCATATGTCTTCCTAAGTTAATCAATACTTTGTCTACTCCATATTTTACTTCGGTTTGTCTTTATATTAAATCAAATATTAACATATATAATAACAAATAAATATTGTCGTGGTTCCATGAACTGGGGGGACACAAGCAGTAGATTTGTTGTTTGGCAGAAACAGCGTGGATTAGCTCCGAATGGAGAGTCAGGGGACTCAAAAGATTTATACTGGTTCAGGAGCGAATTCCATACGTCCAGTGAGTGCGAATGATTATATTGCTGGAGGTCTTTTGACCTGTATCGGTGTTACACGAGTTGCAAATGGAGACTGTGTTGTTCCCTATCTCCCATACAGCAGGCGCTTCCCTCCTTTTATAGGCGAAGGGGGGAGCTCACAGTGCATCGGGATACGACCGGAGAAGTTAAAAAAAGAAGTAAAAAGAAGGTGGATTGATATGTGGGACCCTCTTGACAAGAGCCTTTTAGCTGACCGGATCATCCTTGCACGTCCCTCGCACGTGTGGTGTGGTCATCCTCCGGAGTCCTGTAGTTACGTCGCGCCACGCGTCGAGGGCACGGCTTGGTCGTCCCTCCTGATCCTCCAGCCACGTCGTGTCCATTGTGCCAGGCACAAAAACCCCTTCTCCTCTTAGGGTCAACTGTAGTATAGGGACGTCCCATCCCGTTCGTTCCGACGGGCTGACACCATCTCCTCGCGTGCCAAGGTGTCAGGTGAGCGTGAGGGCTAGGTGAGGAAGGGTCGCATCATGACTGGCATAGGCCATGATGTTTTTCCTCGTTTTCCCGTGCCACAGGTACAACCGTGCGCGTTCAGCAGACGTGGGGAGCGACGTGTGGTCCTTGCGGCTGGGCCCACGGTTGACCCTGCCCCTGAGGAGGTTCTGTCCGCTCCACCATGTACGATCGTATGGGGTTAGGCTCGGTCGCCCTGCTTCGTACGATCGTACGAGGCTTTGTCGTTCCGCTCCGTTTCGCCCGACCGTACGGGGTGAAGCTCGGTCGTTTTGCCTCACGTGATCGTTTGGGTGGGGCTCAGCCGTTCCGCCTAGCCCGACCGTCCGGGGCAAGGCTTGGCTATCCCGCCTTGTGTGCCTGTGTGGGGCGAGACACGGCCGCTTCTGTGTGGGTTGGGCCAGATGCCCTCCGTTGGCGTGGTAGCCTTTATGAGGCCGCTAGTGGGCCGCAGGCCGTCTTTTCCTGGATGGGCCTTTGGTGCCTCCCCGTCAGTAGCCCCCGAGCCTTCGGTCAATTTTTGGAATTGGTCGGAGGCTTTTGTGTCATGGAGAGGCGCGCAAGCGCATCCGTAGGATGTAGCCCCCATGCCCCCAGGCATTTTTGGAAAGATGCCCTAGGGTTCTGCTGCTTTGGTATGCACTTCTTGGCATTGTGATTGACTAGCTTTTCGCCCTTCTGCTGGTTTTCGGCGGAGCCCCCGAGCGTTATGCTTTGGGAAGAGTTGAGCGCTATCCCCCATCGGAAGGTCCTTCCACCTTTTGAGGGTTGGGCCACCCATTGCTGACCACGGTGGTGCGGCAGTTTGGAGGCCGTCAAGCTGATCGCGGGTTGTCCAAGTGAGATCCGACGGTCCCTCCGGTCGGGACGGTCGCGGCGAGTAGTCCCGCTGGGGGCCTCGACCCTCTTGGGGCATCTCATTAAGGAGCCTTTCCTTATTCGACATTGTCTTGGCCCTTTGGTCGGGTTTTCGTTCCAAAGAGGGGCCTTGTGGCCACCCCATCAGCTGGGTTGCCGCAAGGGAATTTGAGGTGTGGCCTCAGACACGATCGGGGCAAATAGGCCATATGCCGTCCACTTGGCTTGCAACTTGTTGAGAGCTTGCCAACCAACCGTCCCTCACTCTTGCGCGTTGGTTTGTTCAGGCCGTAAATGGGCCCTCGACCCATGGTGCTTTACCCGAGGTGCGAATCCGTCCAGTCGGTGGAGGAGGGATCCCTTGGTTTTCTTGTGTGTGTCAGGCGGCGTGATGATTCATGGGGCAGCAAACCGCCACCCCCTGCTCTGGGTTCTTCGCCCGAGGGAGAAACGGGCGGATCAGTTTCGTGCCCACGTCTCCTGAGATTGGCGGTCACTGGCGGAGTCATGCGTTGTGGTGGGCCTGACCTCTGACCACGTCGTTTCGCCTGGCCTCCCCCGCCTCTCCTGTATTAAAGCCGGTAGATGGGGGGATTCGCGTCTTCATTCTTACCTAGTGCACTCCTTCCTTCTCACCTCCTTGCTGCCTGAGTTTGACGTCTTTGCGCGTCCCGAGCCCCCGTCGCCTTGCGTGTGCCGGTCCCTCTTAGCTCGTGTTCATGGCGCCCTTTCCCAGATGCACTACTTCGCGGGGCCGCGTGCTCTTCCTGGAGAAGAAGGGCTTCATTCCCCCTCAGGCGGAGTCGGGGTAGAGGCTAGAAGACATCGGTGGCACAACGAATCCTCGTGGTGACGAGGTGGTGGTGCTCACACCTTTTTATGAGCATGGGTTCGGGCTTCCCTGCATCCGTTCGTGCGGGGGTTGCTCTTTTTCTACGAATTGGAGATTCAGCATCTGAATCCCAATGCTATCCTTCAAATGGTGTGCTTCATCACGCTGTGTGAGGCCTTCATTGGAATCGCGCCGCACTTCAAGCTGTGGTGCTACCTGTTCTGGCCATGACTATCACCGGGGCAGGGCGGGCAGTCCCTCATTAGTGGCGTGTTGGTCCAACTGCGCAACAGCCGCAGGCAGGACTATCTCTAGATCCCGCTTCCCTCGTCCTCCCATGGGTATGCGGGGGAATGGTTCTATGCGTGGAACCTTGGCGACCCTCCCTTGGCGGACTGAGCCGTTCCACCGCCGTGCTACATTGGGAGGGCTCCGGTTTTCACTGGCGGCGCCCCCGCAAAAAGAGCCGAATGGGAGTGGGGCCGGGACGAGAGGCACACGAACTTGGTGGAGCTTCTTCTGGAGAGGATCGACACCCTTCGTCGCCGCGGGCTAACCGGCACCAAGTTGGTCTACACCTTCCTGCACAGCAGGGTGCAGCCTCTGCGGCTTCACCATCACGGCATGTGGGGGTACATTAGCATTGGCGACCCGGATCGGAGCTTGCCCGATGAACTCTCACCGGAGGAGGTTCGGCCTTGATTAGTTGCCATCACTGAAGGGACTTCATCGGCGCCCTTTGCCGGTCCCCCTTTGGCCCTTAATCCTTCGATTAAGAGTGACCTGGTGAGTTTCATTGCGGCTGCTTTTTCGTTGATTCTGCTCGTGCTAAACTCTTACTTCTTCGTTGCTCAGGGCCTGGGTACCCTCAAGCCTTCCGTTGCCCATCTCCTGGAGGATGCCACCGTCAAGGCTGACCGGAAGCGGAAGAGGGAGGTGGACGCGCGTGCGAAAGAGGAGTGTGAGAAACACCACCAGCGCGTTTACCAACAGAAGCTGGCGGAGCATGCGCGGAGGGCGAAGGAGCGTGGCGATTCACCTACGCCTCCCACCGACCCATATGACGAAGAGTGGTCCTTGGATGAAACATTTCCTTCGGGAGTGCAGGTGGGGCCTCCGCTGTCTAGGGCCGACAATTCCGGGATGTCATCGAGCGATGTTCGGGGCGCGACATCGTTGCCGGCGACGGCGCCAGCGCCGGGCCAAATAACGTCGGCGACGAAATGGGATGCGGTCGTGGTAGTGACAGCTGCGGTGCGGCCGCCGGACATGGCAGGGCTCGCGGCATCGCCAATCCAGAATATGGTCACGCCTGCGACGCCGCCGGGTGGAGATGCGTCGCAACCGTCCGCAAGGAGCGGACCTGCGGCATCCGCGGCTTCGGGCGTCCGTCCGTCGGGGTCGGCGCCAGTGTCCTCTCCGAGCGGTGAAAGTGGACAAAGGGCGGCGATTACCGGTGGGCCGGCCTCGTCGGCGGGTGCTGCTCATGCTGTGGTCGCCCCTGCGCTAAGGCGGCCATTTTCCGCACCACGGTCCTCTCGGTTTGCAGTTTTAACATCGCTCTGCTGTGGTTGGGTTTCGCGATCATGAGTTTCGACTCTCTCTTCTTCAGGGTGCATATGCACCATAAATCGTTGTCGGAGGCCGCGGGGATTGCACGTCAATAGGCACTGTCGGCGGCGCCGTCTTCCTCTGCAGGGGCTCAGGTGACGTCGCGGGGCGATGTGGGGACGCACCGTGTCGTTTACCCAACGCCGGTCCCCTCAGGTATTCCTAGAGGTTCCCGTGGGGAACCCATTGTGGCGCAGCTATTAGGGGATGCCGCGTTGGTCAGGCTACCGCACCCTCCTCCCGGACCTCCTCCGCCGGACGCTGTGCGTTTATTCGTGCCCTCTTTGCCGCTGTGGTTCGAACGGGGTGGATCATCTGACCCTTCTGCTGGGCAGGAGGCGACGGAGTAGGGGATCATGGAGGAGGCCTCCGTAATGGCCACCACCGATGTGGGTTCGCTCCTGACTTCCCTCTGGGAGGCCCTGGGGGCGGCCGGCCGTGTTTAGGAGGCAATCACGGGACGCATTCTTCCGCATGGAACAATACATTTTCTCCCTGTTGTGCATGCTTCGATCGGTCCTCTTTCTGAGCGAGCGTTCTTTATTGAAGGCTCTCATGTCGTGCGCGGCCGAGCATAATTCTGCTTTGGCGGTCGCGCGAGATGATACAGAGCAGATGCGCACGGAGGCCACTCGCCTGGAGGGCCTGAGGGTCACTGCGGTGCGACAGTCGAGTGCGTTGTCCATGCGTTTAGATAGTGCGTCCACTGAGTCGGCACTACTCCACTCGGAGGTGGGGGGCCTCCGCTGGGAGGTGGAGCGGCTCCGCGGCGAGCATGACGCCACCGATGAGAGCGCGCGGGGTCGACACCAGGAGCTTGCTGCCTCGTCCCGGCGTGCTGCTGACGCGGAGTCTGCCCTGCTTCAGTCGATGAAGTTGCTCGAGCGGGTGAACGGCGAGCTCACTGCTCAAGGCGTTACTATTAACGGTGGGCGTTTCTCCCCCTGCCATGACCCTCGTCTCCGACCGAGGTTTGGTCGTAATCTTTTGTGCATGGTTTCTCAGAACTCCGGATGGAGCTTCAGGCTCTTCGGGATGCAGCTGGCATGGCGTGCGCCTGGCTGACGCTGCCCTCGCTTCTTCCGCTTTCGGAGCATGTGGGCACGTTACCCGGCCATGTCGACCGTGTCGTGCGGCAGGCCGCCTTCTTTGGGAGCAGTATGGCGCTCCCCCAGGCGGTCTCCCATTTCGACGGGCTTCGCCCGGTACTTGGGCTGATAGCCGAGGGCTTCGCTGGTGGCTTGGGCGATGAGGAGGTGGAGAGGGTCGAGGCAGAGGTTCATCCTCAGGCCATGATGATCTCCAGCCGTGTTGAGCCCGCCTCTCTTCTGCGAAGGGCAGAGACGGAGTGACTTTGTGTCTTTATCTTTTTATGCCTTATTGTATGGTTTGTTGGACACCGTTTTTTCCTTGATGACTTGGGCCTCATTTTCTTTTATTTGAAATTTCCCTGTTCACGGGGTGCCCGCATCGGTGTGTGTGTGCTTCCATCTAGCCCCCGAGTTAGATGTGGCGACGGTAAGGGCGGTCCGTCTAACTTACCCAAAAGCGCGATAGTTGCGTTTAAGGGTAGAATTTCCTCAGATTCTCGATATTCCATGCGTTAGTGAGGATATTACCGTCGGAGTCCTTTAGTTTATATGACCCGGGGCGCAAGACTTGGGCGACGATATATGGGCCTTCCCAGGGCGGGGAAAGTTTGTGTCTGTCTTTGGAGGTTACGACCTTTCTCAAAACTAGGTCGCCTACATTGAAGGACCTGCTATGGATCTGCCGATCGTGGTATCGCCTTAAGTCTTGCTGGTATTTGGCGGAGGTGATGACGATCGCGTCTCGAGCTTCATCGAGAAGGTCGGTCGTGAGCTGGGCGTCCGTTGTGTTCACTTCTCCATTGTAGGCCTGGACTCTGGGGGATCCGTACGTTAGCTCGGTGGGGAGCATTCCTCTGCGCCGTACGCCAAAAAGAAGGGCGTGCATCCGGTAACCCTAGACGTAGTTGTGTGCAGATTCCATAAAACCGCTGGTAGCTCGGCGGTCCATCGAGAGCCAAAATTTTTTAGTCTGTCGAAAATCTGGGCTTAAGGCCTTGTAGGATCATGCCGTTGGCACGTTCGACTTGACCGTTAGTTTGTGGATGCGCGACGGTAGCCTAGTCGACCTTGATGTTGAATTCATCACGGAATTCGAGAAAACCGTGGCCGGTAAATTGGACGCCATTGTCGGTTATGATGGAGTTTGGTACTCCAAACCGATAGGCAATGTCGCGAAAAAGGAGGCCGCATCCACGGCCGTAAGTGTTGCGATGGGCTTGGCCTCGATCCACTTGGTAAATTTGTCGACGGCGACGAGCAAGTGGGTGAAGCCCCCCGGGCACCTTTTTGAGAGGTCCAACCATGTCTAGACCCCAGACCGCGAACGGCCATGTTATGGGGATGGTCTGTAGTGCTTGCGTAGGCATGTGTGTCTGTCTAGTGAAGAATTGGCAGCCCTCGCAGGTTTGTACCACCTGTTCAGCGTCCATCATGGCGGTGGGCCAATAGAAACCCTGTCTGAACGCCTTTCCTACCAAGGCCCTAGGTGCGGCATGGTGACCGCACGTGCCGCCGTGGATATCAGCAATGAGTTGTCTCCCTTCGCTAGACAGGATGCATTTTTGTTTTATCCCGAAGGCGCTCTTTCTGTAGAGCTCACCGTTGATGAGGGCAAAGGACTTCGCTTTGTGAGCCAGGCGCCTAGCTTCAGTTGCTTCAGCGGGGAGGTCACCAATAGTGATCCTTTTCACAATGGGTAGACGCCAGTTGGGACCGTCGATCATAGCGACCATCTCCCGGGTGCGTGACCCTGGTTCGTTTGGTGCTGGCGGAAGTGGCGGCTTCTTTTCTTCTGGCTGTTCGACCTTGACGGATGGCTCGTATAGGTCGGAGGCGAAGACCCCCTCTGGGACGGATTCTCGCCCGAAAGCGATGGTCGAGAGTCGATCTGCCTCTTCATTGAAGCGTTTGTAATTGTGCTCCAGCTCGAAACCCTTGAAGTTCTCCTCAAGTTTGCGCACTTCCCCGTAGTAAGCGCACATCCTTGGGTCACGGGGCTTGGCGGCCTTCATGAGTTGGTCGACGACGAGCTTCGAATCGCCTTGTACGAGAAGGCATCTTGCCCCTACTTCCGCCGCTATACGGAGCCCGTTGACGAGCGCCTCGTATTCTGCCACATTGTTCGTGGATGGGAAGTGAAGACGTATGGCGTAGCGTAAGGTGTGTCCTTGTGGGGAGATGAGGACGGCTCTGGCCCCACTGCTTGTCTTGAGGTATGACCCGTCGAAGTACATGATCCAATATTCGGGATCCTTGATTGGTGCCAGCGCTTGTGCCTCTGTCCATTCGGCGACGAAATCGACCAAAGCTTGTGACTTGATCGTGGTTCTCGGCACATAGATGATGTCGAGCCCGCTGAGCTCAAGCGCCCATTTTGCTATGTGACCTATTGCATCGCGATTGTGGATGATTTCTCTGAGAGGCGCAGTGGAGACGACTACCACAGGGTGGCGGTCGAAGTAGTGTATGAGCTTCCTTTTTGTGATGAGCACGATGTAAAGGAGCTTTTGAATCTGCGGGTACCAAGCCTTGGATTCGGTTAACACTTCACTGACGAAGTACACCGGCCTTTGTACTTTGAGGGCGTGACCCTCCTCTTGCCGCTCCACAACGAGCGCCGCACTGACCACTTGCGTGGTGGCGGCAACGTACAAAAGTAATGACTCGCCCAGTTGGGGTGCTGCCAATACTAGAGGCGTCGTCAGAAAGGTCTTGATTCGATCTAGCGCTTCCTGGGCTTTTGGGGTCTAGGAGAAGCGATCCCCTTTTTTGAGGAGTTTGTAGAGCGGCATGCTTCGCACCCCTAGCCTGGATACAAATCGACTAAGCGCGGCTAGGCACCCCACCAGACGCTGGACTCCTTTTATGTTCCGGATGGGTCCCATCTTTTAGATGGCGTCGATTTTCTCTTGGTTTTCTTCGATGCCTCGCTCTGAGACCATGAATCCCAGGAGCTTGCCCTTGGGTACCTTGAAAACACATTTTTTTGGGTTCAGTTTGATGTTGAATCTTCGAAGGTTTGCGAAGGTCTCCTCGAGGTTGGCTATGAGATCGCCGGACTTTCTAGTCTTTATGACTATATCGTCAACGTATACTTCGATGTTGCGTCCTATTTGGTCGACGAAACACATGAGCATACACCGCTGATATGTCTACGCTTCTAGGAAGGAGAGTAATTTGCATCCTGCGGTGGAGTCGACCACCTGATCGATGCGGGGGAGAGGAAAAGGATCTTTTGGACACGCCTTGTTCAGGCTCGTGTAGTCGACACACATCCTCCATTTTCCATTCTTCTTCTTAACTAGTACAGGATTGGCGATCCACTCTGGGTGGTACACTTCCTTTATAAATCCTGCGGCTAAAAGCTTCGTGACCTCCTCCCCTATGGCTCTACGCTTCTCCTCGTCGAAGTGGCGGGGACGTTGGGTGACCGATCTTGCAGACGGTCAGATGTTCAAGGAGTTCTCGGCGACCTCTCGGGGCATGCCTGGCATGTCGGATGGCTTCCATGCAAAGACGTCCCGGTTGGCTTGGAGGAAGTCGATGAGAGCGCATTCCTATTTTTTAGGGAGCGCTGTCCCGATCCGAACCTTCTTGGTCTGGTCGGAGGGGTCCGGAGATATCTCCTTCGTGTCCTCCGTGGCCTTGAAGGCATTGCCTTTCGGCCTGGAGTTCTCTGGGGCCCCGCGGTCGGTGGCTTCTGATGCTCTGGTGTCACCTTGGGATGCGTTCTTCTTGAGGTCGGCAAACTCCTTGGACGCCGCATGGGAGGCCGCGAGCTCGCAATTGGCACGCTCGCATTGGTAAGCCGCCTTAAAAGAGGCGCCCACCGTAATAACCCCATGTGGACCGGGCATCTTGAGCTTGAGATAGGTGTAATTGGGGATGGCCATGAACTTGGCGTAGCACGGCCGCCCCAGAATCGCGTGGTAAGAACCCGCGAAGTCAACCACCTCGAATTGCAACCGCTTTGTGTGGAAGTTCGAGGGGTCACCGAATGTAACGGGCAGTGTGATTTGCCCGAGCGGATAAGTCTGCTGTCCCGAGATGATCCCGTGGAAAGGCGCATTGTTGGGACATAGATTTGTCCTTGGGACTCCCAGTGCAAAGAGAGTTTCGACGTACATGATGTTGAGGCCGCTGCCTCCGTCCATGAGGACCCTGGTGAGGCACTTGGAACCAATGATCGGGTCCAAGACAAGCGGGTACGTTCCCGGATGCGGGACTTTGTCAGGGTGGTCCTTCCGGTCGAAGGTGATGGGTATGTTCGACCAACGGAGGTAGGATGGTACTGCCGGATTTGCCGCATGCACCTCGCAGCTTGCTAGCTTGAGTTGGCGCTTGTCGCCGTATGCCTCCGGGCCTCCGAAAATCATGAGGCATCCCGAAGGCTCGGGGAAGGCGTCGGCGGTGTCATCCATTGTCTCCGCCATCTAGGTGGCCTCCTCTGTTTTCGACCTCTTTTGTGCGGGGCTACCAATGAAGCGTTTGAGTAGCTCACATTCCTTGAGCTTGTGGTGCACCGGGAATCCGTGGTTCAGGCATGGCCCATCCATGAGCTTTTGAAAATGTTCGTTGGATTT
Organism: Paspalum vaginatum; assembly: GCA_030272315.1. Classification (NCBI taxonomy): domain Eukaryota; kingdom Viridiplantae; phylum Streptophyta; class Magnoliopsida; order Poales; family Poaceae; genus Paspalum; species Paspalum vaginatum. Next base: position 12,704,271 of record CM059016.1, on the reverse strand, counting down.
TGACTGGGGTTTGGGCGGTCGGTCGGTGGCCGCGACCTCGTTTCTCCCGTGCCTCGGGCAGTCATCCCGACATCGCTTGTCGCGACGATCACGTCGGTCCATCTTGGTGCCGCTGGTGCCTTCGCCGTCATCGCGGGAGGCTTTCCTCTTGTGGAAGATTGCCCCGACAGCATCCTAGCCGTCGGCGAACTTCGTCGCAATGTCGAGGAGGTCGGTGGTGGTCTTGGGTCAGCCACGGCTGAGCTCGTGAACAAGCGCCTCGTTGGTCGTCCCGTAGGTAAATGCGCTTACGACGTCGGCGTCGGTGACGTCCGGCAGCTCATTTCTCTTCTGAGAAAATCTCCGGATGTAATCTCGGAAGCTTTCCCCGTGCTTTTGTGTGCAGCCCTTGAGGTCCCACAAACTGCCGAGTCATTTGTACATCCCCTAGAAGTTTCCGATGAAGACCTTTTTCAGGTCTTCCCAATCACGAATGGTATCTTCGGGCAAATGTTCGAGCCAAGCCCGGGGTGCGTCCTCGAGATGGATGGGGAGGTATTGTATGATCAAGGAATCATCCTTGATTCCCGCCAACCGGCATGCGAGGTGATAGTCCAGTCTCCTGGCTGGCATCCCTTGCTCCCCAGTGTTCCCCAGGGGAGGGGTTGCGATGAGGCACGCCCTTTCTGCCGTTACGGGGACTCTCCCGTCTGGGTCGGAAGTGGATCCGCTACTGGAAGCATCTTCCAGCAAGTCAAGGACAGAGGTCGGGAGGTGACCCGCCATAGCCACGAGGGCCGATGGGCGTGGTGCCTCCTTCTGGGGAGTAGCAATATGCGCGCTGTTGCATCGACTTTTCCATTCCTCCATAAAAAAAAATACCATAAGAGTGGGATTTAGACAAAAGACACATTAAAGTTCTAAAAAATATTTACATTTTTAAATGAGCCAACCATATGTCTTCCTAAGTTAATCAATACTTTGTCTACTCCATATTTTACTTCGGTTTGTCTTTATATTAAATAAAATATTAACATATATAATAACAAATAAATATTGTCGTGGTTCCGTGAATCGGGGGAACACAAGCAGTAGATTTGTTGATTGGTAGGGGAACAGCACGGACTAGCTCCGAATGGAGAGTCGGTGGACTCAAAAGATTTATACTGGTTCGGGAGCGAATTCCCTTCGTTCAGTGAGTGCGAATGGTTATATTGCTGCAGGTCGAAATGGTTATATTGCTAGAGGTCTTTCGACTTGTATTGGTGTTACACGAGTTGCAAATGGAGACGGTGTTGTTCCCTATCTCCCATACAGCAGGCGCTTCCCTCCTTTTATAGGCGAAGGGGAGAGCTTACAGTGCATCGGGATAGGACCGGAGAAGTTAAAAAACAAGTAAAAAGAAGGTGGATTGATATGTGGGACCCTCTTGACAAGAGCCTTTTAGCTGACCGGATCATCCTTGCATGTCCCTCGCACGCGTGGTGTGATCATCCTCCGGAGTCCTGTAGTTATGTCGCGCCAGGCGTCAAGGGCACAACCCGGTCGTCCCTCCTGACCCTCCAGCCACGTCGTGTCTGTTGTGCCAGGCACGGAAACCCCTTTCTCCTCTTGGGGTCAACTGTACTAAGTACAGGGGCCGTCCCGTTCGTCCCGACGAGCTGACACCATCTCCTCGCATGCTAAGGTGTCAGGTGAGCGTGAGGGCTAGGTGAGGAGGGGTCGCATCGTGACTGGCGTAGGCCATGATGTTTTTCCTCATTTTCCTGCGCCATAGGTACAAGCGTGCGCGTTCAGCAGACATGGGGAGCGACGTGTGGTCCTTGCGGCTGGACCCACGGTTGACCCTGCCCCTGAGGAGGTTCTGTATGCTCCGCCACGTACGATCGTATGGGGTTAGGTTCAGTCGCCCTGCCTCGTACGAGGCTTCGTCGTTCCGCTCCGTTTCGCCCGATCGTACGGGGTGAACCTCGGTCGTTCCGCCTCGCGTGATCGTATGGGGCGGGGCTCAGCCGTTCCGCCTCGCCTGACCGTCCGGGGCAAGGCTCGGCTATCCCGCCTTGTGTGCCTGTGTGGGGCGAGACCCGGCTGCTTCTGTGTGGGTTGGGCCGGATGCCCTCCCTTGGCGCGGTAGCCTTTACGAGGCCGCTAGTGGGCCGCAGGCCGTCTTTTCCTAGAAGGGCCTTTGGTGCCTCCCCATCAAATATACTACCAAAACTAATTTTGTGGTAGAATTAATAAAACTAATATGATGTATAGATGTTAACATCATTTTGAAAAAATATCAAAGTTATATAAGTTTGACACAAGATAGAGCTAAACGGAAATATATTTGGTGTAAATGAACTATTAAAAAACCAAAATATTTTAAAAAGATTAAATTCAAGCAAAACTAAAATAAAAAAAATTAGCTACCCGCGCTATTTGCGCGGTCCGTGAGACGATGGCAGGGCCGTGTCTGATTTTGTTGCAGGCGCCGGACGTTCTACTCGTTGTGTTTCCAAATAAATAAATATAGGCAGACTTCGTTTACGGCTCGCCGTGAGAAGCCGGATGCCCATTCTTTATTCAGCGCCCGTTTGGGCGCACACTTGCAGCCCACGCTCTATCTGGGTGAGAATAGCGAACGCCAGCAGCATGTTCTAACTGTGGCCAGTGCTCGTCAAAATGTACGGTGAGGAAAGCGTGCGCACGATGTCCGATTGACAAGCGCTCGTCAAACGGAAACCAAGCAACCGATCTGCACAAGGAGCTTGAGGGGCCAGGAGCACGGATGTAAGCGGGCCGGCTAGCCGGGAGCAGGTGGGGCCCGAGCAGGGTTCGCGCAGGGACCACAGTGGGGTGCGGGAGCTGGTGGGCCTGGGCGGTACAATGCCGGGGCGCCCGATTGCCGATCGATCTACTTCGCTCCCGCGCAATGGGAAGGGGGCCACGTAAGTTTTTTCTTTCTTTTTCATTTCCTGTTTACTTTATAATTATATTAAAAAGTTATGATTGATCATAACCTTTTCATTCCACATATATCAAAAAGTTATGAACATTACTTTTCATTCCACGTATATCTGAAATTATGATCAAAAGTTATGATCCTAACTTTCTTTCGCATATATCTAAAATTATATCAAAAAGTTATGATCGTAACTTTCATTCCACGTATACATAAAATTATACCAAAAAATTATGATCATATCTTTTATTCCACATATAGATAGAATTATACTAAAAATATGATCATATCTTTCATTCCATATGTAGTGTAAAAGTGATGATGAGTTGTGTGCATAAATTTACAATTTATCAAAAAATAGAAATTTTAAAAATAAGCATAACTGGAAAAAAAAAACGACACTGGGGGTGCCAGGAACGGAGGAGTAGGTGGGATACAGCGCGAGGGGCATGGGTGCCCGCATGTGGGCATGCGGGTCTAGGGGCATTGGAAGGGGAGTAGTGGGGCCAAACGGCGCACAGGGGCAGGGGGCACCCACATGTGGGCATGGGGGCACAGGGACCATTGCTCGCTAGATTCTACAGTAGCTATCGCTCGCTAAATAGTGACCCCAAGCATTGTGCCGACGCGCTCGTCGCGTAGGAGTCTCGAGCCGGATGGCACGGCCGCGACATGGCTTGCGCCTGTCCGCACATCAGCACATGCTGCTCCAGTGGAGAAAATGTGAACTGCCCGTCTGCCCCCTCTCTCCTGTGCATCACCACCACCGCTTGTTCCCTTCTTGGCGTCCTCGCCTTCGTTGTCCTCTCCCCGTGCTCGAGCCTACAGCACGCGCTCGCGGCCCTCAACCTCATCTTCCTTCTCGCCGGGAGTGAGCAGATCCGGTACCGGTGAACGATTGTCTTCTTCCATGGTCTCTCATGGTGGCTCACCATCACTGCCTCCTCCCCGCTGCCATCCTCCCTCCCGGGTGTCCTTGCCTTCGTCATCCTTGCCCTGTGCCCACAGCGCGCGCTCACCATCGCTCTCGACCTCCTCTTCCTACTCGCCGTGGCTTCGCTCACGGCGCGCCTCCTCCTCCCGCTCAATCGGGGAGGTGACCTGATGTGGCTGGATCAGGGTGGGAGGAGGCCTGCGGCGGCCACCTCATCCTCCTCAGTGGCCATAAGCGCTCCCCAGTCCGATGCGACGGCGGCAACTGGCGAGCCTCCTCACCCCGCTCCCCACCCTCGTCCATTATGAAAATTTGTACGTTTTCATTAGGCAAAAATACTGTTTTCATTACGCAAAATGTAATTTTTCATTAGGCAAAAATATTTATTTTATTTTGCCTAACTATATTATTAATTTTGCCTAATGACACTAGTATTTTGCCTACCGGAAGCACTGCAATTCCTATTCGTGATTTCTATATGTGTTTGCATTTTTTTCTTCATCCTCTGTGTGGAATGAAGACAGTTTTTGTTCATGCTAAGCCAAAAATTATATGATTTGATGTTGATAAAGTTATCAAAATAGGAAAAAGTTTCAAAAAAAGGAACGGCCATGCGGCCAGCCCAACGAACGTTAGCCAGGTCCAAATATATACTTCATCTACTAGAATTGCTTACAAGGCCAAGAGGCTAAACCTAAAAGCATATAGAACAACTTATCCATGAGACATGAACCAGACATGCTCCTTAGACTGAGCTCACTAGCCCGCCTATCCCAGTGTTTATATTTCAATATATACTCTATCTTACACCAATTTTTACAATAGATTGCTGCCTTGTTAGCAAGAAGGACCTCAGGTTCTCGTGCACAACCTGTCACGCCTTAACATGGTTCTTCATTTATTTCAACAAGATCTAACATGATCTCTTTCATTCAAACTATGATTCAAATAGATGGTCGTTTGCCCGCTCATTAATCTGTTTGTCCAACGTTTCATTTTCTTAAACAACCTGGCCATTACATCAATATTGCTGAACATAGACCAACAAGATCATCCACGGTTACATGTTCATCAAATAAACAACTTCATATACTATTAAGAATTCAACAAATTATCAAAGTTTCAAATGAAGTAAATGATATCTTGGAATGAAGCCCCTATGGATCTATGGTCCATAAACCATTCCCATGCCATGCCATATATTGTCCCATTATTTCCATCCAGCAAAAGGGGAACTGAATGCAAGAATCGAGTCCGCAACATGACTATAAGATGAATACCTATTATCCAAAATACCGAAAGCTCACTTGTTACAGAACTTTATGATGTATGACTACATGATTTGTGTAATAAAAAGGTGCATTAAGCCTCTTTGAGTGGATATACTAAGTGATGCAGCGGATTTATAATTATACAATGCCTACAAACACTAGCTTATCTCCACATAAACAAGATTTTGGTGATATATAATCTATATAAGTGAAGCCTACTGACAATCATTAATTCTATTAAGCTATCCACATCACATGATTCCACTAAATTATAAGCCACATCACCATCCACTAAGGCCATTTGCAGTGGGAGTTTCATTCTCATTAAATGCATTGACACATCAACATCTTTGGTGGTATGGCAGGAGTTTCATGGGAGGAGAGAGGGTTTCATCTAGATGAAACTTAGGATGCACATGTACCTAAATAAAATCTGATGTGGCACTCTTGGTAGTTGTGCAATGAAACCCCCCACTAGGAATGGCCTAAGGCCATCTATACTTTTATCAATTTTCTATGGCTAATAGCATCAATGCATGCAAGTTTTAGTTCTATTGCCGCCAAACCCTAGCCAAGCTACGATTCAACATCGGACCGGCTAAGGAGCTTAATGGGCCACCTCCGCAGTGGTGGCAATGTGCATCCTCTGGGCCCATTAGGCCATGTATCTTATAATAGAATAGTAATCTAGGGTTTAGCTAGAAGAATCAAACTTGTCGTCCAAGCCTCCGGGCTCTAAATATGTAACTCTTTTTCGTTAATAAACACGACGGCATACATTCCAAGCAACGCATGTCTCGTCAACTCAATCTCAGTGTGTCGCCACCTCTGGCTCCTAGGGTTTTTCTCCAAGTAAGCGTCATGCGACTCTAATCCTTTCATCTTGGTCGTTTTAGGGATTTTAAGCATTTGCTTACTGGTAGATCCCATACCGAAGCATTTTTGATGGTAGGATTTGAAGCCATGGCATTCGAGGATGGCCATGGCTTCGATTCCTAGTGTAAGGAAAATGGAACCTAAGCCTTGTGATTAGTTCCTTAATGTGATTTTGGTGGTTGAGATAACAATGCATATCATTTGAGGCTAATGTGTGTGCAAGTGTTTTTGTTTTAGTCGCAGGGTGCAAAAGATGGACTTAGGGTACAAATACCTAAAAGGAGAACCTAAAAGGCACAAGAGAAGACCCAAGCCATCAAACATTTGAAGCGTCATGTCCTGACACAGCAGTCCCACTGCCGGTCAGCGGGCTGGTTTTTTCACGCACGAAACCTCTAGCGAGTAGAAGAAGCCCGAAGTAGAAGATTCAAGACCCGATGCAGATTATATGCACCGGACGGTCCGATCGTACCACCGGATGGTCCGGTGGTCATACCACCAGACGTTCTATGCAGTGGAAGAAGGAACGATTGTGTCCTAGTGTTTACACGCACTGGACGGTCCGGTATTTCACCACCGGACATTCTGGATAGAATGAGATGCAAGTCAAGACCTCGAGCATTAACACAGATTGGACGGTCCGGTGGTGCAGCACCGGACGGTTCGATGCCTCCAATGGTCGAATTCCAAGTCCAATAGTCAACTCAATGGCTAGCCAACAACACGCACTGGACGGTCTGGTCCGGTGGTCGCGCAAAAAAGGGAAGAAGGCTTCCCATGGCTAGTTTTGAGGCTTGGGCTATAAATACCCCCTTGCTCAGCCTCCACTCTATGGTTGGTGACTCCTGAGCTCATTGCAGTGTCATGACACATTCTCCATGCCTATTTGAAGTGTAGAAACACATTTTGTGAGCCCAACCATCACTAGAGCATAACTAGACACATCCCGGCATAGCTAGTGCTTAGTAGCATCTTTGCATAGGCCTATTTGTCTATCACTCGTGCCTGTGTGTATGTTTACCTTTGTAAGAGTGCAGTTGTAGGTCTTGCGAGACCCTCTGGAGTGTGGTGTGGCCTCCACCTTACTTGTGAGAGGGAGGAAGGCCCTCGGCATATTGGCTAAAAGCTTCCATAGTGGAGACAGTGGGGTGGCTCCGTGAGAAGGCCTGCGGAAGACCCCAACGGCCCCGATAATCCTCTACCCTTGCGTGGGTGAGGCCATAGTCCAAAGGACTATGCGAGATAAGGGCACGGGTGGGTGTGTACCAGGGATATTCGGAGACCCAACCAGGTTGCTTGACCTTTGCGGAGGTCACTTCGCCATCCTCTACCCTTGCGGGGGCGAGGCCATACTCCTTTATGGACTATGCAAGAGCAAAGCCCTAAGGGGGCACCAAACGAGGAGTAGGTGGTAGAGGCACATTGGCCTTCCAAACCTCAAGAAAAAATCTCCATGTCTCCATTGTGTGCCATCGTCGTCATTGTCATCGGGAGTTTGCATTATCTCTACCTATCTCTTTAGCTTCCGCATTTACATTCTTGCAATTGTGTGCTTACATTCCTAGACTAGCTTGATAGGTTAGTTTCTAGGTGGAACTAGGCTGCAAGACTTGGCCATGGTAGAATTAGCAACACTTAGCAAAACCTTAGTGCACATAGCTAGTTTTATATTGCATAGGTTTTGCTTAGTAGTTGTAGTTTTGAAACAGCCTTAGTTTTTAGAAATCCTAATTCACCACCTCTTAGGAGTCAGTCCAACCTTCACCTAGCACTAGCTCCTCTAGGTCTCGGGCATGGCATGAAGGCTAGCCCTAGGATGCACACGGAAGAGGAGGGCGAGAGCGGCATAGTGGATCAAAAAGGCAAGGGGTGCCTCACCTAGTTGGGTTTGGGGATGAAAAGGCGAACTCGAGTTGGAAAAGTGGCGCGGTGGCACACGGCGCTGCTTCGGGCATCTTGGACAGCGGTGGTGTTTTTCTTCCCCACGCGGCGTCACTCTCCCTTGCTCCGGTCTTTAGGGATGGCGGCCTAGGGCGAGGTAGCTAGCAGCGACGGCGGTAGGGAAAAGCTAGGGCAATGGCAGCCTTTTTATAGGTGCCTGGGGGAAGGAGGAAGGGCATGGACGGTGATGATGTCTGGGGCTTCGTCCCTGGACGCGTAGCACGTGGTGGGTGGAAGAACAAGGTGCACGGCTAGGGTTGCATGGGGCGATCAGTGAGGTGGGGGTGCTCCTGGCCTTGGCGCGTAGTGGGCCTCCATGGAAGGGAGAGAAGGAGCCGGGCCAGTGTGAGAGCGCAAGACACAACAGCGGCAGTGGGTGTCAGCGAAAAGTAGAGGGGGAGTGCAGTGGGGGAGATAAAGCTATCAGTGTCACGCGAGAGGAGAGGGAGCACATGTGGTTCTGACGCAGATGAGTGGGAACGGGCCGGTGGTGCATGAGCCGCACAGGGAGTGAGTGGGAGAAAGGGAAAAGGAGATGGAGTGGGCCGGGGAAGGAGGGGTAAGGGAAAAAGACCAATGGGCTGTGGCCCATCAGGGGCTTTCCTTTATTCTCTTCCTTTATCTTTTCTATTAGGATTTATTTTCTTTTATATAATCATTATTTTGTAATATACATTTTTCCAAAATAAATTAAATCAAAGAAAAATGCCAGCATGCCATGCACTCATTTAAACCCTATGTAATATTTTTGTCCTTTATTATAAATGCCATGCACAGACAATATTAAATTATTTTAAAATTTTAAGACCCTAATTTATAGGTTTTACCACTTCAAAAATTTGGGATGTTGCAGTCTGCATCGCCGGCGGATGCTGCCTGCTTTGGAGTTGGAGCCGCCAAGCATATATCCACAAAGGAGAACAATAGAATATATCCTCCGTGTTAGAAAAGAAGGATAGCATATATCCAAGAAAAAAGTGGAGAATAAAGCATATATAATATGAAAAGACGCAAAGTGTAGATTCGCTGGATAGTGAGGAATTCGCTATTGTAGTCATGCATGGTCTATGTATTAGAAATAATGTGGCTTGAGATGCACCGAACTTTAAGATTCTCCAGGATGATTACAAATTGCGAAGGTGCTTCTATTCTTTGATACCCCCTCGGTGTTATTAGGAGAAGAAACTTTAAATGTATATTTTTCAACATTTTTGACTAAGCACTAAAGCACATATATAATTTAGGCGCTTACGTCAATACTTGAGAGAGTGGGCTAAAAATGTAAGTGGCAAGTATAAAAAAGAAAAGAAAAGCTTACTAGACAAATTAGATGGATTAGATAAAAAAGCAGAGGTAACACCTTTAGATTCCGATGAGCGGAACCTAAAGCATGTTTTGAATGATAGACTTGCCCATCTATTGAGAGAAGAGGAATTAAAATGGTACCAATGTGCATAGGTTAAGAATTTGCTTGAAGGAGATGCAAACACTAAGTTTTTCCATCTTGTGGCTAATGGTAAACATAGAAAGACACGTATTTTTCAACTGGACTAGGATGAAGGGCTGATAGTTGGTGATGTTGAGCTAAAATCATATATCAGCAAGTATTACAAGTCTCTTTAATTTTGGTCCATCGAATAAATGTGCCTTGTCTTTGGATGAATCGAGACGTAATGATATTCCACAAGTCACAGATCAGGAAAATGAAATGTTGGTTGCCCCTTTCTCTGAGTTAGATCAGCAATCTTTCAAATGAAACATAACACATCACCAGGCCCTGATGATTTCCCTCTAGAGTTTTATCAAGTTTTCTGGAGTGTTATAAAAGAAGATTTAATGGCTTTGTTTGTGGCATTTCATAGAGGGACCTTGCCCCTGCATAGCCTTAACTTTGGGACAATTATCCTACTACCTAAGTGTAGTGATGCGAGACAGATTCAACAATATAGACCAATTTGTTTGTTGAATGTCATCTTTAAAATTTTTACCAAAGTAGGCACTAATAGAGTCGTTAAGATCGCCCAATGTACTATTAAACCTTCTCAATTTACCTGGAAGGAATATTATGGAGGGTGTAGTTATCGTCCATGAGACTATTCATGAGCTTCACACTAGAAAGCAAGACAGTGTAATGATTAAGTTAGATTTTGAAAAAGCTTATGACAAAGTTAACTGGGACTTTCTCCAGCAGACTCTAAGAATGAAGGGTTTTAACCCTTTGTAGTGCAAGTGGGTGGAATCTTTTGTGCAGGATGGAAATGTTGGGATTAAAGTAAATGATCAGTTGGGTAATTATTTTCAAACTAATAAGGGTCTTAGACAGGGTGACCCTATGTCTCCTATTCTTTTCAACATTGTGGTAGATATGCTAGCGATTATGGTGGCTAGGGCCAAAGAGGATGGACAGATAAAAGGGGTAGTGCCACATTTAGTAGATGATGGATTATCTATCTTGCAATATGCGGATGGTACAGTTATCTTTATGGATCACGATATTGAACAAGGAAAGAACATGAAACTCCGTTTATGTGTCTTTGAACAATTATCAGGTCTTAAGATAAATTTTCATAAGAGTGAAATCTTCTGCTTTGGGAGAGCGAAAGACTGAGTTCCAATACTCTCAACTCTTTGGGTGCAAAGTTGGCACTTATCCTTTTCGCTATCTGGGAATTCCTATGCATTTCAGAAAACTGAATAACAAAGATTGGAAACATATTGAAGATAGATTTGAAAAAAAGTTATGTGGCTGGAAGGGTAAATTACTTCCTGTTGGTGGAAGACTAGTGCTCCTCAATTCAGTTTTGTCTAGTTTGCCTTTGTTTATGCTCTCTTTTTTTGAAATCCTGAGGGAAGTCCTAAAAAAACTAAAGTATTTAAGATCGAGGTTTTACGGGCAAAATGATGAACACAAGAAGAAGTATAGACTTATAAAATGGACAATTTTGTGTCAGCCGAAAGATATGGGTGGGCTATGGATACATAATCTAGACATTCAGAATAAATGCTTACTTAGTAGATGGTCGTTTAAGTTATTAAATTATTAAACAAAGGCGGTTTGTGGCAGAACTTACTAAGAAATAAATATTTGAGGAAGAAAACCTTGAGCCAAGTAACCAAGAAGGCGGGGGACTCTGACTTTTGGATGGGGTTAATGGGGATAAGGATCAATTTCTAGACCTAGGAACGTTTAAACTAAACAGTGGCACCCAGATCAGATTTTGGGAAGATGTTTGGTTAGAAAACCAACCCCTCACATACCTTTATCCAAATTTGTTCAATATTGTATGGAAAAAGCTTGATACGGTGGCCGAGGTTCTTAGTACAAATCCGCTTAATGTCTCTTTGAGAAGAGCATTGTTTGGGGATAAATTACTAGAATGGCGCACCTTGGTTGCGAGACTTGTACATATTAACTTAAATGAGGATAGGGATATCTTTATATGGGATTTACATAAGCATGGCTCTTTCTCTGTTAAGTCTATGTATTTGCACCTTGTCAATAATAGTGTTAAAGTTACCTAAGAAATTTAGCAAATGAAAATCCCTCTAAAAATTACGGTTTCCATGTATTACCTCAAACAGGGTGTCATTCTAACTAAAGATAATCTATCGAGGAGGAATTGGGGTGGGAATAAGACTTGTTTCTGTAGCAACGCTGAAACCGTTCATCACCTTTTCTTTGAGTGTATCTATGCCAAATTCTTATGGCGTGCTGTTCATTTAGCGCTTGGTTTGGCTCATCCCTAGACTGTAGTGAACATGTTTGACGTATGGGCTAAAATGGGAGGGTATAAACACAACTTATCGTTACTGGTAGGTGCAACAGCTCTTTGTTGGGCAATTTGGCTAACACGAAATGAGAGTGTTTTTAACAATCTCCAACCGAAATCTTTTCTACAGGTCTTTTTAGGGGAACACACTGGCTCCGGTCTTGGATGGCGTTGCAACGCTCTGAAGAACATAAGGAATAGTTGATTGCAGCGTGTCAAAGCTTCGAGTCAAAAGCCATGGAATTCTTTGCGTCATATGGATGGTCTTCTTTGCTTCATGTTGGTCAATAATTAAGCACTCTTGTTGGTTGTGAATTTGTGCTGAGTTGTAATAACTTGGTCTGATGCCTCTTCTTTGAAGAGGTTTGAAGCCGGATTTTTCCATTATCTAAAAAATATAATTTAACTAATCGTCATTGGTTAACAAAATAAAAATAACTTTTTAAAATCAAGATACACCTTGTATATTGGAAATAGAGGGAGCACTTAAGAAGAACATAGAACAGTTCTTAGGCCACATATACTAGCATTCCAGAAATATCACCAAAAGGCTTTTGCTCACCTTGCACTGCCATTACATCTTTAATAAGGAAAGCCATTTCACAATTCGTTGAACCAAGATGGCAGAAGGGACTCTTCACTCTTTCAAGAATAAAATGGTTGATTGGCTATGTCACCATGGATGGGAGTAGGAGGCTCAAACAACCAATGTAGGTCTGAGGATTGCGACCGTGGCAAAAGACAATTTTTTATCAAGAGGATTAGTGATTAAAACTACAAAGAGTAATAAGGCACAACTTTCAATCCATGGTAAAAGGAAATAATATAAAATAACAAATAGTGATTGTTTATTCACAAACTTTCTAGTGTTAAGCAAGTAAGAAATTGGTTGTGTGAGACAGCTCCAATAAGCATGTACATTGACATGCTCTCATTAGGTATTTTTTATTTTAATAGGCAATACATGTAAGTAGAAAATAAAAAATTAGCATGTGAACATCACGAACTATTGCTAAGAATACTTTTTAATAAAATTGTTTGATATGCTATATGTGCATTGGGTGATTGCAAGCCTTTGAGCATCTTGCCGGAGGTGGAAACCACAAATTCCCACTTGAAGTTTCAAAAGTATTTATGAACTTGTTTGGCCTTCCTTTTGATTTCGTCAATGCATTCATGTACCTATAGATTGTTTGGTTTCAAGCATTGTCACACAGCAGCTCACTGGCATAACAAATTGAAAGAGTTTTGGTGAATTATTTTTTCATGTTTTATTTTACACTTTATGTAAATTGATGGTTATGTATCTTAGTGTGCCTCGACACATCTTGCTAAGATCAGGTAGATTATATATCTAGATGATCTTAAAACTTCAAGGTTTTTATGCTCTTATTTCATTGAAAATCGTTGAACCATGAACTGAAAGTTACTCTTTGCTGGTTATGTCCACTGTGGTGGAACCAGTGCATCTGAGTTCAAGTACTAGACTTGACATGCATGCTTTTATTATTTTTAAATTTATTCTACAATCAGCGAGACAAATGTGCTGACTTCATCAATCTTAGGATCGACCAACTCAGTCTCGCGGAGGTGCTTACAGGGTTATGCCGTGAGCATGTGCGCTCACAGCATGTGAGTGGCCGTGAGCATCTACATCTGCACTTTCAATGGAGAAAATAAATCTTATAGCTCTGTGGCATTGCATGGGCACATACCTAGTCAACTTTGAAGCGTGCTATCTATAACTAGTATTACTACAACAGAGAGGGTACCTACTGTATTGTCTATGATGATATTGATAAGACCTAAAAATAATACCAATGCATTTATATTAACTTTTGAGATTTTCAGTTTACGAACATGAAAACATGCATACTTTCGTAAATCTCATAAATTTCATTGGATTCTGTATAACTATAAATATATTTTAGGGACTGTCTAATTATTTGTCAACAGATTTTCATAATTCAAATTTGCCAGATTTTGGACAAACTAGAGAGTGGCATATTTTATAAAATAAAATCTATACAAGCAACATAGATCTTAAGGCACAATATAACAGATTTAACATATAAAATTTTTCAGTTTTTCGACAAACTAAGCAACATAGAGATCTTAAAGTACAATCTAATGGATTAAAATTTGATTGATTTAGCATAACAAAATCTGTCAGATTTTGACAAATCAGAAAGTGACACGTTACACAAAATAAAATCTACACATGCAATACAGATATAAAAGCACAATCTGATGGACTAAAATTTTGAGTTAGCTCCCAAAAATCTACCAACAAATAATTAAATAGAAATAGTCTATATTTTAATAGATATTTTTTAGATGAAAGAAGCTTTATGTTATTCCAGATTAAGTTTTGGCCTTGTTGGCACCTGTCCTGGCCAAATATTACAAACGTTAAGTCCTCCTATGACGCGAACTCTTGCTTTGGGGGATCAACCAGTGGAAGCCGGACTGTTCGGCGATAAATGCCGGACTGTCCGGTAGCGCCGGATAGTTCAGCGACGCGCGCCGGACTGTCCGGTGAGCTCCTGGGAGCTCGGATAATCCTAGATCCAATCTCTCGGGAGGGACTTCGTCGGGGAGAAGAGATCTTAGGATTGTTCTAGGATTGGAATGCCACCTTGAATGCCTCCAAGTCACTGTCGAGATGCAGAAAGAACAACAAAATAGATTGAAAAAGTAGGGAAAATAGATGAAAAGGTAAAAACGACAAATTTTATTGTGGTGCCTCAATCGGCCGTGGCTCTTTATATTTATAGGAAGGGATGGTCTTACCCCTTTTATAGGTCAAGATGTATCCAGATCACGCAAAAACCGCGGACTCTACTCGGACTCGACATTACCGGACTGTCCGGTATCTCCCACCGGATAGTCTGGCGCCACCGACTGTCCGGTCCTATGTGCCGGACTATCCGGCGTTGGGCAGCCAGGCTGACCCTACCACTTTTGGTGCTCAACACATACCCCCTGCCTTTTGGCGAAGGTCCTGAGACAAGCAATCTTTTGCACCAAAAATAACTAAGGGTGATGGTTTAACATAATACATTGGCTGTTTCTCACACTAAGGGGGATAAAACTTTTATCGGCCATAAATCTTGGCTAGCTCAAGGCGATACTAAAACAACCTTCTTGGTCTCCATACCTGCTTGGTAGCACGTGCTTCCTTCATAGGCACCATCACCTCTGCTTGTTGACTCTTCGATTCTTGTTGTCATAAACGCTGAAGCCTTCTCTTCTGAGTATGTGATAAGCCTGTGGGGCACCACCTCAGCTGTAAACATTCAAACTTCTGCTTGTTGCCTTTTACCTACACACTAGAAACAGAAGGTGCATCCTTGACAGAATTCTCATTAATCGATCGTTGCAATGCTCCGTAATAAGGATATGAAGCAGGATATTGAGAATATGGATGCATCCACATATTAGCATAAGAAGAAGGTGGACAATAGTACATATATGGCCAAGACCAGGATGAAATCGGCCCTAATGGAAAACATGCTTCAACAGGAGAATTACTTACCGTACTTGATTGCACATTACCCACACGCGAAGATGTTGAAGTTGCACCACTGCCTAATTGGTCCTTCTTTCTGGTAGCCCCTTCTCGTACTTAGCCAAAAGTTCTGAAAAACTCAGTTTCCTTTTCTCTTTGGTCCTGCGGCCACCTCTAGATATTCTAGAACCACCGGACAGTTCGGTGACTAACACCAGACAGTCCGACGATTGACACCAGATAGTCTGGCGAAGTGCACCGGATAGTCCGCTGTCTGTCACCGGGCAGTCTGACCTTCGCAGAACTTTCTGCCCTAGCCTTGTCTTGCCCCCGAGCCCTGATGCCTTTTACATCGGCTTTCTACTGACTTTCCTTTAGGGCTCTGACCTTGCATCACCGATGACCACGCTCTTCCCTTTGGTTGATCGGCTTTATGAGGCCGAACTAGAACCTTTGCATCTTGCAAGTCAATTGTATTCGTCAGAAACGGCTCTTGATCAATTTGCATACCTTTGAAAGTCAGATGTTTCTCATCAATAGCTGCTTGTATCTGCCGACGAAAAACATTGCAATCATTTGTCACATGAGAAAATTAATTACGACATTTACAATATGCCTTATTTTTTAACTCATCGAGCGGTGGTATAGCATGTGACAACTTAATCTTTTCGGCTTTTAATAATTCATCAAATATCTTATCACACTTAGCCGGATCAAAAGCATGTTTACTCTCTTCTTGCCGGATTTTAGAAATCGGTTGAGGGAATCACAAGTACTAGGCTTGTTTATAGATGACCACACAAATTCAGTAGCATAAACACTCTTATCCTCATCATCCGAATTATTAGAATCAGAACCAAGCACGTAAACAGGACGATTGGACCTTTTATCCTTAACTCGGCTTTCATCAGCCAGAGCTTTCTGTAATACTTGTAACATCACTGGAATCATTCCCTTCTAGCTTCTCTCTATAAACATCAAGTAAACCACCAAAAACTAGATCTTTATCAAGAATTATCAAACCAAAGCATCGGTTTCTAGTATCTCTAAATCTCCTAATATATTCAGAGGCAGATTCATTTGGTTTTTGCTTAATCGATGAAAGATGTGACAATCGTAACTCAGTTTCACCAGTAAAGAGATAACCATGAAATTTCTTTTCTAATTCTTGCCATGCATGAATCGAGTTGGGAGGCGATGAAGTGAACCAAGTAAATGTAGCACCAAATAGAGACATAGGAAATAATCTTATTCTTAAAATTGCCTCACCACATTGTATAGAAAATTGGCTGATATATTCTAATGTGGTCCTGCTATCGGTACCAGTGAATTTGACAAAGTGATGAATCTTATACCCCGGAGGATTTGGAATGTACTGATAGTTATCAGGATATGGCTTTCGGTAAGTTCTAGCTTTATCTGTAGATTCTAAGCCGAAAGACTCCCTCATAACTCTTACTAATTCGGCTTCAAAGTTGTCTCTTTCTACCTCATCAGCCGAAGGATGCTGCACTGGCTCAGAAAAAGTAACTCTATTGGTAACTGGTGGTACAGTAGTAGCAAGAGATGAATGTGGTGTAAAGTTCGGCAAGGTATGTAAAATCAATGGTGCTGAACTGAAACCAAAAGCTCTAGCAGGTGTAGTGTATGCAGTAGTAGAGTGTGGCATTGACCACTAACCGAATTCCCAATAATTGTTTGGCTTTGCATATGATGTACTGGTGTAGCAGACGGATGGACTCTAGGTATAACTATATTAGACAAATCAGGAATCACGCTAGTAGTGGCACCTTGACTGGCAGTAACATTAGAAATAGATGCATGCAAATCTTTGCCGAAAGGTGGCCTAAGTTTGGTATCTATATGTTTATCAATAATTTTGAACATATCACTAGGCATAGCATCAAATCTATTATTTATACTAACAGCAATAGCACCATCAACAACACTAGCAATTCTTGAATCTAAATCTAAAGAAATAACCATGCTAGATGTTGTATCAGGTGTTCCATCCTCGAGAAGCGGGTAATCATATACCTAAAGTTGAGTTACGTTCCCATGTCGGCCCTTCTTCTCATAACAAGAGAGGAGTTTCTGCAACTCTTCTTCCTCGCACTGCTTCCTACGCTTCAAGTCCTCCTCGGCTTGTATCCTCAACATCTCTTCGAATCGCCACTGAACATCTTCAGGAAGTTCCTCAAACGCAGGCGTGATGATGTTGTCAGCGGTAACTTTGTACAGATCCATGGGACCAGCCATTGAAGCTGACAGTTTTGGATCTGTTGCTTCTTCCCTAGCGGAGTCGCCAAAAATATATTGGCACATGTCCTGGCCAAATACCACAAACGTTAAGTCCTATGCCGCAAACTCTTGCTTCGGGGGGAGGGGGTCAACCAGAGGACACTGACTATCCGGTGATGAACATCGGACTGTCTGGTAACGCCGGATAGTCCAGCGATGCGCACCAGACTGTCCGGTGAGTTCGTGGGAGCTTAGGTAAATCTAGATCCAATCTCCTAGGAGAGACTCCATCGGGGAGAAGAGATCGTGGGGTTGTTCTAGGATCGGTAGGCCACGCCTCCAAGTCGCCGTCGAGATGCATGAGAATAGATAGATTGGAAAAATATGGCAAATAGATAAATGGTAAAAACGATAAAAGTAGATTGATTTCTTTCGATTGTAGTGCATCAATCAGCCGTGGCCCTTTATATTTACAGGGAGGGATGGTATTACCCTTTTTACAAGTCAAGATCTATTCAGATCACGCAAAAACCGCGGACTCTACTCGGACTTGACATTACCAGACTGTCCGGTATCTCCCATCGGAAGTCCGGCGTCCGGTCCTATGTGCCAGACTGTCTGGCGTTGGGCAGCCAAGCTGACCCTACCATTTTTGATGCTCAACAGGCCTCTATCACAAAGTCAGTACAACCAACCAGGGGTAATATTTGTGAAAAACGTAAACATCATTGTACGATACCACTTCCATCGGCATCCCTCCCGTGCATATATATCCTTGTCGCGCGTGATGCGGTCCTCAAGAATGGACGCAACGTCCACCCATCCCGGGAGAGAGGTAGACTACGGAGAGATCATGGAGGGCTCGGCCCAGACCTTTTTGCTCAACGCCGTGCAGCTGCTGCGTGAGAAGTATCGACGGCTCCATGGGGTGGGCGGCGAGGTCGATGAACTGCGGGACGACCTGGCCACCATGAACGCCCTCCTCCGCATGCAGTCGGAGGCCGAGGACGGCGCCGTGGACCACTTCGTCCGGGAGTGGATGAAGCAGGTGCGCGAGCTCGCAGGTGCGCGAGCTCGCCTGCGATGCGGAGGACTGCATCGACCTGTACCTGCTCCGCGTCAAGTGCCGGCCCAGCCACGGCGTGCTCGCCAGGTTGGAGCACGTGTTCACGACGCTGTTCCATCGCAACCGCCTCGCCGGTGAAGTCAGAGCCCTCCGCGCCCACGCCACCGCCATCAGCGAGCGCCATGCTCGCTACGGCGTCAACCGCGAGGCGCTGCGCCGCCGGTTCCCAGCGCTGGCGGCGTCCGCTTCTGCGCATGCGCTCCTCCGCCGCGGCAAAGACCATGATGAGCACCACCAGCTTATTGGCATCGGGGACCAGGTCAACACCGTGGCCGAGCGGCTTAACGATACGGAGCGCTCTCTCAAGGTGTTCTCCATCGTGGGGTTTGGGGGCCTCGGCAAGACTATGCTAGCCATGGAGGTGTGCCGACGGCTGGAGGCAGAGTTCCCGTTCCAAGCGATGGTGTCAGTATCTCAGGCGTTCGAGCCCAGCAAGGACCTCAAGGCACTGCTGCACCATGTGCTTGAGCAGATCGTGCAGCCCAAAACAAAGAACGAGAGAGGCATCAAGGAAGAAACTGAACTCGGTGACCTCAGCGCCTTGGGTGACGATAAGCTGGCCAACAAACTTGAGGAGCTTCTCAAGGACAAGAGGTATATATATGGAAGTACAACTTACTTTCCAATAATACAATAGAGTTTTGCTAGTTCGTTTCTCCCATATTCTCTTTAAGTCTTTTTTAAAAAAAAAGAACTAGACTGGGGTCACAAGATTAGCATTAAGATTTTTATGCAAAATATGATATAACTTTCATTTGAGATGGTATATTTATACATAATTGCGAGTCAAAGTTCAAATATTTGACTT
Source organism: Paspalum vaginatum (assembly GCA_030272315.1). Taxonomy (NCBI): domain Eukaryota; kingdom Viridiplantae; phylum Streptophyta; class Magnoliopsida; order Poales; family Poaceae; genus Paspalum; species Paspalum vaginatum. Next base: position 12,684,867 of record CM059016.1, on the reverse strand, counting down.
GAGTGTCGCCACTAGTTATTGCAATGTTTCTACTTTATGCCCAATTAAATGCTTTGAAGTTTGAGAGGGGAATGGATACAATATGAATCTAATGGCATCATCAAGTTATGAAAATAAAATTTCTGAGGTGACACTATATTATGTTCATGAATGAATTAACTTGGTCTTAACCATATCATGTCCCAGAGCAACTTAGTCTCGGTTTAGCATTGCAACCACAGAACATAATTGTCGGCAAACACAAACCAGACTTGAATTTCAAACGGAGTATTCACAGTATTTTTTTCTTAGAACTCATACTTACCAATCGGTTAGTGTGCGCATAGTGTCTATAGATAAACACAATGAATCGGCAAAAGAGATTTGTGCTAGAAAGTATGCATCACGCTTGTAGAGAACTTCTTTTTGGCAAGATTTGCTTTGTCGAAGAAAATTTCCCACAGAGAAACTGATAATACAATTATGATTCCCTTGCAAAAATTTTTTTTTCCTAGTTTCTGGTTTTTAGTAGAATCCGTGTGATAATTTTACTTTGTCTCTAAATCCATGAACTATTTGGTAGTAGTTTTTTTATTTCTCTCCAAAAACATTTTCAATTTGATTAGGATTGTTCTTTGTCTAGAGAAAAAACAGTTTAGAAAGTCCTACCAAGCGCACCCTAGACTGCACTCGCACATGAGCAGTAACCCCTCCGTTTGAAATTAGTAGATGCATTTCATTTTGTTAGAGAGAAATTTTACGGTGGTTGAAACGGTACCGGCGGTGCCATTATTCTATGTAGATAAAATTGCATAATTAATCTTATTAAGGAAAAAATAAAAAAAGATGGGTACTGGGCCCATCTAATTTTGGTACCGGGCCCACATATCTGGTATCTCGTTTGGTACCATCCCTTGGTACCGCCTATTTTTTCACCGTTAGATCTCGCATAATGGATGCTTTCTATTTTTTCCAACCACCGTAAAACTTGTGTTCGTTAGAAACGCTATGACCAACGTTTCTCTATTGCTACATGATATTCAGAATACAAAAGTGATGTCATTTTATTCATACTGAAAAACATAATTATGATTATGTTTTTTGCACAATATAAATGATATATTAAAAGAGTAATTTCTGGTCAAAGTTTTGTCCCAAATATGTCTACTAAATCAAACAAAACGACTACTAGGAATAAATAATATAGTTATATCCATAATTCCATACAGTACAACATGAAGTTTTTATTGATAACAAGACAATTAGATTAAGGTGATAAGTCTTGGAATATCTCCCAGCCACTACACTGCTGAAATACAGACAACTACGATCAGGTCATGACAGTTGGGGTACCATGAAGTTACCAGTTAGGTTCGCAGGGGGAGATGTCACCATACTCAGCAATCCCAACGGCTAAGAGTCATGGGGTACGTCGTAAGTATCAAATAGAATGCAACAACACGAGGATTTAGAGAGATTCGGACCGTCAGAGGTAACATCCTCCATCCTCTTTGATGGTTGTATATTGCTTTTAGAATAAGAGTGTACAAAAGCTCAAGAGCGTCAAGCTTGCTAGTGAGCTACTACTCCGGGTCTAACCCCTTAGACAGGGGTCATCCTCTCCCTTTTATAGCACAAGGAGAGGGGTTTTACATCGCCGACTAGTGGACCCTGCCCAGTACAACCAGCGGTCTTCTTATCCTTAGGTGCATAGGTGTCGTCCTTTTTACCCATCTTGTTTGCTTTGATGTTCCAGCTCTGCTGTGCGACATGCTGCCATGCTACAATAGCCTTGTGTTGTTGCACTATAGCGGAATTGCTGCCAGTCATGGAACATGATTGTCACTATATATAGGCTCGGCAGGCAACATGTCGATCGTGCGAGCACTATCCGGACACAGCTCAACATGCCTCCACTGACTGTGGTCACGCACCTGCATTTAGGCCCTATTTAGATCTATAGAAAATTTTACAAGCTGGCTTTTAAAAGCTAGCTTTTGATCCAAACAAGCACAGGTTCGAAATTAGATTGTACAATCTAGCTGCCTAGATTGCACAACCCCAAAAGCTAAAGAGTCATAGCTTTGCACCAACGTGTGGAAGCACAATTACAAAATGTCCCTCGATTTTCCTGTCTCTCCACTATCTGGTTATGAGCATCTTACTATTACTAATTGGAGGTTCCTTTTAAACCCTTCACGTTAATCCCCACCAGACGCGCTAGAAAAAGATAAATTCTTTAAATTCTCACAAAAATCCGAAACATCCAGTTGTCTATCACGTAGATCTAATAATAGTAGCCATTAGATCTATTATATTTTTTAAAAAATTACCCACCATGCTATTATGAAGATGAAATAAAATAATCTCCTAAATTTATATAAAAATTATCCACCATGCCATTATGAAATACGAATTAAAATAACTCTCTTAATTTGCATAAAAATTACCCATCATGCCATTATAAAAATATGAATTTAATAACTCTCTACTTTTCATATAAATTACTCACCATGCCATTATAAAAGATGAATCAAAATAAGCTCTAAATCTGCATATAAATTACCCAATATGTCATCTTGAAAGATAAATTAAAATAATTCTTAAATTTGCATTTAAATTATCTAGAATGCCATTACGAAAGATGAATTAAAATAATTACCTCTAATATTACTATGGATTAAATCTATAATTTCTAAAACTCTAACATTTACCAAGGATTAAATCTATATCTTTTAAAACTCTAACCCATGCGAGAGTACAGGTTGATGTAATAGTGTTCATAATTTAGAACTCCACGGTCCATCCCACCGCACCCCCACCTACCCACGGCATGAGCTTCGGCTGCCGCACCGATCGCTGTCTTCGGCCGCCACTGGCACATATGGTGGCTATGCTCGCCATCACCCCTCCACCCTATCCGAGCACGGTAGCGCCGCCATTGCCGTTGCCTGCTGCTCCAGTCTGCGGCCGCGTCCGTACCAACCACCGCATGCCTAGGCCATCGAATCGGCCATCACAGCCATCGAAGCAAAGGAGGATCAGTGGGCAGCAAGACGGCATAGGTGGAGCACCGCCGCGCATGGAGGAGCTCGAGGGAGTCGATCGGGCTCCTCTACCTCCTGTTGCTCCCGTTGCCCTCGGGCTGCGGATGCGAAGGGCGGCCAGGGAAGGGATCTGTGCGCGGACAACAGAGATGCGAGCCGATGTCTTGTTTTTTTTCTTCTTCCAAAAGCTAGGATCCAAACACACCCATGCTAATGGCTTTTACGTAATCGTGATGGATCCAAATGCAAGAGCGCTCTGCTGTGCCCCGCACCTGCCTTACGGCACGGGGGTTTCACTTGGCGCCTCTGGAGCCCCCAGAGGACTTTGCGCCTGAGGGCCCTCTATGTGGCAGCCCCAGACCACTTCCTTCATTCCTTGACAACCAAATCTTGTAAAGCCGGCTTCTAGTACGCAACAAGTGGATGGAAAGAAATGTATTTTGCAAAATTGACACAATATTTTTCGTGGTAAAAATTAAATCATTCCTTTGTAGCCATAACGGCCAATAAGAAGTTGCCGCCCTAATGAGCCACGGTTTTAGATACTTTCTAAACATTCCATGGCTAATTCCCAAATTTTGTTAGATATGTTGCGTGAGTGAGAAAGGCCTGCTGAAGTCATGTAAATAGTGGACCAAATAGCACGACTAAACTGGCAACAAAAGAACCGATAATGAATTCAGATTATCCTTGGTTATCACAACACCACACCCAAGTATCAAAGGAATATTCTGAGTGGTTGTAATTATTTACATTGAAATATCAAAGGAATAATAGTCACATCTATTTACACTGTAATTGTAATTATGTTACACATTAGTTAAAGTCATTACTGGCTGCAATTTTTAGTTAAAGTACTCTATTATGCTCCAGAAGTACTCAATTTGCCATTGTCCCACACGTACACATGCACATGCAAGTTAAACTAGCTATTGCTTCAAGAAGACATATATTTAACTTTCTACTATTACAAAGTTACGTACAAAACAATTGTGTGACATATTATTCTCATACAGTTTTCACATGTACAACTCAAGCTAACCCTATTAAACATATGGATTCGCTGAAACCAGGTACCTTATCGTGGTTGACGATGTTTGGACCATACAAGCATTTGAGGCGATTCAATCCAAGTTACCTGACAACAGCTGCCGCAGCAGAATCGTCGTGACCACTCGGATAGAGACTGTGGCCAAAGCATGCAGTGCTGCTAGTGTTAGCGGGCACTGTTATATCCATCCTATGAAACCCCTAGACATGGAAGATTCCAAAAGGTTGTTTCTCAGCAGAGCATTTGGCTTTGTGAGTGCATCTTACCCCAAGGAACTTGAAGATGTGATGGGAAACATTTTAAAGGATTGTGGTGGGCTGCCATTGGCCATTGTTAGCATTGCTAGCATTCTAGCGGGGTATAGATCATCTGGAAGCAAAGATAAATGGGAAACTGTCCACAGATCAATTGGTTTTCAGATGGAGAGCAACCCTACCCTTGAGGGGATGAAGCATATAATAACGCTCAGCTACAATCACTTGACTCATGAGCTCAAAGCTTGCATGATGTACCTGAGCATTTTCCCAGAGGATTACGACATTGACAAGTCCCGGCTGCTGTGCAGATGGCTCGCCGAAGGATTGGTTCCAGAGAAGCGGGGCTTGACCCCAATGGAGGTTGCGGAATCCTACTTGGAGGAGCTGGTGAGTAGGAACATGATTGAGTTACGACATGGTTTCAGCTACTACTGGAAGGCAGAGTCATGCCGGGTGCATGACATGCTTCTTGAGGTCATGGTGTCCAGGTCCCTGGAGTGCAACTTCGTCAGCTTGCTAGGGGGGCAGTTTGCAGCGATGTCGTATGGCAGGATTCGTCGCCTGTCCATCCATGGGGATGGTGTCAGAAGGCCCAAGAACGAAGAGGAGCAGCGTAACAAGAAGAGCACAGGAAGTGGCTTCGTCGGGATGGATGTCGAGCATGTTCGATCATTGAGCGTATTTCACCAAGGAGGCAAAAGGATTCTTGATCACCTTGATAAGTTCACCCTGCTGAGGGTGCTTGACCTAGAAGATTGCAAAGGCCTAACAAATGATCATATGAGGTCCATCTGCAAGTTGTACCTTCTCAGGTTCTTGAGCTTAAAAGGTACAGACATCAGCCAGGTGCCACCTCAGGTCGAGAAGCTAGAGCATCTACAGACACTTGATGTGCGTGACACACCAGTTAAAGGGCTACCAGAAACTGTGAACAAGCTGTATAAACTCGAGCGCCTGCAGATCTCGTATAACAGCGATGCAAACTGTATGTGGAGGCTACCTCCGGGTCTCAAGAAGATGAAGGCGCTCCGCGAGGTGGGCTTTGCTGTCCTTGGAAACCACCTCCAGGTTGCCAGGGATGTGGGTGAACTGGAGCAACTTCGAGAGCTAGTTGTCTACGTGGATGACATCGGTTTTGACAAGGACGTTCTTGAAGAGCTTGCCAAATCCTTGAGCAAGTCATACTCTCTCCGCCACCTCATAATTGGAGATGTGGGTTATGGCGAGACACTCAACTTTCTCCATGGACTTCCAGCGCCGCCACGGCTCCTCCGGTACCTTATGATTGCCGGCGGCATTAGTGTATTGCCACCGTGGATCGGGTCACTCGCATACCTTGTTCAGTTCAACATGTCTTGGGGAAAACTTGTTGGTGACCAGCTATTCGGCGTTCTATGTGAGTTGCCCAGTCTCAAGACCATTGTCATTCAACAGATGTGCTATGTCGGCTATGAGCTGGTTGCAAGGACAAACCACAGGTTTCCTGTGCTCAGCAACCTCAGGATAGCCTCTGACTCTCCATTTCCTATCGTTATCCGGTTTGAGAAGGAATCCATGGCAAAGCTCGAGAAGCTTCTAGTTAACTTCTCTGACAATGACGAGAAGAGGATCGTGGGCATCGAGCACCTGACCAGCCTCAAAGAGGTACAGCTCTGGGGTGATAAGAACAACCCTGCTCTAGGCCGTGCACTGGAGCAGCTCAAGGGTGAGAACACAAGGCGCTGCCTTGAGTCTAATAATCAGTTCCAAGTTATAGTGAAATACTCTCTCCAGCAACCAAAGAGTGTTGTTTTGGACATTGAAGTCGCCAGCAACCTACTTTAGCTGGTGAGGTTATCCCTCTCTTTTTCTTCTGCTTTTTGTTTTTTTGCAAGGTTAGATTTATTTTTGATCTATATCGAGTGCGCTCCAGAACTGCATGCTTCGGCTAGATATATATAGATTTATCTGGTGAAGCATGTATCGTTGCTGCAAAGTTATGCTCAGAATTGTCCGTCATTGGTGTTTGATGATAAATTTATCAGGCTATCTAATAAAAGACAAATTTAAATGTCGAATACAATGCCGTTATATGGAGCTTATGGATTAATCAATGATGATAGTATTATTGGATTAATTAATCAATACAAAAAGTATGCGGGAGTGTGGGATGGGAGGTGTTATTTGACGATGAACCGTTAAGTACCTAAATAGAGGTCATATCATAAAGAAATATTTTTCTATAATTGAAAAAAAGTTGAGCAAATATTTATGAATATTTTTAAATATTTCTAAAATGTTGAATCAGTTTTTTTTGAAAAAAATATTAGGCCAATATTTTCAAAGTGTTAAATCAACTTTTTCAGAAAAACATTGAGTTAACAATTGTGAAATGTTAACTCAACTTTCTGAGATGGAAACTTTCAAAAACAAATATTGAGTAACATTTTGAGAATGCTGAGAAAGGGTCGGGCCGCATGGCATGTTTGTCCAGAAAACAGAGCCGGGCTGGCAATGGCACGGGTGGAGCTTCTAGAGAAAATCCCTTCTATCCTATTAAAACTTATAACATTTCCTTCTATGCTATTGAAAAATATGAGTTTCATTATGTACCATTGGTTTTATTTTTATGCTCCCCTCTATGCCATTTCGGTGGATTCTGTTACTTCGCCGTTTAGTTTGAGTCTGTCTAGTTGTCTTCTGTGTGTTTTGTTTGGTTGTCAACCGGTAGTTGAAACACTTCAAAACACATGGTTTGAATAGAAAATGCAGGCAACTCCGGGTGTTTCAGTGGCACATGTCACACGAATTCAGATACCACACATATCAGATCAAAGTGTCAAATGGTCATAACCAAAAACACCCAGAATTATACAGAAACAAATGCTGAGTCTCTCAGCTAACGCATTATTCAACACAAAAAACATGATAAAAAAAATCAGATACCACACTTATCACATCGAAATTGTCAGGACCGGAAACAATCAGAATTTCTATTTTCCTAACTATATCACTTCATACATTATTTTCAACACATAAAAATGCATCAGTCACACAAAAAACAGCACACTGATATGTGCTCTCCAATAGACACAGATTTCTGCTGAAACACAGATTGCCAGAAAATGTTCTTTAGGGTTTTGCATCAAAACACACAGAGTGATATTGAGCCCATCCAATGCACTGTATTTTATATAGTACTTCATGATCCATCTAATGTTTTTAAAAAACACAAGACGTATGAGATGACAAGAAAGTGGAACAACAATAAGAAAAATTATATACAACATAAAATGCAAATTAACTAGATATATAATCGCTAAAAACAGCTCATATAATCCATTGCTTGTAAGTAAACTGATATTGTAAAACACAAGAAGAGAAAACAGACTGACTAAACTGGACTCGCAAGAAAAAGGATAACTTGAGGAGCCACGATGATGGGGAATAGGGATCCCGATCTTCTGAGAGGTATGGATAAATTGATTTAGGGGTGGAGATCTGGACGTCGGTGAAGAAGGCTCCGAGCAGGGGATCGAATCCTTGCAATCACTGCACCACTGCTTCGTTGGTTATCAACCGCGTGACACGCTGTTGACGGCACTTAAGCACGCCAAACCTTATACTGCAAGCGACAGTATCGGTGTAGCTTTTCCCTTAGGATGAGTATCTAAGGTTTTATCAATCCGTGGAAAACTAGGTTTAAACTACTATTAATCAAGGATTAATCAATTACTAACTAGTTCTAATAGATCTATAAACTAAAGGATAAAAGAGAGTCTAATTACTGACTCATATATATCTAAACTAAACTAAAGGATGATAAACGATGTTCTAATCGCAAACTAGATATAAAACTAACTATAGCATAAACTAAATCAAGAACAAGAGATTAACAAGATCAACTAAGCAAGATCGATCAAGAAGCTAATTCGGCTAAGGATTAGCAAGAGATATGAGACAAACTTCTTATAAACTATGAACCACCCTAAGCATGGATCTAACGTGAAACATAGAATAAACATGATCATGAATGTCATAGACTTGCTCGAACCTTTTCCCGGGCTCTACTGTCACTAGTAACCAGGTAATCAACGAACTAGCAAACCTAAACCATCTCTAAGCATGAGCAGATTCAATCAACTAATTAAAGTAAAAAGATCTACTAAAAAACATGTGGTTTAAACAACCCCGACCAGGTCACATGTAGAGATGAAGTATTGCAAAGATATGGATCATAGATCATGTATAAACAAAGAACTAGTAGCAAAGAGACTATTTCATTGATCGAACTCAAGGTTTATCATAGTAAAATAAGAAGAACAGAGAGTTACTCGAGATACATCATGAACTTGAAGCACATAGTTGTCGAATTCGGCGAGACGAACAACATACTCGAAGACGAACTCGAGACTCCCCGGGAACAGGGTCTTGAGAAGATGGACCCTAAACCCTAAATTTGGAGCTCTGGTTTACAATGAATTCGATGGAATTGGATACCTCTCCCTCTAGGGGGCCATATATTTATACTCCGGAGAGTCCCCTATACACGGAATCTAATAGGTCGGTTCTAAGAGTCCTAAGACACATAAAACACCTATTTCTATGTATATAAAAGTTTCTAGAAGAGTCCCGATCGTCCATATACTTCTTTGCTTGGAGATGAAGTCATTGTCCTAGTCCTTCCCCAAATCAGCTTTCCATATTCTGCAGCCTATAGTATTTCGACCATAACTCCCTCATCCAAAGTCCAAATAAGGTAAACTCAGACTCTAAATAGTAGAGCTCAAAGAGATCTACAACTTTGGTATTCAACCTTTCTTCGTTTGACGTCGTTAAGGTCTCTGAATTTGGCCAGCAAGGTGCTGCTATCCTGGAATCCGAGAATATCTCGAGATTTAATTGGAGTTGGGATTGGACTCTTGATAAATCTTCCTTATCTTCATATTCTTCGTACTCAAGCAATCCTCAGTCACCGGAACCTTCTCCATAACGGGCTTGGGCCATCTTTTGGGCTTCAATTGTCCTTCTTTTATTAATTATCTCCTCCTTGGACTAGTAGCATTAATCCATCAACGAGAAGCCTTCTCAATTATTGCAATTATTCACCAATTATTTGTCATTTTCCTGCAATATTTAATAATGTGCAAAAACAAAGAGCATTCTCAAAAACGGAGTTATTTGTTAGCAAAACAAAACTAAATCATAAGATTAACCTCTGAAAACCATAAAATTATGTAAAAATAGAGCATAAATTTAGTTCATATCTTGCGTCAATACACGCGTGATCGACCTCACCAAGAAGGCTATTGTCACTGCACGTGCAATCGAGAACACAAGCAAGCACTACAGGAAAGTGATTAAAATTCGTCAGCCAGATACCCACGAAATTAGGCCAATACCGACGAAATTAACCTACTTATGCCTCGAACTTAACTCAACGAATTTATGCAAATAAGTTCGTCGGGGCCAACGAACTTAGGTTAATTTCATCGGTTTCCACGTGGCCGACGAATTTATACACATGGCCCAGTTAAATTTGTCGGCCAGATGGGGCTGATGAATTTAACGTCCATGTGGCAGTTAAATTCGTCGGTTTTTATGGACCCACAAATTTATTTATTTTTTAATTAAAAAAATAATGTCATACCCATAGAAAATCTTATACTTCACAGAAAATTAAAAAAATCACAGAAAAATAGTAGAACATCATATAGTCACATATAGCAACTCCTGGTATACTATATAGTCACTGTAAACATGTAGACAAAAAACCAACAGACTGGTATACTACTTGACCCAAGGACCAAATAGAAATTGGTAGGCAAGAAATTGCATATCTCAGTTCTTTTTTTGGTCATTGGCAACGTAAAGAAAAAAACAACTCTAATCAAATGCTCACTAATGAACTAGTACTGCACATGCAAAATCGATGTGGAAGACAAGGGATTTGTGAGAAAAGGCTATGATACCTTTGGGCTTCTTCTCAACCAACTGGAAGAGCAGGGAATGAGTGGAAGAACCGAATAATAAGAAACTTGCCATGGCGAAGGTTGGTGTTGAGTTGGTCGAGGAGCTCGGAGCAAGGAACAGGACACCGTAGGGGAGCATCTCGACGGGTCAAGCCATCCCGCGTCCATATGCCCACCTGCAGACCGGCGTCACGCGTCGGGCAGGCGACAACCGGCGTTACCTCATCATTGTGTGGCATAGACCAGGCCGCCAGGGAGCCGGGACGGGCTGCCGAGCTCTGAGGACACCACAAGAGCAGCGGGGTGGCTCCGCTATGAGGGGAGGCAGCGGCTAGCCTCCCAGTGGCTCTGCGGCGGGCGAGGGGAGGGGGCTCCGCGGCGGCCGATGCGACCCGAGTTCCTATGACTCTTTCAACATAGATAGCACATCACAATGTAGTCGGTTTGTTACAACTTGTGGTTGTAGCATGAGTCTTGGGACTCGAGTGCTTAAGACTCTTATTTGGTCGTGCTATGGCCTGGGCGACAGGTGGCGTGGCACCCCACCCTGTCTTTACAACTTTAGTTGTAGTGGAATGTCTTTAGACATTGAGTGCTTGTGACTCTTTTACGCAGGAGGAAATAATCGAATCTTCGGATTCACTTTATTCATCACAACTTCAGTTGTGGGATTTTTAGTACACGAGCTCTTCTGGCTCTTTGCAGTGTCGGCGCTTGCTATTTTACGCAGGAAGAAATAATCGAATCTTCAGATTCACTTTATTCATCACAACTTCAGTTGTTGGATTTTTAGTACATGAGCTCTTCTGGCTCTTTGCAGTGTCAGCATTTGCTAGCCTCATCGAGTCTTTAGACCCAGGGTGTTACATCAAGTGTGGCTGCGGATGCCGAGTGCTTAGGACTCAGTTGCAGTTGCTGGAGCCTCTGAGTCTGTAGACTACTTTTAGGCTATGCATAGAAGCGTCGTAAGCTGTCGAAGTTCCATGTGTTCTTGAGTTGTACGCCTTCCTCATCTTCTAGCTTGAATGTAGCAGGCCCGAGTACTTCTGATATGATGTAGGGTCCCTTCCATGGGGACCTTAGCTTGCTCTGACCCACAGTAGTCTTCTTCCGCTTTAGCACGAGGTCACCGACGTTGAACCTCTTTATTTTTACGTTCTTGTCGTAGTATCGCTTCAGCTACTGCTGGTATTTGGCTGCCTGCAAAACTATGTCAAGACGATCTTCTTCTAGCATGTCAAGATCCTCCATCCTTGACTTTTCTACCATGCAGAAAGGGGTGTGTCCCTCGATTGCTTTACTCAGTTGAGTCCTCAGTCCCCGACTGTGTATGGTAGCTGCTGGAGCCATTTGCCCTTGAACTTCTTGAGCCTGTCGAAGATGCAGGGCTTGAAGCCCTGTAGGATGAGTCCATTAGCTCTTTCGACTTGGCCATTAGCCTTTGGGTGGCTAACAAAGGCGTAGTGGATGTTGATGGCATAGTTCTCGCAGTATTGCTTGAACTCCCCGCCAGTGAAGTTGGTCCCAAGGTCTGCTATTATCTCTGTCAGGATGCCAAATCTGTGGATGATCCCTTCTATGAAATCTGTTGCTTTTCTAGCCGTGAGCTGACTGATTGGCTTGTATTCTATCCATTTGGTGAACTTGTCGACCGCCACCAAGACATGGTCATACCCACCGGTAACTTTCTTGAAGGGCCCGATCATGTCCAGCCCCCAGCATGCGAACGGCCAGGAGAGTGGAATGTTGTTAAGTGCTGAGGCGGGCTGGTGTTGTTGTCTGGCGAAGAATTGGCACCCTTCACACATCTTGACCACCGTTTGGATGTCTTGCTTCACAGTCAGCCAATAGAAACCGGATCTAAATGCCTTGCCGACCAGTGTTCTCCATCCCGCGTGGTTAGCGCAGAATCCTGAGTGGATTTCTTCCAGGAGGTTGAGTCCTCCTTCTCTAGAGATGCATTTCATGAGCACCCCTGAAGCTGCTGCGCGTTTGTACAGTTGATCCCCTATTAGGGTATAACACTTGCTTCTTCTGTGCACTCTATCGACCGCTGCTTTTGGTTCTAGCAGGGTGCTGGATTTGATGTACTCGACGATTTTTGAGCGCCAGTCTTTGGCTATGACGAGAACTGACTGCTCTGTTGGGGCACTCGGCAAGGCTGGTACTTCTTCGCCTTCTTTAACTGTTGCAGCTTCTAGTACTTGCATGAATATTTCAGAAGGGACTTCGGCTCTTGTCGATCCCAGCTTGGCCAATACGTCGGCCGCGACGTTCTTGTATTTAAATATGTGATGGAGTTCAAGCCCCATGAATTTGTTTTCCATATTCTTGACTTCCATGCAGTAGGTGCTCATCTTCTCGGTTGAGCAGCTCCAGTCTTTGTTCACTTGGTTGATTACCACGAGTGAGTCACCGTTGTTGGCGTTCCTTAGCCTTCAGATATAATTCTGCAAGCGCACGGTAAACGTGTTGTAGCTCTTTCACCCAAGAGTATTCTAGGGTATCAAATCCATTGAGAACGAGGAGTATAATAACACGTAACACAACTAACCGAACTAGTGAAGCTAGCAATGTAGAGGATAAAAGATAGGGGAGCAGGTTCTCGACAAATGTTAGATCACCTTACTATACTAAGCATGCAAATAGGTATACTTGTCATGTAAACATAGACACCAAAGCTGTAGCGCCACTGCCAGGCACCAGAGTGCTGATTACCTAGCCAAGAAAGGTGGGTACTATAGGCTAAGGCTATATCGTCAGCGAGTCTATCCGAGCGTACACGATTGGAATACTGAGAACACAAAAGCTGTCACCTAATGTGTCTACCAACCAGAGCTGCAAGGGATAGCTGACCAACCAAGGTAAACTCTAAGTATGAACACCGTCGTGCCACTCAAAGATTCTATTACTAACTAGTAATGAGCTAGAAAAGCAAGCACTACTATATAGCCAACACTATAAGCATGCACAAGGTTCCCGTAAACTGACAAGTATAAGACTAAGTATGGAAGCAAAGTAAGTATGAAATAACAAAGGTAGAGGACAAGAAACTTTACTCAATCCTATAATAGAATATCCTTCCGCTGAGAATACAAGTATGGGAGCAGAGAGAAATCCGGCTCCCGCACTCTACTCCTCACTACTCTCCTTAATACAAGAGGCACTCTCTCTACAAGCTAAGGGATAACTTCACTTCTCCACACTATACACTTCACACCAAGTGCTACTATGCCACTACATCTACACACACACACACACACACACTCTAAAGAGCTATCAAGGGGTATTTATAGTGCCAAGGGAGTGAGGGGGTACTTGTAGGGTCGGTATGGCGGTTACAAGGGCGTGGGCCAGGCCGGGCGGCCTGGTAGGAGGCCGAGCGGCCTGATAGGAGGCTGGGCGGCCCCACCCTAGGTCGAGCAGCCTGGGGTGCCCTTGGATCCACCGCCCTACTTGATCCTTCGGTTGATATTAACTCCCCAAGGCGGTTGTAGGTCGGTTGGCGGTTATCCTTGTGTGCTTTTGCCTCAACCATTGGATTCTCTTTGTGTTTCTTCCTTAGCCATTGGATGGGACTCCCCTGGATTGCTGACTTAACCAATCCATTGGCTGGATTGGTGAGGCGGAAGCCTTCCGATGTGTTTGTGCTTCTTCTCTCGGTTGCCACGGTGGATTTGTGTTTGACACGTTGTCTCTTGCATACAGGTGAAGAATGGTGGCATTCGGAGCCAGAGGCAGGCCGGGCGGCCTTGGTCCTTAGCCCATTTCCAGCCTTCCTTCTTGGTTCACCATGTCTTGCCATGTTTTGTATGTTTTTGCACTGTGACATGTGTTCCTGCAAGACTTTTGTACACAACTTGTGGAACCGGTTAATATGCATGAACTTTGCATAAAATTACCCTTGGAACATGAAATGTTGGTGGTCGAAATGGGTTATAACGACCACCAACACCCCCCCCACACTTAGATCTTTGCTCATCCTTGAGCAAAGGAGAGTTAAGCATGGTGTAGAGAGCTTATGACAACTGTAGTCATAACAAGCAGAAAAGCTACTCCCAAATTGGTTCATTTTACCTTGGATTTCAATGGTGGCTACACTTATGATTTTGAGATGTTGAGACCAAGAACGAGCCACAAGTACCACAACAGTTTTCTCCCAACTATGAGCAACAGAGGTTTTTCTCACTTTTCCGAAAAGTATAGTGCTCCTTCCTTTGTTCTCAAGATCACCTCTTGATCACTCAAGGGATCAGAATCCTTGTGTTTCCTCTCCTCCTATTCTAAGTTTGAGTGGAGCTGAGAAGTAACCTAACTATCTCATGATGTTTGTATCACCAAGTCAAATCAATGTGTCAAGCAAAGAGTATGAATCAACTCAAGAACTTTGGCTATGTGCAAGTGTGGCGGAAAGTTTATTGGTAAGTGTGCCATGGTATTCCCCTTTTTGATGCAAGAGAGGGCATGGAATTTTCTTTCCTCTTTCTTTCTTTCTCTTTTTTTTCTTTTTCTTTTCATTTTTTTCATTTTTTTCTTAATTCAATTCCATGCCTCTCTTCCTCTCTTTTTGCATGATTGACCAGGGGTAATTGGAATGTTTGTATAGCACATCTTACTGGAGCTTTGTGATATGGACGTGCACATGATAGCCAAAAGTTATGAATGATTCTAACTCATTTGATGGCACAAAAATTGACAAGGTTCAAAACATTTAGAGAAGCCTTTTTGATGCATAAGAATTTTTATTTTTGGCACTGGTAGGACATGTGTCTTGAGAACATTGGAGAAGAACACATTTTGATATTTTAGCAAAATAAAATCTCTTTGCTCAAGCGGGAGATTACTGGGGTGTATACATGTTACTCATATCTCATGAATCAACATCTTAAATCAAAGCGGGTTCCTAATCAAGAGTATCCATGGGCAATTTTACTTCAACATAGGGAGTAAAGTTTATACTAGCATAGACACAGGTTGTCAATATGATCATGTAGAGTAAATTTTATCCAAGTCTCATGTATAGTATGGAATAAGGACCATATATGAAAAATTTGCGATAATACCTAGTCTATGTGCAAGGTCGAGGTGGAGATGGGCTGACTCAACCTAGGATCAGGCTGGGCAGCCTGGTCAGGAGCCGGGCGGCCTTATATTGGGGTCTTCCGACCTTCACATTGATCGTGTTACGTGGAGAAGTGTTTTGGGACGTCTTTTTCTGCGTTTGGTACGTTTTTATCAATTTGACAAGCCGGGCGACCTGGGTAGGCACCGGCCGACTTGGGCTAGAGACCGAGCGGCCTGGGGTTAAGCTGGGTGGCCAGCGTTTGGCTCGGTTCACCCCAAGTTTTTATGTGCAGCGAGGTGCAACCCTGTACATCGTGATTCTTCGTTCGTTTCTGCAGGGTTAGTGACGAGAGTTTGGGGGAAGGCTAAGTGCATTCCCCCCACACTTGAACTCAAAGTAGGGATAGACAAAACATTTATTGAACTAATCATTAATCAAACAAAGATAGAGATAGGCGCTGTCCATACAAAGAAAGAAATAAATGAAATAAAACCTAAGCACTAGGAAAACAAAAATGGCGCCTATACTAAAATTTATTGTGAAGCAATGGGCATCTATGGCTTTGGATCATAGACATCAGGATACCCTGTGGCTTCCGCGAGGTGGCGGATCTTGGAAGAGAAGCCCTTCCTAAGGGTTTCTAGCTTATCATTAATCTCCCACTTCCAAAGTTCGCCTTTCGCGCAGCACTCCTCAAGTCTTAGCAATGCGTGCTTGAGCGCTTTGATCTCCAGTTTGAGAGACTCGATGGTCTCTTTCTCATTCTCCTCCTCCTCCTCTGAATCTTCAAATTGGCCTGGTGGAGTGCGGATCGGATGGGGTTTGGAGATTCTCTTCACGATCCTCCTAGGGGGAGTAGAGTCGATGGACTCATCAATTGATGCGTCCCCCCTAAGGACGTTCTCCAAGTGCTTAGGGACCAACACCTTTCTCCACCTTCCAAAGGGAGTAACTCCACCCCGAATGGTGTAGGTTGGTGATTGCGGCCCCTTTGGCATCTCCTTGCCTGTGCCCTCCACAGAATCTTCCGAGAAGAGTTTCCGGATGGGCACCTTGGGGCTGATTGCCCCGACCTTAGGTCGAGGGGAATCTGCCTGGAGCACCTTCTTCGCGATGGTATGTGCAGGAGATAGGGCACGCACAGGCCTTCCCGCACTGCGTGAGCGCGCGGGGGAGGCCGGGCGGCCTCTCTCCAGGCCGGGCGGCCTGAGGGGGTGGCCGGGCGGCCAGCAATGCCACATCCAGCACCCTCATGGTGCCGTTCCCTATTGCTACGTGGGTGAACTCATCGTCGGAGGCTGGCAAATAGGTCGCCGTGGTGCCGGATGTTAGGGCAAGGCTCTTGGATAGAGTGTTGTTGGAGGCCATGACTTAGTTTTTCAAGTGGAGATGAGATGGGAATGGAGAGAGTGGCTGGAAGGGAAGAAACCCTTGTGTTTAAGTTGTGAAAGCTTGATCTCATCTACTCAACAACGTCCGGCGGCTTAGGGATCAACTCAACTCAAAAAATTTCAAAAAAAGGCTGCCGGGCGGCAAGATGGGAGGCCGGGCGGCTTGTATGAGGCCGGGCGGCCTGGCCCTTGGGCCGGGTAGCTTCACTAGGGGGCCGGGTGGCCTGACCTGAGGTTGGCCAGCCTCACCAACCCTGGTTTGGTGGACCAGGTGTCGGTTTTACCCTTCTAGGTGCTTGAAACCCTATTTCATCGTGTTGTGCCATTACTTTGTTGAGATTTGGCGATTTGGAAGCAAAAGGTGAGATAAGACAGAAAAGAGAGGAGCATGGTAGTGTACATGGCTTCGTTTAAGGTCGGAGCTAGACGGTGGTCGTGTGATCATGCCATTTCTTGCAGCTCGTGGACGTCCACTTCTTCGAGCTGTGGCATTTCGGGCTCTAGGAAAACTTTTAGGCGTTGCCCGTTCGCCTTAAAGACTTTCCCGTCATCGTACTGGAGGGTGATGGCACCGTGATCGGCGACGTCAAGGACCAAAAATGGCCCTTTCCACTTACTTCTAAGCTTACCATGACCAAACAAATGAACGCGAGAATTAAAGAGTAGTACCTTATCGCCTGGTTTGAATGTCTTGATCTTGATACGCTTGTTGTGCCATCTTTTGGTTCGTTCTTTGTATAGCTTAGCACTGTAGTAGGCCTTCTCCCTCCATTCCTCCAATTCGGCGAGTTGAATCTGACGTCGAACTCCCACTGATTGGAGATCCATGTTCCATTTCCTTATCGCCCAATGAGACTTAAACTCAAGTTCTACTAGCAGGTGACAAGTCTTGCCGTACACCATTTGGTATGGTGTCATACCAATGGGAGTTTTAGATGCTGTGCGGTACGCCCATAGAGCGTCGGGTAGCTTGGATACCCAATCTTTTCCCATAGCCTCGACAATTTTCTGCAGGATGTTCTTGATCTGCTTGTTTGATGTCTTAGCTTGGCCACTTGTCTGCAGGTGATAAGGAGTGGCGACACGGTGATCCACACTGAGTTCTGCAAGGCACCTCTTGAATCTTTTATCTATGAAGTGAGGTCCTCCATCGCTGATGATGACCCTTGGCGTACCAAATCAAGGAAAGATGGTGTCGTAGAACATTCTGATTGAATGCCTCGAATCTGCCGCAGAGCACGGCAGTGCCTCTACCCATTTTGATACATAGTTCACTGCGATCAGGATGTATTCTTTGTCTCCACACTTGCGGAAAGGCCCCATGAAGTCTATGCCCCACACATCGAATACGTTGAGTTGAAGGTTACTTGTGAGTGGCATAGCATCCCTTGGGTTAATGTTTCCTTGGCGCTGACATCATGAGCACCTTCGTACGAACTCTTTGGCATCATCGTACATATTTGGCCAGTAGAATCCACTTTGCCAAATATTTGCATGAGTCCGATAGGCTCCATAGTGACCACCATAGGAAGATGAATGACATCTATCAAGGATTTGAGGTACTTCGTAAGCTGGAATGCAACGACGTAAGAGTCTGTCTGCACAGAGTTTGTATAGGTAGGGGTCATCCCAGAGATAGAACCGGCTGTCATGGATCAATTTCCTCTTGTCAACTCCTTCAGGTATATATCCTGTGACCAGGTAATTGACCAGATCTGCGTACCATGGTTGGGATGTGGTGACCTTTATGAGGGTGTCATCTCTCATGTAGTCATCTATCGGCAAGGACGATGTCTCTTCAAATTGCATTCGTGAGAGATGATCGGCAACTGAATTCTCAACTCCCTTATCTCTGATTTCAATGTCAAATTCTTGGAGTAGTAGGATCCACCGTATCAGTCGTGGCTTTGCATCTTTCTTGGTGAGGAGGTATTTGAGAGCTGCATGATCTGTATATATGATGACTTTGGCTCCCACCAAATATGATCTGAATTTGTCAATGGCAAAGACGACTGCTAACCACTCTTTTTCGGTGGTAGAGTAATTTAGCTGCGGGCCAGTGAGCGTCTTGCTTGCATAGGATATGGCATGATGTTTTCTATCCTTGCTCTAGCCTAGGACTGCTCCTACAGCATAATTGCTGGCATCGCACATGATTTCAAAAGGAGCATTCTAGTCTGGTGGTTGGATGATGGGTGCTGTGACTAGAGCCTTCTTGAGTGTATGGAATGCTTCAAGGCAGGCATCATCAAACACAAAGGGTGTGTCCTTGGCTAGGAGATTAGTCAGAGGCCGGGCAATAAAGGAGAAGTTTTTGATGAATCTCCTGTAGAACCCAGCATGGCCAAGAAAGTTTCGGAGTGCCTTGATGTTTGCTGGAGGTGGAAGCTGCTCAATGACTTCAATTTTTGCACGGTCCACCTCTATGCCTCTTTCTGAGACTCTGTGTCCTAGCACAATCCCTTCTCTGACCATAAAGTGACACTTTTCCCAGTTTAGGATGAGGTCGACTTCTTTGCATCACTGGAGAACCTTCTCCAAGTTCTCTAGACATCCATCAAAGGTCTTGCCATAAACTAAGAAGTCATCCATGAAGACTTCCATTATATTTTCTATCAAGTCGGAGAATATGGCCATCATGCAACGCTGGAACGATGCTGGAGCATTACATAGCCCGAACGACATCCGTCGATATGCAAACGTGCCGTAAGGACATGTGAAGGTGGTCTTACTTTGGTCATCCAGGTGAATTGGGATCTGGTGATAACCGGAGTAGCCATCAAGATAGCAGAAGGAGTGATTGGCCAGCCTTTCGAGCATCTCATCGATGAAAGGAAGGGGGAAGTGGTCCTTCCGGGTGGCTGAGTTGAGCTTTCTATAGTCGATGCACATTTGCCATCCCATGACAGTGTGCTAAGGGATTAACTCATTGTTCTGATTCTTCACAACTTTCATTCCTCCCTTCTTGGGTATGACTTGGACTGGACTGACCCATTCACTATCTTGTACGGGGTAGATAATATCCGCGTGTAGGAGTTTAAGTACCTCCTTCTTAACTACCTCTCTCATCGCATTATTGAGTCTGCGTTGCGGTTCCCTTGTAGGCCGATGTTCGGTCTCCATAGGGATGCGATGTGTGCACAGGTTAGGACTGATTCCCTTTAGGTCTTGCAGTGAGTACCCAAGCACTGATCTGTACTTTTCCAAGACTGAGAGTAATCGCCGGCTTTCATTCTCGATCAGCTTGTCGCTGATGATCACCGGTGTGTCCGGATTCCTGTTGAGGATGGCGTACTTTAGGCCAGGCGGTAGCTGTTTAAGCTCAATTTTTGGGGGGTCGGGCCGCAGAGATTCACCCAGTTCTTCGAACTCAAGCGGCTCTTCTACCACACGGAAGTCACTAGCCTCTTCCTCTAGGCTGTGTTGATCCTCCGCTTCCTCAAGTGAAATACCCATCACTTCTTCTAGGGGGTCAACTTCTGGCTTAGATTCTGTTTTGGTATTCAGTGCCCGACTCATGCCAATTTTGAGCACTTCTTGACCAAACTGAAGCTGTAATTGTCCTGGATTTGTCGTGTTAATCAGGGAAGCAATGGGGAGCCCAATCAATATGGATGGCATAGGCCCCTCGGGTATGTCGAAGATGTGGAAGTCTACGAATATCCGCTTGTCCCGCAAGGTAACTGGTATGACCCGAATGACTCCATGATTTTCCAACAATTCATTCTTGTTCCACTTCAAGCAAATGTTGGATTTTGATCGTGGTTGAGTGGGGAAATGGGTTTCTACAACATATTTGGGAATGATGTTCACCCCAACTCGTGGGTCATGGAGAATATCTTGTGGAAGCTTGTCGGATACATGGCCAGGGATGAGAGTTGGTTCTGGGTAGAACCTAACGAATTTTGTATCAAGTCTTCTCTCTTCTAGCCATTCCTGATTTATCACAGCTGTAAGCCGGAGTAGGTCCTCTCTCATTTGATGTATCTGATGTGGGAAGAGGTATGCTGGTTGAGAGGTCCTTTTGAAGCGTCGGCTCACTTTAGGCAACTGAGATACATTGCCAAAGTTTGCAAATAGTTCATCGTCGAATGAGAACGGCGGAACCGACGGAGGATTCATCCAATGAGAGGGTCAGTGAAACCGTGATGAATCCTCCATCGGGAGGATCCTTCTGGGGCAGTTACGTTAGAGAACGATCCTCGAGGAACCATCTTTCTGGAGCAGTTAAGTTAGAGAACGATCCTCCCTATGCTAAATCCAAACATAGTCCTGCGCCTGGTGATAGGCCTCAGCCAAAGTGCTGCATGAGCATGGATTCTTGTATCGCCAAGTCAGGGCCAGGTTCGACCAGACTGGTGAAACGTGACTAGGCTGCGGCCAAGTCCTCGTTACTTCCTTGTCGTAAGTTGAGAACTTCACATCGGAGGTCAACGACTCGATGTTGTGGGAAGAAGTGTAGAGAGAACTTGACTTTAAGTCTTTCCCAACTCCCTTCTACTGCACCAACTGCTCTGTTATATAAAGATTTTGCTGCTCCCGTAAGTGAGAACGGAAAGAGCAGCCATCGAAGAGTTTCTCCAGGCATTCCCGGAATTACGAGGCAGCTGCATTGCTGCTCGAATTCTCGGAGGTGTATGTAGGGGCTCTCTGAGTCTAATCCTGTGAAACATTGATCCCAAACCATGGCTATCAAGCCGGGATGTAACTGATAGCCATCTATGATGATGGGGGCGGATGATGGTGGAGGCTCCAGCAAATCGCCCTTCGGAGCAGATAATTCACAGATAGGCATGTGATCCATTGGGTGGAATGGTGATATGATGGTGGTGTGGTGGTGATAGTGGTGGTATAGTGGGAGATAGGACGGCCTTGGTTCTGTGTTAAAATAGCTACTGTTCTCCGGCAACGGCACTAGAAAAAGCTTGTTGGCGTTCCTTAGCCTTCAAATATAATTCCGCAAGCGCACGGTAAACGCGTTGTAGCTCTTTCACCCAAGAGTATTCTAGGGTATCGAATCCATAGAGAACGAGGAGAATAATAACACGTAACACAACCAACCGAACTAGTGAAGCTGGCAATCTAGAGGATAAAAGATAGGGGAGTAGGTTCTCGACAAAGTTGGATCACCTTACTATACTAAGCATGCAAAGAGGCATACTTGTCATGTAAACATGGACACCAAAGCTGTAGCGCCACTGCCAGGCACCAGAGTGCTGATTAGCCAGCCGAGAAAGGCGGGTACTATAGGCTAAGGCTATATCGTCAGCGAGTCTATCCGAACGTACGGGATTGGAATACTGAGAACACAAAAGGTGTCACCTAATGTGTCTACCAACCAGAGCTGCATGGGATAGCCGACCAACCAAGGTAAACTCTAAGTATGAACACTGTCGTGCCACTCAGAGAGTCTACTACTAACTGGTAATCAGCCAGAAAAGCAAGCTCTACTATATAGCCAACACTATAAGCATGCACAAGGTTCCCGTAAACTGACAAGTATAAGACTAAGTATGGAAGGGAAGTAAGTATGAAATAACAAAGGTAGAGGACAAGGAACTTTACTCAATCCTATAATTGAATATCCTTCCACTGAGAATACAACTATGGGAGCAAAGAGAAATCCGGCTCCCGCACTCTTTTCCTCACTACTCTCCTTAAAACAAGCGGCACTCTCTCTACAAGCTAAGGGATAACTTCACTTCTCCACACTATACACTTCACACCAAGTTCTACTATGCTACTACATCTACACACACACTCTAAAGAGCTATCAGGGGGTATTTATAGTGCCAAGGGAGTGAGGGGGTACTTGTAGGGTCGGTATGGCGGTTACAAGGGCGTAGGCCAGGGCGGGCGGCTTGGTAGGTGGCCGGGCAGCTTGATAGGAGGCCGGGCGGCCCCACCCTAGGCTAGGCAGCTTGGGGTGCCCTTGGATCCACCGCCTTACTTGATCCTTCGGTTGATATTAACTCCCCAAGGCAGTTGTAGGTCGGTTGGCGGTTATCCTCGTGTGCTTTTGCCTCAACCATTGGATTCTCTTTGTGTTTCTTCCTTAGCCATTGGATGGGACTCCCCTGGATTGCTGACTTAACCAATCCGTGGTATGGATTGGTGAGGGGGAAGCCTTTTGATGTGTTTGTGCTTCTTCTCTCGGTTGCCACGGTGGATTTGTGTTTGACACGTTGTCTCTTGCATGCAGCTGAAGAATGGTGGCATTCGGAGCTAGAGGCTGGCCTGGCGGCCTGGACAATAGGCCGGGCGACCTGGAAGGAGGCCGGGCGGCCTGGGTCCTTAGCCCATTTCCAGCCTTCCTTCTTGGTTCACCATGTCTTGCCATGTTTTGTATGTTTTTGCACCGTGACATGTGTTCCTGCAAGACTTTTGTACACAACTTGTGGAACCGGTTAATATGTATGAACTTTGCATAAAATTACCCTTGGAACATGAAATGTTGGTGGTCGAAATGTGTTATAATGACCGCCAACAGTCGTATACCTAGAGTCAGTTGATGCTGATTGACTCGGCGATGCGCAGGCCGTGTAGTAGAGCATCATACTCGGCTGCTTTATTGGATAGCTTGAACTTCAACAGTAGTATGTATTTCAACTGTTCACCTTTTGGGGAGATCAGCAAGATGCCTGCTCCTATGCCTTCCAGCATCAATGATCCACCGAAGTACATGATCCAGTGCTCGGGTCGCTCGGGGTAGGCTGGCACCTGCTACTCCGTCCACTCCACAACGAAATCTGCCAGCGCCTGTGACTTGATTGCTGTCCTGGGCCTGAAGTCGATGTCGAAGGCGCCCAGCTCACAGGCCCATTTTGCTACCGTCCTGCGGCTTCCTTATTGCGTAGGATGTCACCGATCAGGAAGGAAGTGATGACCACGACTCGGTGTTCGTTGAAGTAGTGCCTTAGGTTGCGGGCGGTGATCAGCAGAGCGTACAATAGCTTTTGGACTTGGGGATATCTTACTTTTGATTTGCTGAGTACTTCACTGATGAAATACACTGGGTGTTGGGTCTTGTAAGGGCGCCCTTGGTCCTGTCGCTCCGCGACAAACGTCGAGCTGACGACATGAGTAGTACACGACAGGTACAAGTACAGTTCTTCTGCGGGTTGATCATCCTTGGCCCTCCTCGGGGTTGTGTGTACCGGCGGCTTGGTGAGGAATGACTTCAACTCCTCTAGGGCTCGCTGTGCATCATTCATCCACTTGAAGGAGTCTAGCTTCTTTAGTAGTTTGAAGAAAGGTAGCCCTCTCTCACCGAGCCGCGATATGAAGCGGCTGAGTGCCGCCATGCACACGGTTAGCTTTTGTACTTGCTTCTGAGAGGTCAGTGGCTGGATATTGGTGATCGCCCCTATCTTCTCCGGGTTGGCCTCGATGCCCCTGTTGCTGACGATGAAACCTAGGAGCTTGCCTGAGGGGACGCCAAAGACGCACTTCTCTGGGTTTAGTTTCCACCGGTATTTGCGTAAGCTGTTGAATGTTTCTTCGATGTCCTTGAGGAAATCTTCTGGATCCTTGGTCTTGATCACCACGTCATCCACGTAAGCCTCAACGTTCCTGCCCCATTGACTGGCAAGGACATGCTTGAATGCAAGTTTGGTACGTGGCCCCAGCGTTCTTCAGGCCGAATGACATCGTCTTGTAGTAGTAGGCCCCATATGGGGTGATGAAGGAGGTCTTCTCTTCGTCCTCAGGTGCAAGGGGGATGGTAGCCCAAGTAGCAGTTGAGGAAGGACAGCAGGGTGCACCCTACTGTGGAGTCCACCAACTGGTTGATGTGTGGTAGGCCGAAGGGATCCTTTGGGTAGTGTTTGTTGAGCTCTATATAATCAACGCACATCCTCCACTCTTTGTTGTGCTTTTTTAAAACGAGTACATGATTGGCTAACCACTCGGGGTGGAACACTTCTCTAATAAAGTCGGCCACTTTTAGCCATGCTACTTCTAATCTAATGGCCTCCTTCTTGTCATTGAAGAACAGGCGAAGCTTCTACTTGATTGGCTTCGCGTCGGGGAAAACCTTTAGCTTGTGCTCAGCCATCTCCTTTGGAACGCCAGGCATGTCAGAAGGCTGCCAAGTGAACATGTCCCAATTGGTGTGTAGGAGCTGGACAAGCGCGTCTTCCTATTTTGGCTCCAGGACGGCGCCGATGATGACTTGCTTGGAAGGGTCCGCCAAACCCAAGTCGATGCGCTTGGTCTTCTCCGCCGCTTGCATGCTGTTGTGGCTAGGCTCTGTCGATGGTAAGGAGGGATGAAGGCTCGCCGTGAGTACTCTGACTTCCTCGCAGCTCGGCTCATGCTCAAGGTCTTGTACCACAGCGAGTGCGGCCTGGTCACACTCGTGGGAGACTTTGAAGTCCCCCCTGATGGAGAGGATGCCGTTAGGCGCCGGCATCTTGAGCACCAGATAGGAATGGTGCGGTACCGCCATGAACTTGGTTGTGATGCCCCGAGCATCTCTAGAGCATTACTTTAGCATCATTGAATCATTTGCATTGTTTCATGAGCATTTCATGTTGAGTGCAAGGATGGACTAGATGATTTGAATCAAATAAACTTAGTTTTTCCTGAACTTGCCATTGAATTTGTCACCATAACTTTAGATCTGTTGTGATATAGATGAAACCATCTATACCAAATTTATAGACAATTTCATACTGAACAACTTTGTTATTTTGTGCTTTGACATGCATAAAGGTTTGCTTAGGGTTTTCCAGCATTTTCTGTCAACTAGTAAATCTGCCAAAAACCTGACCTGACTAATAAATTTAAATTTCTGTGAAACCAAAGTCATGATCATGCAAAACTTTATATAAGAGAGTTGTAGTTCATGAAATTCTAAACAACATTGATATATTTCATTTTCTATGAAAATTATCACATCTAGGCTTAATGGAATTTTTAAACCCTACGGGTTTAGTTGGTCAAATAGGGACCAGGGGTTAAATTCACTTAAACATTCAAATTTTTACGGAATTTGACATCAAGTCTTTGGACAAAGTTGTAAACTATAAAGTTTATCACAACTTTTGTATTTTGGGTCTTGTTTAATTCGGCCCCTAGGTTGCCCAAAAATGAGGATTTCAAACAAGGGTTTATTCGGTCAAACTGGGATTTTACATTTTTCCCTTTTTCTTTTCCTCCTCCGAGCCACCGACAGGTGGGCCCCACACCGACTGCGTGCGGGGCGCGTTCACCATGCGGCGCCGGCTTCCTGGCCGCCATGGCCACGCGGCCGATGCGTTCTGCCGGTCTCTCTCTCTCCTTCAACCCCGAGAAAGGGGGGAGAACGCCTCCGTCTCAGTCTCCGTTCTCACCTCCCTGCCTCTCTGCCTTGCCTCTCTCGCTCTTCCTGTCGCAACTGCGCTTGCACGGAACACCGGCCACCAGTGGTGAGCCCCGGTCGAGCTCACGCCGCTGCCAGTTCCGACCTCCTCCTGCCTCGCTAGAGAGCGCATCGGCCTCACCCCTCCTTCCTCCACCTCTTGCGCCGCTTCCAGGCCACCACCATCGCCCCTACACCCCTACCCACGAGAGCCATCGTCACGGCCGCCATAGCCGCTGAGCCTCACCATGGGGAACCACCCTCCGGCCTCTCTCCTGCCTCAAGACCGCCACCGCCAGACTCGCCTATCCTCACGCAGCTTGTGCACCATACGGCTCTGCCGTTCGCCAACTCCCTGGCTAGATCGAGCCCGATGGCGCCACTAAGGATGCCGTTCCCGCCATCCAGTTCATCGTCGCCGCTTCGCCTGCTCGCTCCTCTCCACACAGCGAGAATAGGGGGGAAAGCTTCCCCGACGCCGGGAACACCTTCCCTGAGCTGTTCGGCTCCAAGCGCGTGCCCCTACGTGCTGTGTCCCGTGCGGGAACGCCGGGCCGCCGCACACCATTTCCCTGGCCGAAGGTAGAAGATGACCGCACCAACTTTTAGATCTAACCCTTCTGTTTTTGGATTTTACATTTCCGTCCTCATGTGTATTCACTGTGTCTTGCAAATCTTGGCTGCTAGCCCCCGGATGTTAGGGTTAATTACGTAGGGGTCCATTTCTAGGGTTATATTTGACATATGAACTTTGAAAATGCATAGTAAATCACACAAAAATTGTAAAAATGCAAACTCAGTGGCTATGAACTCCTTTTGAGTAGATCTACAAGGTGGGTATGATGTGGATACATGAAAACACCTTTTTGCACTTAATATGTTGCATGCATGTTAAAACCAAATAAATGTCAAACATGGTCTAAATGAACTGCAACAATTATGAAACTTTGATAGTAGCTTTATCATGATATTTAGGCTCTGTGTGATTCTTGGTGGCCCTAACACTTAATGGTTAATAATAGTTTTGCCCTCATGTATGTATTTTGTATATTTTAAAGTAATGAAAATACTTGCTAAATGAAAGGTGCTCCAAATATTCCAACCTAATTTTTGATGCTCTATGTGTATGAGTAGCTCACTGTGAAAGTTTGAAGCTTTGCATGTTAAGTTTGTTTGGTGATTTGAAAATGGCAAAATATTGCATGATAAAATAAACAATAAGAAAAGGTGGACTTAGATTGCATACTAAATTCCTAGAAAATTTTGAGAGCATGTTGGTTGTCTGTAGGTTTAAGAAAGTATTTTTGGGGATTTTATTATTGTTGTTTTATCTTGTATCTAAAAATGAGTTCAAATAAATAAGAGAAAATAAAGTACTATCAACCTATGTTTATTTGCCTTGCTGATTTTTGTGCTTGATTCCCTTGTCATGATTTGTTCACTGTAAAAAGATCAAGTCCAGAAACCATATCTATGAATTAGGATAAATCCAAGAATTTTAATATCGAATAAATTTTTGGAATTTTAATGATTATCGTGTAGCTTAGTTTGAAGTGAAAATTTACTGGTAGTCTAATGTGCTATAGTGCTTCATGTCAGAAAAGTTTGGGATCATTTGAGTTTGTGTATCTACCAGAAATGAAGTGGCCATTTTAATGTTAAACCACCAAATTAAAAAAATATGTTGAATATTGTTTCTTTGTTTGCACCACCATTTTATATCCTTCACATCTCATGCATATTGCTGTACTTAACATCACATTTGGCATGAGCATGACATTTTCATTCAACATGAGCATGGCATGCATTCTTTGCACTCCTTTATTACACTTAATCATTCATATAGTGACGCTTATTGTAGAAACGTGATCAAGGAATTGCCGCAAAGACCTACGTCAAGCACCAGTGTTCAAAAGACCAACTAAGACCCACTCATGACCTGGAGGGCCCATCAGTCGTGTTTGGAAGGAGGAACAATCCAAGTGATCAAGGGGTTGTCTGGGGCAAAGCTTTACAACCCGGTAAACTAACATAGTTTAGTTTGTTGGTTTTGAGAAACATAAGCAAAGGTAGGCAGGAACATGAATTCCTAGCTTACTTGATATTGAATGATGTCTAGGTATCTGCATTAGGAGTTGTTTGAAAACAATTGCATTAGACTTCCTAGCCGCCTTGGCCCTAGCACCTACCATAGAGTACGTAGGACGAGTATGCCTAGTAATGCTAGGTGTGAGTAGACACGAGTGAATTGGAGTCACTCGTCGTATAGGTATTTTCAAAAGAAAAGCTTTCAAAATGTGGAAAACTTTAACACGATTATTGATTGGAAACTAAATGGAGGCCAAGTGGAGATTTGGGTTTATAATGATAAAAAGAATGTGGATGGCTCGGTGGACTCTGCCCGAGCAGTATAAGGCATGTTCGTTGTTCGCCTATTGGTCGGCATAATATTGCTAGAGTGCTTATCTAGGACGTGGGACCGGTAAAAGTCTTACTTGTGCCATCTGAAGAACAGAGACAAGGTTCCTACCATTCTTGTCGGAGGGAGTTAGGCTTGGGGGAGCTTGTATTCAAGGGAGGGCTGACCCAGTACTCCGTGGTATCGCTCCTGAGCGGGCAAAACTCGAGGGAATGGTGGGATTGAATCGAACTTGGGATGGGACAAGTGGAGATGCGGGATATATGCGGGAACGCAATGACTAGTAAGCATATACCCTTGTAATGATAGTTATTCTCGAGAATTAAAAATCAATTCAAATCGCTGATGCTCACAAGGTGTGAGAATGCCAATGCCTTTGACGTTCATCGTAGTAACAATCTAATCGTATTTATGTTTATATATGTTTTGTTTTCAATACCATATGTTTGTACTTGTATGTTTACATTCTTGCCAGTTATATTATGATGATATACATTTATGATGATGATGATTACATGTAATTTAAAATTTTATAAAATGAATGGCTAAGGATCAACTAATAGTATGCAGCTTTGCGTCAACCGTAAGCCTCAGGTCCGCTTATCGGATCAAGATCTATCTGAGTATCTAGTACTCAGGGTTCGCTACCCACATTTTGAGCGTAGGTACCGATGACACCTGGGAAATTGGTTGGAGGAGAGTAGTACCGGTGGGCTCGGTGCTACTTGCCTCGCTCATCATTGCATGAAGACTACTGCCTCAAGCATTTTGTTTCCACTGTGAGATATTTTGAACATGCTTTCGATATTTGATTTGAACATGTATATGACTACCTATATTTGGTTTGTAACAACTTTATCTTACTTTCATTATAAACTGTCTGTGATGATGTAACTGTTGTGGCTCCTTCGAGGGCTGGATGTGTATGATGTCTGTATCCTTGGGCGATGGTTACATCGAGTGCTCTTTGGGGTAGCTCGATGGACGACCGGGTTTAGTTCGGTCTAAGTGCACTGCGAGCCATGTGGTGGCATGTGTGCTTAGCTCGGATTAAATCGGCGGTTCCACCACAGCTGGTATCAAAGCCGATCATACACAGACAACAGTCATTTCGTCGGGTTTTGTTTTACAAACCTATTTTCGAGAACCCCTTTAAGTAATTCAAAAATGAGAGTATACGATACGCCCATATTAAGGATGTTAGCGTATATCAGGTGACATTGCTAACATTCTGACCTAGGTAGAACTCATATGCATATTCGGCGCTTTGGGAAGCAACATTTCGGCCGTAGCTATCCCCAGTACTGGTGGAACGCTATTGGGATTTGCGGATTGTTTATGAACCCTACATTCATGCTAGTAGGCTAGAAATTTAAGGGGGGTAGTCACACCATTTGGAGTGTTTCATGACCATTCTTCGGTTGTGACGCGGCAAGATTCAATTTGCTTGTGTGGGTACCAGCCAGGTCTAGCAGAGGACCCTATAGATGCGTTGTCCACGCAGCGCAAATAGCATGGATGCCACTTCTAGGTTTAGAGTGGTAATGATGAGAGCATGCATTTTTCTGCAGATACACTGACTACATGCGAAAATTAAGAACGAATAGAGAACGGCTAGTTGCATTAGGGAGTGCCATGTATATATGTCACCGAAATATCACTAGATCTATGTATACTATACATAGGGTGTGTGATGTGAGAACGAATAGGACAAATCATGCATCATGGCATTCATGCTTCTCTCATGTATATCTTAAGTTTGCTCTTCTATCAGTCATGTTCTTTAAAAGTCAAAAGGGAAATCAAATAAGAATGAAGACATCACTCCTCAAGATTCACCCACCAAATTCGAAACTTTCACATTATCATTAACTAAAACTATATTAAGTCACTTCTCCCCACATACTAATACACAATAATCAAGAGAGGATGTGAGAGAGAATATGCTACCATACATGTGAGGGAATGATCGCACTTAGTAGTATAGCTTACACAATAAAGCTCTATAAGTCTAAACCATTCCAAAATTCACGATGAATAGTATCGACGCTTTAGATGTAACTTGATGGTTTCATTTTATTACATTCTTTCGTGTATTTTTTAAGTCATTTGTGGTGCCTTGATCTTTTATCAATGCATCTAAGTTACACTTAAAGTGATTCAACTAAAACTTTGTCTAAATCGGCTATGGTTGCTGATGGGCTGATGTAATGAGAGACTTTTGGTATTAATAGAGCCTTCTAATATGCATCTGGAGTGTACTCCATGTTCAGATGCGATCTGAGATGCATGACACCGGCATCAAATTTGAAACTGCAATTCAAACTTGCAATTAGCTTGCAGTCTGAAATTCTGGATGGCAGCAGCTTAAACTGAATGTAACTTGAAATCTGGGAAGAACTGGTTGCAAGTTGATATACGAAAGTTGAAGAGAATTTCTGGGTGCAAAACTTTGTCAATTGGAGTTTCATTGGAATGTGCCTGGTTTGAAAGTTATGCTCAAGTTCCTTTGAACTTGAAATCCGAACTGGAACAGCACCTGGAAGAAACATGCCTATTTTGCCCAATCCGAACTGGAACAGCACCTGGAAGAAACATGCATATGCTGGCACATAGTTACCAACCATGTGCATGTCACCGAACTTGTCGACGATGAAGGTGAACGCACCGAAGGAGAAGATCTCCCCCGTTTAGAACTTGCTAATCGTGAGGAAAGTTGGTGGTGCCATCGCAAACTCTTGATCTCGCGTACCAGCCCCTACCTGGCACGCCAGCTGATGGTGCTTGGTACACTCAGCCCACCATGGGGTAGCCCACGCGATGGTTTAAGAGATCAAGGGGGGTAGGCGAGTGGATTGCGAAGGTGTACAAAACGATGGGAACAACGATGTAGACAGGTTCGGGCCGCTGATGGCGTAGTACCCTACGTCATGTATGAGGCGTTTGTGGATTGTATTGAGCGCTAGAGCATCAAGAATGCGAGAGAGTTTCCCAGAGTCCCTAGCTCCCCTTATATAGGAGGAGGAGCTAGGGTTACAAGTCGGCTACGTAGGACTTAACTGATTACAATCCCGCAATTAGGAGGGAATGGATATCCTCGGAAGATCAGTTCATATCCTAGCAGCTAAGCTAGCTTCAGCTCCAAGTCTTCTCGTGGGCTGTCCCACGAGGGAAACCACTCGGCCCACCCGTCAAGGGACGGGTAAACCATGTCCATGGGGTACCTTGGGACCCATGACGCCCACAGGAGACTAATTGATCGTGATACTGATGAATTTTAAGAAGTAATATATCCTTTCATCTATATTTTTTTTTAACAGTGTCCCTTTAGTATATAGATGTTACACTAACTTGTATTGTATTTGTTTTCTAACCTTATGCTTTTTGTATATAAATGTTAGACTAACTTGTATTGATTCATTAACAGGATGAGTCACAGGGTCAGGAGAGTAGCAAAGGGTTTTATGAACATTGCCGGTAAGGTACTACTTGGTTGAGGCAAATCTCTCTTTCAAAGGAGTTCTTCAAGCAGCAGGAGAATGGAGGCGCTATTGAGATGTGTGGATCGAGACTTACAAGGAGTTCCAATAGCACTTCAAAGAAACGAGGTAGTTTATCCAGTCTCTTTAATATATGTAGCCTGCTTTTATCAACAAATTTATTTCGATTTGTAGTCTATGTTCAATTTTGTAGGAGGACAGAGATGAGGACAGATTGGAGGATGCAGTTGAGGCAGAGGAGGGGGCGATGGGGACGAGGAGGATGTCGGTGGGGACGAGGAGGACCACAATGGGGACGAGGAAGATCTGATGGTGGGGATTCTGCTGAGTGTTCAGGCGTTGTAAGGAGGCAGATTAGGAGGAGCCGCACCGTTACTCCTCCACCAATGCCTCCATAACCGGAGGATCGGATTCTCATTGAGCCACTTGGTGATAGGTAAGCATAATTTATTTGCTCGTACAAAGGTTGGTTACTTTGAAAGTTGTATACATGACACATCTTTTTTTGGTGTTTGCTTTCCAACTCGTGGAATGGCACAAATTTCGACAGCACAGGTCACGCAGGTTAACGCCATCTTGGGTAACCACGTGCATTAGCACAACCCAGGAGTTGTGCTTAACAAGAAGGGTGGGCTCATTCCTTACCCAACCTGGAACCACTTTGCGCTGCATCCAATTATCAACGTTGGAACTACTCAGGACACGGTGAAGCTTGACTTCTGGGTAAGATTGTATAAATCTTTTGCTTTATTTATGTTCTCTTTATGAAAATAGTTTCGTTACTTCCAATTGAATATTGCAGAAACATTTCCGTGTGGATCCAGATTTAAAGGCCCATGCAGATCGTGTCCTAGATGAAACTGCGAAGAAGGAATGCAGAGATGCATTATCTAATGCTAGACTTTAGGTTACAAACCAGTTTACGAAGAAAATCAAAGGGCGAGAGGTGACCCATTTTCGGCAATATTCCGGAACATATTTGACCCCAGAAAAATACCAGTAGGTATACATATCTATGTTTTTGAATATCTATTCCGGGTTTGGAAGTTGTTATGATGTACTAACATATTTGTGCAGGTCATAATCCCATAGTTAGAAGACCACCCACAAGCTTACAGGGCTCTCACAGAGCTATGGGCTTCAGAAGGCTTTCAAGCTTCTTCACAGAAACACAGAAACATAGCTGAAGAAGGAAAACATGCATATGGAGCTGATGGGCATATTCGTTTGGCAAAGCGGATGGTAAGCAATCTGATATGCCAATACTTGATAAATCTGTATGAGCATATGTACAAGTATACATGCCAATATATGTTAAATGCAGGAGACTGCAACTGGTGTTATGCCTAGTGACATATAAGTCTATTAGGTCTATGCTACTCAATGCACTGATTTATCAAATATAGATAGCTACATAAGAGAAAAATTGAAGCCTGATGAAGCTACTGAATGTACTGAACGTACGGCAATACAGCTGATCAAATAGCAGACAAATGTACTTGACAAACAAAGCACGGTTAGGGCTTAGTTCTTTTCCATCACTTTAATTGCAGGTCAGACTTGACAGGAACAACTACTTCAGAGTTGCATGGCAACTTAGGGCTTAGTTCAATTGTGACATTGATCAAGCATAGGGTAGGTTGGCCATTAGCAGAAGATACATGCATCTGATCAAAAGAAACAAAATTGAATGATCAAAGGCTAAGCTTATCATCCACCTTGAAGTATCGGAGGACATGCGGCCAGACCTCGGTTCAGATGGTGGTGCAGCGCGAGTAGGCAGGAGAGCAG
This sequence comes from Paspalum vaginatum, assembly GCA_030272315.1. Lineage (NCBI taxonomy): Eukaryota > Viridiplantae > Streptophyta > Magnoliopsida > Poales > Poaceae > Paspalum > Paspalum vaginatum. The sequence continues at coordinate 12,651,073 of CM059016.1, read as the reverse complement.
GAGGGAGGCAAGTGCTGTTGCCTATTGCGTGCCTGCGCCATGGCCTTGCCTGCTATGCCGCAGGACTCCCTGGCCTCTCGCTTCCACTCGCCCCTATGGTTGGTCGTCTCCCACTTGCCCGTTATAGTTTTGCTGGTTCCAAACTGTAAGAATGCAGAGATAATATTTGGAATTGACACACCATTGATTTTTTTTTCCGAAACGAACCGGCAGGAGAGCTGCCTATTATATTAAAAAGGTGGAGCCCAAGAAAGGGCAAGTAACATATTTACGGAAGAATAAGGAAGTAGGAAAAGAACTCAATGATTACAGAGAGTCCGGAGTCCTTTAGCTCCCGCTAAACTCCATAGACGAGCCTCATCTTTGATTTTCCCAATGACTCCAGCCAATGGAGTTTCGGCACGGTTGAAAACCCGATTAATCCTTTCTTTCCAAATCTCCCAACAAACTAGGATCATAAGCGTGCGGAGCCCCTCTTTTTAATCTGATGGGGATGCCGTTGTGTTTGTCCACCAATGGTGTAGATTATCGCTATGGTCCCAGGTGGCCGGGTCTAGACCTGGGGTTGCAGTCCAGCAGGATATCTCTTTCCAAATATGCCTGGCAAATCTGCATTCGACGAAGAGGTGGACGATAGACTCTGTGGGGTGTCGACAAAGAGTGCAGTGGCCAGGGTTGGTCCAACCTCGCGCCTGTAATCTATCAGAAGTCCAGATACGGTTCTAGATTGCTAACCAGCTGAAGAATTTACATTTTGGTGGAGCCCATGATGCCCAGATTAGGTCTTTTAAGTTGGTTGCAATTGAGCCGAAGAACTGCACTTTATAGGCAGATCCACTTGAGTATTCGCCCGTCGGTGTGAACTTCTAGGTGACTGAATACTCGATGCTTGGCTCCAGTAATAGACCTTGCGTCGCTCGCCAAAGTTGCACGTATTCAAGTAGGTGATGGGCTGAGAAACTTGCATGCCGAAGGTCAATGTCCCGCAGCCAGTTGCTGTTCTGCATGGCGTCATGGAGTGATCGTCGCTTTTTTTTTGGAGATTGCATACAAGCAAGGAGCTAGATCACATGGCCGCTGACCTTGTATCCAGCCATCATGCCAAAAGGATACTTTCTTGCCATTGCCTATCGAAGCAGTGGTTGCCGCTGCAAAGAGCAGTCTGTCATTTTTGCTGCAAGGGATTTCCGAGCCCAGTTCTATGGCTTGCCGTCCACTCCATTTTTGCCAAAGCCATCGTAGACGAAGGGCCCTTGCGAACTTGCCGAGGTGGAGGATGCCTAGACCACCCAACTCAACCGGTCTTGTTGATCTTGGCCAGTTAACCTTGCATTTCGCTCCTGTCAACGCTTCTGCGCTTGCCCAGAGGAACTGTTTTCTTTTTGAATCAATTTCTTTTAATGTTGATTTGGGAGGCCTTAGGTAGGTGATGGTATAGACTGCCTGTGAGGTAAGAACTGACTTCACCAAGGTTAATCGGCCTGCATGGTTCAAATGCCTTGCGTTCCAGACAGTCGTCTTCTTTGCCAGCTTGTCCACCAAAGCCTGGAAATGTACTCGCCTAAGCGCTTGTGTGATAGCGGGAGACCTAGGTATTTGATTGGGAAACTCGTCTTTTGCGCTTCAAAGGTGTCCAAGATATGTGTCAAGTCTAGCCCTTCGCACTGAATAGGAACTACAGTTGACTTATGAGCATTGGCTAGCAGGCCTGTTGCGTCGCCAAATATTTCTAACAGTCTCGCCACGGAAGACATGTCCTTTCGAGTTGGCTTTATGAAAATCACTGCGTCGTCCGAGTACATTGACACTCGCAGGGCGGCGGTTCTGCCACGTAGCTTCCCAAGGTAGCCCAAGTTTGTCGCCAGTTCTAAGAGCTTTTGGAGGGGATCAATAGCGATGACGAACAGAAGCGGCGGTAGTGGGTTGCCCTGGCGGAGCCCTCTGCCGTGCTTAATAGGGGCGCCCGGAACACCATTCAGAAGGACGCGAGATGAAGATGAGGATAGTAGGACTGTGATCCAGTCGCGCCATCGACTTGGGAAGCCTAGCTCCTCAAGCAGGGTGAGAAGATATTCCTAACATACAGAGTCGAAGGTCTTTGTTATGTCAAGCTGAAAAGAGTGGGAGTTTTATTCCTGTGCAAACATCTGACGGTGTTACGCACTTACAGAAAGCTCTCATGAATGCTACGACCTTTGATGAAGGCACTTTGATAAAGAGAGATGAGATTGTTCATGTGAGGTGTCAAACGGAGAGCCAGAACCTTGGAGATGATTTTTGCGAAGGAGTGGATTAGGCTTATCGGCCGGTAGTCCGCAACTGACATAGCTCCTTTCTTGGGGATTAAGACAATGTTGGCCAAGTTTAGGATGGCTAGGTTTGACGTTCTTAAGAGATGAAAGGCATTGGCTACATTCAGCATGTCGGATTTGATAATGTCCCAACATTTTATAAAGAAGGCACTGGTGAAGCCGTCCGGTCCAGGCGCTTTATCTCCTGGCATCTAGAGGATCGCATTTTTAATTTCCTCCTCCGTGAAAGGAGCGTCAGGTGCACTAAGATCATGTGCAGGCAAGTTCAAGTCCTCCCAATTTAGGTCATGGCATCGCGGCAGGGGCATCCCATAACTACTCTAAAATGCTCCTTGATTGTTTCAGCCTTTTCCTCGTGTGAGACTGCCCATCCTTGAGTTTTGCACAGCTGTTGTATAAAATTTTTTCTTCTTCTAGCATTAATTCTTCTATGGAAGAACTTGGTGTTCGCATCACCTAATTTTAGGTTGGTAATTCTTGAGGATTGCTTGGACCGTGCCCTCTCAATCACAGCGAGGCCATGTACTCTTTTTTTTAGCTTTGCTCTAAGGTTTAGCTCGGCTGGGTTTAAGGTTATGTTTTCTTGGGCGATGTCTAAGCAGAGGATGACATGCTGGGTCATAAGGAAAAGATTTTTCACATCGAAGGTTAGCTTCGTACTCCAGGCACGTAGCCTCTTGGCTGTCGTACCTAGCTTGTGGAAGAGAATGTGGAACGGCTCGCAATGGTCAGTGTGTTCTTGCCAGGCTTTTTCGACAATTTCTTTGAATCCCAGCAACTGGGTCCAAAAGTTCTCAAACCTAAAAGACTTGGGGCATCTAGGGCCACATTGGTTTGACAGGAGCAGTGGGCAGTGATCTGAGTGCGAGGTCGCTAAGGCGTGCAAAGCATGGGTGCTGAAGGCCGCGTCCCATTCGGTGTTGCAGAACACTCAGCCAAGCTTAACTAAAGTTGGGTTCCTTCTTTCATTCCTCCAAGTGAACTTGCGGTTTTGCAGTGGGATTTCCGTGAGCTCACAATTGTTGATTGTGTCTCAGAATTATCGCATTAAACGGAGGTCTAGCTTTGCATTATTTTTGTCCTTGGCTTTATAGATTAAATTGAAATCCCCGAGCAGCAGCCAGCTTGTGCCCACCAGGGGCTTTGCCCACATTATTTCTCCCAAGAAATTTGCTTTTATGCTACGCTTAACCGGCCCATATACTACAGAGAGTCAAAACATTGTTTTGCACTCTTTGACGAGAACATCTGTAGCTAGGTGGGACTCACCCACGGCAACATTAGTATACTCCACAGAGTTGTCATTCCAGAGGAGGAGAATGCCCCCCTCATCACTAGAATTCCACCCGCCGGCTTGAAAGCAAAATTGTTGAGGCGATAACCTCCTAGGTAACTCGCTATCGCTTGATCAATATCAGCAAGCTTCGTTTCTTGGAGGCAGGCGATATGACAAAGCGTTGCACTAATTGTTTGATGCACAGTATCTCTGCGATCTTGGCGATTTAAGCCTCGGACGTTCCAGCAAAGTAAATCAGCTAAAGGGCCTATCATTAAGGAGATTGATTCCACACACGAGTGTCATATGCCTGGGGAGTGAAGAGGCGCAGGTGCAAACAATCACAGTAGCAGCAGGTGATGAAATTCAGATGTTCAGGAGCTAACTAGAGATCGCAGCAGATAGTCACACAGAAATAGCAGCCCAAGAGTTTGGTATTAACTAATACAAATTCAACGACAGGAAGTTTCATAGCTAGCTGAATAGCAGAGTCTTGAAAATAAATTCTGATCGGGGCCTTGAGATTGCGCCTGGCCGGGGGTGCTTTGATGTAGAAGCAGCAGCTGTAGTCATCAGTAGCCGATGATGACGCAGGGGTGTGGCCTGGACCAGCTAAGCTGCCGCTAGGACCTCCTCGCCGGCAAAGTCGTCCACCCCTTCTCCCGCAAGGTAGCGGAGCGCGTCGTCCGCTGCGTCAAGGCCTTCATTGTCAAGGTTGAAAATCTCCGTGAGCGCTGCGATGATGTCTGCCGGGAGAGGGCCACTGTGGCAACGAACTCCTACAAGACAGATTCCACCGACTTTTCTTCATCATGAATGAGTCCGAGCTTGCGGCAAAGATTTCTCTGCGCCCGCTGCATCTGGGTCATAGGACGGGCAGCTGCCAGGTGGGCACTTCGACGTACCGATGACATGTTGAAGGTGCATTGCTGACGCCTATGAGCCGGTGTAGATGTTGCCATCGCCTTGGTTGGTGGTGGAGCTGGGCTTGAAGCACCGACGGGGCAGGCTTGCAGAAGAAGGCCTGGAAGCTCGCCTCATCTTTGCTGCCGACACATCCAGGCGAGGCAAGGTACTCCTACTGCTCTGTAGAGATATTGAGCTCCATCCGCTGAAGTGCTTGCTCCACAACCTCTATGGAGGGACCTCCCACGCTAGTTTCTGCCATTCCTGCCGCAACTGGCAGCTGTGGCAGCATGTTTAGGATACGGTTGAAAGCTTCTTTCATCGGGACCAGCAGATTAGGTTCCTGGGGCTGCACAGGGATGGACCAGGTTTCCTTCCCAGTTGTTCCAAGCACCGTGGTCAAGCCCAGCATGCGCGCCAGAGCAAGGGCCTTGCTCTTGCACTCCTGCAGAAGAGAAGACACCAATGGTGTTGCACTTGCCTGACCATCAACATATAGTAAAAGACGCTGCAGTTCTGTTTGTAGATCACGTGCTTGAGTTTTACACACATTGTGAGGAGCATGAATGGAAGTTGGATTTTCAATAGGGAGCTGGACTGTAGGGTTTGGAGTAGCAGTAGGGGGTTGGACCTGCTGAGTTGGGGGAGCCTTGTTGCTGATGTCTCCTGGACGCTGGCGTCCATGATGGCTGGCACCATCCTAGTTCCTTCGCCTAGGTGAGCATTCATGTTCGTGGTACACCGAGTCATGGGTGTACAGCTTGCTACGTCCGTCGCGGCCGCCGAAGCCGCGCTAGCCGTGGCCCTCATCGTCGCTATCCTCGTCATTGTGGTGCCTCCAGTGGTGTCTGCGTTCGAAGTCCGGGTGGTCGTTGTTGTAGCGGTCCCGGACTCCGCGGTACTCCTTCTCCTGGTTGCACCATCTGTCACCATCCTGTGCGCGATCCTCGCGTTGTTGTCAAGGAGGGGGCGGGTGGTGGGGGGAAATCCTCAAAAGCACGACTGGGTCGAGGCTCACCGTCGACCACACCCATTTGCCAACGAGGGAGCCACCCTTTACCTGGAGTAATGTTGCCCTGCTTGTCCCTGGACGCCACAGTGTAGTCGTGAATTTCCTCAAGGTAAATGATGACACGATACTTACTGCCCGACTGCCAATGTTTCGGCGGTGTCTCCATCACCAGAGCAGAGGAGAGCTTGGTGTCCCTCGCCTGGCTGGTGAAGTTGAGCCAAATCTTCTTAGGGATGGAGCTCAGATTCGACGTCCAAGCCCACAGGTCCGCCGTCTTGGTCTTGTCGGGGTTGATGAGGTTGGTCTCAATTGTCTTTAGAGCGCATCGCCTTGATTTGACGCACTCGACGATGTCCGCGTCCCAAGCGTGGCCTGGGATACCGTCCAGGCAAAGCTTGACCCTGAAGAGGAGTGTTACCAATAGGGCCGAGCTTAGGCTGCGCCATCTGATGAAACGGATGTCGATGCCACGACACTTGACATAGCCTTTCTTGGTAGCTTCAGTGCAGTGATGAGGGTGAAGGAACTTGATGAGGAAAGCTTCAGGGTGTTGCTTGCTGACTGTGACTTCATCTTGACGAAGCCGAAAGTCCTCACGCAGCAGCGCCTAGATCTCCCTGGGCCCGGTCAACGGAGGGGCGTTCATCGCCCAGGTCACCACAGCAGTGTCCTCCCACTCGCGGAGGCTGGCGTTAATGGCGTACGATGCTGGGATGAAGCACTCATCGGTGTCCGGTCGCGTAGCAGGGTCGCCGAGTAGAGACATGGTTGCAGTGGCAGAGCGCGGCGGCGGTGGCGGAAGCTTGGGGACGTAGCACGCCAGGCGCCGGTCGCGCGGTGCGACGGAAGGTCTCGTAGTTTTACGGTGTCTCTTGCGGTGGCCTGAATGTCGACAGCGGAAGCAGCGGACCAGGTCGCAGCAGGAAATGGAGCGGTGATCTGTGGCCAGGCAAATGAAGCACCGTCCCTCTGTTTTGGCATGGAAGGCACGCAACACTGGCGACAGCGGTTCCCGAGGCTGCAGGTGTCTTGAATGTGGCGGAGCTCCCGGGAGTGAATGCTTCTTGGAGCAGAGAGGTCCTGGTTGGTGACGAGCGTCAATGTGTCGGCTTCGCCACCAGTATCGCCTCTTTACCTCGCAACAGCCTGGTTCCGAGTGGACATGGACGCGACTAATCGGCTCAGGGCGAGGCTCCCGCCTAGCAGGTGCATAACGGGGCACCGACGTAGGGGTAGTAGTGCGGCGGAGGCCATCTTGTCGGTAGTAACTGCTCTGAGGCGAGACATTGATGACGGACTCGAGGCGCGTCGAGGCCGGCTGCTTGGTGGACTTGAATGCTTCAGTTGCAGGAGCCCAGACGACCTTCGCATAGGTGTGCGTAGCTCCAAATCAGGGGTCTCCGGCACCCAAGAGGTGCTGCTGGCCGGCGGCCTGCCAGATCTGGGCGGAGGTGGTGGGGTTCGCTAGTTTGACATTGAGCTGGAGCTTGAATCCGAGGCCAGATTCGCATGGGAGATGTAGGCGGGGGTGAACGGGTGTCAAGGGAGGTTAGGGGAGTGCGGATGGCGCAGGGGCGGCAGAGGATTCGGGTCGCTGGCGTCGCCGCCGCCAAGGGCGGTGGAGGGGGCAGATGAAGTTATCTGTCCTAATAAAGAGCAACTTAACTAAAATTCTTTTTACCTAAACAAATCTATACCCACTAGATCCATAGATTTAGATTGTCCACACACCCAGGGGGCAGGGCCCACCAAAAACCTATAGCAGAACGCCATAACGGGTGTTCCTGCTGTTGTACCACGTAGCACCTAGGGCTTTTGCCTCATTTTTTTCACCTAAAAAATCTACCCACCCATGCCCAGATCACACCAAGAATTTGACGGCAACAAGATGAAAAATACAGATCCCAAGCAAGCCTATGACATGAGTTCTGTATTGGAATATGTTTGCGGGCCATGATGCCGACGCAAAATAAAATATGAACATTAACACCCAATGATGAACAAATATAACATAGTATAGTACCAAATCGCTATTGAAACAATGACTAAACCTACTCATAACTATTGAGTAAACAAGCTCGTCATCATCGTAAGGCGATCAGAAAGGGATCAGAGGAACGAGTGGTAAAAGTACCACATCACATGGCGGCGGCGGCGGGCTAGACGGCGGCCTGGATCAGGCCGAGAGGAGCAGCGCCGAGGTGGATCCCGCCGTGGCTGGCGGTGGGCTGCAGGAGGAGCCGGTGCGAGCCCCGTGGAACCCTAGGCCGCCGGGTTGGACTAGATCCGGCCTCGCCGGGAGGCCCGGGTGGTGGAGGAGATCGAGGACGGAGGCTTGGGACGCTGGGTGGGGTGAAGGCAAGACGGGGAGGCGCATGTCGGCGGCTGCTGGGCCGCTCGACGGTCCCACACCCACCAGCAGGTGGACGCGCGAACCGGTGAGGGGTCTAGCGGGCAGCGTCAGCGAGGCGGCCGGTGGCAGGCGGGGAAGAGGGAGGAGGGAGGAGAGGGGAGGGGCGGCGGCATATGAGAAGCAGGGTGAGACAGGCTGGACCGGTCTGTTCGGGATGAAGTTGGGCTACTATTTTTCTTTATGTTTTTGGGCTTAATTTATGAATTGTATTTGATAGTGCAAACTGAAACCATACAAAATGTTTATGACCGCCTAAAAACTAATAGTCGCCCATTAAAATAACTAACTTATAAATCATAGAAAATATAAAGAAATTTATGACTCTAAAACATTCAAAACAATTATTAAAATTATAAAACCATTTTTTTTAAATGTAGTAACTAACTTTGACCTTTAAAAGATGTAATAGTTACTTTATAATTATGATCCTTCAAAGATTTTTTATAGATTAAACAGAAAGTACAGCATCTCTACCTGTCCGTCTTGATAGGTGGGCCTACCTGTCAATCTCCTAGGCTCTGCACAATCCGTATCCCATCGGCCGTCTCCGCGTTTGCACGTCTGGTCCGTGGCGCGCTCTTCCATCCCCGCTGGACCGTCTCCGCATCTGGTCTGTGGCGCGCGTCGTCCGTCGCCACTGGAATGATGCCCATCAATCAAAGATAAAAAAGCCCAACCAGACAATCATAAATATCTATGATTGTGAAAATTTGACTACAATTATCACGGTGTTATAATACCATATCGCATATTGAATCCAAAATAGACCTGATAATAACCCGAACACATCACCTTAGAATCAGAAAACATGGCAAGTGCCTACAAGTGGATGCAGATATGGAAAGGAAAAATCAAAGAGAGGGGCAAGAAATCTCAAGAAAAGATTCGAAGAAATCGAGCAGCGCATTGTCAACCTGGAGCCTCCATGGCTCAATCTAGGCCAAGCGGTGGAACGTGGAGGCAATGGCGCAGCAGAACAGCGTGGTAGCCGTGCGCCAGGCGGCCAGGGACAGGGAGGCGGGGGGGTGGTGGCGGCTGGCCTAGGCAGAGTGGACGAAGGGGACAAGTAGGAGTCTAGGGTTAAGATAGCAAATTGGGCTGGGCCGTTGCAAGTTGGACAGACCAAGTCAGCCAATCGAGTTCCTAGGATCCGAAATTGATTGGGTAATTCGGGTGCGTACCGGGTTTTTTCTGGGTCTCCTCAATCTGCAAGAAAACCAAAGGGGAAAAAATCAAATCAAACGATCCCAGAACGAAGTTGAGACCGCTAAAAATAGTGGTTGGAAAGGTACGGTACCGCCGTTCTTTTTAATCTTTTATGAAGGCTTTTATGTCCTTTGTGAAATAAAAAATAAAAATATGGAGTACCATAGAGATAGCTACTGCTATCTTTTTTTTATAAAAGCCTTGATGTCTTTTGTAGAATTGAAAATAAAAATATGGGGTACCGAACCTTCTTATTTGGTACAGTCGGTACCATAGAGATTGTAAAAAATAGTGGTCAGTTTCATTAATTAATTGAGAGATTTTACGATGATTGAAAAGGTACCAAACGGCATCACTATTTTTTATTTTTTATAAAGGCCTATATATTCTTTGTGGAATTAAAAATAAAAAATATGGGGTACCGGATCCTCCTATTTGGTACCGGTACCATGGTACCGCCTATTTCAAAACCGTTAGATCTCCTCTGATGGACGGTTCCTATTTTTTCCGACCATCATAAAACTTGTATAATTAATTATTAATCATTCGTGGAATTTATTGTATTAATATATACTTTCCCTATTTAACATGTTCATTTTCTTAAAAAAATTGTGTATATGCGATTCCTACTCTGATTGCCATTCTCTGTGTTCCAACATGCCTGAATCTGAGTCCACCTCCATTCTTCGTCACCCAGAGCTCTCGGCCAAGGCCGGTGTGGTGCATTCGTGAGATGCCAAATCAAACGGAATCCAACCAACAAAAAGTTTCAAATCGGATAGCAATTAGCCCGTCAATATAAGAAACAGTAGTCTAAATCGACAATCTTTTCCTAGCAATCAATGGAAAAGAAATTAAAACCAACAATACCCAAACTTTTTTCGTATTTAAATATAAGTCGCTTCACGTTCGTTTTATTAAAAAATTGTGTATATGCTATTCCTACTCTGATTGGTTTTCCCTGTGTTCCAACACGCCTGCATCTGAGATGCCAAATCAAACGGAATCCAACCAACAAGAAATTTCAAATTGAATAGGAATTAGCCCATCAATATAAGAAACCGTAGTCCAAATCGACAATCTCTTTCTAGCAATCGATGGAGAAGAAATTAAAACCAATAAGACCCAAACGAGTTGAAGCAAAGTATAATTTTAGGTTCTCCCGTTGCAACGCATGGGCATTTTTGCTAGTTTCTTATAATCTAGATAAAGAAAAGGGAAGCACTAACAAACACATTGTCCTTTTATACAGTCTGATCCTTAATTATCTTTGGTGGTGGTGGTTAACATGTTAGCATTGTTAGAAAACCAAAGCCTCATTTATTAGCAGGTGCCATATTTGCATCGGCATTTCTTTTAACAATTATTGGTTCATCTAGTACAAAATAGTGAAGTACTGATTATTGGAAAGAGTTAGTTAATTGGAAACAGGACACCAATAACATCAAGCTTTGTTGGACCAATATCTAAAAGAGATAAATGTATGGCTAGTTCATTAACTTTTTTTGCGCAGTCACTTAGATCCATCAACTATTTAATGTTGATTGCAGGTCCACAAACTTTTATTGTTGTGTCACTTAGATTCATCAACTATTTAACGTTGATTGTAAGTCCACAAACTTTTTAGGTGATTCACCCGGAGTCCATACCAGTTCGTGGGGAGCTAGATCCTACGTGGCTTGGCCATGTCGTTGCCAGCATGTTCAGCTATTTTGCAGCGGCGTTCGGCACCGGCATGGGCCAAGACAGCCGGCGAGGCAGGGGACGGTGCTGGCAGAAAGGCGCAGATGCGGACCAACGATGGAGGCGGCAGGCGGGGCCGACCTGGGCGACGACGACGTGGTGCGCCCCGTGCTGGATCTCGCTATTGGTCGGTCCTAGAGGCGGAGGCACCCTGCCTCCCCATGCCGCCTCTGGCACCACACCTGCCGGCTCCACGGACGCCGGGTCACCCCTCCCACCAACGCGCCTGCCTCAGCTAGCACGGCCACACTGCACTACTCGGCGCCACGGTGTCCTTTAGCCTGGCGTCCCTGAACACCCGTCGTAGCGACGCGCCTCCGTTCCTGCACCCCCTAGAGTCGAGGCTGGACGCAACGAAGCCCAGCGCGTCCGCGGTGGAGTAGCGTGCATGCCCGTCATTGCCGCGCACGAGGAGCATAGCGGCCAGCACGCTGCCTGCACCGGTGCCCACGGTGGGCACCGGCGCCCACGGTGGCATCGAAGAAGTCGATCACGCAAGCGCCCAGGTCCCCCTGCGCGCCCGCAGCGTGGCCGCGGCCAGCAGCGCATCGCCGTAGCCCGGGCTGCACCCATCGATGGCCAGCACACGGACCCAGGCAGGAGGGAGGAGGCGGGCGACAACAATGGGCGAAGGAGGCGGGCGACAACGGTGGGAGAGAGGAGGCAGTGGCGGCAGAGGCAGAGGGCAGGGCAGAGAGAGAGCGGCGGCAGAGAGAGGGAGAGAGCGGGCAGAGGGAGAAATAGCTGGACACACTAGCGACCAGGTGGGTGAGCCAGGTAGGATCTAGCTTCCCCATGAACCTATATGGACCCTGGGTGAATCACTTAAAAAGTTTGTGGACTTGCGATCAACGTTAAATAGTTGATGGACCTAGGTGGCACAACAAAAAATGTTTGTGGACCTACAATCAACATTAAATAGTTGATGGACCTAACTGACAGAGCAAGAAAAGTTAATGGACTAGCCATGCATTTATCTCTATGTAAAAATTAGTTACCAGATGCTAATCAAACTGACAGAGAATACTTGTGGTTCATGGGGAAAAGGTAAACAACAAGGGAAAATGTGATGTTGCCCTATGCTCAATGTCTCAGCCTAATTCCTAACAGTACACCATAGCAGGCTAGCATAGCAACCTAAATCACATTGGAAGGCGAGGCAAACACAAGTGACCAGAGTGTCTTACCTTGGAATGTGTTGCTTTGTGAAACAAAGACAAATAGGGAATTTACAACACATGAAAAAATTAAACAATATTTTACAACGTATATCACTTCACATATGTTTAACCATGTAATCAGCCAACAATTTTTTTTGTTACAGCCAAAAGTAAAAGGCATCTGTTGATAGATCAGATAGCACACATACTTTATATTTCACTAAACCCTACAATTAGGAACGTTTCTGGCATCTACGTATAGATTATGGATGTGCTAAAACATGTTTATTTCATAGGAGTTTCAAATTTGAGAGTATTCACTTAAAAAGTAAATTGCTCAGAACAACAAATCTTTTCAGACCTGAACTTCTGGAACTCCTCCATGGATGTAGTCCAGATCCCACATGGTACTGATCTGCAGCCTCAATCTCCAAGAAAAGGAGGATGGGCTTGGGCGTGAACTCATAGAGCAGCAGCCTGCGCATCTGAATCCACTGCACAATAGCTAATTAGCTGTACGAGCGTGGGATGCTTAAGAAAACCCAAAAATTGGACCTCTTTGTTCTGAACTCCTGCACCCCCTCTTCTCGCTGGGCTCAGCAGATGATAAGAAGAGAGGCTCCATCCTCACGTTCTCCTCAGGCTGTGTGCCTGTGCTACCCATGGCTCCAATAGCAAAGCCGACGCTAACAAGCTCACCCTCAGCCTCCATCTATCTATTATAAAAACAGCTACTAAGCGAATTACTTGATTACTTCACAATGGTTCCTACGACTATGCTTTAAAAAAGGGCAGCCTGGTGCATTAGCTCCTGCTTGCGCAGGTCTAGGAGATGTCAGACCCATTTTGGGTCTATTGTACAACTATGCTTGCTTCTCAAATTTTAATACAACTCTATATATAAACTTGTCATGACCAATGCAAGGTAAATACAACGCCTCCTCAAACTCTTACGTAGCTTGCTTTTTGATAAAAAAACTAATCACTCTGGGCCTATCTTCTACATCTCACAAAAGGAAATTCATTGCTAAGTAATCCAGGGCTTAGATTAGAGGCTTCAGAAATTGAGTAAATGATAGATTATTTTTCAGCACGGTACTCGATCGAGTGAAACTTGCGGCTCACAGACTCGTAGCTAAGAAACTACTGCTATGTCTGGAATCAACTGAAGATAATAACAGCTCTAATGGCAGGTGTAGTACGCTAAGAAACTACTTCTATGTCCGGGATCTGCTTGGACTTGTTCGGGGGATATTTGTAGTATTACAAAAAAAATCTAGGGTGACTACATTGATATTTTGGCGAGGACACAATACATAAATATGGCAGAAAATAGACTTGATTTATGTACTATCATAGAAGTATACTCTGACCTTTCCCCATAAGTCCCATAAGTCTGAACCAGTATTCCAATATCTTCAGATGCTATAGACTGCAGAAGGGGGGAAATTTGTAGTGTAAAGAACATTTTCTAGAAACAAGCCATTGATCGGTACATAACAGCCATATATATTTGGGATTTGATCAGAGCAAGAACAGTGTACCCTTGATTATAAATTCATCAGGATTGCAGATTTGATTGCCTCTTTAACACGATCAAGCTGTTCTTGTGAAACTAAAAGACATATAGGACAAAGGAATGAGGATAATCATGGTCAACCCAATGTGGAGGTAGATTATAATTTCATATGATAAAGAAGGAAACCTCCTCCAGGAGTTACAATCTCAAGGAGTTCCCTTGCCGCCAAATCCACAACCTCTGATGAAAAGTCTAGGCTCTGTTGAATGGTAATAATATTTAAAAACAATAAGCCAGCTGCATGCGCGAATACAAAGGCATGAGACGCCTATAGTGACTACATAAATTCCGATCCTCCCCTTTTCCATCCCAGTTGATGGGTGATGGTTGGTGCATCGCAGCCTCATCTATCACAGACTCATTTTTAATTGAGCCAGATAAAATCAGACGTAGAGTATATAACATTGGAAAAAGAACTTACCAAGATGAACGGAAGGGATATTATGTAGTGGCACAATACAGAGGCAACTAACATGTAACTACCTACAATTTTTGGACAGACAGTCAACATATTATCCCTTGGGAAATGGATGAGAGTAACATGTGCAGTAGTAACTGATAATCTACTTTGAAGAAACAAATAAAATACATCATACTGGACCGTTTGGTAGCCGATAAGCACAGAAAGATCTAGAGGACACTAAGTGAATATTCTTACACTTAGTACATCAATTGTTCATGTCAATATGTAAAAGGAAAACTAATGTTTGTAGATGTGACGACTACAGGTCTTTTCTATTAAAATTTGGATTGAAAACCAATAAGCGATGAACATGATATCTACATCTTGAAAACAAAGGGTTCAATCAAAGTTATATGTAGAGCTTCTACCTCCAATCTCTGATAGCAGGATGTGAAGAACGAAGTTGTCAAGGCTAGCAGCAGTAGCAGGCTTGGCAGCCAGCGGCCTTTTCCCCAATGGCAATGATGATGGTGTGGAAGAAGAGTACTGGTTTATAGTCATGAGCCGTGAGGAAAGTACAGGTTTACAGCCTTCAAAGGCACGAATTGAGAAGGCCGGAGAGGGAACGACGAGCTGCATGCTTCAAATCACGTGGTCGCGGACTGCTGCCTCGCTTTGTTCACCTCCCCGACTGTCGTGGCACGTGCCTCAGCTCGCATATCCGAGGTCTGCAGCCCCGCACAAATCACCTCCACAAGCCGCTGATGCCTGGATCTGAGGGAAGGGGCAAGGTACAGCTGCAACAGAAAAAGCAGGGCGGAGGGATTAGGGTTGCGGTGTAGGAGCGTGGCTGAGGGGTGGGGTCGCGGCCTCGCAGGGGCGGCGGGATTGGAAGCGCGAGGGTTGGGGTGGGATTGCGGGGGTGTGGGAACGCAAGGATCGCGGGGGCGGGGGTGTCGGTGTTTAGTACCGGCAGTGCACCACGGGATGTATCACGTAGTGCTTTTTGTGGTTGGCGAGATCGACCGTAGCTCGATGGTTCGCGTGTACCGCGACAAGAGACAAAAACACACGATTTATACAGGTTCGGGCCGCAAGATGCGTAATACCCTACGTCCTGTTTATGGTTGATTGTATTGCTTTGAGTATGTACGAGGGTTGGAGAGATTGGAGGATCGGTCTGAGGTGGAGAGAGATGTTTGGGAGGGGACACTAGCCCACCTTATATAGTCCGGCGTGGCTTGGGTTATAAATCGGTTTACTTTTATGTCTCCTAGATGGTTTAGATTACAAAAATAGAGAGTCCTTGTCTTGTACGCCAAGTCAGTCAGTCGCCTCCTGGATTGGGCCCTCCGTCGGCCCATGTAGAGAATATGCTTCGTGAGGACCTAAAGGATCCCTTAGAAGCCCCTGAGCTTCGAGTTAACTTGAGAAACAATCAGCTTAAAGATCCAAATTCTGCTTTCTGAATGTCTTGCCTTCTAGTCTTCTAAAATTTTCTGATGGTATCCTCCATGCAGCTCCCGAACCTCAAGCTGATTAGCATAATCAGGTTGAGGATCAAGCAACTTATTCCTCCGAGTGATCTTGGTGAAGAGGGGATGGTGACGTAGCCTCCTGAGTCAATGAGCACGGTGGCATAGCCTCCTGAGTCGGCGAGTACAGTGGCATAGCGTCCCGAGTCGACGAAGTAGCAAGTCGGCGAGGCGGACAGCAGCCCAGCCCCCTGAGTCGACGAAGTAGTGAGCCAGCAAGGCGCGCGGCGGCACAGCCCCCGAGCTGATGCAGCAGTGAGTCGGCGAGGCGCGCGGCAGTGCAGCCCCCGAGTCGACGAAGCGGTGAGTCAGCAAGGCGGGCAACAGCCCAGCCCACTACTACAAAACATAGCTATTGTAACACGCTTTTGTAACACATCAATCAATGTGTTACAAAATTTTTTTACAGTAACACAAACTATGTGTTACAGTGGAAGCTGGTAACATATAGTGCTTGATCAGGAAAAATGTGTTACAAATAATGACCGTAGTAACACAAAAGGTTATGTTACTACTGAAGTGTTACAAAGATTGTAGATATTGTAACACATACATGGAACATATATAACATGATGCAAAAACCTACCATACAGTAACACAAAGAAATGCTACTTATAAAGTGTTACAAAGAAACATATATGATACCATTCAATACCAAACATAACACGCACCTCCTCCTTTTATTTATCTGTAGAGACGGTTAAAAATGAGACGCATATGCTCTTGCTAGCATGGGCTCCACCTAAAATATATGCTACCCTCGGAATTAGGTTTTAGAGATCGTCCATATTACAGGCTGGCTCTAGATATAGCCCTTGTTTACAAAGATGATCCATAACATACATCATCAATTAAAATATTGTTTTCCAGATGTGGTACAAACTATAGGACACCTCTGAAGATGCTCTAAAGGCGATCTGTAGCATGAAACTCATTTGAAAATGATTTATAGAGGCGGACCAAATTACTGTCTGCGTCTAAAAATAGTTGTTTTAGCAAAAAGTCGTAATTGTTTTATATAAAGTTACATGAAGATACGATAACAAAATTATAGTGTTCGATGAGATCCACAACCTTACAATTGATAAATTTTCCATTTGAAAACATTTATTGCCCCTATAAATTCCAATATATTTTTTCCATATTCGCGAAATCATAACTTGGAATTATCAAATAACCTCATTTCGATGCATGCCTTATACTAGAGATGTAGTATTTGACGAGATCTAAAACTTTGTAGTTGAGAGTTTTTTCATTTAAGTTTATTTAGGGGTTCAAATATACAATATTAAATTCATCATAGTGTATAGAAAAAGAAAACATTGCTTTTTTAGACACAAGTGCTTGTGTAGTGTAGTGGAGTGGAAGTCTTAGAAGATACATAAGGTTGTGAGTTCAATTCCCAGGGAAGGAATGGAATTTTTTCATATTTAGAAAGAAATGTTACAAAGTAGTAACACTAAGCGGTAACACTTTCTAGGATATGAAGGAACACATATCTTGTGTTCTAGAATATCAACCCTATAGTAACATAGGCAATAGTAACACAAACAATATGTGTTACTAGGAGATCCAGTAACATTTAAATTGAGGTATAGTAACACAAGTTGGTGTTACTAAAACCATGTTATGCAGTAGTGGCCCCCGAGTCGACGAAGCGGTGAGTCGGCAAGGCGAACAAAAGCCCAGCCCCCGAGTCGACGAAGCGGTGAGTCGGCAAGGTGGGCAACAGCCCAGCCCCCGAGTCGACGAAGCGGTGAGTCGGCAAGGCAGACAAAAGCCCAGCCCCCGAGTCGACCAAGTGGTGAGTCTGCAAGGCGGGCAACGGCCCAACCCCTGAATCGATGAAGCGGTGAGTTGGCAAGGCAGGCAACAGCCCAACCCCCAAATCGACGAAGCGGTGAGTCGGCAAGGCGGACAAAAACCCAGCCCCTGAGTCAAAGAAGCGGTGAGTCGGCAAGGCAGGAAATAGCCTAGCCCCCGAGTCGACGAAGTGGTGAGTCGGCGAGGCGGACAACAGCCCTCGAGCTGACGAAGTAGCGTAAAGTGAACTCCCCATTTGAATTCCGAATATAGCGAAAGCAAAGAGTGTCGGCGGGCCAGACCGACTGCCCCGTACAAAGGGCAAGAGGTATCCCTTAAATGAGTATGCGTAGACATATAACACCAACTGTAGATCTACGACCTAAGCTGATTGCCCCGTGCGAAGGGCCAGAATGCACCCTGGTACGAAAACTGCGTAATCATGTAACACCACCTGTCGGTCTACGACCTAGGCTGATTGCCCCGTAAGGAGGGTCCGATTGCACCAGTTCTGAGTGCGCGCAGGCATGTAACACCAGCTATCGGTCTACGATCTAGACTGATTGCCCCGTATGAAGGGCAAGAGGTATCCCTTTCCTGAATGAGCAAAGTCATGTAACGCCGGTGGGCCAGACCGACTGCCCCGTATGGAGGGTCTAGAGTTACCCTGTCATTGCATACACAGATGTTGCCAGAAAACATTTAGACTTGTCACAGCACAAGATGCGACAGAAAATATTTGACTTGGCGAGACACGAGATGCAATAGAAAATATTTGACTCAACGAGACACAAGATGCAAATAGAAAAGCTTTGACTCGGTAAAACACGAGATGCAACCGAAAATATTCGACATGAGATCCAACAGAAAAGACTTATGAAGGCGCATGACTTAAATGACTAGAAATAACCCGTGTAATATGAAACCCCGAGTGATTCAGAAATAATTTGAGTGATCTGACTGACTCAAAAATAATGATGCTGAAATAATACGAGCAGTCGGGTGATTCTAAAATAATATGAATAATTCGAAATTAAAATGAATGATCTAGAACTAATATGAGTAACCCAGAGTTGATCCGAGTAATCCCAAGTGATTCAGGACGAGTAACCAGAACTAGTATGAATAATCCAGAGATGATCCGGGTGATTCAGAAATAATTCGGGTGATCCAGAAATAATATAGATTACCCGAGTGATCCATAAAAAAAATTGAATTGATCCAACGACTCGGATATTGTAGAAATAATTCAATGATCCAATAGCCGGATGATTAGGAGACAATTCAGTAGATCCACAGCCCGGATGATTAAGAAATAATATGAGCAATAATAGCAGACCACTTGGATTAGATGACTCACTGCAGTCAGCTGATGACTCATCGCCCTTCGCCACAGATGGCGGAAACTAGAGATAGTTAGTGATAGCGCTGGTCGACTGTCTAAGCGCGTTGTAGATGTAGACTTTATGCTGACGGAGAAAATATCTTCCCGTAATAATAATCGGGAAACAACGCGAGTAGTATGGTTTGGCAAGGAGAATACTTTAAAGATAAATAACATTGGAATGATCCGGACAAGACGAACGGATAGACTTAAAATTGATTGCATATTTAAATGTATAATTTGTAAGAGAGTAAAATCCATCTCCGGTCCCTAAACTTGTTTTGGTGTGTCAACTCGGTCCCTAGTTTCAAAGTGACCATCCCGGTCCCTAAACTTTCTCGGTGTGTCAATCCAGTCCTTAAAGTCTCAGAGTGACAATTCCGATCTCTAAACTTGTTTGGTTGTGTGAACCTGATCCCTAAACTTGTCTCGGTGTCTCAACCGGGTCTCTAAACTTGTCTTGATTTGTCAACCTGGTCCCGGTACAAATAGTCACTTTGAAACTTTAGGGACCGGGTTGACATATCGATACAAGTTTAGGGACCGGGATAGTCACTTTGAGACTTTAGGGACCCGGTTGGCACACCAAGACAAGTTTAGGGACCGAGATGATCATTTTAAGACTTTAGGGACCGGATTGACGTACCAAGACAAATTTAGGGACCGGAGATGGATTTTACTCCTGGTATAAGATGATAAAACGACTTAGCTGTTTGACATAATCTAGCATGTGGCTGACTTGTTTGTTGTTTCGATCGAAGTCCGAGTTGATGGTACTAGTGCGGGCCATTATATTAGCCCCAAGCAGAGGTTTTATTTTCTGTATATCTGTACGTTGTAGCTTGCCGTAGAGCAGTATTTTTGAGGAAATCCATGGAGCAGTACGAGCCTAAGGGCTTTGGCTAGCAATCTTGAACACTGGACTTGACACGTGACTGAACTTCGATATGTGCACAACGACCAGAACTTCTGTCTGGGAGAACAACAGTATCCCGATCGAATTGTTTTTGAAGTAGATCTTTGGAGCCGAACTTCTGATAGGATCTTGACGTCATAGTCATGTTCGGTTATTGTTGATCTGCTGCCGCCTACTGCCTGCCGTGATATCCGCTGGCTGTTGACGATTCCGATTTCCAACCCATATCCGTCTAGGCTTGAACTAGACGCGGGGGCGAGACGAGCCGTAACAGATCAGATCTCCGTAGTTATTCTGTAGCGCCAAATTGATTGATTAGTAGATATTCCTGGATTCATCTATACAGACTTGTGCCAAAAATTTGAGAGCTTCGCCCGGATGTCTGCGCAGATGGGTCCGTGCTCGGTGCGCGAACTTCCGGAGAGTGATGTCAATGTCGCCTCCCCTTGTCTGGCGCGCCAACTGTCGGTGTTTAGTACCAGCAGTACACCACGGGATGTATCACGCAATGCTTTTTGTGATTGGTGAGATCAACCGTAGCTCGATGGTTCGCGTGTACCGCGACAACAGACTAAGAACACACGATTTATACAAGTAAGGACGCAAGATGCGTAATACCCTACGTCCTGTTTGTGGCTGATTGTATTGCTTTGACCATGTATGAGGGTTGGAGGATCGGTCTGAGGTGGAAAGAGATGTTTGGGAGGGGACCCTAGCCCGCCTTATATAGTCCAGCGTGGTTTGAGTTATAAGTCAGTTTCCTTCTATATCTCATAGACGGTTTAGATTACAAAAGATAGAGAGTCCTTGTCTTCTGCGCTACGTCAGTCGGTCGGCTCCTGGATTGGGCCCTCCGTCGGCCCATGTAGAGAATATGCTTCATGAGGACCCAGGGGATATCTATCCCCCCACAGGGGGCACGCGAGGAGCGAAGCCATCAAGTGGTGCCCTGGCGAGGGGTGGTGCACAGTGATATGATCGGGGCGAGGATGGCGTCGCAGAATGGGGAGGGATCGAGGGCCTGGGCGGGGGTGGGGAACGAGCCAACCGGGAGAGGCGGCCGAGAGGTGGGCATCGGCGGTGTCATGCGCGGTGGGCTGAGGCAGGGGTTGAGCGGGGGATATTTAATTATTTGCCATCGTCTCAACCTGCGATCCTTAGAATGGCACCTACATATTTGCCATCTCTGGATAAAAGTCGCTAATTATTTACCACTTTCACCGACGTGGCAGGCCACACAAGCAGTCCAGCGTGGCGAAGGCACAGGAAAAGACCAATGTGCCCCTGCCTTATCTCTTCTTCCCTCTCCCTTTCTCCCATTAACGTGTGGGTCCAGGTGTGCAGTCGTCTTCTACCTCCTACTAGGCGATGACGATCCGCGCCACCGGCTTCTCTCCAAGCATGACGGCAGCACCTGGACCGCCTTCCTAGCTGTGGCACTCCGGGCAAGGGCCGGCCATGTGCGACCACCCGCCCTTGCTGCATTTCATTGGTGAGCACGTCAGCGAAGGAATCTTCCTGCTCTTCCACCGACCTCGACGTCCCCTTGCCAGCCATGGCCACCACCTTCTCCTCCGGCTCCCGAGATCTAGGTCGCCTCTCCAACCCCGCTGCTGCTGCCTGCTCCTCAGGCGATGTAGGAGACGTGAGCCGCGCCACCTCTCCGCCGGCCGCGGAAGCGCCTTTTGCCTACCCCACCGCCATCGAGGATGATTGTACCGTGACCATGGGAGCTGAGGAACGACATGGATGAGGGGATGGGGAAGAAGCCACCTGATGGCAGAGAAGGTTGAAGATAAACCTGGAGTCACCTCAGGGCCAGAGCATGGTTCAGCGTGAGGACTGGGGAGCGAGAAGGAGCGCGATAGGCAGGTGCGCTCAGCTGCGTGGTAGATAGAGCAGGTCCTGGTCCTAGGCTACACATGCATGATCCCCAGGGCACTTGACAAGTAGGCACTCAAGGGCTCAGCCTAAGCATTAGCATCGAGACTGCACCTGGAATCCTGGAGTTCGTAGCTAGCGACCGTTGACGAATGAAGAGGTTGCTGCTTGCACCGGCATGAATAGCTGCCGCCATTAGAGTGCGTGTGGCTTAGCGGTGTGAGGAAGGAGGCCGAGGCATGGGGCTTAGGAAGGAGGAGGAGCAGAGGTGAAGCGCATGTGGGTTCGGATGAAGGAAGGTGTTGGAGAAGAAGGTGAGCGTGGCCATGGCGTTGGCAGCTAAAACGAGGAAGAAGGAGGCGGCTCCACGATGGGAGATAGAAGATGACCCGACAGGTGGGCCCCACATGTCAGAGGCTAAAAGTGAGGATGACGTTTATGTCTTTTCCTGTGCCTTCGCCATGCTGGACTGCTTGTGTGGCCTACCACGTAGGCGAAAGTGGCAAATAATTAGCAATTTCTATGCGGGGATGGCAAATATGTAGGTGCCACTCTAAGGATGGCAATTGGATAGGTGCCATTCGTAATGATGGCAAATAATCAAATATCCCTTGAGCGGGGGCACGAGGCGAGCAGGGGCACGGAGGTGCGAGGGCACGAGGGGGTGGCGCACGCTGGCCTTACAAGCTTAATAGGTAGTAGAGATGTACGAGCCATAGGGACTAGACCCTTCGCGGCTGGATCAGCTCTGCACTCAGATTGCATTAGACCGTTTGGTTAGTTGTCCATAAATTGAATTCGTTTTTATGAAGTTTTATGATCTAAGCTATAAACTTGCATTGTAATTACAGGAGCTGTATGGTCAGGAAATGGTCAGGCGTTATGGTGAAGACTATGATTGGCGGAAAGAACATTGACGGGGTGGCCATGCATGCCAGTGGTGGAGGAAAGGCACATGGACGGTGAGATATCCCTTAAATTATGTTTGTATTCATGATGATTGATGTTCTCAATTAATAACATATTCTCAACTTTGAAGGTATGCTATGTTCACCGGCGTCATCGATTCTATGGAAGTGCAAGGTCAGACAGGGAGTTCATCGCAGAGTTCAGGTACTAGCAACCGTTCTCGTCGCCGCACCAAGAAGCACATGGAGATCGAGAGGCTGCGTGAGGAGCTATGGCAGTGTAATGAGTACAGCAGGGCACAACAGGAGTACTACAAGTAGCAACATGAATACTTAGCTTCTTACAGCGCACAACAGCAAAATGTGATCCAAGTAAGTATTATGTGATTACGGTTACAATTCCATGCTATTTACAACATATAATACTAATATGTTGCTTTTACAGCAAATATTCCACCAACAAGGGCAAACCATTGTCTTCCCACCATGGCTGCCCCCACCGCCACCACCACCCCCACAGTGGGGGTGGGGGATGTGGCCTTCTCCTACAGCTCAGGTTGGAAAGACTAGCTCATGTTATAGATAAACTTAGTGTTAACTCTAGGAAATTGGGTGAATTATAGCTAAACTTATCTAATTCTAACTTAGCTCAGTCAAGTTTTGAATTAAAATTCACTAATGGTAGCTAATCTCGCTAAACTTAGTTCGCTGTAGCTCAACTTAGCTAGTTTTACCTATAAGTGAACAAGTCTAGCAAATTTGATGAATTCTAGGAAACTTTCAAAAGTTAACCAATTTTAGCTGATCTTAGTGGATTATAACTGGACTTAGTCAGTTGTAGCTAAACTTGTTAAAGTTAGTCAAACTTAGCTCAACTTAGTTAGTTCTAACTCTATTTAATGTGTTAAAGCTAAACTTCATAAATCTAGCCTATTTTAGATAACCTCCGTCAAACCTAGCTAGCGTTAAACTTAGCTAGTGTGCTAATAGTTAACTTATATATATCGTAGGGATCTGGTGAACATGTGCTGAATGCATTTGAAACCCCACCGCCGGTGATAGGAGCACATGGAGAGGAGGTTTGTTAAGTACTTGTTGTCTTTGTCTTGAACCATGATACTTGATATGTTTGATAATGATGGGAGTGTTTTCTCTTTTACAAGATTCTGACTAAGCAAATGCCTTTATCAACAACATCTCCGCTTCTAGTGGTAGCGGGCACAACTCAAATATGATCCTTGTTTGTGATTTCGAACTTGTATGTGAGACTGTGGTGTTTGTGATGTGAGGATTGAATTTGTGATGTGAAGCTTAGAATTTGTTATGTGATTGTAATGTGAGGATTGAATGTGGATTTAATCTGTTAGAGTTTGAATGCTCTATATTTGCATGAACATGTCATTTGGAATTGAAAATCTGGAAATTGACAAAATAGAGCATGTTTTGTTTCTATAAAACGATTATTTTCAGCGCCCAGTGGGGTGGCCGCCAAAAATTATCAAAGTCATTTTCGGCGGCCAGCCCACTGAGCCGCCGAAAATTTCCATGCTTATTTTTAGCCGCCAGAGCCTCAGCCGCCGAAAATAACTGGGCGAACAACTATTTTCGGTGGCTCACTTGTAGCAGCTGAAAATAACTAATTTTCGGCGGCGGCAACCGAAAATAGAGTTAATTTTTGGCGTGCTACCTTTGGCGGCCAGAAACCGCCGAAATTATTCCAGATGCCACCGCAAATAGTTATTTTCGGTGGGAAAAAGCCTTATTTTCGGCAGCTTCTGGCCACCGAAAGTTATTCAAAATCCTGTAGTGTATGGTGTTTCCTCTTTTTCTCCTGTTCAGGGTAGCTTCTAAGATGAATGGAGCGTTCTTCTGTGTATCTTTACCATCTCTGTCACCAGCCTAAAAAATCTCAGACATCATCTTAACCCCACGGTCCCATATTTGAACTCCTCACATTCATGATTAAGCCTGTATGTACCGACGAGGTTCTCACACGCAACAAAAATATTGCAAGAGGTAGATGGCGTAATTTTGAACTTTGACCCAATAATGTCATCAACCACTTGGATTGTCCCATAAAACTTTTGAAACTCAACTATACCATCAGTCACGACATACAACAGCCTATCACAGGGGCCGTATCTAAGACCGGTAGTTGACAACGCAAATGGATAGACTAACACGACCATCAGCATACTTATCCATCAAGTTTAGCTTCCTCCCCCAGCGCTCAGATCAGATGCCAAAACAGAAAGAGCCCCAGAAAATGCACCAAGCTCTGAAGAGAAAAGTAGTTACATTTATCAGAAATGAATATCATTATTGATTCATGTGTTTAGAAAAAAGAAAGAATAGATGTAACAATAAGTGTAAGTTGGCAAAATTGTCACACATTGAGATTACAGTGTATTGCACACTAGTAACACACTGTAATTACAATGGTTATACACTGTCATTACAGTGGTTACACACTATAATTACAGTATAAAAATAAAAATTTAGACTCTACTTACACTGTAAGTTACAGTTGCCTATTTATTTTCTGCAAAAAATAGACAATGAAAGTGACAACTAAAAACCTCTAGAACTCTCTAAAAACATCCAAACCTACTAAACATCCAATATAAACCTAATACTCCCTCCGATTTTTTTATATGATGCTCAATAGTTCATTTTTAACTTGTTTTGCGTCATATAAAAAAACTTGAGGTAGTAGAATATAGTAAAAGCATACTGTAACCCTAAAAATAAACTCTTCATTAAACCCATTGTAAACCTACTGTAACTCTAATATAAATTATTGTAACTCTCTAAAATATGAGAATAAAAAATAGAACATATAAAATAAATTCAGATAACTCTAAATTACAACTAGTTATGAAAAAGATGATACATACTAACTATAAATAATGAAACCTAAAAAATTCTTATAAAAATGTGCACTGCCACACCTACCAGGCATGTGGGGCTAGTTTGTCAGCCGTAAAAACCACACAAAAGCTGCAGGAGTTAAGGCCGTAATTTCTCTAACTTAAGCCGCATATAACAGGAATAAATAGTTATTAAATATAAAAAATTAGTTAAATAAAGCAAAACTAAACTGCATACTACTAAAAAAGCAGGCAAAAAAAAGATAATAGAAAAAACTTACATCAGCCGTAAGTGATTTAGCAAGCTCCATCTTCAATTTCTTCATAAGTGATTTACCTTATGAACAGGCACTTTACATGCAGCTACATTGGGGTCATCATTGTTGAATTGGACTGTTGAAAATGTATAAGGAGTGAAAATGATAATAAGATAAGATATAGAAAGAAAGCAAGCAAGAGACATACATTGATGATCACAACAGTATTTAGTCATCCTATGCTTTAAAACCCAACTCACATCAGATCCAACTATTTCGGAAGCCCAATCATCATCATCATAATCATCCCCCGAATTGGCAGTAAGGTTGTCAGCATCTTTGATATCACCATCCATGTCATCTAAACTGACTGCCATGTTTCAGCAATGTAGGCATCTTCGAATCCATCTAGATTTTTTGTTAAGAAACAAATCATAGACAATTCCAGTGATTACAGTGTGTTACATTGTGATGACCTAGAATGTACGCACTGTAACACACATTTTGATTACAGTGGTAACACACTGTATTTACATAGTTACACACAGTAATTACAGTATAAAAAAAGTAATAATAACCATAAATTGACAAATAATTTACCACACTACAAGAAACGCAGTAAAGTTTGTGGGTTTTTTAATTTCGTCGGGCTCCTGGCTGACGTAATTAATCAGCTTAAGTTCGTCGGTTTATAAATGGCCGACGAAATTAATGTAAGTTCATCAGCCATGTGTATAAATTCGTGGGTATTGGCCTAATTTCATGAGTATACGGCCGACGAAATTTAACTGCATTCCTATAGTGCCAACTCATTTAAGCCACTGCCACATTGTAAGTGGTGACAGGATGTAATTAGAATGTAAACTCTAATTACAGTGCACTATAATTATCCAAATACATTGATGGACCACGCAGTAATCGACTTAATCACAATCAACGCATTACAGGTACTTATACAAAAATCCCACCACCCCATCCCACACTGGTGGAGTGTCATGGAGGTGAAACGGGCCCTGGGCCCTGCTTCCCCCGGATGTCACGTGAAGCCGTCGCTTGAAGCCCAGAAAAACAACGCTACAGGACCGCAGCTTCAACCACAAACACACTGGCTAGCAAGCAGTAAAACACTAGTTCATAAATTGTTGGCCAGCTTCTGAGCCGTATGACTGGTCTTGCACTCTCGTTGTTGCGATTAGCGCCCCTGGTTTTACTTCACGCTCCGCCACTGCCATTATGTGAGAAAATTCCCAATTGGCCCGGGACCCTCAAAACTTGTAACATCCCATTACCAGCATAGCAGAGCACAACCTCCTTAACCTTCCCCCCACCACCCACCAATTATTTGCTAAATTATGGGCCCCCCAAAAAATGATCAAAAAACAACACACATAACAAGTGTGTGTAGCCATATCATCGGCATTGCCACTTAGATGAACCGATGCCCCCTTCCCGCTTCAAGTCCTTACACCACCCTATTATTCGCTCTCAAATCCAGGCCTCCCCCAAAAAAAACATGAGAACGAGTGGCTGCAGCCATATCTTCGACATCGCCACTCAGAGAAGTGTGATTCGAAAAAAAAACCCCACCTCAATTCAGTTTACCTCTCCATCCTCTTAGAGTACAATTGACAGTACTAGATGTCGTGTATATTTAGGAGTCTTAGAAGTCTTATCTATCTATGACCGCCATATGTATCCAGTGAGGTGCCTTGCCCCCCATGTCTTGTACTCCTATATATACAGCCTATGGGCTCCATGTAATCCAATCTATCCAATCCATTATACACAATCCCTACTTCCTACGTGGTATCACGAGTTTAGGGTTCCTCATCCTAGACCTAGCCTTCCATCGCAGCCACCATGCTGCCCTAGGGAGATTGATCTCCAATGGGGGCAACGCCCTCGTAGTTAGGTTTTCAACGACTGTTCATCTATTGGAACCGATGTCCTTCGTCGTCACGTCGTAGTCAAGTAGCAATAGATCGGGACTCAGCATTAGGGCCTCGTTGGCAGATGTATTCTTCACCACCTTCTTCCTGTCGTCCTACACCAGCTGGATCTAGCCCATCGCTCGCCGTCATGGTGGCAGCACTGAGGGGCCGAATATCCGCCGCCAGCAATGTCGCAGGTCGCCATGGAGGTGGCTATGACCTCCGCCGTCATCTGGACCACGGTCGGCCAGTCCTCGGGACCAGTGGTCTGTCAACCACCATCGGTGGGTGAGTGCGCCGCCACTAGGCTCCACCGCCGGCGTGGCACACCTGGTCCACTAGGATCCGGCACCTAGTGGCCACTGCCATGCCAACTCCCCCAAATAGGGATCTCCCCGCCACCACGCAGGCTTCCCCGCTCATCGAGGCCCACTTCTCCATCCATCGCCGGTCCTGGGCTTCCATGCCGTGGTGGTGGCCGCGGCACCCCTCTACCCCTCTCAGCGCTGGTTGACTCCGGACCTGCACCTTGGCCAGGACCTGGCCCGGTGCACCGCCTCCTCTCCGCTCGAGGTAGCCCAGGAAAGGGGCACCATTCGCTAGCTGCAGTTCCGCGTCATCCTTCGCCTACCACAGATCCGCGCTGCTCTCCTCCCGCTAAGGGGCCACACCTGAGTTGGTGAGCCCCTCTCTCCCAAGGTCTCTATGGAGAATGATGAGAGGCAGATGGAACTGAGTCACTGACTCTGGCTCTTGTTACTCTGTGACTCTTCTTTCACCAGACTGAGGATGTTGAGTGGCTATTCTAGTGGTACCTCGGTGATGTACCTAATGATCTACTACTGCATTTTTTCCTGATCTGCGATTGGGTTTGCGTCCCGATCGCCCATTGCCCTTTGACTCGCGCATCATCGACATTGGCATCGACAACACCGGCTTCCTCATATTCTTCAACCATGTAGCTGGCGTGGCCTGCGGCATTCCCAGAATGCCTGCCTATGCCGCACCCCTTCGTCTGCACATCACTCCATGTTGGCTCATCGTCGCTACCACCGATCGGGAGGCTCCATCTTCGACCTCGACATTGGCTTCGTTGTCTCAGCCTCACACGCCATCAGCCTAATCAACCAATCACGCACGCAACACCCTTCCATCCTAAGATGTTTGTCATATATCGCGTGATGCTTTGCCGAGCACAAGGGCTGCAGCTGTGTCACCTCCTCGGGGAGCAGCATTGCCGCCTGTCGTCGCCCTCACCATTGCATCTACGCGTTGTTGAATCTATCGGTGCTTGTCTCTCGTGCATGGTCTTCTCCAATTGTTCGAGTTCTTCACCAACTTCAAGCACTGCCGTCACGCTATAGTGGAGTCATTGAGGACCTTCTTCCTGTGTGGCGTGGCCCTCTCGTCGTGGCACCTCTAGGAACCTCGATGTGTCACCATGACTACCTCTTCACCTTCATCCAACTCAACCTCATCGCTAGCATCGCCATCTCGTCCTCACCTTCCTCGTCCACTCCGACAACTATGGGCTGCATTGGTACCTTCTTTCTCACTGTTCTTCTGCGTACCGTGACCGTCGTTGACACATGGTTGGGGCCCTTTACCTAGTACGACCGGTACTGGCAACATCGGCGCATGCCTTGTCCACAACACATTTCCAGGCCTGGCAAACCTAGAGCACACCTCGTCCACAGTGGTTTGACTGCATCGTCCTCGGCATCGGCCTTCTCTCTCTTTCAACTGCCTCGACTGCATCACCGTCTTCGTCTATGGCGCCCTAATCCTGTGCCACCTTTCACCCCCCCCCCGCCCTTTGGCGCATTGTGGGCCTTCCAGCATGTTGCGCCTGCGCCCGTGACTTGTGCAGTTTTTCTTTTTGGCAACCTGGATAGCTCCATCGACCACAGCTACCCTACGCACGGCACCTCGACAATGGCTCTGCGTCCTTGCACTTGGCTACCTCTATATTATCGGCACAAAGGGCTATCATCTGCATGAGCCCCTTTTGGGTTTCTTCTCCCGTTGTTGCCTCTGCACCACGATACAGTTACGACTGCGGAGGGATGTCAGCTCTTCAGCTTGTTCTCCAGTCTGATTGTCTGCGATGCTCGAGCTACGACTGCAGTTGATGTTAAAGTACAATTGGCAGTATTAGATGTCGTGTATAAGGAGTCTTATCTATCTAGGACTACCATATATAGCCAGAGAGGTGTCTTTCCCTCCAAGTCTTGTGCTCCTATATATACAACTCAAGGGCTCCATACAATATAATCAATCCAACCCAATATATGCAATCCCTACTTCCTACACATCTCCGCTAGCCCTGCTCCCATTCCCCATCCTCCATCAATCATCAAACCCCATCCACATACATGACAGATCCAAATGGTACCCCCAAAAAAAGATGTCAACACATAGCAGCATGCAGCGCGAGCGTGGTTGGCACACAACGATGGGCGCACGTGGCAGCTGGCATCTCAGCGCCTGGGAGCTTCGGCATGGTCTGACACTGCCCGCTTCAGTGCCTCGACCCCTGGACACCATTGCCGAGATCAGCTGGGCACCGAGGCGAGATTGCGAGAACCTGCACGACTGCACCTCATCCATACTTTAAGAGCTCACTTCAATTTACCATGCAGAAGTAGCTGTCGCTTGCTTTTTTTTTTTTTGAAAAGAAAGCTTAATTGATCTTAGGAAATTCCATCAAGGTGATATAATTACAATAAAATGACTTACGGCCTATACACAACTAAACTAAGTTGTACATAGCCAAAGTAATGTCTTGAAAGATAAGAACTTCTAGCTTTTGTTTAACAAGAAAGTCCCTACTGAGAATAAGAAAACAAACTAATCATCAAAACCCCCAGTGGCAATCAATCCTAAGACTAGACCACCTCCCAGTCCTCAGGAAACATGCTTAGATACAATAAACAAGGCTTCAGATAGGAAGGCAGATCACCATAACTAAGAGATAATATCTCTTGCATGTTCTCAAGGCTCTTGTCCTTCTCTAGTCCAGAACCCATAGAAGTGTATACACGATGCCACTCATACTTTGTTTTGTTGGGTAATCCAGCCAGCATACTAGCTATAGTAATGATAGCTAGGGGTAACCCACCACATTTCTTTAAAATTTTGTTGATATCTCCTCCAACTCAGAATGGGTTGTTTCCTGCTCCTCTTTAAAAATCCTTTTACAGAATAGCTTTTTGGAATTCTCGAAAGAGAGAGATTCTAGTTCATACAAAGCACCATCAATGGGGGAGCAAGAAACCTTAGCCATAGCACCATTACGGGTTGTTACGATGACTCGGCTGCCATGATTATTATCAACAAGTGCGCATTTTATGGCTGTCCATGACAATTCATCCCAGACATCATCAATTACAATGATGTATCTGCAATTTGCACTGTGTTAGTTTGCATGAGCAACACTAGAAAAAAATATTGAACTAGCATGATTAATAGCCGAGATAGTTTTTTACATGTGTAAGTAGTTGAACCCTACATTTACCGCTCGATTAGCGACCCTATTAACAGCCTTCTCTTATAACAGACTAATCATTGACAATTTCCAACTAATGCAATCAATCTAAAGCTAGGAGATTTTCAATCCCTACATCTTCATCCGATTTTCAAGCCTAAAGATGATGTCTACATGGAGCAAAGGTACGTGGCTCATAGGTAGTGATCTTGCACACCTAACATGCTACAACAATTTTTATTTGAATATATAAAACTTATATCAGGCACGTGATTCTCTATGGAGGTCCCTCTTGGGAAAGGGGAATCAATCACTAAAAATCTCCACCTAATCCAATATAAATCTCAAGCTAGGAGACTTTCAATCGCTACAAGGCATCTTCATCGATTTTCAAGCCTAATGTCGAGTTTCATACTCCCTCCGATTTTTTTTGTTTGACGTTTTCTAGTTCAAAGTTGAACTACGCTGTGACAAATAAAAGCAAACAGAAGTAGTATGAAGTGAAGGTGCGTGGCTCATAGCTAGTGAGAGTGCGTACCTCTTTTTCTCAAGGTTTTCTCTTATATGATTTATAAGATCAGTATGACTCCATGCTTCCACGTTGCCATAGTCCATGCCGCTAGTGTTTCTCAAAATGCTGCTTAGAACCTTTTTCAAGTCCGGCCTAAGGGAGACTGGAACAAAAGCATGGCACTGAAATTCTCCTTTGAGCCTCTGATATACTGAATTGGCGACAGTTGTTTTACCCAACCCTCCGACTCCAACAATGGAGACAACCATCAGCTGTTGTTTCTGGACATCCTCCCCTTGTGTTAGCAATTTGGTGAGCTTTTCTACGAGGCCGTCGATGCCGACGAGCTTCGCAGCATCTTCATAAAGAGCTGGCAAACGAGGGTCGATAGCAGTGGAGTCAAGATGTGCTACCACTACATCTTTGTACTTGTTGTACCTCTCTCGTCTGTCCGCAACATCATGGATGCGCCTCGTGATATCTTGAATGTCATCGGCGATATGGCGCCGAGCCCTGGCATTTGTCACCAAGCTGATGGTCCTTGTCGAAGAATAATTTTCTGAAGCTATGTTGCTTGGCAGTGTCAGGAGCATCGAGGTGGACCATGAAAGTGTCGACGCTGTCCTCAATGTCATAGCAAAGCTCCTTCAAGTCCCTCACCCAGATCATTTCAAGTTTGTCGATCCGATGAGGGGGAAGGTTGGACACCGCTTCAAGGGCCGCCTGCATGCTCTCCATCTCGGCTTGCAGGAACCTGATCTCCCTCCTCACCCCCTTCTGCAGCTTGTATTCAGCCAAGAGGAGGGCGGCCAGCTTGGGGAGCAGGCTGCCCAGCGCCACCGACGCGAGAGCTCCATGGGTGATTGGGCGCCCAGCCGCTGTGCAAAGGCTGCTAGCTCTCTTGACTTGCTACAAGCATGGGCGTGAGATTGTGGTGTACTGCAAGGCAGCGGGAGGTGTTGCTGTACCTTCTCAGTTGAGCAGGAGCCGTGTGGTTACGGAGGGAGCGACCGTGAGCCGATCGAGTATAGGCTGCATTGATTTTGAAACTTCTTGCAACGGGGATTGTTTTTTAAGAAAATATAATAGATCCAATCGCCATCGAAGACCGTAGTGATAAGCGGCCAAATATTTCTGATTTTTATGAGACTATTAGTATATTCTTACCGCGCATCTTGTAAATAGCGTTTCTTTTGTAGCCTCTAATATTCACATCTATTCATCAAATTCCAAGAATCAACACACGGCGCTGTCGTCGTCGTCCTACGCCCCGCGCCAAAGACTCACCTGCTGTAGGCTAGCAGCTTTCTTGGGACCTTGGCGTCCACTGCTTCGCATTCCTCTTGTTCCGCCCGCTCCTTTTCACATGGCGGCCTCGCAGAAATTAATCTCTGAAGAGTCAAGTCGTCGGCGGGCCGCATCCTACCCTACTCCATCCACATGGGCAGGGGCGGAAACAGGCCCCGGGCCACCCGGGCCGTGGCCCGGGGCATGGCCCAAAAATTTTTTTTGTCCCCTCTTGAAATTTTTGGTCCAACAGCCCAACCTCCCTGCCCTAGCGCCCCTCCCGCACCACGGCACGCAGTCGCCAGCCGTCCCGCGACCCATCCCGTCGCCCTCGCCTGCCTGGTCCCGCACCGCCGTTGCCCACGCCCGCCCCGCCTGCCCCCGCGCCGTCGTCACCCTCGCCCGCCTGGCCCCACGCCGCCGTCACCCCCGGCCCCTGCCTTCCGCGCCTCGCCGCACGCCGCCTCCAGTGCTTCCGCGGCTCTCCGCCGCGCCGTCCGCGGGCCGCGCCTTCGCCCAGGCGCCTCCGTCTCCGGCTCCAGGGAGGCGGGGATCCCGACCCCGACCCGCCATTCGCCGCTCCGCGCCTCCGCCTCGGCTCCGGCCCTCCTCGGCTCGCTCGCCAGTAGCCCCTCGCCCGCCTGGCCCCGCGTCGCAGTCGCCCCCGGCCCCCGCCTTCCGCGCCTCGCCGCACGCCGCCTCCAGTGCGTCCGCGGGCCGCGCTTCTTCGCAGCGCCGTCCGCGGGCCGCGGCTTCACCTAGGCGCCTCCGTCTCCGGCTCCAGGGACGGGGAACCCGACCCCGACCCGCCGTCCGCCGCTCCGCGCCTCTGGTCCTCCTCGGCTCACTCGCCGGACGCCGGTCCCCTCTTGGCCGCCTCCCCGGCTCCCCGCCGTCCGTGCCTGGCGGCTGGCGCCTCTGGCCCTCCGCGGCTGCGCCCGTCCCGCCGTCCGCACCCATGGACCGCGGTGGTCCGGTGGAGCTCTGCCCCGGCGGGCGGCGGCCCGGCCCGGACTGCGGCTCTACCTCCGCGGCGATTATCGAGATATGAGAAATCGCAGGATTAATCCACCTTGTTCCAGTGGTATTTACATTCTACAAAATTTTTGTTCTAATTTTTGTTTTACATTATTTTTGTTAGCCGTTTCAAGTATTTAAAACATGTTTTTTCTCTTTCTTGCAGTAGGTTCTACTCCTGGACTTGCAACAATTGATGAAGAAAATGCCGCCTCGCAATGATGGTTTTTGTATGTTTTCTATCTTTTTACGTACCTTTACCTTTTTTTTGCATGCTTTTGTCGTCAAAATTTAGCCCGGGGCTTAGGTCAATCCTAGTTCCGCCACTGCACATGGGCATGATGTGATGCCCCCTGGTGGCCATGCATCACCCCGAGTGTGAGTCAAGTCGTCGGCGCAAGCTGCTGGTGCTCCACTTTGACATGATGCGATGATGATGATGGATTGGCTGGTTGCCCATCCATCCACACTTGGCCTCCAGTGGATCGGAGCTATCTATGTCTCCGCCGGTCATCTTCACGCGTTCATTCACTGCACGTCTGCACCGATGCAATACCACTCCTTTCGGCCCTGCTGCAAGTTCCCCGTTCTTTCACAGTAATTACGGACTTTACACAGTCACGCTGTGTGATCACTAGATAGACTATGGGATGGGAGGGAGAGCCACCCGGACGGCCGGACGCGCGCTGCGATCGATCACCATCAGAACAGTACAGTGATCCAGAGGATTTTGATTTGTCCGCCAAATTAAGACCGACGATAATAGCGATACTTTCTCTGTTATTAAATATTTGTTACTCACAGATGTAATATTTGACGTATTGAAAAAATTATGCAAACGTATAAAATAGTACTACAAGCTATGCTTAAACTAGGTTTGGCTATCGCAGGTCATCAGACGATAACAAAGCTAACTACCCTGGCTCACCAACGAAATAAAACCTAGGGAAACAAACGGGTTTTCATTCTCAGGGTCAGGGCAGCAAAAGCGCGGCGCAGGAAAGAAAGCAGCGGAATCAGCAGGCGCAACGCAAGCGGTGGACGACTCCACCCACCGTCACGCGGTCTCTCCCCCTCCGCGTTGGCTGCTTTGCGAGTCGCTGCCCAACTCTGCTCTGCTTCATCGGCCACGCCGTCCGTCCGTCCGTCCTTTTGCTCTGCTTTCGGTGAATTGGCTGGCCCATCCTCTTTACCTTGCCTCGTACTTACTACTCCACACGTGTTATCTTTAGCTAATAATAAAAGACGGAAGAATTCTATGATCCGATCTCACATTTATGACATGTGGGTCCCAATCGATGCGTTCTGTATTCATACCTTGATCTGTATCTGACAACGGAGTACTGCTAAATTCGGTCTAGAGATAATAACAGAGTTCCAAACCAAATTTACAGGCACTGGACCGCTGGCCGCCTGGCCTGCCTCCACGTTGCCCAATGGGCCGCGCCACTTTCAATCTAGCTGGCCCAAACTCCACCGCTCGGACATCTGCACACGTTGGCCATCCAACCGAGCGCGATGCTGCTGGCTGCCCTGCTTGGTGATTTCTCATGCAAATCGGCCAATGTTGCCCAAACTGCATGCAAAGCACCACGTCGATGGTCTAATTGTAGGCCCAAGACAAATAATAATATATATTATACATACACAATACATAATTCTCAAAAACATACACAATACATTATACCACATAGTTAACTTTTGATTCGCAAACTCATAACCAGTCAATTTGACCATCGGAACAGAGCATGACAGGCTTGGTGAACTTGAGAAAAGGAAATAAATAATGTGGGAAAGGAAACGAGGAAGTTAAATTATATATACATGGGCAACCATGACATAAACTGAAACAATATGTCAGTCTCGATCAGACAAGACAAGAGATGCAGGCAGAAGGGAGAGATATTAAGTTGGTCTAAGCAGCAGGCCAGACAGACATGCTAAATATATGGCATAAGCATATGCGAGAGTGGGTAAATCTAAATTAAATTTAAATTTATTCTATATGCGAGACCGGGATCCATGTTTAGCTCTAATTTAAATTTATTCGTGATTCTGATTCAGACATATGTCAAGTCGTACATAAACTATGTTTTTGAATTTCGATAGAAAACTAAATAAATAAATTATACAATCTAAATGGCACCACCAAAAATTTACTCGCAACCAGGCGCATGCGGAGGCACAGGTACGGCTTCGGAGGCCCCCATGCCTTCCTTGCCCATAGCGCCAATGGCTGCGTTGGTGTCGGACGCCCCATGCCTCTCTCGCCCACAGCGCCGATGGCCGTGTCATCGAACACCGCTCAGGGTCGAGATGTTGGGCTGGCGGCAGCCGTCGCTTGGAGGGAAGCCGAGGAGGCGACCAGACGGAGGCTCCGTAGCAACGCAAGGGCATTTTTCTAGTATTACTAGATGCATGAAGCTTTGTTTTGGATGGACACAAACAAAAAAACATCCCATTTAAACCAAAATAAAATTGGAAAACGAAAGAAGGAAAGAGGCAATGCAATGGAAGGCCAGAGAATCACAAGGTAACCAACACAACTATGGGCCGCCTCACGGTTAGTAGGGGCTTCGTACTTTTTTATTTTTTTTTTAACAAAAATATACTACGTTTTGCATTTTTTTACAGAAATATACCTTCGGCGTCCGGCACCCAGGCGCCAGGGTACCTAGCGCCTGGAGAATAGGCACTAGGGACCAGGCGCCAGGGGAGAGGGTGGCCTTGTCGGAGGGGGGTGTCGCACTTGGCACCCATTGTTCAGGCGCCAGGACCCTGGCGCCCAGACACAAGGCGCCAGGTCCCCAACCAGGTTGTTTTTTTTTTTACTTTTTTCTTTGTATTTCTTTGCAATTTTATTTATAAAAAGGGCTTTGTCCGTAAGAATCTAGAAGAAACAATCCGTGGATGAAGCTAACACAATTTATAAATTGGTCACAATTGAATGAAAATGAAAATAACACATTAAACCAAACCTAGCTCAGACTTTGCATACAATAAACAACAATATAGTACATGGTTTCGGCATAGTTGATTCTACTACTACGGTACACGTTCAACATGCATTCACCTGTGACTATGACCTACACACAACCTATCACATGTTTGCGTTGGCATGTTTTCATAGTGCCTATGTAGCTCTATAAAATTATACACACCTTAGGAAATTTAGAAGCTGGGTATGACCTAGACAACATTACACTCAAAGTTTAAGCATAATGTGCGGCTGAGAACTTTGAGGATCCCCCTTCCTCGTAGAACCCATGCTCCCTAGATAGCGGTGACTTGGGGGCCAGCCACTCCTCAGGTGGTATGGACACTTGCAGAATGGGTCTGGGCAAAGGGGGTCATCCTCGAGGCTGACAACCAAAGGTGCCTTCTGCTCATCTTCTTCTTCAAGCGACTTGAGCTTGCACTCGAGGTCATGGATACGGTTCTTGAGGTAATGGATGTACTCATCGATATGTTGATGGTTTGGAGGACCAACCCAGTTAGCAAAGCGGCAGTTTCCCATGTCGTAGTAGTCCTATAAAAACAAGTTATATTAGGTTTGCTAATGTAAGGTTATAGTTACACATACATAGCCATTGGGGCACCGATAGAACCGACGGCCACCATCTAGGTAGGAATCGAATACTTGCACAACACAGTCCTCCCCATGGCCGCACTTTGGCCACTCCTCCCTCCGATCATCATAAGTCCTAATCCGTCGTCCACCCACGAATGTGTGAATTCCCTTTAGAGGGAACTCGTCTAGTGGAGGATCATACATGTCAGGCCCAAAGCTTCCTTCCCAGACAAAGTGGTGAGGTGGGTTTGCCCTCCTCCCATGGCCACGGCCGTGGCCTCTCCCTGCTGGTGCGGCCATTGCTGATTTGTGAACTGGATAGGTGTTGTTTGTGTTGTGTAGTATGTGCAAGTGTGATGGTATATTTATAGTTATGTTGCAGCATTGGTGGTTCAACGAGTACTCGGCTCACACTGCATGAAAGGCTGTTGAGACTTAAAAAACGTGCTGAGTATTCACATCGTCCTGAAAAGTCTACTAGGCTATGCTGCATCACTTCTATCTGAAAAGCCTATTGAGTGTTCACATCGACCTGAAAAGGATACTGGGCTATGCTGTGTCACTTCCATCTGAAAAGGTTATCATGGTGAGGCACTTGTGTCTGAATAGGCTATGTTTATACCGAGACGATGACATATTTTGTGCAATGACATGATGAAGATGGTGCTCTTCATCCGGCATCATAAAAGCAGTAGTGCAGAGTGCAGTGGGAGGTAGAGACGAAGGGAATCCGATGCCCTAGTCAAGAGAATCCAATGCAATAATGCATACCCCTGCAGCTCACGGGGTAAAAGCAACAGAGTCACATAAATGCATTCTGGTCAATTTCCTACAGTCACATATGAAATAGTGTCTCATCAAAGGATTCATGTGAAGCATACATATACACCCTACTAGCCGCCCCTACGACGCCACTGCCTCGCCCTCTACTGCGCGTGCATGTGGTCCCTGGGGTAGGTGTGACTGTCTGGAGACCTCACCACTCACTCTGGGCGTGGCTGGACTTGACGTGTCTGTGTGGCCTCCTGTGTCGGAAACAGTGCAGCACCGCCCAGCTGGGACGCGCCAAGGACATCCTATCGGTCCCCTGCACCCTCGCTATTAATATCTGAGCAGGAGAACGCTTCGTTGTCATGGATCTCAGTTTCCATGAATATATTCTGTGTGCGAGAAGGGCCTGCACCAGCAGACATGTTAAATCCTGCAAAAAAATATTATGCGTTCGTGAAGACAAGTTCATTAGGTACGACAAAAACAGAGAACCAAACAAAGGATTATTTAATAGAAGTTGTTGCCTGTGGACGGATTGGCGCGAATGCACACGGCGCAGGAGGACCCATCGGCGTGTACGACGTGGATGGAGCATCCATCGACATGTATGACCAGGAGGGCACTGGAACACAAACAAACAATGAGACACGGGACACTACATGTTCTTTTTATTGTAACTAATACAAATGTTGTAGTTACATGTGTGCTGCAAAAGAGGCGGTGGCTGTTGGACAGGGGGAACTTGCATGTCAGGGGATATTCCCCATGCGTGCATTATGGAAAGTAAACTTTCGTTTGCCTTGGTCAACCCCTGCAGCTACTCGGTCGTGGAAAAAGGGTTGCCACCTTGTACCCCCAGCAATATCGAGTAGGCATCCGATTGTAGCTGGCAGCATATCTGTATCTACAAAACACCGAGTTTGTGGTATGTTACATAGTGTCTTACATAGACATATAGAACGAAAATATTGACTTACTGCTCCTGCAAGGGCATCATCCCTATGGCGAGCATATGTATTCGTCGAGGTTGCAATGTGTGCGACCTGTTGGGTTTCAGCATATGTGATCTGACACCGAGTGCGAGCTTGCTACCACCTCAGGAAATGTTGATACCACGCATCTGTGTGTGGACCGACGGGCACGACGACGTCCTCGTCGGCTTGGTCCCATGCGTCCACATAGGGCTGTACCTTCTGCAACCAAGTGGCTGAACAAGGTTGGCCAAGCCTGTTCAACCTAAAATGGAATATAACATGTTCAGTTACACTACGACATGCATTACTTTTGTTTGTCTAGGATTTTGTTAATTGTGAAGTACCTGTGCTCAGCCCGTGGAACCCGATCAAGCGCACGTGGTACCGGGAACGGTTGTATGTATCCGAACTGTCGCATAACTCTGTCGGGGCAGCGTGGCTCAATGCATATATCATACACCAAAGACCTCATCGTAAGCCACAATCCTCCGTTCGAAGTGCACCAAGACGACAACCCGTGAGGAGCACGGGTCGCGCACAGCCAGAGTAGTGTAGGGCTTTCATACCACATCATCGGCCTTTAGCCGATCGAGCTCTACTACAAAATTGGGATATGTACATCTTGCTTGCTCATTTGCCCAAGTCCTCTACAAAATGTATGACACGTGTTTTTGTTCGAAAGCTGTGGGCACACCCAAAGAGTGCCCGGAAATGGCGTTGAAAATAAGGTACCTCACGTGGGCACACCCAAAGAGTGCCCATAGTCGGCGCGTCGTCCTCAAGTTCCCTGTAGAACTGTAGCTCGTAGGGTCTGTGGTCCACAATAGGTCGACCCACGGCTAACCGCTCGTACGACCACAGCTGCAGTAGTAGTGCGCAGCCCTGAAACCTAGCATTGTTGTTGTCCTTGATGCACGCGTCACCAAGGCCACGGTACGTCGTGGCAAGGACGGCTGAACCCCAACTCCAAATGGGAACCTAGCCCTCGGGTGCATCTGCTATCTCTTGCGTGTAGGGCATGAGGACCTTATCGACAGAGTTTCCGTAGCCATTCTTTAACATAATGAACCCAAACAACCACAAGAGGTAGGACTCTAAGGACCGGCTGATGCTGTCATCGTCTGCATCCGGATGGTGGTTGGTTGCCTACATGGAAAATAATATATATGATTAACTCAACAACCTAAATGTGCTCAAGTAATGATAAATAACAAATGTAGAGTACGATACAGAAATTACCTTAAACTGCAACAGCCACTTCTTGTTCAGGCCACGAGAAGTGGGGTGCGGCTCTAGTGGACCTAGATGGTCCAGACGGTCAACAGCAGCGAACCGTGCCTCAAGGGCCTCCCTCCACGACGACGCAATCACATGGGGCCCGACGGCCTCCCCTGCGATTGAAAGACCAAGGAGGTAGGTGACGTCCTGTAGGGTCGGTGCCATCTCCCCGCATGGGAGGTGGAACGTGTGAGTCTCGGGCCTCTATCTGTCAACTAGAGCCGTGATGAGAGAGTTATCAATCACCAATCGGGGCTGTCACGACCGTGTCGTCCGACGGGAACACCCTCAACTAGATGAGATAAAGTAAGGAGGCCCGCCCCGTGCACCTGAAAGATCAATAAGATTGATGAAAACATGAGAATGGAAAATAAAAATGATTAAAAGCAACTATCATGAGTATTAAATTACCTCTCCACCCAACGGTTGTCGAGCCAAAGGTACTCTGCAGGAGGATGACATTGAAACGTCCCTAGCCTCTTGTGCTCCACGGCACTCGAGTACGAACGGTGACCCATGTCAATATCAGGGTCAAGCAGCTCAGGCATCAGTGGCCCCTCAGCCATACCTACATATGTGATGTGATAGAAATAATTGAAATAATTGAAATAATAAGTCATGACAAAGCTTACAAAATAGGATACAATAATAGAATACAGATTGCATAATATGTCCTTGCAAATCATTATATGTCTTTAGAGATACAATTGGATACATTTCAACACAAATAATACATAATACGATAAAGTTCATCACAATTAATACAAATATTTGGTTCATGCGATACTTAAAGTACGTCCGATCGGGTAGACACCGACTGCCACGGCCGAGTACAACTTGTGGAGGCCATCTCAAAAGGTGGAAGCGCTCCATCTGTTCCATTTCTTGATGGTCCTGCCTCGGCAGCTTAAGGAATTGAATTTTGGGAACATTTCTTATAGTTGTGACCCACAGCACCACACTGAGCACACTGTTTGGGCCGCTTTCCTACCTCCGCCTCATCCATACCATTCCGAATACGTCGTGTCTTACGGCGGCCTCTATGTGAAATCTTCATTGAAGGATCTGGAATGTACCATGTCGGCACATTTGGTTGCGTAAATGTTCGCACCATTCCATATCCATAAACCTCTTGGTCCCAGGCTGCTGCAATTGTCTCTTTTTTATAATATGTTGAAACAAAGTGTGCATGATCTACACTAATCTCTCTACGTGTGGCAAGAACATGTGAGCATGGTAAGTGTAATAGTTTTTGCTTAAAGCACGAGCAGTGAATGATGCCATTGTTCCCAATGACACATTCCTGCTCCGTCCTCTCTTTGCGCAAACCACGACGACATCTATCCTTGTATGCAACTTCAAACCTGTGCTCCCTTTTCCCCATAGGAATAACATTATGTTCATGTGCCTTATCTATCTTTGTTTTCATGTATTTTGTTATCCTCCTCCCAAACAACACTGATGGATTGGTCAAGTCTACACTTACACCCATGTAGCGTTCCTTGAAGTACTTTGCATACCTATACATGATGAATTCAACAATACCAACTAGTGGCAGCCCCTTTGAACCACGCATCACCATATTGTATGACTCTGCAATGTTTGTTGTCATGATTCCACAACGTCTACCATTTGTATCATACAATAAAGCACATTTCTCCTTTGGTTTATCTTGAATCCATTGTGAAAATGATTTCACCGTCCTTGCACTTGCACTTGACTCTACAGCTTGCTTTGCGGTTAACTCATCTGGCTGCTTCCAAAGAGCATTAAACTTCTGTTGCTGATTCTGTGAACACAACCTCTTGAACATGTCTGTCAGATCCTTATTCTTAAAATGATCATGGAAGTTTGCACCTAGATACCTCATGCACCATCTACTATGGACATCAGTCCATAGGGGGAGATGCACCATTTCTATGTTGGAATTTGTCTACTGCATCTAATATTCTTGAGTGCCTATCACTCATTAGACAAACATCACTCCGCGAAGAAACCATTTGAGTCTTCACACGTTGCAGGAACCAATACCAACTATCGGTATTCTCACCCTCAACAAATGCAAATGCAACAGGTAACACTTGGTTGTTCCCATCAACCCCGATTGCTGTCAGTATCATGGCTTTGTACTGCCATGTCAAGAAAGTGCCGTCAATACAGAGTATTGGGAGACAATACTTAAATGCCCTCACACATGCACCAAGATAAAAGAAAACTCGTTGCACGATGCTTGGCCCTCCTTCGGGATTTAGAAATTGCTTAACATCATAATAGCTTTCAAGATTTCTCTAAGCAATTGTGCCAAGCATACGAGGCAAATTGTCATACGAATCCTTGTATGTGCCATACCTCATCTCAAACAACTTCTGTTTCGCCCTCCATGCCTTGTCATAACGTATGGTGTACTTGTAAATCCGCTCAATATGTGTGATTATCTGTTTTGCCTCATAGTGTGGATTGTTCAGAATGAGACCATACATTTCATTGGCCATGAATATAGCGGTTAAATCTCGATAGTATTTTGGTACCTCTCTCTCCAAACAAGTATGCTCTGTAACAATTGACACTTTTAATGGCTTTTGATAATACCATTGATGGCATGAACTCGCCATGGACAATTACCTTTTACACAACAAACATCATACACATAGGGGCTAGATTTCACTACTCTGAATTCCTTCTTAAGAGATATGGACCAGAGCTTTATTGCTTCCTTAAGTTGTTCACTAGAAACATATCTTGCACCTTGAACTACCTCGTTTTCTTTGTACTCCCACTCCTGCTACTTAGCATCATGTACAACAGGGTTACTGAATCCGCATTCTCTTCACTCTGCTGGTATTGGGTACTCCTCATCTTCATCAGAAGATTCACCAAATTCTTACACCTGTGCAAACTACTCATCTTCATTCTGCATTTGTTGCACAATGTTTAGTATCTTCTCCCCTTCATCTATCTGCCCTTGTGCCTCTTCCTAATTACCATACCCCTCGTCTGCCTGTCCTTGCGCTTTTAGTTCACTGCTATGCCATTCAACATCAACTTCAGTACAATCGTCCCATGTTCTTCTATTGAATCTTTAGATTCAGTGTGGCCATCAGCATTCCCTTCGCCATGTTCCACCCCTTGTTGTTCATGCATCCCGCTATGGGTGTTGTCGTAATTCTCATTGCCTTCGAATGGAACAACGGCCTTTGGAAGGATCTGGACAAGCATAGCAAGAGCCCAACCACGATGAATAGCCATATTCATGTACATCTTCCAACCTGATGTGTTACGAATCAGCATCAAATCCTAGAAAACACCTTCATTTGTCCATGTCACAAGAGTTTGGACTGTGAGTACATGTGTTTCTTTGTTCACTTTAAACCCACGCTCTAGCCAACTGCGCACAACACCAAATGTTTTATCCCAAGATTTATCTATACCCTTGAACATATGACTAAACCTATTCAATGTTACTCCATATGAACCTCCAACTGCACTGACTTCGCTGTAATATATTTCAAATTGTAACTTGGTTGACATATCTAGCAATATGTACAGCTAATCAATTTTCACAAATAATTAATATATACTTAAATACTACTAATAATTAATAATATCTCTATAAAATAATCTGGTTCAACTACTAAAATGACACTAGTCACATACTTAAATTACTATTTATAGCATATCTAAATAGAAAAATAAACCCGACCTACTTTTAAAGTATATAAATATTGTTTAACATACTGCAGATCTAGCATATAGCATATCTAAACAAATATCACTAGTAAATTACGTATCACTACTACAGTTATTAAA
Source organism: Paspalum vaginatum (assembly GCA_030272315.1). NCBI lineage: Eukaryota > Viridiplantae > Streptophyta > Magnoliopsida > Poales > Poaceae > Paspalum > Paspalum vaginatum. The sequence continues at coordinate 12,606,875 of CM059016.1, read as the reverse complement.
CTACTGCAGATCTAGCGGTAAATAAATATACAAATAGTAAAATAAACTACTGCAAATCTAGCGCTACTACTACCATAACATGCAGATCTACTGAAATACATTATATATTGTACTCTAAATTCTACTTTCTAAAAATACTACACAAATTTAGTGCTCCATATAAACCTAATATGATACATAATTAAGTGGTTAAAAAAATGAGCAAAAATTTTACCTGATCCACGGTCAAATTTTAGCAGGGCTTCGCCATCCTCCCCTCCTCTCCTCCTCCCCTCTCCTTCTCCCTTCCCCTCTCTCTTTCTCTGGTTGTGGAAGTGGGCAAATGAGCCCCTCCAAGAGCCGCGCAGCTTTTATACCCGTGGGGGACCTGGCGCCCAGCCCGGCCCCTACCGCTTCACCTCCGAGCACCAGGCCCCACACCCCCGGCGCCAACTCCCACGGGCGTGCAGTAAAGAGTGGTCCAGGACTTGGCGCCCCAAGCCCAGACGCCTGGTACCTGGCGCCCAGGCTCCAGGCGCCAGGCCTAGGCCATATACCTGGCACCCAGTACCCAGGCGCCAGGAGTCCTGGGGCCTGAACCCTGGGGGCCGAAATATATTTTTGTAAAATAAAAATAAAAAAAACGCCGGTTTGTAGATGGCTTCTGAGTTTTGCCCTGAAACGGGCCAACACCATCACCATGCACAACCAGTACTGTCCGCGCTTGGGCCACCCAGTCTGGTCAGAGGCCGTACATGGACCTAGGGGGCGTCAAAGAAAGTGCAGCAACAATGAATTTGGCCCAGCCCGGCCATCCCCGTCCTGTCAGCGGGGCACCAGTCGCACTCGCACGTGAGGGGGCATCAGCGCATTGCCAACTGGACGCGGCGAGCGTCATCCATTGCTTATTTAATTGATCTCCAGTCGGCGCTCTGGGAGAGCCACGGTTCATGTCTCGCCTTGCCGGCGCCCCCGATTGCCGGCGGTCAGTCCGTCATCGCGGCCAAATCCGAGTGCTGACATACAGGCGTCGCGTCGCGTCGCTGGTCGCCGACGACATCCACTAGGCCGTGCCCAGGTAAGTGCCACTCTGCCCCAGTTCCTAATTCTGTCACAATCCATTTTAGTCATTGTTAATGTCAGAGTAATCCCTGTATCATGCACATATCAATGTCATCGTGGAACATTACCACCCAGTTTGGACGTTTATATAAAGTTATGAACCCAAGGGATAAGGATGAAAACTCTCCAAAGGCATTGAACTCGAGAGAACTTTGAGACAAGGGTGCATTCACGTTAATTGTGTAGTACACTTTAATTTGTGTAGAGATCGGAAGGTACCTTGGTGTTTTGTACCATTTTTTACTAAGATTATTAAAACTTCTTTTTCCATAAAAAACAGCCATACAAAGTTACAGGCCAAGGTGGGTAGCAAAATTCATAGAGCAACTGGGACTGATCACAACAGAGCTGTCGTAAACAATTGGTCTGACCCCATATTATTACTAGAACATGTTTATCGTTGAGGGGGATGGTGCTCATCCTGATTTGTAAGACTATGCTCATCGGTGAGCCATCCCACCATCTATATTTCAAACTCTTCTCTGTCTACAGTATCCATACAATACAAAACAATCTTTTAGGCGCTCCCAATGGACTCACTGGTGAGCATGGTCTAAAGCTGTCATCCTCAGAAAACCCATCTAACCACTCATATTTTAAATTCTTCTATGTCTATAGTGTAAAATAGATGTCTATACACATGTTATTTCAATAAGTAACATGTCAAACAATTTTGAACTGCAATAAAAGATGGGGGCAAATATCTACAGGCACCTCCACATGCTTTTATGCTTAAGGAGAACATGTCAATAACATCTGAAAACAAAACCAAGTCGAAGCTTCGATGACACTTAACCTATACAGTTCAAATGCACATATAAACTCCTACAACCAAATTTTGACATAAAGCAGCATGCTTAGACAAGAAACACACAAACATGTGACAAACCTGAGCAACGATAATAATAAAATTAACTGCATAACCAACCAAACAATGTGATGTTTCAACCAAACATGTGCAGAGAAGTTCTAACTAAACTCTTTGCAACATAGCATAATCATATCGTAGTCCCGTAGCACTAGGACATAGGAGTTGTAACTTAAATCAACTATTATATATATAAAAAACGAGGCAGGCAGCACATAGGAGTTCTAACTTAAACTAAATAAAACCAGGCAGCTAATCAATATATATTAAACTACATGATCCTCATTTGATTCCAGAGCACCCCTTCTTAATTTTTGACCTGCAGAGCACATTTTCTAGTTGACTTCATCCTCTTCTTCGTCTTCGCCCTCAGAGTCGTCCTCACTGTCATCGGAGTAGTCCTCGCCATCATCATCAGTGCCGCCACATTGACCGGCGGCCCGGTCCTCTTTTTCGGAGAGGATGAGGGATCTCATCATGGCTTGGATCGCGGGCCACTCTCGGTCGATGATCGCCTGCTTCTCGTCCCTGCGCTTGACGAACTCGTCATCGAGCTCGACGTACCCCTTGTCCCTGAGCTCAGCGCGCACCCACTCCTGCAGCCTGGGGTAGCTCTCCTCCGCGTCGTAGAACGCCCTGACCACGCGGTAGAGCCTCATCCTGTCCTCGTCCGCCTCCTCGCCCGGCCGCGGAATCAGCTCCGGGTTGCTGCGCTTCAGCGCCGCGTAGCGTGACGGCGGGGTCAGCGGCTCCTGGGCCAGGATCCAGCGGATGTCCGCCTTGGACATCCGGTGCTTCTGCTGCCCCGCCGGCGACAGTGGATGCCCCATCGATCGGCGCGGTAGATCGGATCCTCGGCAGGCTCCCCGCCCGCCGCCGGCCGGAAACCTCGAAGCGAAGCTTGTTCTTGCAAGCGAGAGGCGACGGGGACTCGAGAGAGATTACGCAGCCCTGACCTTGATGGCTCGCCATGGGGGCAGGTCGGAAGGAGGTGGTCTGCATCTATAAGGGCGGGGCGGAGGTGAACTCTACCGACCGTCGTCGGAGTACCACGTACGGACTACGGAGGCTGCTGCACTGCCATAGTGTTAGTGCCATCGCCTGTCGCCCGTCGGCCGGGACGGGACCACGTAAGCAAAAGGCTTCCCGGTTAATATTATTTTTTAGTGGATCTAATAGTGTATTAATTATTTGCTCGTCATATTCGTCAAACAAGAATGCTTTATAACGAAAAATTCCCATTAATCATATAGTCTCCCTAGGTCCAAATTAAATATCGCTTTGGACAAGGACATGATACTCAAAATGTTACTTTGACCAATATTATATTATTAGAATATTAATAAATATCCTAACCGTTTTATAAAGCACTTTAAAGACAAATCTATACATATGGCCTTCACAAATTTCAAAATCAAATAACTCAAAAGTTATTTATGGCAAATATTTTAAAATTTTGACTCAAATTTTATCCAAATTGTAATTATTGAGTAAGATATTTATTTATCAAATACTTTTTAATATTTTCGAACATTTTATGTATAAGATGGTTAAGGATAGTGGTAGAGTTTTTTCCTTTTTTTCAAGCTCAGCATTTATGGATTGGACAGCCGGACAGCCGGTAGCTTCTGAAAATGTTAAGCCGGGCCATTGTTACCGTGCTAAGACAACAAGATAGGACGTGCACAGCCAGGTGATAGCCAGGCATGTTTATTAGGGCGGAGAGGGAAAAACTTGGACAGGGTGACTGACCCTTAAAGCGATTGGTCGGTCACCTATATATGAACACAAGACACCAATAAATAAATAAATCGTCAGATAGTGTCAATTTTTTTAATGCCTGAAAAATGCTCGAGTTGAAAGTCTCTCGGATCGAAGGCTATACGAAACGCATCGATCTTGAATAGACAAGATAATAATGATAGTGACATCTTAATATTACTAATTGGAGGTTCCTTTTGAAGCCTCCACATCGGTTCTGGTGAGACACGCTAGAAAAAAAAATCTTAAAAATTTTAAAAAAAAAGAAACATCCCGCCATCCATTAAGTATCATCAACGATAATATCCATCGGATTGATAGCCTAAAATAACCCTGCATAGTTTAAAAATTACCCACTAATGCCATCAATTAATTAATCAACATCAGTTCTGGTGAGACGCGCTGGAAAAAAAGAAAATCCTAAAAATTCTCAAAAAAAGATAAACATCCGGCCATCCATTAAGTATCATCAATGATAATAGCCATCGGATTGATAGCCTAAAATAATCCTGCATAGTTGTTTAAAAATTACCCACCAATGCCATCAATTAATTAATCGAATCAAACCCTCAATTAGGGGTGTAAATGGTACGGATATTATCCGTCCGTATTCGAGTTCCGATCCGCATAGAAATGTTAAAATCCAATCCGTATTCGAATCCGAGCATTTAGTATTCGGTCCATATCCATATCCGAGTATTCAAAGTTGGATAAATATGATGTCGATAACCATTCAAGTTTTATCTGACACATTTGATCAATATCCGTATCCGATCCGAATCCGAAGAAAAAATATGAAAACAAATACGGTATCAGTAATATCCGTCCATATTCAATCCGATTACACATCTACCCTCAATAACTCCTCTGTGGCGACAAAACCCTAGACCATCTGCGGCGACAAAATCCACCGCGTTGCAAGTTCCTCTCTGCTGGTTCTTTCCATCTCAATCGGCTAATTAACGGTGGCTGTCGTCCGCCGGCTGGGCCACGTGCTCGTGCATGCAGCGCGCAGAGACATGGCACCGCCGCCGGTACAGGGCAGACAGCCTGTGCAAGCAATTGAGCGGCAGCTTCACTGGTTTGTGCTTGGACGAGTACTACTGCGCAGTCTGCGCGGATATCTGCTCCGATGACAACAGCGCCGCCGTCGCCGGCAAGTGAGAGAAGCCAAAGCCCATGATAGTATCGCATGGTGGCCAAAGCGCCGCAGCGGATCGTGACCATCGTCGTCTACCATGACATGGGCTCCCGGTCTCCAAAAGCAAATCAAAGATGCCATCATGTGTGTATCCTAGGTAAATCGATCTATAAACAATCCAACTATTAGTAGTGTAGTAGTTTCTTTCAAAAATAGTAGGATAGTACTCGACAAGAGCATATCTTCTCTAGACCAGTTATACATGGTAGTATGGTATATACGTTGATCAAGCAAACTGAAACTTAATGGTCCATTCGATTCACATGCTTCTAGAGTCTTCTACTACCTTTTCTTTTGCGCTGCAATGAATAGGATCATGTATTAATAAGTTCCTGCTTGCTTTCTTCTTAAAAACTGAAGTTTCATCTATATTGATTGATATAATTACATATTACTCAATCAGGAAAAAAAGATCTGAGTTGGACATATTAGTGCTCACAAAACACTCAATAATCAGAAACATATGAACATCAATTCAGCAGATTAAAATCTATATAGGTATTTTATTACTCAATAATTAGAAACATTTGGCCACCCACCAATTTGGTAGACTAAAATCTAAAAAGGTATTTTGTTTTCTGAATAAATTAACCACTACCGATATTATAAAACTGATCTAAATTAGTTACATATGCCCTTATAAAACATAATATTAAAGACTTCTTTGAATTTGTATCTAAATTATCCATCTTTGTTATTATGATATAACCTAAAACAACAGCATAATTGCTATTATGATATTTAACTACAATATACCTTTAAATTCAAATCTAAATTTCTTATCTATTCCATTACTAAATCCAAATTAAGACAAAAAAATACATATAAAATTGCCACCATATTTTCCCATTGTCCGAGCCAACAGTAACAATTGTTTTGGTAAATTTTCAAATAATTTAGTGTGGTAGACAAAGATGTATGTGCTCCTGATTAATTTGGAATATGCATATATGCAAGGATTAAATTCCCCTTTTAGTTCATAAATGATTATAACGTCAATTATTATGGAACACATTTTAAATCCTTAAATCTCAGTTATTATGTGATCAAAGAAGTACTATATGAAAGAACAAAAAATAGACCTATATATACTTTTCTAAATTAATAATTTCTATCATTATTAAATGTATCCATCAATTTTAAACATCTGTGTATCCTAAGATTCATTAAGGCGTCTAGAAAAACGTAATCATGCAATGCTTATGTTCTTTTCTAAATGCTCACTGTGCAATCCAAAAGAAGTGGCTCAAAAAATTATTGTTAATCAATGTACTATTAAACAGTAATATTAATATGCTTTTGTTATTTGTATTTTTTTACTTCTAGTGATATGGGTTTCAACATCCAAGCATCATTTACAGTCTAATCCTACATGTTTTGAATTCTATATTTTCCTAATAATCTCGCCTCATATTCAATGGGAACTAAATATAAAAATAGCATGTGGGCCATCATTTTTTACAAACAATACTTTAAACATTTTTATATGGAACTATGATGTCCTTTAAAAGTGTTTATCCTACGAATCTGTGCAACGCACGGGTTGATTGGCTAGTGGCTACAAATCTTACATGAACAATAAAAACAATGCGAGCAAACATGCTTTTGACAATTTTATCATCTGTTTAATGTAGGTTTCAAATATCGAGACTCAAAGAACATGAAAGTACAATATAGAACAGAGTACAAGCAAGGTGACACACACTGACACGGAACCAACCAACAGCATGTGTAATTCTCATCCCGATTCCAGACACAGGTGTTCATATTATTTATTCGGGAAAAAAAACATCAGGAGTGCAGATATTGGCGTTTATTCTTGTCTGGCAATATGCACATACGAAGATCAGCCACACCGGTAACACCATCCATCACTGCCAGAGACCTACATAGATCTAAAGAAAATTAATCAAGGAACTATGTATAATCCTTTGCAAAACGAAAAGATAAAGAAATCTGGAGCTTGAGTGCTTGATGACCTATTCTTGATACAGGCCTAGATGTCACAATGGTACAGTAAGTTGTGTACATACTAAGCTGTGTCGTCAGTAGCTAGTTATATCAAAAAGTATGCATTCATCATCAGTTTAATCTGAGACTGTATCAAATGGTCTTCATAATTTGAATTTACTAAGGAGATTTAATTTACTAAGGATAACCTATGCCATTACACTAAGATTCTATATGGCGTATCGCGCACACCGTTTTTGGGTCATTTATTTAGCAAACAATCTAAAGACAAGGCCAGTTGAAAGCACAATATACCATTATTTGTAGGAGGTGCTTCTCTTTGCTGCACAATTTGGTGGGGAACCCATGCATTAGAAATGTACAATTGTACAGTATTCGGTCATGACATCATAAAAAAGTCACATAAAATGGGTATAGTGAACATAGATAAATAGATGAATTGAAATGTACGGGATATAGAGAGATTGGGCTGTCGTACTTCACTTACAGCCGTTGGGTGCACGACTACATGGGAGTGTAGTAGGCATGTATTTTGAGTTCTGAAACCCTGGAGTGTTCACCTCTCTCAATTGCTCTGCGTTTGACCGTACCGGTTGCCATAGTAAGTTGCCATGTCCCTCCAACAATGCTCCACTCACCATCGATTCCAGATGTCCCAGACAATACAAGTGTGGACCCCTTGAGCCTGTTAATTTTGTGTAGCCCTACTATACTACCTATTAAGCGCGTAAGGGGTGCGTCGACACCCTGCGTGCCCTCGCGCGGTCATGCCTTCACCCTCGCGCTGCCTCTACTGTTAGTGCCCGATGCGCCCTCGCCTACCCGATCGCATCGCCCGCCATTCCCGCCCCAGCACACGGTGACCGCAATCTGCGCCTCCGCGCGTGCTCCGGCCCTCGCCATGGCCGCCATTCCCTCCCGCGATGCCGCCCCCGCGCGCCTCGAGGCCCCAGCCACGCGCGCTGCTCCCACCCACGCCCAGCAGTAGCACCGTCGACCCACGCCCAGCAGTAGCACCGTCGGCTCCGAACCGATGAGCCATCCTCCTCACCACGGATCGCCTCCACGCGCCGGGCGCCGCGGATCGCCCCCCACCGGACACCATCCTCCACGCTGATCGCCTCCACGAGCCGGCCGCGGCCCCCGAGCCCCTGCGCCGCGTCTTCTCTGCCTCGCCTCCGAGACCCTGCACACTTCCCGGCCCCCGCACCGCCCGCCATCCCAGAGCCAGTGCACGCGGCACCCGCGCTCCACATCCCCCTTATCCCCGGCGCCGCTCACCGCTCTGCCCGCCACCGTTGGGAGCCTTGCGTCCAACCAGATAGCCCTGCCCTCATCGCGTGCTCGCCTCCGCCTCCTCGCGTGCCCCCGACACCGAGACCCCCGCCGGGCCCAGCCCTTGATGCCCCGGCGCCACCGCAGCCCGCGTGGAGCGCGCTCCGTAAGATACCCGCCCACGCTTCCGCCTGCCACCTCCAATCACGAGTTCCTTGTTGGCCACCTTGCCGCGGATCCTCCTCGCCCTCCTTCAATTGGTACAGATGGGATGCCCCTGCTTTGCTCCGACAAACATGGCCTCGCTCCCTCTCCCGTGTGCTTGCTCCGCCGCCCTGCCAAGCCGCCCCAATCCACCGCCCTCCAATTCTGCGTGGGTGCTTAGATGGGCTCTAATGGGCGACGAGCTCAGGTGAATCCATGCTAGCGTTTCCAGGACATATGTTCCTAGCTCCTCTTGCTTCTACGCCGATTTGATTTAATTTGACACATGCTCACTGCCTGCCAGATTTGTGATCTGTATGCCACGAAGGTTTAGCGAGCTGATTGGGTTGGAATCCCTGGTAGGTGTGATGGTAATCAGAAATATCATTATGCCCTTGTTTGCTTGGCATCAAAATACAATGTTCAGACCATGTTCCTTTTTATTTAGGTCAGACAATGTTCAGATCAATTATTTCATACTAGGTTACTTTCTTTAAAGCAAACATGTTACTCTGTCAGAAAGAAATAATCAGGCTGCCATACTTTCTGAATTGTCACACTACAACCACCTCTTACCTGAAACATGAAGATGTATATGGATTTCAAAATCGCCCTGTTTTATTACTGCATTCTGATACAAACAATTTCTATGTTGGTAAACTCAATGTGCAGATCAAGGTACAAAGAATCATGCATGAAGAGGTTAGATACTAAATATCATAACAATTTTGCCCTTTTTAATCATTTTGTACTGAGGTGTCAAAATCTTTGTTTTAACTCAGGCATATGCTCCATTCTGTTATTGTAGATTCCAATAAAATAATTCTTTTCGTAAAGGAAGCAGCCTAGAGAGCATAGTCTAGATTGAAAGCGAGATAATTTCAAAGTGACTCAGAGGTTAATGCTTAGTGACACTTCAGTATTTACAATTTTAAATATTTTAAGTGCTTACTTTGAATTTAGGAGTCGGCATTAAATGCTTGGTAGTACTGCATTGCATTTTTTTTACACCTTTAATTTCGACTACTAATAGAGGCATTGCATTTTTTACACCATCAATTTCGACTACGGATAGGTGACATCATTTAGTCCACTTCATTTACTATGAAAATGCTACCAGTCTCACAAATAATCGACACACCTTGTTCCTCTATCTTCGGGCCAGACTGATTTTACCATGGCAATTGTTAACAGAGTTTGAGGCTCTAGATGTGAGCAGACAGCAGACCCATGGTAGCAATGACATTCACAGTTTCACACCTCTATACCGTGCCCTACAATTTTTTTATGAGGAAACATTAATCTGCTCATGGTGTCTGCTACGTGCTTCTGGATCAGTAGCCTATTAATCAGCCCCTGTTAATTGCAAAAAATGGCATGTAAAAAGGCGATTGTCTTCTGCCATCTTTTGCAAGTAAAGGGATGCCATGATGCGATGAAAAAAGCTGTTCAGACCCCTCATTTTCTGCAACCCCACAAAGATGACTTGCATGTTTCTTTTTCTGCTCTTTATTGATGTTGCATGTTGGCTTAGTCATGGGCTGTAACTCCGTAATCAACTTCAAATGGTTATATGATGTTCACTAAATTTTAGACATGTTCAGATGGTCAGATCATGAGGATTGCAGTATGCCCTCATGTTGTCCTTATTAATTTGTAGAAAATTTGCACCGAAGAAGATTTAAAAAGTCCAAATCTATAAAGAGAAATCTTCATTCCACAGGACACAGGGCAATGATATATATTATTTCTGCACCGTTTCAGTTCCGAACCTGAAATACCAGGACATCTTCTGAACGTTTGCACAAGATCGATTCCTTTGCTCATCATTTTTTTTTGTCTCAACATTTTGGTAATCTGTTGGTGGCTAATGCTGGCAGTTGTTCATGCATTGTGGAGAAAAACTTTGGGTGGGTCATTAACTATTTCCCTTTTTCACCAATTGAACCTCTTGCTTTTACCCAATTTCTTTGGATAACCGTTTCCATTTTTTTTTGGCCATTACATTATACCTGTATCTGTAATTAAGCATTTCATTTCTTAAGCAGAAGAGTATGGTAGAAGTTCTGAATTTTGATGTGCACCCGGACACGCCTAGCATAAGGTGGCTCTGCCAGTACTTGGATGGCGAGGTGGACATGTAGGAGGCCATGATCATCTTTGCAGACGACGATCATATTGACTTCAGCTTGCTAGCGCACCTGACTAATGAGCACTGGTACTACTTTATTAGAATTGTTTAAATTGATCAATACCAATAAAGATGGCATTGCTGTGGTGGGTATCACAACACAGGGATGAAAATACCATAAATAATGCATTAGCATGCAGTTGTGACCATGGCAATTAAATTCTGATCTAGAATATAATTTTCTTCCCTAGAAATATTTAACGTGCCATATTACTATAAGTGTGACTTGAACTCGCATAATGTGTCAGGCACTCAGGTCGTCGTTGGTGCTGCAATTATCTACGAGGTGCAGAGAAATTGGTCAGAAGCCATAAAACAGGAGGTCCCTGAGCAGGAATGGAGTTGTGATAACACTCTCCATGTTCAAATGAGAGGCAATAAAAAGGGGGGTGAGCCATCGAAGTCAAACTCATTCAACAAAATACATGAAGTTGAGTCTTTTGGGTTTACGCCGCTTTAGCACTGCCGAGGTGGCAACACATCCTGTTGATACTATGATGGATTGATGGTTCGCGGCAGCACATCCTGTCATACTACGATGGATTGATGGTGTATAAATTAATATTGGTTTTGTCTTAATTTGTTCCAAAGAGAATTATCCAGTGTAATAATAATTTAAAAAGTTTGGATATTGTTATATGGCAACACACATTGTAAATATGTGTTACGCAATGAAATTTTGTTGCACCCCGTAGCAACGCACGGGTACGCACCTAGTATATATAGAAGAAGCATAATGATGGAATGTAAGAACGGATCCATATTCAAAAGGAAATTGAAGAATTGTATGTTGTACGGTGGAGGTTCAGCCAGACCATAAATTAATAAAACACGCACACCCGTTTATTCCAGAGTACCAAAGCATAATAAAATCTGATCGATAACAAATAAAATCTGAAATATGAACTGTGCGCGGCATGCACTTATATACATAGCATAAAAAAGTAAGAAAAGGTGCAGTTATATATGTGATCCTCACCTTTCATCCTCGCACACTAAACCAAGGGAGTAGTGCCACACAGAGTTCCCTCCAGAATTAGCCACTTGAACACATGTGCCCCGCAGGTGCCCGAGGACACATGCATTAGGTCCTGGCCCGTCGGTTACTGGCCATGCGACCGCCTCGATCCTGCAAAAATGATTTAGTCCGTCTGTGTCTATCACCTTCACACCGTTGATGTTTAGGCCACTGTACAGCTCCTTGTTCGTGTACAGTGTCATCTCGATCTCATGTTGAACGGGCGCCTGAGGAGTCGGAACTACAACGAAAAACGGCATGGAGAAGAGAAGAGAAGAGAAGAGAGGGTATATTGTTGTGATTAGGTCGGTCCCACTTCCTTGGGTTGATTGAGGAGGAGAGATGGCGTGCATTATAGATACTAGTGTAGACGCACCTGCGGCACGCACAACGTGAACTATGCCTTGACATGCATTTGACGAGGCTACGCGGATTGTAAATAGTAAAATGTGTTGTCAAGAGAAGCTGACAGGGCAATTAAAAAAAAGAAGAGAGAAGGAATTAATAGCCTGTGGATTGACATTATTCTTTTTCATTAATTCTTAGGCAATATCATTTTTGAACCATCTATAACATTTTCCAATTCTTTACAACTGTGCAGTGGGATCAATGTGCAGAGTACAGAGGTTAATGGTATCAAAAATTTACACTTTTTATTTTAAAATATTTCTTGGATCCGATAAACCAAAGCTTCCTTCCATCTAGTAATATAAAATTTCTCTATTTGATATTGGTATCTTTCACACTTTTTTTTATCATTTTCGCCAGTTTTGAGTGCAAATGACGTTAAGTGGCACATGAAAAAACATTTTTATCTTTGTTGTATTTTAATTGTAACAAAAAAAGGTTGATACATGAAGCCCAAATATTTAAAAAGATTACCGGATACAACCTACGTGATATTAGAAACATTCTCTATGTGTGCCATGTTTAGATACAAAAGTATCAAATATTTTATAGCAATATTAAAGTAAGCATGGAAAAAAACATGAAAACATTCAAACCCCTTGAATTTACCTTGTCCTTTAAGAATTTTAGTCTGAGGCATCAAATCGCGTTTTAGCCAATCATAAATACTATTATAGTATGAAGCAGGGATTTGCCTAGCTGATCAAGTTTTGGAACACTGCTCATTGTCTCCCTCACTCGCTGAGCTAAAAGCCTGAAACCAAGCTTGTATTTGGACGTCAATTCCAGGGATGATTCATACATCAAGCACGGGACACGTCTCCCAACTTTCAGAATTGTTGACTGAAGAAAGCCCGTCACCTGAGGCAACTTCACGTGAAGGAAGCCCGGCGCTACAAATGCCTTAGGCTCTGCTCCATGCTGATCTTCACCATTTCGGCAAGCATCTTGTTCTCGCTTTGCCACCATGGTCTTAAGCGTCGATTTGGGAAGCGATGTTGGTCACGATGTTCTGGAGCTTGTCTGTCGGCAGCCTTGATCTGGAGTATGGTGAGTTCCGCAACAAGTCAAGAAATAATAATTTTAAGCCCATTGTTGCATGGGACAGAGAGTAGAGCGTGTATCAGGAGGAGAATCCCCCATAGCAGCTGAGCTTAATTTACCAGATGAATACAGCAGAAATAATCATATTGCAGGACACTTAACAAGAATATCAACAACGGAATGCAGGAGAAAGAACCAGATCATACCTGGTGTGCATGGCCTGCAATTCAGTGTCATAGAAACAACCAGATCGGCTATTCAGTGCATAAGAAAGAACCAGATCATATTGGATCATAGAAAGCCTGAAACAATTTGGATTTGAATATTCAAATTCTTAGATGTGAGAAGCAGAGTTTTTGTCAAAAAACGATGTATATTCAGGACAAGAAGGAAGAAAGACAGTGATATCAACAGTAGGTTACTAAAAGCCAAGTAACACTATAGGCAAACAATCCGCTGCACCCAGGTCTAGCCTGCCCAAGCCACTCAAGTCCAATTCGTTGGATCACGCCTTGTCCCTGCCGCCCGCCGGAGCCACTGCCGCGCAGCCATCCTCGCGGGCGCCCTGGCCTCCTACAGTGCGGGCGCCCTGTCGCCGTCCCCTCTGCAGGTGGCTTCCTCCCCATATCTTCCTTCGCCTCCGTTTCTTCCTCTACATGACCAGCAGAGCTACAATCAGATTCTTGGAAGCCAACAACTCCAAAGCATTCAAGATTGGTTATATAATTTTGTTTCAAACATGGAGCTGATATTAGTTCAGATTAGACCATGTTGGAAAGGTGCTAACATTATAGGACAGTAACTGAGTGCTTGACTTATATTTTCTATGCATAACTAATTGTTACAACCAAAAAGCCAAGATTTATAAATGACATACAAAATCAAGAATTGACTGCAGTTTGGGAAAACCTCCTCAACTGAATTTACCAAAGCTAAATAAACAAAGGGTTTGCATACTTTCAGGTGAGATTTAGTTAGCTCGGTTCAGTTCTCAAGAGGAAAAAAAATATGCATATCATGTAGAAGCCTATGTAAAATACATCTTCGCAACAGGGATCGATTGTTTTCCACAACAATCCACACTGGCAGCCTAAAATTAAGATTCAGTGATAGAAAGATCGTATTAACGGTGCTAGCATGTACATTTGGGATCAGGGAATTATCAATGGTGATTAGGCAAATAGATAATTTGATCATGCAACCAAATTCACAAATGATTTTAGGTGCAAAAATGAACGAATATCTTGATGTAGAGAGAGAACAGAAGCTTATGGAAGGATATGTGTACCTTCTGACCCCATCGTGCACCAGACAAAGATTTGTATGTTGATCACACAAGCAGACATTTGGAAAGAGTCTCACCCTGCCCCCATTCTATGCAGATCCATTTCAATTAGAATTAAGACCTTATAGGATGTACATATTTAGATGGCAATGTATTTTCTATTCTTTTGATGCTTTTGGGATGAACACAATATGCATAATATAATAGAGAATTTATTCATGTTCTAAATCATATGATAATCTTTGATAAAAATTCAGAGGTACATGCATAATTGGCACTGGCGAACTTGCAATTGATCCCACAGGCCTTGACAGACTTGTGAACATTTGATATGACCAAGAGTTGATCGATTCTTGTCTTCTTACTACGGGACAGCATGGTTAATAACAATGCAATTTGGTAATTGTTAGTTCATTTGCAAATGATTTTTATAATATGAATGAATATGGGATATTTGAATAAGCACTTGCAACTGTATCTTAGAGAGTTGATTGAGCTTCTCCGTATATTGGGTCAGCCTATTCGCTCTATGCCTATCTAGGACCTTATATTTCATTAATAGCTTTATATGTAAATGACATGAACACATGTGGTTGTTTTATGCATTTACGTTCGGCCACAGCCTATTGATAGTTCCTTGATCCATCTATATTGTGCCTTTGGAAAGAATGTGGTAAAAGTTTTAACTTTCCAACCTAACAGTCTTTTTCTCGATCTCATCTTGTGGTTCTGTAGCTCAGCACACATGTTTTCCTCTTATATTTATTCCGATGCAATTTTGCTTATAATTGATAATTTATTTGTCAACTGTATTGCAATAAAAAACAAAACATGACTTATAATAGCCTCTCTTTTGGCACTATAATATATATAAACTAACTCATTGTAAACATAAGTTATGTGCCACTATATGGGCTATATCAGTACATATATATAGGAGCGAAGGAAATCTATGATAGTGCACAATACTCACTACTACTACCTCGGATTTTTTATGACACTGCCCAAGTCAAATTTAAGCTTCACAGCGTCAAGCAAATAAAATAAGAGGGAGTATATAGAAACGTGTGTAAGATCGATAATAGTTTTAGAAATTCGGATACTGCAAACAGCACCTCTTCCAACAAAGCTCTGTTATCGACCTAGCTAGATTCTAGAAGGAGCAGGTAGCATTCCTAGAATAGCAAGCTGGCTGAACACAGCATGAAGACGCAGCGATGACTCATGATTGAACAGGATTGCTAGAGGAGGAGGATGTACTTCTAGGACAGTATGTAAACAGTAGTACAGGAGTATGTACCGGCCACTCGTGTCCCTGGGCGCCCTCAGGGTCTAGGAGCTTGATGGCGATGACATGCGGCTTGAGCTCTTTCTTGACACCATCGTCAAGGAAGCCCTTGCATACGGGACTGAAGCAGGCAAGCTGCCCTTGTGCAGAGAGTTGCCGGAACAAAGCCTGTTTGTTGTCCACAGCGACCGCTGCTATGTACGTGAGGGGCAACCAAAAGTAGGGCACAGTGGCAACGTAATCTTTCTAGATAGGTTATTATTACGTAGACATAGATTGAATCTATAGATTAATTGGTAGGTGGCATAGGTGGGTAATTTTGAAGCAACTATGGGGTTATTTTAGATAGTTGGATCTTATGGCTATTATCGTACATTAATGATAATTATAAAAAACTAATTTGATGGCTAGATTTTGTTGTAGAATTTTAAGATTTTTCTATTTTTCTATATCCCTTCATGAGAATTAACATGGAGGGGTATTTTATTCATATTTAATAATAGCAC
Source organism: Paspalum vaginatum (assembly GCA_030272315.1). Classification (NCBI taxonomy): domain Eukaryota; kingdom Viridiplantae; phylum Streptophyta; class Magnoliopsida; order Poales; family Poaceae; genus Paspalum; species Paspalum vaginatum. Next base: position 12,590,754 of record CM059016.1, on the reverse strand, counting down.
GGTGGGTAATTTTAATGCAAATTTAGGAGGTTATTTTACTTTGTATTTCATAATAGCATGGTGGGTAATTTTTTAAAAATTATAATGGTTACTATTACTAGAGATATATGATGGATGGCTAGATGTTTCTGATTTTTGTGAATCGTTTTAGGATTTATCTTTTTCCTTGTGTGTCCGGTGAGGATTAACGTGGAAGATCCAAAAAAAATCTCCAATTAGTAAATAAAATAAACTAAGGATAGAACAAAGTTATTCAACATTACCTTTTTGCTTGATGAAGTTTGCTTGTTGGCCAACCTTGCAAGTTTCATAGCATCTTTCTTTTCTTGCTGTTTCCTGTTTAATAGATTTGAGAAGGAATTTTATTGGATTTAGTTATTCAATATCACACATGATTGAGCATGCCATGTTGTTGATCAATTAAATACCTATATTTCTCTTGGTGAACTTTGTATTCGCTAAAAAGAACTGCTTCCATGGCCGACGTGTAGACAACGACCGGACGTGCTTTGTATCCGCCTGGGCGGAGGTAGGAATTGGTGACTATAGGATTCAGCATGATCATAGTTGGTGATGAGTTGTACCTTCGCTGATGAAATAACCCTCAGGAAAGGCAACACCGGCACCAGCTTACCGTCGGCTAGCGGCAGGATTACCGGCAATACTGTACGTAGGAAGGCTGGACGGGGTTGGTTGGCTGCCTGAAGGGCCAATCCATATATGAGATGCATTGTTTTTTATTAACTTTTCCAAAAATTTACATTAAAATATTTGAGTGCAAAAATAGTGTCAAATGAAAATGTAGTCAACTGCGACAAAGTTGCATATCTCGCCTAGCACTACAACTTTGATCAAGAATGTACATGAACCGAAAAAAACCGGCCATGGGACCAAGCCGCACACAACCGTTAACAGGGCTAGGGCTAAGAAGAAGACCTTCTCACGTAGGCCGAAAAAACCTCCGAACCCCCGGCCCACCCAGACGGCCGAAAAAACCTCCGAACCCCCGGCCCACCCAGACACCGCGGCACCGTAACCCTGTGAGAGAGGGTCGGCCACAGACCAGTGCTTTGGCATGGAGCGAGCGAAGGGATTTTTTTGGTGCCTCAAGGTTCCCCAGCGGCACCAAAGCGCACACATTGGGGTTCGAACCTTGGTTGGCCAGTAGCCTCCCGGCTGTGCTAACCAACCAGACCAAAGGTCGGAAGGCAATGTACATGAACCGAGGTCATCTAATATTTTAAAAACATGAATTTTGAGAAAAAAACATAAAAATAATAATGAATATTTGTACCCATAAACGAACTCAATTAAAAATGGAAAAAGTCTACATAACCTCCTCACTTTTGGAGGATGGTCTACTTCACCCCCTCACCTTCAAAACCGGTTATTTAACCCCCTCACCTTTCCAAAACTGGACAAATCACCCCCTGGACGGTTTTGGATGGTGGTTTTGCTAGGAAAAGTCTACATAACCCCCCCACCTTTGGAGGGTGGTCTACTTCATCCCCTCACCTTCAAAACCGGTTATTTAACCCCCTCACCTTTGCAAAATCGGACAAATCATCCCCTGGGGTGGTTTTGTGGGCAGTTTTGCTGACGTGGCGCTTCCAGGACCCACCTGTCAGCGCCACGCGTGCAAACCGCCGCGCCACTCCCTCCTCTGCTCTCTCTCCCGCTGGCGCAGCCCTCTCCCTCGCTTCCTGCCGCCGCTCCCGCTCGTCCCCTCTCCGCCGGCGCCACTCCCTTTCTTGCTCCCAATCAGCGCCGCTCCCTCCTCGCTCTCCCGCAGGCGCATCCCTCGGGTAGACGATCGGAAGGCGCTGGGGAGGAGGGGGCCTGCGGTGGGCGCGGAGAGGATGAGGGCCACGGGCAGAGGAGCGGCACAGCGATTTGCACACGTGGCGCTGACAGGTGTGTCCTGGAAGCGCCACGTCAACAAAACCGCCCACAAAACGACCCCAGGGAATGATTTGTCCGATTTTGCAAAGGTGAGGGGATTAAATAACCGGTTTTGAAGGTGAAGGGGTGAAGTAGACCACCCTCCAAAGATGGGGGGGTTATGTAGACTTTTCCTAGCAAAATCACCCTCCAAAACCGCCCAGGGAGTGATTTTTGGATTTAACTGTTTCAAAGTATAGGACCAAAAGTGCATGCGTCTATTTGTGATACCGTTTCTATAGTAGCAACATACATCACTCTTTGAAGTCTTAGTCAACTAACAACTCAACGCTGTACAGCTCGCGCTCGGCGCGTTCATACAAGAATGAAGAATCCATGCGTATTAGAATTGGAGAGTAATAATTAATTACAGTGATGTTTGATTAGCATCAGCGGCTTGCAGGTTCTTGGCATTTTGTTTTCTAGATGCATCATGCATGCATATGCTACTTCATTCAGCGTGTCAACCATCAAGTCACGTACACCATTGGGGCCTGTTTGGAAGTATGGAAATCGCATGGTCTCAAGGTGATACCATAGTTTAGGCTGTCTGCAACCGAAGAGGAATAACCAATAAAAGTAGATGGCCTTATTGAGATACCATGTTTTTGTCTAGGAATTTATTGGCCTTTATACCACGACTCACTATTAAAAATTGCTTACTCCAATGTTAAGTGTCGTGCTTAAAAAATAAATTCTAGAAAGCCTGATATATTCTACTACTCTTATATATCACAGTAAAACCAAAGCATGCAACCCATCTATTATTAGATATCTCTAATCTTCTCACAATAGATTGAAAGACAAATATATTATTAACTTATTCTAATCTCCTCTGCTTTATCGTGGTAGGCAAAATAAGAGGACATGCAAGTTTCTAATCTCGTGGGGGGCTATCTCTGTAGATTAAAATAACATATTACCACATGGATCTATTAATTCCAATATATAGTACGCTCATACTAAACCAGAAGCACTAAGACATACCGTATCTATTTTAATCTTAAACAGATCAGAGCTTCAATAGTTTGATTAAACTCACCGGCGAATGTGACGACAGAGATCGTCGCAGAAACAGCGAATGTCAGCGTCAGCGATGTCGAACTCGCACGTACAGCGCAGAAACAGCGAACGTCGTCAGCGTCTCCTTGTGGCCTATCAGCAACGGCAAACGTTGACGGCGTGTCTCTAGCAGGGCAGGCGACGGCGATCGACTTGATACGTCTCCAGCAGATCGAGTCGACGGCGGCTTGCTAATGATGCAGATGCAATTTCATCGTCGGCAGCAGCGGCATGCATGGTGTGCTAGCTCTTGGCACATACGTCTCGATCTCTTCTAGAGACGGCTTGCTTGTTCCAAAGATGATGCAGCACGATCTAAACACGAAGGGCTGGAGAGCCTCTAGTGGCGGCGGCATGTTACGTAGGTTTGGCGGCTGTGGAGAGGGTTAATCCAATGGTTACGATGGTTACATAGTATAAATAGATGGTCGGATATTTTATTTTTTTCTAAGATTTTCTAGTATTTTTCTATTTTTCTAGAGGGTCTCGTGAGAATTGACGGGGAGGGAGCCTCCAATTAGTAATAGCAAGATATCTAAAAACATCAGTCACTTGCAGGATATAAGGCATACGATTTTTCTAATTTCTCTAGAACTATGCTGGATTGTGGTTGTAGGGAATGCTAGAGATATGCAGAGAGGTATAAACGATGCCGTGAAAAGAAGTGTTTCGGAATTAGTAGAAAATGATTTAAGGACTCACGTGTTTAGAACTTGCAGTGTATGGTGGCAGTTCTTACATGACAGTTTGTAGTTTGTATTAGGACAATTCTAAATTATAAGAAACTATGCTCCTGTCAAAGCAGAGCAGCTAGACGGAGCTGCAATAATCACCGATGCAAAGTGCTGATTGGAAGAAACCAAAGGAATCGACTATCAAACCAAACAAATAAAAGGGGACTATAAAACCGAAGCAACCATGGCATACGGAAGAAATCCTGGGTTGACTCTATTTCTAATCTAGGGGAGAGGTCTCACTCAGGGCCTCAAGGGAGATGCATTTCATACCTGGGGATATCAGGAAATCTTAGTAGGCTGCAATGGAGGATCACAGCGGCTGATTCCGTTAACTGATTTCGGTGGATGAGTGTGGTTGTAGAGCGTGACGGTGGCGGCGGGCGGCATGGTGTCGTTAGGGTGAGCAGCGTGGCGGGAGGGCTGCGACAGGAGGGGGCATCGGGAGGCTGGCGTCGCGACGACGGCAGACACGGCGTCGACTGCCAGGAGGGCGCACGGCGCGGCAGGAGGTGGGCGTCGAGGGAAGGAGGTGAAGTGGATGCACCAGCCGGATCAAAGCGACGCGAGCAAAAGGAAGGGAAGCCATGCCGGGTCACGGGCCTGGGAGCGGTGCGCGCCGCCACGGCTGAAGGGGAGAGAGAGGAGAAACTGCTGCGTCGAGCGGCGCGAGGTGTCCTCGGCGGTGGCGGCCGAGAGTTGACGAGGGCACACGACAGTGTCGGGCGGCGCGTGGTGTCCGGCAGCGCTCCAGCACGAGGAGCGTCCTCGGCGGGGCGTGACATGCAGTGCCGTCGGCCGGGGCCTGGGCCACCAGACAGCGGCGGAACTTAGATTTGCCGAAGCTCCGGACCAAGTTGGGACAAAAGTACACGAAAAAAAACATAGTTGAAAGGATACATATAACAACATAATATAAAGGTACATAGTATATCTTTATTTTTTTATGAATTGTTCCAAATTGCGGGGAAGAACCTACTGCAACTGCAAGAAGAATGAAAAACATATATTGGTAAAAACATGAATTCCTAAGCCTTTTCATTGTCTACCCCTAATCTGCATAAATCAAATTCACTAAATCACTATCAACATTCATCATAGTCATAGTCTCATAGAATATTAGTTGCCTTCTTACTTACCCAAGCCAAGCAGGAAGCAGCCAAGGCGCAAGCGAGCCAGACACCAGAGGCCAAAGGCGCAGACCAGTGAGCAGAAGCTAGCCTGGCGCGGGGCCACAGCCGCCGGTCGTGGCGCAGTGGCGACTGCTCGCCGGGGCGCAGGCGCGCAGCCTCGTAGAGTCGCAGGGAGCCGGCAGCCTCGCTGGCGCGCTGGCGGCGACGCCACGGCGTGGCGGGCTAGCAGGCGGTGGCGTAGGGGCATAGGGGCACGACCGCAAGGGTCCAGGGGCGGCCGGGATTGCCACGTCAGGGCATAGGGAAGCCGGCAGCCGGGGTGCCGCCGCATCGGGCTATGCGCTTGTGCCGCTATGCAGACGGGGGCGGCGGCCGCTGTGGACAGGGGCTTGGCAAGGGTGCGGGGCGTGGCGGACGGAGGCGCTGGGCGGAGGGCGCTGCGGATGGCCGGCCGGGGCCGCGGGCGCTGCGGATGGGCGGACGGGGGTGCGGGCATTGCAGAGGGAGGCGCTGGGCGGTGGGCACTGCGGACGGCTGGATGGGGGCGCGGGAGCTGCAGACGGTGGTGGCGTGCGGGCAGGTGGGCAGCAGGGTTTCACTTGCCTTCTTGGGTTGGGCCATTCGGAGATACGTGGGCCAGATTTTTTAGTAGGGGTTCAAAACTTTTTGGGCTACGCTCCAGGGCATGGCCCGGGTGGCCATGGGCCTGTTTCTGTCCTGCCGCCGAGGTGCGCAGGTGGATGGGGCGGCCGGTCGGTCACGCTGTGCGCGAAGGAGGCGAGGGCTAGGCGGCCTCGCCGAGCGAACGCAGAGTACGGTGACCAGGCGTTGGGTGAGCCCGAGCGCGAGGCGCATGATGCCAGGGCGCTGGGTGGCTGGACGCTAGGCAGGCGCAGGGGGCATTGGGCGCTGGAGGCCCGAGGGGTGGGGCATTGGGCGCACGGGGCGGGTAGATTTGGAAGGTTAATTTCGATCCACAATTTTCTCCAATCAATCAAAGTGGGTATAGGTAGGAATCAGGTGTAAAAAAAGCCTTTGAAGGGTGAAAACATTTTGCAAATATTAGTTTTTGGGCTTTCCACCCTTTTCTAACCATTTCCAACCTGCGCAGTGGGGCCAGCGTGAGGAGTATAGGTTCGTAGATAAAAAGTGTTTAGCGCAAACTCGATCTTTTATAATGTAGATAGATAGATAGATAGATAGATAGATAGATAGATAGATAGATAGATATTGAGCCCAAGACGTGTAAAGAGCTGTGCTTGGGACTCAGGTAGACACCACTTTTTACTTAAGGGATTGGTCAATTTTACACCCTTAAATTATGAAACCGGGTATCTAGCACCCTGCAATAACCAAACCATACGAAACACCCGTCCCTGTTAAGAGCGGTATTGAAGGGTGATTTTTTATTTTTAAAAATAATAAAAATTGTTTAATTTCTAAAAAACATAATTAATTTATTTAATATCAGAAAAAATTGAAATGAGTACCAAATTCTTTTTAAAAATATAATCTATGTATTTATGCTCTATTTGAAGATATCTAGAATTTATTTATTTCTAGGTAATTTTATTGCTCTAAATAGAACGTTGGATGTTTTTTGACGATTACCGGGGGAAAGAATCCCCACCTAAATTTTCATTGATCATTGGCCCAACACAGTCCGTAGGATTACAACAAGCAGAACATAGATTACAAAAGAAGAGAAACAACATCAGAGACAATGACAATGGCCCAACACGGCCCGTAGGATTACAACAAAGTCAACCTAAAGCCAAAGCAAAACGACAGCACCATCCAAAACCACAACCGAGCGACAACACTTCAGCGACTTCCATTCCCCGCGACTGTTAGGCTTCGATCAAAACTGATAGATGACAGCCGTGACTACATCGTCTTAGGAGTGCACATCCAGGGTCCATTCGACGCCCACCGACGCCCCTTGAGGGAAGGAAGCCTCTAGAGAGGGAGGGCAACCTAAAGGAGAACGAGGAGGTCCAAGAGAGGGGACCATGGTCCTGCAAATCCGCCATTTGATGAGACAACTGGATAAGGACCTGGAGAATGGCCGGAGCAGAATCACGGGGCGGCCATCATATGCCCCAACAAAAGGGAGACAATAGCAAAGTCACCATCAATGTCCCAAACGAGAGCACATCAAACGCCGCCGGCCGATGAAACCACCAAGCACCTAAACCCCGATGACCCCCAGAACACATGACTGTAAGGCATTGAGCTAGGAATAGTAGACGACAGCCATTGATTACACCACCTTGTGAGCACATCCGAGATCCAGTCATCGCTCGCCAACGCCCATTATGGGGAGGAATCCGTAGTGGAGGGAGATCGACAATAGGAGAAACAGGGAGATCCAAGAGAGGGGATCATGGTGCCGCTACCCTGGCAAATGATGAGATGAGAAAACCAGGCAATGGGAAGATGGTGGGGTAGAGGCACTGACGGGAGCACTAGCCAATAGACTATGAGAACAAACATTCGAGGATGAAGGCGGAGCTCGAACAGAGAGAGGGCAGATCTCCCGAGACATCATGGACCAGAGCCCGAGGGGTCTACGATGGGAGCTACGGCTGCAGAGGGTGAGGGGATCACAATCACGACGCCTCCAAGGGGGTAAGTGGCGCTCCGAGAGCATCACAGTCGCACAGCTTCCACCCGTAATCACTCCGACCCACAAATATCATGTGTGGATCCCATGGAGGCCCAAGGCCCCTACCCACGGGGAGCATGACTTGGAGTACGGAGTGCCGGGACCGGCGATGGAAGCCAGTAGCAGTAGAGTAGCTTCGGAGCCAGGCGACACGGCAACAACAGGAGGGGCCTGGGGGGTGCTAAGCTCCGGGGAGCTAGACCTGGCAACGAAAGCTAGAAAATGGCAGCTCCCTGGAGCGGGCCGGTGACGTGGTGGCGCGATGCGGCGGGGAGTCGGGAGGCCAGGGGAGGGGGGACTGGAGCGCGGCGCGTCTGGGACTGGGCGCGGTGCTGTCACGGCCAGAGGAGGAAGAAGGGGGGACTCACGGGCGGGACCCACCTGGCAATGAGAGGAGGGAGCGGGCCCGAGGTGGCAGTGAGGGGGTGGGAGCCGGCGGCCGGTTGGGCCGGTTTGGCGGCCTGACAACCCAGGTGGGGGAGAGGGAGGCTGCCGAGGTTGGGCTAGGCCCAAAAGAAGGGGGGGAAGGAGGGGGTCAGGCTAGATGGCGGCCCAAGGAGAAAAAAGGGGGGATTCTCCCTTTTTTATTTTGAATTTGGAATTTGATTTGGAGTTTGGAAAGACATTTTTGGGGAATATTTCACGGGGAGATAATTTGAAGGAGTGGAGATTTTGGTGAGCCCATATCAAGTATACTCAAACATCCAAGATTCTCGGAAGGCTGATTTTGAATTGGGGAGGGGGGGGGGAATTTCTGGGTTTAAAATTCAGGAACTTACAGCAGGCCACATAGAGCTCGTCAAGTCAGCGTAGAGTCGAAGAGAGGTGAAAATTAGGGTTGGAGAAGAGAATTAGGGTTTGTGAATAGAGATATGCATAAAAGTAGGTAAAATAATATATTAGTTCGATTGTGGATGCGTCAATCAGCCTTGCCCCTTTATATTTATAGGGGAGGGTGGTCTTAACTCTTGTACAAGTCGAATCCCGAAAGATCTCACTCAAATCTGGTAATTTATCTCGGACTCGACTACACCGGATTGTTCGGTATGCCTTGCCGGACAATAGTCCGATACACGCCACCGGACTGTCCGACCGACGGTACTAGCCTTCGTGGTCATGGCACGTAGTACCAGAGTTGTAATCAAATTGTAGTCCAGCAGCACATAGGAGTTCCAGCTTAGATTATGTACTGAATCGAGGGAGTATTTATATATAAAACCAGGCAGAGGCAGCTAATGAGATCAAATATATTAAAGGGGCTTTAGCGTTTATACCCTCGCTTTGGAGTGTAACGGTGATTTTGCTCTCATTTTTTTCCAACTTTGTGAATTTACCTCTACATTTTCAAATCGAAGTCAAGTTTTACCCTTGCTCAGTTAACGTCTCTTAACGGCATCTATTCCCCTGTAAAAAGACCATCGTGCCCACGCGCCTTTGCCCCTGTTTTTAGTAACAAGTTGTGATAATACCCCTACTTTGGTACAAAGGGTTGAGCAATATTATGGCAGATTACAAAGCGATTGTTTAAAAAATAGAGCAAATTTGCATATATTCTAAATATAGATAAATTTTGATAGAATTTGATAAATTTCAAAAAATTGGACAGCATGATAGCTAGATCCGTGAGGCCAACTATGAGGAGCAGCAGAAGGAGCAAGCAAGATCCGTGTGGCCAACTATGAGGAGGAGCAGAAGGAACAAGAAGCGCACCCCTGGCTGCTCGGCTGCTTGCCTGCCTGCCTGCTGCCGGCTGGCCCGCTGCTCGGCTCTTCGTCGCGCGCTAGCCCACAGGGCGCTTGCGCACCGGCATGTCCCTGCGCTGGTCTTCCGCTTCGCCGGTGCGCCGCCGGTTGCCGCGGCCTGCATGCCGATGGTCTGCTTGGGCCCTCGCCTGTCTGCTGGCCCGCTCCTAGCCTCGTACGGGCCTGCAGCGTAGTGGGCATGCAACCCTTGGTCACACGCACTGGCCAGCAGTGCCGCGTGATGCCCGGGCCTACGCCGCGAGATGCGCCGACGTGTCCCCTCGCGCGCACACCTGCACAGACCCGCACCGCTCACTTGCACGGCCCCACGCCGGTCTCTTCCTCACCGGAGAAGGAGCCGTGGCTGCTGCCTCACGCTGCTCGCGCCGGGGGGGGGGCGTAGGCCGCCATCGTTGCTGAAGGGGAGCCGAGGGAGGCCGCCGTCACCCAGGTGAGCTCCACTGCGCGTGGGAGAGACAGAGAGATGTGTGATTGGGTTACGTGGACAAGGATAAGGGGGCATGTGTGTCTTTTCGCCTATTTTTTTTTTGTTTTTGTTTTTTCTTAACTCGGTTAAAACAGTCACGCGGCCGCGGTGAACGGACGTTGGAAACAAGGGTAAATGGCACGTTCGTTTTCAAATCACGAGAGTAAAATCATAAAGTTTGAAAAATAGGAGAAAAACACCGATCTCCCTATATTAAATTACAATTAGTATGCTCATTTCATTCAAAAAGCACCTGTTGTAATTGACCATTTAATCCTCTTCTTCTTCTCCACCGTACCCTAATAATCAGAGTCATCTTCACCCTCATAGTCAGAGTTGTCATCTTCACCCTCGTCACCGACGTGGCCATCTTTTTCCGGAGAGAATGAGCTCTTTCATCTTGGCTTGCGCCTCTGACTTGCGCCTGAGTGACGGTCTCTTGGTCGAGCTCGACGTCGCGGAATCAGCTCTGGGCTGCTGCGCTTCAGCGCCGCGTAGCGTGCCGGCGCGCGGGGTCAGCGGCTTCGATCTGGGCCAGGATCCAGCGGATGTCACCCTTGGACATCCGGTGCTTCTGCTATGGGATCCTTCCCGCCGGGAAACGTAGAAGCTAGCTTGGTGCGGCTCCAAGCGAGAGAGATTAGTTTCACGCTTGGTGGCTTGGCGGGAGGGTCGATCGGATCCACTTATACCTGTCAATTTCATATATATATATATATATATATTCTCGTTGGTGGCCATTATTCAAGGATGCCCTACACTCCATGGACACATTGCGCCAGTATGGACTTGGACTTCTTGGTTGTGGCTAGCCGTAAGATGCGCACCACATCATCAAGCAGTTCGTGGGGACGATTAATTTCGCCAGAGGAGATGAGCATCTCACAGTTGTGGGCCTCTTTCCAAAATCGAAAGGATGACTAATTTCTACTCCCTTCGTTGTTTTTTATTTGACACAGTTGACAAATAATATGGGTTTCTTCTAGCATCTGCTACGGTGTTCCGAAATCATTGTGGACTATCCATTCAGTTAGATCTAGATAGATAAGGTATTACCACCTAGAAAAAGTAATAGTCCTATTATTTTATTTATTTAACTGTTTATTTGAGCTCTTACGTCATAAGAGGTAGGGGAATACCATAGCATTTTTTTGCACAGGAATTTATTCAGATGATCGAGAAGTTTGTACAGTACGATAAGTTGAAATCATGGCTTAGTTCTGTCATCCTTCTTCATAAGTTGGTTATTCTTTTTTATTCAATTTATATCCTCCAGTGACCTTATAACATGATGTATACCTAATATGCACTTTGCAAAACTGGGTGCATATCATATGTAATATAACTCACAAAACAACAGCAAGTCTTGCATTATTACATCACGGTTGAATGCAAATCCACAAGATAGTGTACGAAGAACACACAAACAATACTCCATTTTCAACCGGTCCCATGTGGAACAGTCCAACTTCCATAAGAATCGGAAGAAACTCTAGATTTCCACACAGGCCTTGCATCTTATTACAAACACAGATACAAAATCAAGTCGCAGAAAATAGTGCAAATGGAACAGAGCAAAACAGAGGAGCCAACATACTACGTGACAGTCCCCGTGGTATGACCGGCACATCATGTGACATGGGATACAGAGAGATGCCAAATCCTGTAGCATTAAAAGGAGGCGAGGAGCAATGTACCGTCCTGCGTTATGGATTGGCAGGCTGGAACTCCTATCCCTCTTCCCTGGGCAATTGATGATGCGCCACGATCATTCCTGGGGCAACGAGTATATATGAAAACTGTCGAACGTCTTGTTCGCTTGAGCTACTTTTAGCTTCTTTGCAGTCGTAGAACAGTATTTTTCTCTCACGATCATTTAGCCAGAACAGTGTTTTCAGCTGAAAACAGCTGCAGCTGCAGTGCAGCGAACAGGGCCTTGACGATGATGTTAGCTGTAGGCAGAATTTCAAGCAACATATATAATAGCGACAGTGATTACCTTGCGTTGTGATCTGAGCGTGGCTTCAGAGTTTGGATCATCATTCAGCTTCAGTAACCTCACTTAGAACCGTTGCTGTAGCCTCCTCACGAGGTGCCTGCAGAGCACTGTCATCTGCAGCTCCAGCACCAATTCTCCTCGAACTTCCGATTGCATATTCTGTCACCTCATATACTCCTTGAACATCATCTTGTTCAATGCCATTGATGAAAAGGTCGATCGGGTTGCGATGCTCGTCAACTTGTTTCCTCACTGCATCCACGGTCACCTTCACGCTGGGGCTGTTGATGTATTGTGCGTTGTAGCACAGGGCAACCTCTGTAATCCGGCGGAGGTTGATGATGCCAGATGGAACACTATGTTGCTTTGCCGGGGTTGCACAGAACTTCAGTTGGAGATATGTGAGCCTCGGCAAAGCTCCTAGGCTGAAAGTGAGCCATGGCATTGGGCAGTCGATGGAGAGCTTCTGAAGCTCATGGAACCCTGTATTTTCAATCACCACGGCTTCACGAGGGATGAAGTCCAAGCCTAGTATTAGGCGCTGCAGCTTGGGTAGGCCTCCGAGTATCTCCAGATCATCCTTCCCCTGCTTGCAAATGGTGATTTGCACGAAATCTAAATGCTCGAGCCTACTGATCAATTGAGGCACACTTGCAAATCTTCCCGCCGTCACCTTGAATTTGTTAAGATACATAGGCAGACGATCCATCTGGGAGCCCAGGAACTCCATGGAGCAGCCGAGTCCACATTGGATGGTTAGGGACCGGAGCCGTTTCAACTTTTGGATGGATGACAGCAATGCCTCAAAGTAGTCTTTGTCAGTGGACTGGTGAAAGGACCATGTAATTGCGAGCACCCGCAACCATGGTAGGTCACCGAGAGCCCTGACGAAGCTTGCAGGGTGTTGGGTCAAATCAACAGTGGCTAGTGTCTCTAGGCTTTCGAGATGCCGTACATCGTCCGGCACCCTAGTTTCAACGGGACCAACAAGAAGAAATTTCAAGCTACATAGGCCCACAATTTGCTTTGGCAGCTGTCTTATCCATGTGCCTCTTAGGTCCAGGCGCACCAGATCTGGTAGCTTGAACACTTCCAGCGGGAGCTCATGCATGCGCGTGTAGCTTACATCCAGTGACCGCAGAGCGCGCAGCTCTTTTATCTCCTTTGGAAGCTTGCTGACTCGAGTATTCCTGATGCTTAAATACCTCAAAATGAACACTTTGCATACATGCACCAGGTCCTCATCCCTGAGATTCTCCCAGCCTTCGAGATCCAGCACCACCAGATGGACAAACTTGTTCAGATGGATTCCGGTGACTGCCCCGGACACAGACAGAGATAGTGTCTGAGACAAATCCATTGCTTCAAGTAGCGATGGGACGTTTGGATCAGGATGGTGGAGGACTAGCCTCCGTGGCGCTGATGCCGCTGCCATTAGGTGGAGCGTGGCGCTGGTGAACACGAAACCTGTCTCTGCAGATTTGGAGGCAATGAACTGGTGCATAAAATGGTTGACATGCAACTGGATGGTCTCTGCTTCATCTAGATTGTGTTTGGAATCTTCTGCTGCTAAACAGGTGATGAAATTCATGTCGACTAGCTTTGATATAAGCTTCTCCCCGTCGTACCAAGGTTCAATAAGGCCTTCACACTTCCATTTCCAGCTGAGACGATCCACGTCGAACTTGTACCCATAAGGAATCATGAACATGTACAAGCATGGTAACCAGAACCTATCAAGGAGGTCACCAAAAGCAGAGGACAGGGCTTGTTCAAACCGCTTTGGCAGATGGGGGGCTTGCTCCTCGTGGTAACTCGCAAACCTTTTATGCCCCCCCGCCTCATCCTCCTCTTGTGGCTTAACGTTGACCACTGGCAGTGGGCAGGCATCTGCAGGACTACAGGCTTTTGCAAGAAGCAGCCTTTCTGAATCCATCTGGTTCAAATGCTTCATCTCGTGCACAAGGCCATCAGAATAAGAGCAGCATGCCCATGCTGTACTTGTAAAGCGTGTCGTAACCACTATCAGGCTGCCAAGATTATTATTAGGAAATGCATTACTCATTTCCACCCAATCTGATGCCTTCCATAGATCATCGATGATGATGAAGTACCTGCAGGCGTGGAGAATTGTGAGGAACAAGAGATAAACAACTGCTATAAATTCACCAGTGTAGTACAGAGATTCACAGAAGAGCTAATTGGCTCGTCACCGTCGTCGGTAGGACAGTACCTCTTATGTTGTAGGCGTTGTGAAACGAGGCGAACTAGCATCTCCGTTATCTTGGGGTCTGAAGAAACTTGCGAGAGGATGTCTTGAAGGAGAAGTTTGTTTCTATCGCGCCCTCGAGACGCTTGAGCCATCACGTTGTGCTGGAAGTAGTCGAGTCCTCCACCAGGCCCGCACCCGATGAGTCGATTGCGGAGCTCCCTAGCAAGAGTCGTCTTGCCCACCCCAACAGGTCCAACGATGGCCATCACTCTCAGCCTCTTCTCGCCCGTCTCGCCCTCGGCCTCGGGGGTTATGAGCCACCTGAGGATCTTCTTCGCGTGGCGGTCGATGCCAACGACAAGACGCGGATGGAGAGCACCCACCAGCTCGTCCACTTGATGTGGCTGTGGCTGTGGCTGGCCATGATCCGAATTAAGGACCAGCAGGGAACGCCTGTACCTGCAGGGATGTTCGGTGAGCCTAAATATTTCCCATACGAGCGAAAACCAACCCCCTTCTGATATCCCAGTCCCACTGCGGAAACACGGCGTGGCTCTTCGCAGCAGTGTGTGACTTCCCCGTAGATATTTGTTGATACGGCGGGCGTCGTTAAGCAAATAGCTCAGCCACAGAAGCAGTGTACGGTCAATTGCATTATCCGGCAATGACGAGGGGACAATGCATGTCAGCTCCATCTTGAGGAACTCCAAGACGCGTCGTTCACGGTCACCTCGAGGGCCCCCAGCCTTGAGCACCGCAGATATCCTTTGGAGCAAGCTCCTTAGTTCTTTCTCGATCTCGGACGCCTCCTGCTCATACAGAGCAGATGCTGCAGGTGCTTTCTGATCTCCGTCCTCTGTTTCCTCCTCCTGCTCCTGCTGCACGGAAGCTGAAGGCACGCTCTCTGCTAGGCCCTGCTCATGCTCCTCGTCCGACGCCCCTGCGGACGACGCCATGGCAGTGGCACCCCGCAAGACGTCTCTTCCGGCCGCCCCCCCCCCTCCCTGCTGGTGTAGGTAGGGGGTTCAACAAGGATCGAAGAACAAACGCACGAACTGAAATTTTTAGAAACGGCGTTGCTTCATTAAAATCTATCTCTGTCCAACAAGAAATGTGGGTAAATAAGCAAGTAAATACTAATACTACCAGTCTACCACTCAGTAGTCAGTACGTACCTTACTGAAGCAACTGCCAGTGGTTGTCAGACCTTAAACTCGGTGGTGCGCCACTAAACAGGGGATGGCATGCAGTTGAGAAACCGTCGAACGCCGGCAGGAGCAGCAGGGCCACCCGGTGGCCGGGGTAGACGGCAAGACTTGAGGGAAGCCACAGATGCCGCCGAGCTCAGTTTGTTTTGTATCTCGAGTTCGTGACTATGGATTGCCTAGGTCGTTATGGGTGGGCAACTGGCCATCACGGAACCTCACTTCCCAATTCCCATCTCAGTCCAGCAAGCGAGCAACTGGAAAGACGTGTAAAAACTGACTATAAAATTCTTTGGCCAATTCCACATCTACCTATGGTGGGTCGGTTGCCACTTGTCACTATACAAAAACTTTTATCACCCCAACGGCTCTCTACTTTTCGAGGAGTCCTTTGTAATAGGCCAATGCCTATCAAAAATTTATTTTTTATCGTTTATATTCTTGCTATTTGTTTTATCATTAGGAGTAGTTTGAGTGTGACTTGCATTATAATATGTTTGTATAAAATTTTTTTGAATAAGACGAAGAATTAAAATTTAAAAAAAAACAATCACATCAAATAAAAAAATAGCGCTGGATGTTTTCTGATTGTGGAAATTGTTAGGATTTATCGTTTTCTAGCACATCTCATAATCTCATAGGCAGTGGTTCTTTCGTGTATGTAATAAGTACGGTATAAGATCTACTAAGAGGCAAAAAGCCTTTCACAACTCTAGAACCACGTCAAATGCTTCTTGTCACCACGAGACAGAGCTAGAGCGAGGCGACGATGGACCTGGTGGTCGGTGCCTCGAACAACACTGTGAAGACTCTGGTGAGCAAGCTCAGCACCATCCTCCGCATGAGTGCACACCAGGCTCAAGCGGGCTCCAGCACACTACTGGATCTGTTGTGATCATACTAATTGGATAATGGTGCCGAGCTTGAGCGTGGTGGTCAATTATGTTGGTCGCAATATCTGATGTGATCATGCTGAAGAAAGAAATATGACAAGAACAAGGATGTAGGAACTGCTCAAGTATAATAGAATTTGATAGCACAGAAAGCAAGAATATCGGAAGTGTAATGGTAACAAATTGCTAGCAATTTGATAGCACGGAAAGCAAGAATATTGGAAGTGTAAGGATAACAATTTGCTAGCTGGGAAAGCAAGAATAACGGAGGCGCAAGAATAACAATTTGACAGCAGGGGAAACAAAAGTTGCGGAGAAATAGGATTATATAGCAAAGAAGGTCAGAAATCGAACCGTGCTAACTGGGCTTACATCCTACAGCCAACACAACTCTGACATTACTTCTGTCACACCCGGTTTTAGAAAGAAGACCGGATGTACACCGTATGTGTGCCCATGAATAAACTAGAGGTTAAAAAAGAAAGAATGTTTGTCGCCATATCTGATGTGATCATACTAATTGGATAAGGTTACTGTGACGGCAGATTAAGCATGAGATCGAAAAGATTGTGACCAACCAAGATCAAAAGTTTTTGTTAGGATTTAGAGAGAAAAAAATCTCAACTAAGAATAAATTCGTATTTTTAAAATTACTTAAATTCGTTTTTCAATCAAAACTATATATGCAGGACAGCAGGAATGGAACACACATTAATATATCATATGCCATATTAGTTATTTATAAAATAATTAGTTCCTATATTAAATATCTTGATACAAAGATATAAATGTCATGCAAAGTTTAAAAAGTAACGTAATTCATTGTATTAATTTATGCTAAAAAGGTCACCTCCCAAATTGAAAATTTTGGGGTGTGACAACATTGCACTTGGTTCAGATGCCTAGCATCAGCACTGGGTGCAACGATCGGGTGTCCCTAGAGCACTTTAATACCAGGTCGATCCAACACCTGATGCTAATGTTTCTACATTAGTAGCAGGTCGTTAGACCAACCGGTACATAATCTGTTGGCATCGGGTGGTGTAAAAACACGGTACTAATGTATAAACATTAGCACCGGTGTTTGAACCCACCTAATGTTGCGTGTGGAATCTCGCGTGTCCGTTCACCTTCCCACTGTATTCTGTATCCCGCATCGAATGCCGAAGAGCCTTTGTCTATATCGTGTGCCATTGATGATGATGAGCAGATCATGGGAATGCCAATCGTCACTAGAGGATTGGAGTAAATTTAACATATAAATATGTTACCACACCCCCTAAGTAAGTATTCTACTCGAGCAGATAGGAGAGCAGAGAGCAAGAACGAGAGCAGATCAGAGATCAAGAACTTTCTTCAGCGATCAAGAATGAGAGAAGATCAGCTATGGATCACTGGTCGAGTGGGGAGTACTCCACCGACTATGACTCTAAGGTCGAGGATGGAGAGGAGGTGAATCAGTTGAAGTCGGAGTCATCGGAGGAGGATGGCAGCGATGGTAGCGACGGTGACGGCGATGGCAGTGATGGTGGCGATCAGAGGCCGGAGGAGGTTGTATCTATATATAGTTATTTAAGTTCAAAATCTAGGTAAAATCTTTAAGTTTAAATTTATATAAAATATTTATGATCCAATCTGTGTAAAATATTCAATTTGAAATCTATGTAAAATATTTAAGATCAAATCTACAAAGTACATTTAAGTTCAAATTCTATGTAAATGTCTTTAAGTTCAAAATATTATTAATAATAAATCTAATTTATATGGAAATTTATTTAACACCATACATTTGCATCGGATCTTCATATCACTCGGTACTAATGCATAAGGCGCTGTGTTGTCTAAAAACCTACAAATTTATTTAATACCGGACATTAGCAACGGATCTTCACAACACCTAGTACTAATGTATATTGGCATTGGATAGTCTAAAAACCCAGTATTAATTTATAAATATTAGCACCGGGTGTTGAATCAACCTGCTGCTATTCCCCCGTGGGACACGCGTGCCCGGCCCATTCGCCTTCTCGCCATCTCCTATTTATACCTCGCCTCTTCTGCACACACCTCACTTTCACCGCATACACTCCACCTCCTCACTGGAATGGCCAGTCTCCCATCATGCGCTGTTTGGAGGAGGCGAGGAAGATCCTTGGACGCCACCTCGCCGCGCATCGTAGGTGGAGGTTTAAGATCCTCCGCGGACAGTCTCGCGCCACTGAGCTTCATCTCAACCACCGCCGCCTCGCTGCCATGGCCAAGAGGTCAGCCCGCCGTGCGGCTGCTGCTGCTGCAATCCAAAGGATCTCCTCCACTGCAGTGCCCACCACCACCGATTCCCCCACCACAGTGGCCACTGCCACCGTTGCTACCACCATCGCGGCCACAGTCGTCCCCAGTGCTGCTAGTTGGTGGCATCGTGGGGACAAGTGTTGGCAACCCATCGTCCTCTACGATGATGAAGAGGATGCGGGGGAGGTGGACGATGGCGGCACCATCGACGGGGAGTCAGGATGGGAATGGGCCAACCCGGCCCTGGCCTTGGACCCGGCCCTATGGCCTTGAGGCCAATTTTAGGGGCCATGGGTCGGCCCAATCTTTTATTAAACTGCGGCCTTACTGGCCCAATAGGTATTATGGGTTGACCTAATTTAATTAGTACTCCCTCCGATTGTTAATATATGATTTTTTATACAAACCACAATAAAAAACATCATATATTAATGATCGGATTGAATATATACTTATTTAAATAATTATTTTAAAATAAATAAGATGTAAAAATAAATATTATTACAAATGTATTACACATAAATAATATCTAGAGTTGATAATTGGGTCGACCCACCTTACCCGTCGGGTCAAGAGAGTCCGGCTCTATTGACTCATTTAGTATTTAAAGCCGATCCACGTGGCCCATTGGCCCCGTTCTTTTGGGTCGGGTCAACTACCCAATGGGTTAACCCGGCCCGTTCCCATCTCTAATTGGCATGTGCGCCTCCCTTTTCTCCTCCAATGACAATGAGGAGTTGAAATAGATTAAGATTTATATGCAAATTTAGGTGTCACTTTATACATCTTTGACACTGACATAGTGTTTAATTTATATGCAAATTTAGAGTTATTTTAATTCATCTTTTATAATGGTATATGATGGGTAATTTATATACAAATTTAAGGGCTTAATTATTTTAATATATCATTTGTAATGATATGGTAGGTAATTTACTAATTATACGGAATTTTAGAGTTATTTTAGAATCTGTTTGGGAGAGCTCCGCTTTACGTTTTTCTATTTTGCTCCAACTTTGTTAGTCAAACAAGTACAGCTCTACAAATTCCAGCTAAAAAAATGGAGTTAGGAGTCAAGTCTGTGTTATTTTCAGAACTCTTGAAAAGCTACTTCAATTCTTTAAAAGTCCACATTTGCTACCTCCTCGCAGAGTTGTGGGATAATTACTCCACCCATTAGCCATTACGCATCGTACCGGTTCACGAAAGAAAAAAAAAATCCTGACAGTTCGTCCTCCCCGCCGCCGGCCGGGCGGCGCCACTCTCCTTCCGTGGCGGGCGGCTCACCGCTACTCTCCTCTTCGCCCTCACCAGATGGGCGGCTCGCCCCCCACTGGACAGGTGGCGCCCCTCGCCAAACGGGCGGCTCACCCCCTGCCGCTGCTTGTTCTTTCTCGGCTTGCTATAGTACATCGCCATTGATGAACCTTAGGGCTCCCGTACAATAGCAAACAAATCTTAAATCAACGCCAAATCAATTTCCACTTACAAATTGGCCTCCACTCCTTGCATATAGGGATTCTGCGCACCCAAATCATAATTTGTTCATCTGTTGTACTAGATCAAGGTCTCCAGGCACTGTCAAAGTTCTGAAGTGAGATGAGGAAGACGATGACAGTTCATGGCGGAGAGAAGAAGCGATACTAGCCTGGATGAATTTCGCGAGGAAAAGGCATAGCGCGCCACCGCCCGCAGCTACTCGCGTCTCCGAAATAGAGAGATGAGAAGAGGGAACGGGATGCGATTGCGGTCGAGGATTGGCGGATACAGGCGTGAATAGCCCGGTGTCTGATTACGCGGTAATGGAACATGGAGCGAGTTGAAATAAACAAATGTGATGTTATCAGTTTCCGTTCGGTAATTCATTTTTGTTACATTTGGTGAACCAAACACCACATAGTTATGTAAAAAAAAAACAAAGGTACATTAGACAAGCAGCAAATAAAACATCTGTTTTAGAGAGCAGATCTAACTCCTATGTCAAATACCCTCTCCGTAGCAGAGCCGCTCCATGGTAGATTTGCTAGAGTGGAGCTGAGAAAACTACAGCGGAGCTCTCCCAAATAGGCCTTTAATTGAGCTTTCATAATGGTATGGTGGACAGTTTACATGCAAATTTAGAACGTTACTTCAATTGATTTTTTATAATGGCAATATGTGTAATTTATATGTAAATTTAGTGGTTATTTTAGTGTTCTTTTATAATGACGTGGTGGGTAAATTTTTTAGAAAATATAATAGATCCAGTGGTTAGTATTATTAGATGTTATTAGACACCTGGATGTTTCGGATTTTTCTAGAAATTTTTAGAATTTATTTTTTAAACCTGCATCGTAATTAGCGTTTTTTTTATAATCTCCCGTTGGTCAGAGTCTCCATTACCTTCTAACTATTGCATTGGATCCAAGAAGCCAAAAGCATAACACCGCGACGCACCCACATCATCAATAGCATCTTGTCCCCGGCGACAGCGCTAAGCGAGGCAACGATGGACCTGGTGGTCGGCGCCTCCAACGCTGCCGTGAGGACTCTGGTGAGCAAGCTCGGGAGCCTCCTCGCGCGGGAGTACACCCTGATCCACGGCGTGCGCGATGACATCCAGTACATCACCGACGAGCTGGGCAGCATGCAGGCCTTGCTCGACAGGCTCAAGCGTGTGGCCGAGCATGACGAGCAACGCCAGGACTGGATGAAGCAGGTACGGGAGGTGTCCTATGACATTGAGGACTGCGTGGACGGCTTGCGTCACCGCCTCAGTGGCCAGCCCCGCGGGAGCGGCAAGCTGCATGACATCAAGAAGGCCTGGTATGTGCTTACCACTCTGTACGCGCGCCGCTGCATCTCCACCGAGATTGGGAACCTCAAGACCCGGGCGCAGCATGTCAGCCAGCGGCGCTTAAGGTACGGAGTGGAGAATCCGGAGAAGATCCGATACGGCTCCACGGGAGCCAATGATACCCAAGATCACCAAGTGCCTCCTCCCCAGCTCGTCGGCACCAAGGAACCGGTGGGCTTGGAAGATGCCATGAAGGATCTAGAGCAGTGGTTCTCCAATGGAAGCCAACAGAGCACCGATGATCCACGGAGATTCCTTGCCATTTCTGGGTCCGGTGGCCTGGGCAAGACCACTCTTGCCATGACGCTGTACCGCAGGTTTGGACTTGGAGACACATTCCAATGCAGAGCATCGGTGCTCGCTTCCCAGAAGCTCAATCTCCCAACAGTTCTCAGAAGCCTTATCAAGCAGTTCCATGAGCAGCAATCTGCTGCTCCAAATGAAGAGATCGAGGAGATTGAGAAATTGGGAGAACAAGATCTCAAGAAAAAATTGGCAGATCAACTAAACAAGAAGAGGTACTCTCTCGTTTTACCATTGCTAATTCACTTTTCACCTTTCTTCACATATGAGAACGATTCTGTAATAATCCCGGTTGTAGTCAGTGCTTTGTTCTAAATCATAATTGCTCCGTCATAATGTTACTCTTGTAGTGTGTTTATGAGACCAATTTCACATGTTTATGAGACCAATTCACCTGTAATACTTATTAATTTCCACATAATGCGTGAAATAGGTACCTCATCTTGATAGATGACATCTGGTCTGTATCAGCATGGGAAAAAGTTAAGGAGGCTTTGCCCAAAAATGAGGACAGTGCCATTATGGTGACAACAAGGTTCAAGTCTGTGTCTGAAGCCTGTCGCCGACAAAATGGCCGTTCCTACGAGCACAAGCCACTCGTCGAAGAAAGTTCCTACGACCTGTTTCTTGATGCCATTACTGGTGCTGCTAATGATCCTCGTTTTGCCAGACCCATTAATATCTCGTTGATCATGAAAACGTGTAGAGGTCTTCCTTTGGCCATAATCATAGTAGCAGGTCTCATGGCTAGTAAGCTGAAGTCAAATCCTTACCCAAGCTTGGACGCACAGTTGGAGAAGTTATACGAAGCACTAACTGCAGTTCATGCAGTTCCGGGGGATAATCTCACCACGGAAGGAGTGACACAAATACTTGACCACTGCTACAAAGATTTACCAGCTTATTTGAAGACCTGCTTCTTGTACCTGAGCATGTTTCCCAAGGGCTGCAAGATCAGCAGGAAACGTCTGATCAGAAGATGGATAGCTGAAGGATTTATCTTTGAGAAGAATGGGAAGACTGTCGAGGAAGTGGCGGAAGACTGCTTCAATGAGCTCGTTGGCAGTAACCTGGTCCATGCCATCAACAATAGCAGCAATGGCAAGGTGAAGAGCTGTCAGATTCATGACATGGTTCTCGAGTACATTGTCTTCAAGGCAAGTGATGAGAATTTCATCATTCTGGTTGGTTGTCACTGGCAGACACCATTTCCGACCTACAAGGTGCGCCGTCTGTCCGTCCAAAAGAATGATGGGAAAGAGAAAGAGAAGGTAGAGAGCATGGAATTGTCTCATGTCCGATCCTTAACGGCACTAGGGAGTTCGAGGGCGCTCCATTCTACATTGCACAAGTTTCAGATACTCCAGGTGCTAGATCTTGAGTGCTGCAAGGATTTGTCTTTCAATCAACTCAAGAAAATATGCAAAATGCATTTGTTGAAGTACCTGAGCCTGCGCCAGACGGATGTCACGAGGATCCCATCCAAAATTAGCAGGCTGGAATCTCTGGAGGTACTTGACATAAGGGAGACAAGCATCACAAAGTTACCCGAATCAGTTGATAAGCTTCAGAAAATGGAGCATCTACTTGCTGGCAACAAGAACAAGTATCATGCATTGAAATTAACCGAAGCAATCACAAAGATGACGTCGTTACAGACACTATCTGGGGTTGAGATCTGCACCAGCCGCTCGGCTAAGGAACTGCTTCTAGCCTTGCAGAACCTTACAAACCTGAAGAAATTCACTATCTACAGGATTGGGCGCCTCACCAACGGCAACGATGTGTTACTGCTGTCAGCCATTGAGCATCTGAGCAGTTGCTCCCTCAAGTATCTTGCAATTGACGATGATTTCACCGGATTCCTTGACACTTCACTGAATATTTCACAAGCCCCACCCGAGCACCTTCACACTCTCGGACTCTCTGGCAAGTTGTCTAAAGTGCCCGACTGGATTGGGAGCCTGCACAACCTTGAGAAGCTAACATTGTCGTTAACTTCACTCATGACTGAATCCCTGCTGGTCCTTGCTGAGCTGCCGGAGCTGTTCTCTCTCATTTTCTCACTTGACTCAACCAAGAACAACGCAAGTGTTCTCAAGATGCTGCATGATAATACACTCAAGTCAGGTGGGAAAATCTTTGTGCCAGCTGGGGGATTCGAAAAGCTTAAACTGCTACGCTTTGTGGCACCTGTGCTGCCACCTCTGAGCTTCCTGGAGGGTGCAATGCCGAAGCTTCAGAGGATTGAGATGAGGTTCAGAATGGTGGATGGTGTCTACGGCCTGGAAAATCTTGCGAGTATCCAACAGGTGGTCCTAACTATCAGCAGTCAGGCGCCTGAAGATGCCAAGGCAAAGGCATCCCAGGTCAAGGAATTAGCAAGAATGATTCATGAGAATGTTAGTGTGGTTCACGATGAGTACAACGAATCATCAGATCAGAAGTAGATTTTCTAGTAATAATGCACACAGTTCTTCTCATCAGCGTGCCAGATGTGCAAATAATTGGAGCTATGTTCTTTGCAGTTTTTTTTTTGCCTCCTATGGATCACAATTTGCATTTCGTATTAGACATTAATTTAGTTTTCTTGTGTGTATCTTCTGCCTTAGCACGGATGACTTGTAATAATTTGGTTTGATGACTCTTCTCTGAAGAATATTTTAAGCTCATAGTCTAAAAATCATCGGGCCATTACTCTGTTGTACGCTGCAATACATTACTCCATTGGTTGTGCATTTCTTGTATACTTCTCTAAACTAGTATTAACAACTAGCAAGGGGGCCTGCGAAGTTGGATGACTAGATCATTACTACATTTTTTATTATCTATTTTTCTTCTATTAGACATATATTTATATACTCTTATTTAGGAACTTGCCCATTTACTAATGGCAATTGATTCATGCAGCTTATTGCAGGATTGTGTTCAGCCAAATACTTAAATTTGAGCGACACCTTTATATGGTTTATTAAATTTGAAATTTCTTTTAGCTCTAACTATTCTAGTAAATATTGGCTTGCAATACAGAATCTCTTCTCTCCTCCTCCATCTTCTTGTTCCCTTGTCCTTTTCCACCTTACATCTTGTTTTGTCCTTTTTATTTTGTTGTAAGGTATTGGTATGTGTCGGAGCGGACGTGCTCCTGGTCAGGTGGCGGAATGCACCCGGCCGAGATCCTAAGTACGGAGAGTAGTTAGGGTGAGCAATCGTTGTTAGCTAGTCAATGGTGGCACGATGGTGGCGAGAGGATTTAGAGTGGTTCGGGCCGCCGGAGCGTAATACCCTACGTCCACTATGGGGTGTGTTCTTGTATTTCGTGGGCCTTCAGAGGAGTCTCTGAGCCTGTCTGGGTCTGTCCTTCTGTGTTGCGCATGCCTCCCCTTTTATAGCCCAAGGGGGGCATGTACATGGTGGCCGGGCCCGGCAGGTGGTCCCGGCCCATTTCCTCTATGCTACAGTTCTATCCTGTGCCTGATGTCCAGCGCTCCCATACTTTGCGCCTGTACCGCCGTCGTGGCCTGGAGATCCGCCATATCGTCCTCCATTACGCTGCCCTGTCCCATCGGCTGCTAAACCCGCTGACGGGCTTCAGAGGCCGAGGGGCAGGCGATGCGCACGCGTGACAGGACGGGACGCTCGTAGTAGCGTTGCGGCGCCGCTACCTAGTATTAGGCTGAGCGCGGCCGCCGCGCGCTGCGCGGCTCATGATGTATACAGCGTACTTGTTTACTCAATATAGACCCCAGTGTAGCTGGGGAAATCAACTGTAGTGCCCTGTTATCGCCGCCGCGCCTTGGTAAGGCGCGCCCCTTTGCCTCGCCGCCGCCGCCTGCCAGCGGCGGTGCCAGCGGCGATGGGGGCACGCCCGTCTGACAGCGGCGGCGTCGGCAGGCGACGGGGGACGCCCGTCTGACAGCGGCGGCGTCGGCGGGCGACGGGGGCACGCCTGTCTGACAGCGGCGGCGTCGGCGGGCGACGGGGGCACGCCCGCCTGACACTCGTGGTGTCAGCAGCATCGGGGCGTGCCAGCCTGACAGCGGCGGTGTCAGCGGCATCGGGCACACCCGCCCGCCCGCAATAAATGCGGCAGGTGGGCGAGGCGCCCGGTTGAAGGCCCCGCCATGCGCCCTGCGGGCACGTGGCGCCCTCGGACCACCGAGGGCGCTGGTTCCGGACCTCCACGCGCTCTACGGGCACGTGGCGGCCCCGGACCACCGAGGGCGCCGGCTCCGGACCTCCCCGTGCTCTATGGGCACGAGGCGGCCCCGGACCACCGAAGGTACGGGCTCCGGACCGAGAGGTCCGGACCTCTCCTCGCGTGGCTGGGGGAGGCTCGGTCCTCGAAGGAGGTCCGGGGCCTCCCCTGTGGGCCGGGTGCGTGGCCCAGCTTTCCCAAGGAGTGGGTCGGGCCCATCTGTATGCGGCCTTAGGCCCTCCTTGTACTGCAGTAGTTACCTCCCTTAGTGATCTTCGTCTAGTGTAAGCGGGTACCCGGTTAGCTGGGTACCGACAGTGGCCCCTGGGCTCGCCTTTGGTGAGTTTTTCGAACCTGAGGTGAGCCCACCGTCGCTTACTACACAAGCCGCCGGGAGCCGTGGGCGGTTACCGGGGTTTAGCCGTTAAGCTCATAGTTGGGCAGGGCCCACCACTGGATTTCTTGGTCGAGGCCTCGACTCGCCTGTCTTCGGAGGGGGCTCAGTCCACCCGACCCCGCGGGGTGGCCCCGTGGGCTCCCACGATCTGGGGCGCGCGATAGTGGGAACCTCTCGGGGAACGTGGGGGCAGGCCCGCGTCGGGAACCGCACGGCGGTTCACCTACTCCTTCTCCTGCCATTAAGGCGGGGCAGATGGCTACGTGGGCAGCCGTGCGTAAAGCGGAAAAGGCGGGGGCCCCGTGCGTCGCGCCGAGACGCGCGTCCGCGAGCGGCCGCCGGTTCGCCTTCCTGCCTTGCTTGCTCTTCTACCCGCCAGATTCCTCAGTGATGGGTCCGAGCCACCAATCCCCCCGGGAGACTGAGGAGAACCTCACCCGCGTCCGCCGCCTGCTCGGCTGGACGGACGCGGAGCGTCGCGATAATGTTCGCACGGGTTCCCTCCCCCACCGCAACTTGCAGCTGGGGGAGTTCGTCCTCTTCGTCCCCTACCTCTACTGTGGTTTGGGGATTCTGATTTCTTCTTTCTTCATGCTGGTGCTGGAGGCGTTTGGGCTGCAGCTCCAGCACCTCACCCCCCACTCCATCCTTCATACGGCAATCTTTGCCCACTTCTGCAAGATGTTCGTGGGGGTTCCTCCCTGCGTGACGCTCTTCCGCCACTTCTTCTCGGTGAGGTGTTCCGGGAGGAGCTCGACGGAGATCGGCCGCTACTACTTCCTGCTGAAGGGGTCCGGGGGAAGATCGACCTATCTCCCCACCTTCGCCAGCGCCAAGTGGGAGCACTGGCGCAACGACTGGGTGATCGTCAGGGCGGAGCCGAACGACCGGTTGGCTCTCCCGGATAGCAGCCCCGACGCACCCCTCCCGGAGGGTGCCTCGACGGATCTGCCACCCGAGTTCTCCCCCGTGCTGGCCAGGATCGCCGAGCTCGTCAGCGGCGGCCTGACCTCCCTGCACGTCCTCGCGGACTTCCTCAGGCGGAGGCTCGCTCCCCTGTAGATGCGGCCAAGGCTGGTGTGGCGGAACCGCCGATTTAATCCGGGCTAAGCACACCTGCCACCTCTGGCTTGCAGTGCGATTAGACCGAACTAAACCCGGTCGTCCGTCGAGAGTCATTCAACTCTCGATATTACCTTTTCCCAGAGGAACCGACATCATACACATCTGACTCACGATGGAGCCACAACAGATACATCATCACAGGCAGTTGAATAGTATAAAGTTAAACTTAGTTACAAACCAGTTTTTACATAAAATACAAGTCCAACATAAAGTTATAAGGTAACCAGTTTGAAAGTTTCTCGCAGCGGAAAATATAAGTCTAGATCACCATGTTATCACCAAAAGTTTTGCATTGGAGGTACAACATCGAGCCCACCGATGTTGCCCTCGTGCCACTCAGTCACCTCATCCTAAATGAGGGCATGCCCCGCCTCCGACACAGGTGCACACCATGAATTCCATACCTGCGCTCAAAATGTGGGGGCAAACCCTGAGTACTAATTACTCAGTAGGTCTTAATGGATTTGGCTTACGGCTGACGCGAAGCAGCTTACTAGCAAGTGGATCCTTAGCTTTTAGTTTTTAACAGCAACTTAATTAACATAACAACAAGTTTCATTGTCTGTATGATTGCCAGCATAAAGGTAAACTCCTGTAAGGTAACAACTCAGTTCAAACATGTAGTATTCCAAAAACCATGAGTATTAAAATACTGAGAGTTTAAGTAATTACTACGTTGCCCGACAGTGACATTGGCATTCCCACACCTGGTGGGCATCAGCGATTCGAATCGATTTTAATTCCCGGGAATAACTATCATGCCAGGGGTATATGCTTACTAACCATCGCGTTCTCACATATAGCCCCCATCTCCACCTGTCTTGTCCCAAGATTCAAAGCGCCCCCACCTAACCCCCGGGTTGTGCCCTCTCAGGAGCGATACCACGGTCGCACCGGGTCAGCCCTCCCTCGAGTACAAGCGCCCCCGGGCCCATCGGCCTCCAGCAAGTGGATGGGCGGAGCCTCGAAAACTCCGGACAAACCCAGGTAAGACTTCACCGGTCCCATTTCCCGGTTAAGCACTCTAGCAATGTTATGCCGATCAGCAGACGAACAGCGAACGGGCCTTAAACGACTCGGGCGGAGTCCGGGTGCGACATCATGAATAGTAAATACTGAAATAAAATCTCCGCCCCGTCTCCATTTACTTCCTGAGCAACCACTATAAGAGATACAACTTTAAGCTTTTGTGATTTTGAAAATACCTACGTGACGAGTCCACACACTCGTGTCTACCCGTACCTAGCAATTTCTAGGCATACTCGTCCTACGAACTCTATGTATAGGTGCTAGGGCCAGGGCGGCCAGGAAGTCTAATGCAATTGGTTCCAAGCAACTCCTACTGCATATGCGTAATCATAAGAATAATTTATTTGCTGGGTAGAGTATGGTCCTGCCTACCTTCTTCACTAGGGTCAGTAGCTTCCTCCGGAGCGTAGTCTGGTTCCTGCTGCTGGCCCTCTGGTTCCTGGTGCAACTCCTCTTCGGGTTCCTCCGCGACGGGTTGGTTCGGCGGTGGTTCTTCGTCCGTGGAATCTATATGTATGACATGATGCAGTTGGAGCATGTATTAGTGCAATGCTTGCTTTATGATGCGAGCGTAATGCAGTAAATCAGTGAACTTTATGATTTATGGAATAGAGTTATGCATATTGAGGCGAAGGTTGTTTTATACTAAGAAATCGTACAAGCCATCATCTATGACAGCGTAGCTTGTCACATAAAATAACGTGGGGTGTGCGTGGCGAGGTAGCATCGCTTCTTGTGAAGCGACTGAAGCTTTCATAAAAGCGCATTATTTCTACCAGCTTTCAATTAGAGCCAAAACCTTACATGCATCATCTCCAATTCTAGCAAGTTACTTCATAACCATAGCTCATATCAAACTTAAAGTCATTTTGAAACATTATTCACCATATTAATCTTTTTCTTAAGTTTAATATGTACTTAGTGCAAGACAAGGGCAAAATAGTAATTCAACAGCAAGTGTTAGGGCCAACAAAATTTATACAGAACCTACACATGATAACAAAGGCCCTGCTCAAATTTGGTTATTTTTGGAGATCATTTAGTCCTTATTTCCTATTTATTAGGGTTTTACATGTTTGAATAAAAACAGGGGCAAAACCGTCCTTTCCTACTCAACCATCATACCCATTCTGTAGATCTATTTATTAGGAACACAATGCAACAAAGTTTGCTATTTTTGGATTTTTATCCACTTTACTATGATTTTTCAAAGTTTCAGCCTTTTTTAAAAGCATTTTAACCGAAATTAAACAGATCCAGGACCTATCTGTAATTTCCATAGCTTCTGAGGGTTCCCGTGCAAGATTTACAAGACTCAGTACACAGTGCTCGGTATGGAAACATAAAACTGTTAAACTCGGAGGGCGATAGCGCAAAATGTCCGTCTTCCTCCTCCCGTCGTCTTCCTCCTCGCGACGGGAGGGGAAGCTCCGGCGGCGCGCGGTCAATCCCGGCCCTGCGGGGCTCGGTAGCTCTCCACGGAGTGTCGGGGAGAGAGAGAGAAGAGGACGGGGAACTTTACCCACTACCTCAGACGGCGGGGGAGATCGCGGGGAGGGTCGGCGACGAGTGCCCTTGGCCGGCGAGGTCCGGCGGTGCAATACGCCGGGGTGGAAGGGCTTCGGGCGACGCGGTCTGGGCGGGAAGGTAGAGTCGAGGGCGGCGAAGCTTGGCGCGGTGACGGTTGAACTCGGGAGTGGACGGAAGTGGCTGGGGGCGAGCTCGCGGTGCTCCGGCAATGGCGGCCGCGCGAGAGTGAAAGGGGGAAGAAACCAGAGAGCTCGAGCGCGTGGAGGAGAGCTCGAGAAATAGGCTCGGCCTCGCCCTCGCCCCGGTGGCGCGCCGTGCGCGCTGTCCGCGCGCGGCAGGGGCGCGTGGCCGCGACGGCCGGGAAGGCCGGCGCGTGGCCACGGCAGCTCGGCGCGCAGCGCCGCGTGGGCGCGCGCGGGCGGGGAGAGAGGAGGGAGGCGCGTGTGTGAACCGGGTCTATGGACCTCTGTGGCTGACAGGTGGGGCCAATCCCAGGAACAGGGAGTACGGCGTATGGACTTGGTGCATCGAGCGAGGGAGCGGGGAAAATCCACCCGTGCGCTGGCGCGGGCGGCCTGACAGGTGGGTCCCGCCTGTCATAGAGACGAGAAAATAAAAGAAAAACGAAAAAGATAAACCCCCTTTGACCAGCTGATCAGGTTTCTGAATTTCGCAAATTTGACCAATTTAGGAGCCGAATTTGAAAAAGACCCAGTTGAATGAAATGTTGTACCTTTTGAAATATACAACTTTGTCAAAAGGACCTATACCAGATTCCAAGTTTAAAATGATTTAAATTTGAAATTAACTTGCTGACTCCTGTTTGACCATTTGAAACCCCCAACTTTGAAATTATAAAAGTCCATTTTAGGTGCATTTTCATGAAAGGTGAAATATACCAATGTTGCATAGAATCTCATGAACTACAACTTTGGTATTCATGACATGGCAAGATTTTGAATTTTGTTTCACAAAATTTTGAATTTACCAATCAGGGCTGAATTTGGCAGAAGTCACATTTTCACATAAAATGACCCAAAACTAGATTTCAACATTCGTGCATGCCAAAACACAAAATACCAAAGTCATTCCTTATGGGATTGCCTACAAGTTTGGTATGTAAGGTTTTATGAAAAACACAATTGTATTAAAGTTATATCTGCAATACAAACACAGTTTTTCCGAAAACCAAGTTTAGTTGCTCAATTGACCTACTTTATGCATGCTCTCAAGATAAAATGCCTTTGAAAAGATATCATTATGCTAATGATTTTAATGTATTGCACTTGAGATGCCTAGGGCATCACAGCCCACCCCCCTTAAAGAAATCTCGTCCCGAGATTTTTGATGTGACGTGGTTGGTGAAGTTGGTTGTAGTTAATGTTGTGTGCATGTATTGAGTTTAGATCCTAAAGTTAAGCTGTTGTAACATACCGATTTGAAGTGGATGGTAGAAAACCAGGATACTTAGTGTGTAGGTATTCTTCTTGCTCCCAAGTGGCTTCTTCTTCGGAGTGATTACTCCATTGAATTTTGTAAAAGTTGATTGTTTTCCGACGGGTTGATCTTTGTTTTTGATCGAGGATTTTTATAGGATGTTCTTCGTATGTGAGATCTGGTTCAATTTGAATTTGAGAGGTATCTACCACTTTCTCAGGCACTCTCAAGCACTTCTTTAGTTGCGATATGTGAAACACATCGTGAACCGCAGCCAGATGTGGTGGTAGTTCTAACCGGTAAGCGACGGCTCCGCACTTTTCAATGATCTTGAATGGACCAACGTACCTTGGTGCTAACTTCCCTTTTACCCCAAACCGTTGTATCCCTTTCATCGGAGATACTTTGAGATACACATGATCCCCCTCATCAAAGACTAGTGGCCTCCTCCTTTTATCCGAGTAACTTTTCTGTCTGGACTGTGCTCTTTTGAGATGGTGGTGTATGAGTTTCACTTGTTCTTCGGCTTCTACCACTAAATCAGGGCCAAAGGTAACACGCTCTCCTGGTTCGGACCAGTTTAGTGGTGTTCTGCATCTCCTACCATAAAGAGCCTCGAAAGGAGCCATTTCTAAGCTCTTTTGGTAGCTGTTGTTATAAGCGAATTCCGCCAGAGGAAGGCATTCATCCCACTTGGTGGAATATGTTAGTGCACAAGCTCTTAACATATCTTCTAGAATTTGATTCACTCTTTCTACTTGACCACTGGTTTGAGGGTGATATGCTGAACTTCGAATCACAGTGGTTCCGAGAGCGGATTGCAAATGTTCCCAAAAGCGGGACATAAATATCGAACCTCGATCGGAAGTGATGGTCTTGGGCACCCCATGTAGGGAAATAACCCGTGCAATATATAGCTCTGCATAGGTAGCGGCAGTATAATGAGTCTTGACGGGTAAGAAGTGTGCCGACTTGGTGAGCCGATCGACAATTACCCATATAGAATCATATCCCTTTTGGGTACGCGGCAAACCTACAACAAAATCCATGTGTATATCCTCCCATTTTCACGCTGGAACGTCCAGTGGTTGAAGCATTCCAGCGGCCTTTAAGTGATCAGCTTTTACTTTCTTACACACGTCGCATTCTGATACGTATCTGGCGATCTCCCGCTTCATGCGGGTCCACCAAAATTTCTGTTTTAAGTCTTGATACATCTTATTGCTGCTGGGATGTATCGTGAGTATTGAAGTGTGTGCTTCATCCAGTATTCTCTTTCTCAACTCCATGTCCTTGGGTACCACTAGACGATTCTTGAACCATAGGACGCCTTGGTCGTCAAGTGTGAAACACGCCTTCTTCTCTTCACTAATACCTTCACGGATATGTGCCATACCCTTATCTTGCTTCTGAGCTTCTATGACTTGTGCCTTGATTGTGGGCTCAATAATGATATTATAGAGTTCTGCATGCTATTCTGGAGGTGTTTCAATGCCACTCATTTCACAGCAGATTACTCTTGCTGTAGGTCGGACTTCTATCACATTGCAATGGGCCTTTCGGCTTAGTGCATCTGCTACCACATTGGCCTTGCCTGGGTGGTAGTGTATCTCCAGATCATAATCTTTTATCAACTCTAACCATCGTCTCTGCCTCATATTGATTTCGGGTTGTGTGAAAATATATTTGAGACTCTTATGGTCAGTGTAGATGTGACATGTGCTGCCTAACAGATAGTGTCTCCATATTTTTAGTGCATGAACGACTGCAGCTAACTCAAGGTCATGTGTTGGATAGTTGGCTTCATGTTTCCTCAATTGACGGGAGGCATAAGCAATTACTCTTCCTTCTTGCATCAAGACACAGCCAAGCCCATTTCCGGATGCATCACAGTACACCTCAAATGGCTTGGTAATATCTGGTTGAGCTAGCACTATTGCTGAGGTTAACAATTTCTTCAAGGTTTGGAAAGCTTCTTCACACTTTGGATTCCAAATGAACTTGGTATTTTTCTTGGTCAATGAGGTCATGGGTTTTGCAATTTTGGAGAAATCTTTGATAAAGCGGCGGTAGTAGCCCGCTAAACCAAGAAAACTCCGGATTTTAGTCACGGTCTCTGGTTGCTTCCAATTTAGCACATCTTATACTTTGTTAGGGTCAACTGCGACTCCCTTTTCAGATAGCACATGACCCAAGAAACTCACTTCTTTCAGCCAGAATGCACACTTGCTAAACTTGGCATAAAGCTTATGCTCTCTGAGCCGAGTGAGCACGACTCTTAAATGTTCTTCATGTTCTTTTTCATTTTTGGAGTAGATTAGTATGTCATCTATGAATACCACCACGAACTTATCGAGTTCATTCATGAACACCGAGTTCATCATATACATGAAGAAAGCCGGTGCGTTGGTTAACCCAAATGACATGACCAAGTACTCATACAAGCCATATCTGGTAGAAAATGCTGTCTTGGGTATATCTTCTTCTCTAATCTTTATCTGATAGTAGCCAGACCTTAGGTCAATTTTAGAAAAGACCTTAGCCCCAGCTAACTGATCAAATAGAATATCGATGTGTGGCAGTGGGTATTTGTTTTTGACGGTCACTGCATTCAGTGGCCGATAGTCCACACACAGCCTTTTTCCACCATGATCTTTTTTCTCAACAAAAAGAGCTGGACAACCCCACGGTGATGAACTAGGCCTAATGAACCCTTTGTCTAATTGTTCTTGTAGCTGTGTTTTCAGTTCCTTCAAGTCATCAGGTGGCATCCTGTATGGTCTTTTCGACACAGGTGCTGTGCCTGGAACGAGTTCAATGGCAAATTCTACATCCCGTTTTGGTGGCAATCTAGGAAGTTCTTCCGGAAACACGTCCGGAAATTCACACACTACCGGTATCTTCTTAACTTCTTGTAGTTCAGTCGCATTAACTGTGGGGGTCATGTGTTTTTGATTTGGCATGTGTATTCGTAGAATCTTGCCGCTGACACTAGATCTTAACTGCACTGTCCTGCTGCCAATATCCAGGACCGCATTGTTTTCTGACATCCAATTCATCCCTAAGATGATATCAATCCCCCGGTGTGGCAGCACCACAGGGTTGATTGTGAAATCTTCCTCTCCTATACTCAGCCTTAACCCTTTCACTATCAGATTTGTATTTATCGGGTTCCCCGGCGCGGTAATTTGATATTTCTCTTTTATACGTGAAGTCGTTACCCCCCGCTTAGATGTATATGACTGACTAATGAAAGTATGAGTAGCCCCTGAATCAAATAACACGACGGTCGGCTGACCGTTGACCATGAACGTACCGGCGAGAACGGGCTCTCCTGCAGGGATCTGCTCCATGTGCACATAGTGCACTCGACCTGTCTTGGGTACGAATCCCTTTGGCTTGCTGTAACACCCTAAATTTAATTTCCAGCATTTTATAATAAATTCAATATGCTTTATTTATTTTCTAGGATTTATTGTGCCTAGTATGCATTTTTCATTATCTTTTGAACTAAATATTGCAATATATCCTAAGGTCAACATGTTTGTGCATTCATGCTGGAGCATATTTTTATTTGATGAGTGGCATAAGGTTTGAATTCAAATTTATTTGAATTCATAGTTTGCTTTTGAGTTTAAAAGAAAAAAAAAAGAGAAATCAGCCCTCCTCCCTGAGCCGGCCCACCAGCCACCCTCACCCGAGCCGGCCCAGGCGAGGCGGCCCAGCCGGCCTCCCGCGCGCCGCCTCTCTCCCTCGCGCCGCTGACAGGCGGACCCGCGCCCGTCGAGCCGCTGACAGACGGGACCCACCTGTCATCCCCAACCTCCTGGCTTTCCATTTCGGGCGACGGCGACTTTCCTTTTTCGGCCGCCGCCTTTCCTTCTCTACACCGGCCGACTCCGAGGAGGAGAGCTTCCCCCGCCGCCTTCCCCGTATTCCCCGCTCTCCTGCGCACCGAGTCCCCAAAGGAATCGAAGGATTCCCTTCCTTCCCGAGAGCGTGCGCCGAAGGAAACTCCGGCCGCCGCCTTCCTTACCGCGCCGCCCCCTTCCGAGCCGCTCCGGTCCTATAAATAGCACGCCGGGCTTCGCCCTTTCCCCCTCAACCTCGCCAGCAGCCGCAATCGAGCCCTAGCCGTCGCGAGCCGCTCAATTCCGCCGCCACCGTCCGAGGTGAGTAACGCCGGCGAGGTGCAATTCGCCCTCTGTGGTCGCGCTCCCGCCGCCCTAACCCCTCCGCCGTGCTCTGCAGGACCTCGCGACCCCGTTCCGCTAGCTCTCGACGCCCGTGGACGCTCCGACCGAGCTCTCCGCGAAGCCCCGAGCCGCTCCGCCGCCTCCGCTCGTCGCCGACCATCCTCCGGCAGCTCCCGGTCGTCGACAACCCCACGGTGAGCTTCGCCGTGGTCCCGTCTTGCTTTCTAGCTAGGTCCGGTCCCGAATCGCGCCCCGGAACACCGGGCATCGCGAGCTCCGGCGATGCGCCGCCGTCCCCGATGGTCGCCGCCGGCGAAACCTCGCCTTTCAACCTCAGCCGTCCGATCCAGAACGGATGCACGAGATTATAACGTGATCCGATCTCACCTCGGCCGTTAGATCTAGATCCGACCGTCCGGACCAGATGGTGACCGGTCAACTGCGGTCGTCGCCGTTTTTTTTTGTTAAAGAGACCCTCGGTTTTTCCGAAATCAACCCGCGGTCCACGCCAGTTCAAAAATAATTACAGATCGGCCCAGTTTTTAATGCTTTAGCCCCTGTGCTATTGAAAAATAGAACCCGCAGTCCAGAGGCTGTGTTTTTGTGCTTTAGACCTCGGATCTTTCCTGAAATTACAGAATTGGTCCCTGGTTTTTCCAAAACAGCCCAGATTTTGAGTTTTCTTCATAAATAGGTCCCTAGAACCTTGTTTTGGCCATAACTTTTCCGTTTTAACTCCGTTTTGGGCGATTCTTTCGCTCACGTGACCGTGGTAATATGTAGAACAGTTCTAAACCAGTTTTGTGTTCTGTTTTGATGTATTGGTGTACTGTTTCTTATCTTTTGTCCATTGTTTGCATGTATGCTCGTATATGGATGCTTGTGTGACGTTTGGACGTAAGTAGACGTTGATCTGTCTGAGGTGAACGAGGAGCCACCTTTTGACATTTGTGAGCAGCAGCAAGAGCACCTTGAGGAAGGCAAGTATAACATGAGCAACACCTATCACCTTTAATTCATTGCATATGCATGTGTCGATCTTGTATGCCTATAAGGACGATACATTAGCCACTTTGATCTCAATGTGAACCTTTTGGGTTGCATGTGGTTAAGTTTTTGCTAGGTGCTGCGCCAACATACACCTATGCTATGTTTTTAATTAATGTTGATTAATGGATCTATGCAATTAATTGTTTGAGCGTGACCCTCTGTGCCGTGTGCTTGAGTGGTGCATGTCTCATTTAAAATTTGTTTTTTTAGCAACTTGGTTTAGGGGGCATGAGCATTGTGCTTAGTGGTTTTGCTCATAGCCACTTTCCATAAGGACCGGTTCGCAAAGCGACAACCTGGGACAACAGCACTACCATAAGACTGGTATGGGACGGTCTTAGCTGATTAATTAGATTGTTTTAGTTTGGGAGTAACTTACCTGCGGGGCAAGAGGGGAGGTGTGCTTCTGTGGCCCTCGCGCTGCTTGGGTTGAGTGTGATGTGTTCTTCTCCCCTTGAGGCTTGCTCCACCGTTGCATAACCTGAAACCTTAGCGGTTACACCTTACTAACATAATCTTTGTAAAGGCTTCGTAGTGTGGCTTGCTAGTCATCTCATCTAAGGTATGTGATGAACCACTAGCGTAGCTCACGACTTGTGGGTAAAGATGTGCAACCTCTCGAGAGTGTAAAACTGATGCATCAGCCGTGCTCACGGTTATGAGCGGCCCAGATCCTTTATGTGATTAGTTGGGTTATGGATGGTTTTTGGTAAAATCCTGGTTAACCATGATGCTTAATTTCTTCTATGCAATATCTTTGAGATAAAAGTTTCTCTACTCACTTTAGTAAATAGCTTTAATAAAATTTGACCAATTAAAAGCAATGCAGTGGAGTCAGCTAACCTTAGAGCCTCATGGTTCTGTTATACTTGTTGAGTACGAGTTGTGTGCTCACGCTTGTTCTTTTCCGTTTATTCCTTGTTGGGGGGACAAATCCAACCGCTGCTCAGTCAATGGAGATACGGAGGATTATCAAGAAGTCTAGGCTCTTCGCTCTTCCAGTGGACGTCCCTGTGGCGGCTCTAGTTGCTTTCCGTTTACGCTTCCGCTTTTACGTACTCTATGTTAAAGACAAGTGTCTATTATGGTAATAATACTTATGATGTACTCGTTAAACGTTATATTATGACATGTCCTGTGATGACAATTTGTCCTATACATGTGAGACTCGTTCCTGGCGCATGTATAGTATGCACGGTTTTGGTTCATTGAAAACCGGGTGTGACAGATTGGTATCAGAGCCGTGTCGACTGTAGGACGGAAGCCTAGTTAGTACGGGTCGAAATTTAAGGATTTCCTCCTTCTCTTCCTCCTGTTTTTAAAAGTTTTCTTTTCTTTAAGTTTATACTACAACCCTATGTTCCTACATTATTTTCAATTCTCTTAACTCCTTTTTTAGAACTGATCTTAACCCAATCTTGGTCGTTTTCTTTGTAGATGGCCCGTACCAGACTGACCGCCCGCAAGCAAACCGGTGCACCCCCGCAAGGCTACCATGTTCCCTTGGCACCACGGAACCCAGAACCAGAAGATCTAGTGCCACCCCCGCCTCTGCAGGAACCCATCATAGTGGGAGATGACTCTGAAGACCCCAGTGAAGCCAGCTCTTTCACTGAGAACACAGAAGAGGATCCAGAGGAGAATCCAGCCCCTGAACCAGAGGTAGAAGCACCTGAGTGGTCACATCACATTGCCGTTCAGATAGAGGATGATCAAGGACCTGCTGTCAAAAGAGAGAGGGTGATCGCCACCTGGGTCAACATCGACCATACCCACCCAGGCAACGGTCTCAACTTTCCCGGACTACTTCGGGAGTGCCTCCAGGAAATCGGCCTCGACAACTTCACCACCTCCTACTTCGCCACTCAGAGTACGCACCCGATTCTACCTGACAGATGGGTGGCCAATGCGTTGATCGAACGCTACAACCTCATCCACGGAGGGAAGACCATTGTGGGTGAATACTGCTGCGTGACGATCCATGAGACGATGGAAGCTGCCATTGAAGATGCTGCACGCCAAGCTCTGGGAACCATCTGCTACGACCACCGTACCCCGTTGAGCCAGACCTGTTTCCGCTACTTCCCTCGCCGCATAGAAGGCCAAGCTGGGCACGAGATCGCTTCGATGGTGTTGGAGGATGACCAGAGGGTAAGGAAGATGGCACGGTACATCGCGGCCCTCAACTCCGCTTTGAATCTTGGGACAAGACAGGTGGATGATGGGTGCGGAAAACATCATTGGACTTTCATTTTACTTATTTAACTTTTAGCAATAAACCCTCAAGTATAAACAAGTAAAAGTAGACATCATGCATGACTCGTCCTATTCGTTCTCACATCACACACCTTATGTACAATTTATATTGCTAGCGAGTATCCGGTGACATGTATGCACGGCACTCTCTAATGCAACTAGTCGTTCTCTACTCGTTCTTAATTTCGCACGTGGTTAGTGTACCTGCAGAAAAATGCATGCTCATACCAACATCATTACCAGCATCATACATTACCATTCCAACTCTAAAAATGGTATCCACGAATTTCTTTAAGCTACGTCTGATGGACGACGTAGTGGCGCCATTTCTCCCAACACACCCAGTCTTCCTCCAGTACTGGGGAATTGCTGGGGAGAGAAACGGTGGCCAACAAGATCTAGCTATGATTTTTGGTTAAAGGAAAAGTGGTCACGAAACACTCCAATGGCGTGACCACCCCCCTTAAAGAGTTCTGCCCTATCAGCATGAATGCAGGGTTCGCAACAGTCCGCAAATCCCAATAGCGCTCCGCCAGTACTGGGGATAGCTATGGCCAAAATGTTGCTTCCCAAAGCACCGAATATGCACATGAGTTCTATCTAGGTCAGAATGTTAGCGATGTCACCTGGTATTTCACTAACATCCTTAATAGGGGCATATCGATACTCTCATTTTTCAAATACTTCGAGAAGGGTTTTCGAAAATAGGTTTGCAAATCAAAACTGGATGATATGTCTGTTGTCTGTGTGTGATCGGCTCTGATACCAGCTGTGGCGGAACCGCCGATTTAATCCGGGCTAAGCACACCTGCCACCTCTGGCTTGCAGTGCGATTAGACCGAACTAAACCCGGTCGTCCGTCGAGAGTCATTCAACTCTCGATATTACCTTTTCCCAGAGGAACCGACATCATACACATCTGACTCACGATGGAGCCACAACAGATACATCATCACAGGCAGTTGAATAGTATAAAGTTAAACTTAGTTACAAACCAGTTTTTACATAAAATACAAGTCCAACATAAAGTTATAAGGTAACCAGTTTGAAAGTTTCTCGCAGCGGAAAATATAAGTCTAGATCACCATGTTATCACCAAAAGTTTTGCATTGGAGGTACAACATCGAGCCCACCGATGTTGCCCTCGTGCCACTCAGTCACCTCATCCTAAATGAGGGCATGCCCCGCCTCCGACACAGGTGCACACCATGAATTCCATACCTGCGCTCAAAATGTGGGGGCAAACCCTGAGTACTAATTACTCAGTAGGTCTTAATGGATTTGGCTTACGGCTGACGCGAAGCAGCTTACTAGCAAGTGGATCCTTAGCTTTTAGTTTTTAACAGCAACTTAATTAACATAACAACAAGTTTCATTGTCTGTATGATTGCCAGCATAAAGGTAAACTCCTGTAAGGTAACAACTCAGTTCAAACATGTAGTATTCCAAAAACCATGAGTATTAAAATACTGAGAGTTTAAGTAATTACTACGTTGCCCGACAGTGACATTGGCATTCCCACACCTGGTGGGCATCAGCGATTCGAATCGATTTTAATTCCCGGGAATAACTATCATGCCAGGGGTATATGCTTACTAACCATCGCGTTCTCACATATAGCCCCCATCTCCACCTGTCTTGTCCCAAGATTCAAAGCGCCCCCACCTAACCCCCGGGTTGTGCCCTCTCAGGAGCGATACCACGGTCGCACCGGGTCAGCCCTCCCTCGAGTACAAGCGCCCCCGGGCCCATCGGCCTCCAGCAAGTGGATGGGCGGAGCCTCGAAAACTCCGGACAAACCCAGGTAAGACTTCACCGGTCCCATTTCCCGGTTAAGCACTCTAGCAATGTTATGCCGATCAGCAGACGAACAGCGAACGGGCCTTAAACGACTCGGGCGGAGTCCGGGTGCGACATCATGAATAGTAAATACTGAAATAAAATCTCCGCCCCGTCTCCATTTACTTCCTGAGCAACCACTATAAGAGATACAACTTTAAGCTTTTGTGATTTTGAAAATACCTACGTGACGAGTCCACACACTCGTGTCTACCCGTACCTAGCAATTTCTAGGCATACTCGTCCTACGAACTCTATGTATAGGTGCTAGGGCCAGGGCGGCCAGGAAGTCTAATGCAATTGGTTCCAAGCAACTCCTACTGCATATGCGTAATCATAAGAATAATTTATTTGCTGGGTAGAGTATGGTCCTGCCTACCTTCTTCACTAGGGTCAGTAGCTTCCTC
This sequence comes from Paspalum vaginatum, assembly GCA_030272315.1. Taxonomy (NCBI): domain Eukaryota; kingdom Viridiplantae; phylum Streptophyta; class Magnoliopsida; order Poales; family Poaceae; genus Paspalum; species Paspalum vaginatum. The sequence continues at coordinate 12,549,783 of CM059016.1, read as the reverse complement.
CGGAGCGTAGTCTGGTTCCTGCTGCTGGCCCTCTGGTTCCTGGTGCAACTCCTCTTCGGGTTCCTCCGCGACGGGTTGGTTCGGCGGTGGTTCTTCGTCCGTGGAATCTATATGTATGACATGATGCAGTTGGAGCATGTATTAGTGCAATGCTTGCTTTATGATGCGAGCGTAATGCAGTAAATCAGTGAACTTTATGATTTATGGAATAGAGTTATGCATATTGAGGCGAAGGTTGTTTTATACTAAGAAATCGTACAAGCCATCATCTATGACAGCGTAGCTTGTCACATAAAATAACGTGGGGTGTGCGTGGCGAGGTAGCATCGCTTCTTGTGAAGCGACTGAAGCTTTCATAAAAGCGCATTATTTCTACCAGCTTTCAATTAGAGCCAAAACCTTACATGCATCATCTCCAATTCTAGCAAGTTACTTCATAACCATAGCTCATATCAAACTTAAAGTCATTTTGAAACATTATTCACCATATTAATCTTTTTCTTAAGTTTAATATGTACTTAGTGCAAGACAAGGGCAAAATAGTAATTCAACAGCAAGTGTTAGGGCCAACAAAATTTATACAGAACCTACACATGATAACAAAGGCCCTGCTCAAATTTGGTTATTTTTGGAGATCATTTAGTCCTTATTTCCTATTTATTAGGGTTTTACATGTTTGAATAAAAACAGGGGCAAAACCGTCCTTTCCTACTCAACCATCATACCCATTCTGTAGATCTATTTATTAGGAACACAATGCAACAAAGTTTGCTATTTTTGGATTTTTATCCACTTTACTATGATTTTTCAAAGTTTCAGCCTTTTTTAAAAGCATTTTAACCGAAATTAAACAGATCCAGGACCTATCTGTAATTTCCATAGCTTCTGAGGGTTCCCGTGCAAGATTTACAAGACTCAGTACACAGTGCTCGGTATGGAAACATAAAACTGTTAAACTCAGAGGGCGATAGCGCAAAATGTCCGTCTTCCTCCTCGCGACGGGAGGGGAAGCTCCGGCGGCGCGCGGTCAATCCCGGCCCTGCGGGGCTCGGGAGCTCGCCGCGGAGTGTCGGGGAGAGAGAGAAGAGGACGGGGAACTTTACCCACTACCTCAGATGGCGGGGGAGATCGCGGGGAGGGTCGGCGATGAGTGCCCCTGGCCGGCGAGGTCCGGCGGTGCAATACGCCGGGGTGGAAGGGCTACGGGCGACGCGGTCTGGGCGGGAAGGTAGAGTCGAGGGCGGCGAAGCTCGGCGCGGTGACGGTTGAGCTCGGGAGTGGACGGAAGTGGCTGGGGGCGAGCTCGCGGTGCTCCGGCAATGGCGGCCGCGCGAGAGTGAAAGGGGGAAGAAACCAGAGAGCTCGAGCGCGTGGAGGAGAGCTCGAGAAATAGGCTCGGCCTCGCCCTCGCCCCGGTGGCGCGCCGTGCGCGCTGTCCGCGCGCGGCAGGGGCGCGTGGCCGCGGCGGCCGGGAAGGCCGGCACGTGGCCACGGCCGCTCGGCGCGCAGCGCCGCGTGGGCGCGCGTGGGCGGGGAGAGAGGAGGGAGGCGCGTGGGTGAACCGGGTCTATGGACCACTGTGGCTGACAGGTGGGGCCAATCCCAGGAACAGGGAGTACGGCGTATGGACTTGGTGCATCGAGCGAGGGAGCGGGGAAAATCCACCCGTGCGCTGGCGCGGGCGGCCTGACAGGTGGGTCCCGCCTGTCATAGAGACGAGAAAATAAAAGAAAAACGAAAAAGATAAACCCCCTTTGACCAGCTGATCAGGTTTCTGAATTTCGCAAATTTGACCAATTTAGGAGCCGAATTTGAAAAAGACCCAATTGAATGAAATGTTGTACCTTTTGAAATCTACAACTTTGTCGAAAGGACCTATACCAGATTCCAAGTTTAAAATGATTTAAATTTGAAATTAACTTGCTGACTCCTGTTTCACCATTTGAAACCCCCAACTTGGAAATTATAAAAGTCCATTTTAGGTGCATTTTCATGAAAGGTGAAATATACCAATGTTGCATAGAATCTCATGAACTACAACTTTGGTATTCATGACATGGCAAGATTTTAAATTTTGTTTCACAAAATTTTGAATTTACCAATCAGGGCTGAATTTGGCAGAAGTCACATTTTCACATAAAATGACCCAAAACTAGATTTCAACATTCGTGCATGCCAAAACACAAAATACCAAAGTCATTCCTTATGGGATTGCCTACAAGTTTGGTATGTAAGGTTTTATGAAAAACACAATTGTATTAAAGTTATATCCGCCATACAAACACAGTTTTTCCGAAAACCAAGTTTAGTTGCTCAATTGACCTACTTTATGCATGCTCTCAAGATAAAATGCCTTTGAAAAGATATCATTATGCTAATGATTTTAATGTAATGCACTTGAGATGCCTAGGGCATCACAGCTGGCGTGGAACTACACCGGCTCCAACGACTGCAGCCGGGTAGTACGTGGCGAAGACCACAACCTGACGCCGCTCCTGCTGGAGGAATGGGTGCGGTGCGTCACGGACGTGAGCTTCCCTCCGGAGCAGCTGCGCCTGCCGTCCGCTATAGTGCCTCTCTGCCGCGACCAGGCCTTGCGGACGGCGGTGCTCCGGGAGATGCCCACGCTCGACGACGGCGGCCTCGCGGCGCGGCAGCTTGGAGGCGACCCCGGGGGTCCACATTGCCGACGCCCCGGTTGGGGGTTCTGGTGCCAGAGGCACCGCTCCTGCTGACAAGGGCAAGGAGCCGGTGGCAGCGTCCCCCGCCGTTCCGCCGGCGGGTGGTGAGGAGACGCGGCGAAGGCTGGTTCGCGGCGACGGGACCTTTGTCTCGGAGCCCGACCCGAAGCGTCAGCGGACCTCGGGGGAAGGTAGCTCCTCTGGGCAAGGGGAGCGAGTGCCACCGCCGCCTCCGGGCCAGCGGCACCCTCAGCGCCGGGCACCTCCTCCGACGCCGGACCAGCGGCGGCGGCCCTCTCCGGCACTGCCGGCCTCGGGCCCGCGGCAACAGCAGCCACCGGCAGTGCCGACCGCAGATCGGCAGCCGCGGCGAGGCTCTGGCCTTCGTGGCCGCTGGTCGGCGCCTACTTTGAGGTAAGCCCTTTAGATTAGTTTCGCATACTTCGCGGTACCACGGCTAGCTTTTTTCAGGTTTCTCAGCCTTCCGCCGTGCGTTTTTGTTTAGGCCGACACGCCCGGCCGGCGTTCCTCCCCCCAGCGGCTCTGGTGGCCGGGCGACCACGGCGGATAAGTGCGCACCTGGTGGTCCGACGGCGAGAGACGCCACGCGGGCCCGGGCTACGACCGAGGGGCCTGCACCGGAGGCCACCCCGTCTGTCCGGCCCCAGGCCCCAGGTGGACCGACGCCGGGGGGCGCCTCGGGGGTCAAGACCGCACCCGGAGTGCCTGCTGAGGGGGCAGATCCGGGCGCACAGCCCTAGGCACCAGGCAGCCCGGTGCCGGAGGGCGTCGCGACCCAAGGGCCTATGCCGGGGGAGGCTCCTGACTGCCAGACCTCGGAGCCTTTGTCGCCCGCCGCCCAGACGACCAGCCCCGGATCTCCGCCTCCTGCCGAGGGGGGACTGGAGGAGGTTCTGGGTAGGCCGCTCCTGTCCCTGCCCCAGCCGGGTGGAGCCCCTCTCCCTCGCGTGCTACGTCGGGCGCGCCAGGCCCTGGATGACGCCCAGGGGGCGCTCCAGCTGGAGTGGGCCCGGCTGCAACAGGAGCGCGAGGGCCTGGACGGCTGGCAGGCCCGCCTGGGGGAGCAGATCGAAGCCACCACCGCCCAGCACACACGGACCCGTGCGGAGCTTTCCACCGCCCGCACCAAGCTCGACGCCGACCGCACGGCCTTCCATGAGGACCTGCAGAGGCTCGCTGGCCGGGAGCGCGCGGTTGGGCTCCGCGAGAAGCAGGCCGAGGTGGGCGAGGCACGGCTGAAGCTTGAGCAGGCGAAGCTGGAGTCCGTGTGGAAGGGCGTGGAGCAGCGCCGGCAAGAGCTAGTGGAGGTGTCTGAGCGGCAGGCTGCTGTCAACGCCGAGCTCGACAAGATGAAGCTGAGGCTTGTCGAGCGCGAGGCAGCAGTTGCGGCCCGCGAGGACTCCGTCGCTCAGCGGGAGGCGTCGGCCAAGGCTCTGAGGGACTCTGCTGCTCGCCAGGCTGCCACGCTCAAGGTCTGCGAGGACTGGGTGAAGTCCCGGGAAGCGGAGCTGGCGGACCAGGAGAGGCAGCGGCTGGCTGAGCGGGCCGCTCTGGAGCAGCGGAAGCAGGGTGCTGCTCAGCAGGCGGCGGTGGAGGACCGGGAGCAGATGTGCGCCGGCCTCCAACGCATCGCCGACTGGGCCGGGGAGGCGAGTTCGGCTCTGGTACCGCTCGGACTGAGTCCGATCCGGGTGACAGAGCCGCCGTCCACCATTGCGGACGCCCTCCCTGTCCTTGACTCAGCGGTGGAGCGACTCCGGCTCCTGGACTCCACGCTCGGAGAGCGCCTTGAAGCCGAGGGCCGCGAGCTGTGCCGCCTCGTGGTGGAGCACCTCCTGGTCTGCTTCCGGATTGCAGCTTGCCATCTTTGCTCCTCGACGAGGTCGACGTCGTCGCACCTTGCTTGTTCCTGCAAAGATTCATCAAAAGCTTGGACCCGTGGGGAGCCCAAGAGTATTTCTGGTGGGAGGCATGCCTCGGCCCCGTATACCAGGAAGAATGGGGTTTCCCCGGTTGCTCGGCTGGGTGTGGTCCGGATCCCCCATAGCACGCAGGGGAGCTCATCAACCCACTTTGCACCGTGCTTTTGCAAGCAGTTGAAGGTGCGGGTTCTGAGCCCCTTGAGGATTTCTGCGTTAGCTCTCTCGACCTGTCCATTGCTCCTAGGATGTGCTACAGAGGCGAAGCATAACTGGATGCCAATGCCGTCGCAGTAGTCCTGGAAGACCCGGCTCGTGAACTGGGTCCCGTTGTCCGTTATAATACGGTTAGGGATGCCGAACCGGCACACAATGGACTTAAGGAAAGCTGTTGCAGTTCCTTGGGTGATGCTTACTACTGGGGTCACCTCAGGCCATTTTGTGAATTTGTCAATGGCGACGTAGAGGTACCGATACCCACCGACAGCTCTAGGGAAAGGTCCCAGGATGTCCACCCCCCATACCGCGAAGGGCCAAGAGGGTGGAATCATCTGCAGAGACTGAGCCGGTGTGTGTATCTGCTTTGCATGGAACTGACACGCCTTGCAGGACCTTACCAGCTCAGCTGCATCCTGGAGCGCTGTCGGCCAGTAAAAGCCGTGCCGAAAGGCTTTACCGACCAGCGTACGGGACCCTGAATGATTCCCGCATTCGCCTCCATGGATCTCCGCGAGTAAATCGCGGCCCTCCTCCCAGGTTATGCATCGCATGAGGATGCCATTGGAGCCACGCCTATAGAGATCCCCTTCTACTAGCGTGTAGCGTTTAGCCAACCGCACTATGCGCTCAGCAGACACACGTTCTTCGGGAAGGATTTTGTCCTTCAGGTAGTCCCGGATCTCTGAGATCCGTGCATCGGGACTGCCCTGAGCCATTGGATGTGTCCCTGATGACATGCCGGGGTCATCAGTCCACACGATCCTTGGCGGGCTCCAGAGATGGAGGACCACCGGGACTGCTAGCTTCGAGGAGCTAGTTCTGCCCCCTTCGCCCAGTTCGGCTGGCTGGGGGTCAGTCTCAGCAGCTGTCTTTTGAAGACGCCCTCGGGTACTGGGCCCCGAGTCGATGCCCTCGCGGAGAGGTCATCTGCCACTGAGTTGAGGTTCCTGGGAACGTGCTGCAGTTCCAGGACCTCGAAGTCCTTCTCGAGCTCCCTCACTCGCATGAGGTATGCTGCGAGCTGGGGGTTATTGCAGCAGCACTCCCCCCGGACCTGTCTGATCACCAACTGGGAATCCCCCTTAACCAGGAGCTGCTTGATCCCCAGTGACTGAGCGATCATGAGCCCAAAGATCAAGCCTTCGTATTCCGCCATGTTGTTAGTGGCTTTGAATGCGAAGCATACTATGTACTTTACTTGATCCCCGTTTGGGTCCATGAGGGCCACCCCTGCTCCGGACCCTTTTTCGCGGGCGGACCCGTCGAAGAAGAGAGTCCAGTGCGGCTCGGTGAAAACCCGGACGGTCCTGTCCGGCTGGGAAGGTTCCGCCTTGGCTTCCGGACCTCCAGATTCTGAGGCGGTGGGAGTCCACTCTGCGATGAAGTCGGCCAAGACTTGGCTCTTGGCAGCACTTCGGGGCTGGAAGTCGAGTTGGAATTCTGCCAGCTCCGCAGCCCATTTGGCGATATTCCCAGTAGCGTTAGAATTGCGCAGGATTGCTCTTAATGGGTAAGAGGTCACCACGACAACCTTATGCGCCTGGAAATAGTGGCGCAACTTTCTGGAAGCAATAAGTAACGCGTAGGCGAACTTGTGAGCTTCTAGATACCTAGCCTTCGCCCCGTGGAGGACTTCACTGACATAATAGACTGGCTTCTAGGTGGTCCGGACCCAAGTGGCAGGTCCGAGACCATCTCCCCCTGCCAGGCTAGCCCCCTGGGTGGCTTGGCCTCTAGTTTCTGGTGGCTTACCGCCTTGGTAGGGCAGCGTGCCAACCGGACCTCCGGTATCGGGGCCGGCTGCGGCTCCTGTGGTGGGCGGACCACCACCTTCCACTTGGGGGACCGCGGTGTCTCCCTCGTGGGAATGGGCTGGTCGCTCGGTGACCAAGACCATGCTTACTACCTCGGGTGACGCCGCGAGGTAGAGAAACAGGGTCTCACCAGACTCTAGCGCCACTAAAACGGGCAGGGTAGTGAGATGCCGTTTCAACTCCTGGAAGGCTTGTTCAGCCTCTTCGGTCCATATGAATGGTCTGGACTTCCTCAAAAGCTTGAAGAAGGGCAGGGCTCTCTCGGCTAGCCTTGAGATAAACCGGCTGAGGGCTGCCAAGGACCCAGTGAGTTTCTGGAGGTCCTTGATGCAGGCCGGCGGCCGCATAGCCTCGATTGCCCTGATCTTGGTTGGGTTTGCCTCAATGCCGCGATGTGACACTAGGAAACCTAACAGCTTACCAGCCGAGACGCCAAAGACGCATTTCTCGGGGTTCAGCTTCGTGCGCGTTGTGCGCAATCTGTCGAAAACAAGGGCCAGGTCTTCCATCAAGGTCGACCCTACCCTGGTTTTGACGACAATGTCATCGACATAGACCTCTACTATGTTTCTGATCAGGTCACGGAACGTGAAATTCATGGCACGCAGAAACGTAGGTAAAGTATTCCTCAGACCATATGGCATTACAACATAACAATACAACCCATCTACTGTTACGAAGGCTGTATGCCTCTTATCCTCCTCATCCATCTGGATCTGATGAAACCCAGAGTACGCATCCAAAAAAGACAAGAGTTCACACCCGGAGGTGGAATCTACTATCTGGTCTATGCGCGGGAAGGGATAAGGGTCTGGAGGACATACTTTGTTGAGGCTGGTGTAGTCGATACACATCCGAAGCTTCCCGTTCGCCTTGGGGACGACCACCGGGTTGGCCAGCCACTCGGGGTGATGGACCTCCTCGATGAAGCCTGCGTCCAGGAGCTTCCGGACCTCCTGACGGATGAAGTCCTGGCGCTCCACGGACTGCCTCCGTGGCTTTTGCCGCACCGGCTTAGCGTCTGGGTTGATCTTCAGACGGTGCTCAATCACTTCCCTAGGGATCCCAGGCATCTGCGACGGTTCCCAGGCGAACACGTCGACATTTGCCCGAAGGAAAGTAACGAGCGCGTCTCCCTATTTCTCTCCCAGATTCCCTGCGATGCGGGTGGTCTGGGAGGGTTCCGCCCTGATCTGGACGGTCTTGACCGGCACGTCCTCGGGGTCGAAAGGGCGTACCTTGGGCACCTTTGGTTCTTTAACAGGGACCTTGGCCCGAGAGGTCGAGGGGTTGTCCCCCGCCGGGTTCGCTGCGTCAGTAGCGAGAGCATGGAGCTTCTCTACTGCGGCGACGGCTGCGTGGCGGTCTCCCGGCACGGTGAGAACACCCGCCGGGGACGGCATCTTCACGACCAAGTACCCGTAATGAGCTACGGCCATGAAGCGGTACAGTGCCGGTCTGCCAATGATGGCGTTGAACGGCAGGTTGACTTCCGCGACGTCGAACTGGACGTTCTCTGTGCGGAACTTCTCCGGGGTCCCGAAGGTGACCGGCAGGTCGATCTTTCCTTTCGGGTAGATCGGCACCGGACCCACGCCGGAGAACGGGCGCGTCGGAGCTAGGCGCGACTCCAGAATCTGCAGCTGTTTGAAGGCTGCGTGGCTGATGATGTTGAGGGCAGCTCCGCCGTCGATCAACACGTGGTGGAGCCGTATGTTGGCGACCACTGGCGATGTGATGATCGGCAGTACGCCAGCCCCAGCCATGTTCTCTAGGCAGTCGGCCGGCCCGAAGGATATGGTGGTGTCTCTCCACATGTGGTGTGGAGCGACCCCAGGGACGCTCGGCCTGACCGAGAGGACTTCTTGGCGCAGGGCCTTCACGTCCCGCCGGGAAGAGACCGCCCAGCTCCCGCCGTACATGACGTACAGCTTCTTGCGACGTTCGTTGTCGCTGGAGTCGGAGCTGGAGTGGCCTAGAGCGTAGACGCTCTTGAGGTCCCGCTCCGGGGGCTGATAGCTCATCTCCTTGCCCCCAGCGGCGGGCCCACCATCGCTGCTAGCCTTCCCCTTGCCAGGGCGCTGGCGTGGGGGTGAGTCGTCCTTGGCCGGACGCTCTCGGCGGTCACTGAGGCGCCGCTGCACGAGCTTTTGTATCTCGCGGCAGTCGGCGGCGCTGTGACCGCTGTTGGGATGAACAGGACATGAGCCGCCACTGTTCCGCGCCTGTTGCCTTGGGCGCTTGCTGCCAGTGTCGCGGCCTCCAGGTGCTGCCGCAGCGACAGGGGCCCCCTCCAAGAACCTCTCAGGGCGTCGGCCCTTCTTCTTTTTCTTACCGCTTTCACGGGCGGCACCGGCAGAGGCGCCTGGCTGGGCAGTCCTGTCCTGTTGCGGGGAGTGCCACGCACGCCCCTCTGCGGCCCTAGCGCACTTGTCCGCCAGCGCGTACAGGGTGGCGACGTCCTGCACTTGGCGGGTCGCCAGTTTTTCCAGCATCTTCTCATCACGGACGCCTTGCCGGAAGGCTGTGATGATGGACGCATCGGAGATGCGAGGGATTGTCCCCCGCACCTTGGCAAAACGAGCGATGAACGCTCGGAGGGATTCGCCAGGCTCCTGACTTACTGCATGGAGGTGGGCCTCCACACCGTACTGCTGGCACGCACTCGCGAAATTCGCCTGGAACAGAGTGCAGAGCTCTTCCCAGGACCGGATTGACCCGGGGGTCAGGTTCATGAGCCAAGTCCGGGCCGGCCCAGACAAGGCGACATGGAAGTATGACGCCATGACGGCGTCGTCTCCGCCGGCCGCTGTGATAGCGGTGACGTACACCTGCAGGAATTCCGACGGGTTGGTATTCCCGTTGTACTTTTCCGGCAGGTGCGGCCGGAACTTCTGCGGCCAGCGCGCGGAGCGGAGGCTGTCCGCGAGTGCGGCGCAGCCAACTCCAGCCGATACGACCCCTGGTGGCGTCTGCACGCCAACCGGGGGTGGCGCGCCAGGTAGGGGGCTGAGTCGGTTAGCAGCATCCCTCACCGCATGATGGTGCGCATCCGCGATTTCCATGAGGATGCAGCCGCATCAGAGGAGGTGGCCTCGACTGGGTCGCAGGCCTCCCCCCACCATTCTGAGGGCGCGGCGCGGACGCTGCGGCTCCCTCGACGCCCCGCGGGGGGCGCCGCTGCTGCAAATACTGCAGTAACAAGCGCTGTGAAGGTTCGAAAAACTCACCAAAGGCGAGCCCAGGGGCCACTGTCGGTACCCAGCTAACCGGGTACCCGCTTACACTAGACGAAGATCACTAAGAGAGGTAACTAGTGCAGTACAAGGAGGGCCTAAGGCCGCATACAGATGGGCCCGGCCCACTCCTTGGGAAAGCTGGGCCACGCACCCGGCCCACAGGGGAGGCCCCGGACCTCCTTCGAGGACCGAGCCTCCCCCAGCCACGCGAGGAGAGGTCCGGACCCATCTGTATGCGGCCTTAGGCCCTCCTTGTACTGCAGTAGTTACCTCCCTTAGTGATCTTCGTCTAGTGTAAGCGGGTACCCGGTTAGCTGGGTACCGACAGTATGTAAATATTAATTTTGGTTTCTTAACCTTGTTTGTAATCATATCTGATAAACAAAATAAAATATTTTACATATCGCTACATATATGTCACTTTTCATTTGTGATCAAATTATAAAAACAAATTTCCTCAGTTATAACTTGATTCCACTAACATGGTAATTTCGAAGGCTTGATATATTACATGGTGCCTTTTATAATGAACTATGGAGATTTTATTTTATGTTTTCAAAATCGTTCTTTTTTATTATTTTTATTTGATACAAAATACCTGGATTAACCTAACCATTGGATGATCATATCAACAAATTGTCTAGATATATCTCTTATTTCTAGTAATATTTGATATAAAATATTTCGATAAGTTGTTAGGCATTCATAAAATTCAACATGTTAGTCTATATTGGTAATTCTAGGTCCTCTCGTTAAATATTAGGCTATCCCCAATGGAATAGTGTAAAAAGCTGCCTATACACTGTAGTGCTACTGTAGATAGAGATGTGTGTAGTTGGAATAGTGGAGAAATATTGGATAGACAAACTTTTTGGGCAATGCATTGGGGATGGTCTTATTTAACACTCCCTCGTTAAGAGATAGGTGGTATAATCTTTATCCTTTTTGTGAATTTCTTTATTATTAGTTTTATTTTATAAAAATATTTGGATTAATTTAGACCATTGAATGATGGTAACAATAATTGTTGTAGATCTTTGTTTATAACTTGTATTCCGTATAAAATCTTTGATGTTCAAAAAATCGATGGTTACTATTTATTTAATGTAACATTCAATTTAAAATAGATGGCTTACTTTAATACTCCGCCATTAAGATATTATATATATGGTGGAAATATTTACCTTTTGTCAAAATTGGGCCTTTGTTGGTTGTATAATTTGGTAGAAAATATTTAGATTGATCTAGACCGTTGGATGATAGCAACCAATGTTGTAGATCTAATTCCTTTTTAAGGTGTATAATGTATTTGATTCAATATGCACATATATTTAAAAAAATCCAAATAGCTCATATTAGTTTTTTTATTCAATTAATTTTCAATATGTAGGTCCTTTTAGATAACATGGTTGCCTTTTAACACTACTTGAATTAGGTAATAGGTAGATATATGGTGGAGAGCTTTACCTCTCACATGTTTTTGCAAAATTTTTCTCATGCTAGTAGTTTTGGTATAAAATATTTAGACTAATCTATACTTTGAACTATCATAGCAACATATTGTGTATCTTTCTACTTTCAATAATATTTGATATATGATTTAATATGGACTATAAGTTGTTTGTAGAATCACTATAAGGATTCTGGTAATGCATGATGGTTTTCTTTCATCACAGGAGTGTGAAAAAACGTCATTAACAAATATCCATGACGTAACAAAAATTAGTCATGTATTGCGTGTCATACATTAGTTGGCCAACAAAACCGTTACAGATTAACAACATCAATGATGTTTGTATCGGTCATGGATCAATTGCACAGCCGTTACGCACCTCGTTAAATATAGCTCTAGCCATAGTGACAAAAATGGAACGTCAGATATTACCATATTAACCCAAATTGTTTCCGCTTATTGTTTACCACCAATGATTTGACATTCATCACATGATACAACAATGATACAAATCTATTTACTTATTCATTCATGTATCGGAATCAACCATTATCACATAAATCATATTACAAAATGGACTAAGTATGAACAAACTCAAAACTTCACTAAATTCACAATTGTAATGACTACAAGAAATTCTTGTAGTCCTAACTATAGAAAAATCGAACTATATCTAGGGTCCTAATATAAACCATGAACTATGTACTAGCTGATGCATGGACATGCTAATCCTATCTTGGAACTGTAGAGGAATTCTTCACTAAAGATTCCATCTTCAGAGATTCTATACTCAAGTCACCTTCAAGATTGCTAGTATGATATAAGGTGCAGCCTGAAATATACCAAATCTACATTATAGCAACCTTGAAACTTTAAAACTACATAGGTGTCACAAGCTTACAACATTCTTGTTCTAGAATTACAGAACTGTGAGAATTATTTCAATCACACTGAACGATTGTGATGCCTCTTTTGAAGAGGTAAATAAAAAGAGTATGTAATTTGTTTTATTATACATTGCAACTGCCGCTATAGGAGTTCATAATTGGACTACAAGTTTACAACAAAAAAGAAAAGGAAAATAATGTTACATGAATCTCTAGAATGTCAGCACCTGGGTGATCTCCATGAACGTGCTGCTGTTGTAAATGTCCAGAGCAATAGTAAGCTCAATTTTCAGGCACAAGAGTAACTAAAAGGAAGAGAGATGCTTGCTGGCACTTATCATATGCAAGGAATAAATGGCAGAGGGAATATATATATAAAAGAAAGACAAACTCGTATGAATTTACAGCTGTGAAAAATAAAAAAATAGCATCATTTTCCCATAATATATATAATATTTTACATGGTATATAGCATTCTCCACACACAAATACTCCCTCCATCTCACAAAATAAAGCGTACATGTATTTGGCACGGTCTTTAAAGCAAATGTTTGACCATTTATTTCTTTCAAAATATGACATCAATAAATGCCAAAGTATCATCATATTAAAGTACTTTTCAATACAAATTCAAATACATAACATGCATATATTAAAAATTTATATTTTTTATTAAGTTGTTAGCTAAAGATTTTAAAGTTTGATTTTTCCAATTACATACATGCCTTATTTTATGGGATAGAGGGAGTACAAGAGTACGAAACCATACCAAACGTACAAAGTCATCACATACCCATATAAAATGAAACCACACGTCAAATGAATGTCCAAAGTCCATATTATACATTGGTTCATTTGCAGTACAAATGCATACATAAAATGCTTCATTGTTCGGTCTAGCTAACGGGTTTGGTTATGGATCCAAACAAAAATGATAAAAATTTGAATATTCCATACTCTTGTAGTCTATATTTACAAGTAGTTTTTTTATCATATATTTTTCTATCTTTATGATTTTTTTCAGATGTTCCAGCTGTTTCTGTTACCGGCCTTTTGCGGGAACGGGAAATTTGGGCAAAAATCGCGGTTCTCGAGCTTGTAAACCATGGTCGGGTCACATGCCTGGCATCGTTCTGTGAACAATACTGAATACAGGACACATCGAGCCACGGATCACGTGCAGCTACGCGTGGGGTGGAGCGGCAGGTCTCGTGCCTCTCGATGTGTTCCAAGCTTGTATAAGGCTATGCCTAACGGCATGCCTCGAATGCTCTTTTAAATCATTATTTTGCACTGCACTGTAACCGATAGAAAAAAAGATAATTGAAACAGTGATAGATAATAAGATTTGAGAAGTGTCGTTGGGCATAGCCTAACCGATAACGTTGACCCGTGTCTCACGGCCGCTTGATTATTAAACACACCCATAATTTGACATAAAAGTACGGTCATCTTTCTTCGCACTTGTCATCTACTCCCCCTATCCTTAAAAGAGTGTCGCTCACCTCGATTTCAATGCACGGTCCGGCACTTGTTTTATTCAAAATTTTGATTTAAAAATTAAAAAAATAAATTATATAAAAGTACTTAATGTCACAAACGTTATCATAAAAAAATTAATAATATTTATAAAAAAATTTGAATAAAACAAAAAATTGAAGATAGTACATTGAAATCGAGAGGGACGCTTTTTTAAAGGCAGAGGGAGTAGGCTGGGTGAGAATCCTTTTCTTTAAAAAAACGTAGGACGTACAGGTGGACGTACATATTGTCAGAGATTCCCGGATCAGACTAGTAATATTTCCAGTGACATCGATGAGAGAGCTAGAGGGCCCATCGATCATCATTATTAATACGTGTAGCGTGGGATTGACGAGGCTGAAAGCAACGGCCACCTTCGTCTTCTTTTTTCGTTTTTTTTTCTCGTCATTATTCTAACTATTCATACTCACAACTACAGTACAATTTTATAGCTGCCGGTCACTACTAGATTTAGCCTAAGTAAATTAGAGAAACGTATCATTTCTCGACATTAGTGACTTTTAATATCGGGTACTGACTATCTTTTTCGCCGATCCAGGCATGGAGCTATATATATAAAAGCTGTGGAAAGCACATAGTACTGCCAATGTGTTGGAAAAATTCTTTTTAATTAGGACCAACGGCCTGCTCAAGCATAGCACTACACCAGTTGGCTCTGGCCCTGCAGCGGCCTCGATCGAGGAGGCGACACCGCTCCGCTCCGCTCGTCCGCTTGTGGCGTGGGCGGCATGGATGGGTTTCGCCTGGCCCCGGCAGCCCGTGCCTGCCAATTGCTCATCAGTCATCACGCAGCAGCATCATTTCCGAAAGAATAAACAAACAGATGCAGCGATGATCTACGTATTTCCCTAGCGGGTATTAATACAACTCTTGGTATTCATCATCGTGTCACCTTGGCTCGCATACAGGCCAATGCATGCACCTGGGCTTCTCTATACATTCAATAACCGTGGGTCACAGTGCCTTACTAATTGAGATAAATATACTGCTATTTCTCCTTGGTGACATCTCTCGATGCGAATTTCATCTCTGGATTTTTTTTTGAGCTCAGATCATCTCTGGATAGAGGAGTACAAACGAAAATGGATTGAAAATGATTAAATGAAGCAATTGAGTGAAACTCCAACTCTTGGAGTAGTGATGCTGCGCGGCCCAATGCAACAAGCCACAGACATATAAGGCAAGGCCGACACGGCCCTACTTCCTCTCCACCAGGACCAGGAAGCCTTTTGGGCCACCCATGTCTGCTGCGAGCATGTGATGGTGTTTACCTTTTGGGCCCAGCTCACAAATGCTTCTTTTCGGTCGACGTATTCCTTTTAATTACTTCTATACTCCACCAGGGGCATATGCAAAATATAAAATTCTCACAATATGCTAGCATCCGCACTTTGTTAATCATCGAATAGGTCCAAATTTAGGGGCGTCCAACCCTGGCCTATTTTTGTGTCTATCTCGGAACACAACCCCATGCCAGCGTTCCACAATGGCCTACATGTAGGTTACAAAGCAACACAACAACGGTGCATAAGGTTTTGCCTTGGGGGAGAGGGTGCTGGTGGTGGCAGCAAATATGGGGGCGGAGCAGGGTGGCTAGCAGGAAGATTCAGAACCACGAGCGGAGAGGATTTTGATGTAAATGGAGGAATCTCGATGACTAGAATGAATATGAGAAATATAGAGCACGATGAGTGTGGATAGGCTAAGCCCACCCGCAAAAGAGAGTAGAAGAGTGGCAACCATTTTTAGCAGAGTATCGAGGTCAATGCCTACTCACATTCACTACATAAAACCAGATAAATTTTGTCGGCCAAAAACTGATAAAATTAGCCCTATAGCAACGAAATTAGCCTAGATTTGTCGGCAAACCGACGAAGTTATCCAATAAACTTAACTCGACCAAATTATGCGAATAAGTTCGTCGATCTTGACGAACATAGATTAATTTTGTCGGTTTCTACGTGGCTGATGAATTTATCCACATGGCCCATTTAAATTCGTCGGCCCCACCTGGCCGACGAATTTACACTACTAGAGAACAGACCTTCGGATGGAGTTGCCATTTTACAAAAAAGCAGCAAAAATTGCACCCAGTATTAAAGCTAGCATCAGCACCGGGTGCAACGCTGGGGAGCCCCCAGGTACCATGGTCGGGAGCTCCGGGAGCACTTTAGTATCGGGTCGCTCAAAGAGATGGTGCATATGTTTTTGCATTAGAAGGGGTTCATTACACCACCCGGTGCTAATACTATTGGAACCGGGTGGTACAACAACCTGATGTTAATGTCCTAAACTTTAGCATCGTCACTTTAGTCAACCCAGTACTAAATTGGTGCCAGGGCTTCTTACCAAAACTGTCATAGGCATATCATTTCACAGATTGATTTTGCTTGAATATCTCATGAATTTCCCTGCATGCTCTAAAACTTGGCATAGGACCAGGGGCTGGTTTCAAGGTCACTTTTTTCAGCATGGGTGCAGAATTTATTAGAAGCTTGAGGAGATCAACTTCATGGCCACGTCCGTAGAAATTTTCTATTTCTACCACTTCAAGAGACACCAAGGCGATACTCGAGCTTCTCCAGTTTTTGGGTTGAGCACACGTGCAATTTGGTGAGCATGTTTTCTGATATTCCTGGAGAGAGAGAAGTCAAGGTATTATTCTTGATTCTCCGTATGCAAAACATGTCATCTAAAAAATACTATGGAAGCTAGCATCGAAGAAAAATATGTGAAGATGCATGCAGCTGAAGTCTTACTTGCCAGTTTGCTACATATCCTTGGATGACTAAACTAAGCCATTGTATGTGAGGATAGGTCTTGAAAATATTCGACACCACTGGTCCATAAATGTGTCCGCTTGGATTGAGATGTAGCTCCAAAATAGAGATGATAGGAAGAGGGATTGTTTCTTGCAAGTTCAATGGTTGGTCTGCGAAGTCCTGCAAGGGGATGAAAACAATTCAACGGTAAAATGATGAGTCAAAATATATAACTTCTATAACAACCATAGACAATCCAATCATATATCATATCCTATATATCAAGATAGATGGATGCCACTGCTATAAAGCTCGCACCACATTGAGCCATGTCATCCACCTGTTTTAGCCGTCCAATCTTATTCTTTGCCATTCATTATCTTCTCCGCCTTTTTTATTCCCAGCCCATATTTTTGAACGTAAATTCCACCAAATCACATTAGTGTAGCTAAACTGCACCCATCACTAGACATTCAATGATTATTTACCATTTAGCAATTAATAGTACTTTATTTCACCATCCGAGCAGCTAAAACACCAAAAGCCACAAGCATTCAATGCAGCTATGGGTCTTTTTGTTCACCACAATGTCTCATTTCCTTCCTACCTACCTCAATTCATTCTCCTAGCAATAGATCATTTAGATCCACCTCTCCCCACTCCATCGTCCTTCGTTCAAGGTTTTCATACACAACCATAAGCCCACAATCTCAAATGTCTCGCAATTTCCATTTGGTTGGTTGAAATTTCATTTGCAGTTTGTGAGGCTACTAATGCGTTTCTGCTCTCCTAAGTGCTAAGTTGCGACGTCTGCCATTCCGTTCCTTTCGGTCATCTGCAAGATTTCCTTTTATAATATACTCCTATTCAAGGTTTATCCGTATGTGGTAATAGATTATCGTTATTCAATATTGTTTTATTCTGCATTATGTACAACTTTCTTTAGTTCCTATTTCCTTTTTTAAGCTAACGTTTTCACATTTTTTATGGTGGTGTTCTTATTTATTTTGTGTCATAGAAATTCAGACGCTCTTCCCCCAAATTCATACACAATTGGCAATTATACAAGTATCATGGCTCAATGTACATGTTATCTAATCATTATGTCATAGCCCAAAGTCATGATGAGCATATGAGAACCTCTTATGCGCTAATAACTTTCTCAGAATCCTATACTTTGGCATCTCATTTATCCATGTATGCAACCATGCACTATAAATATATTGTGAAAGAGATCACTGGGTTTCATTTCTATTTTTAAAATCGTTGAGGCAAAAAAGCTGAGTCTCATTGTGTAGACGGATTGCTTTATCATTGTATCGGTACCACTTCCGCTACCGGTCATATCAAGTCCACTAAATAAACACATTCTAAACTATTTAGAATCAATAACATCATGCATGCAGAGTGTTCATAAACCTTCAGTTAGTAAAAACTTTGAATCACCCAACTATACCAGGAGCAACGCTTGGGGAATCCACCTAGTATATCGATATAGAAGGAGGCAACTAAAGTCTTGAATTGCTATTAGCTGCTGTCACGTTTAGCAACCACCACCTGCAAAACTATATCCATAAGATTTTAGAATATATTTGATCATGTCCGTCTATAAAGCATTAATACCTTTGTGTCCTTCAATATACCCTATCCCACTTTCTAATGAAGCTACCATCAATTAGCCAATAGTTGAAGAAATTAATTGGCATAACCATTAGCTATCAGCAAACAAATGCCAGACAGGGTATTTCTACCCTCACGTAACTTTATTCTCTAGGAGGTGGTATGATTTCTTAATTTCTTCTAGACGCTACAATAGCAATCTTTGCACTCTTCATTTATCCAATGGTATTATATCTGACATGTCCTGCTATAGACTTCAACAGTCCAATATCTCTCTGTCTACAAGTCTTTCATCGTTTCATTATCGAAGCGAATCCTACTTCCCGCATATTATTTAGAGAGAATTACCTATTTGGCCCAAAAAAATTTGCACTTCCTTCGTTGGCCCAGAATTTTTTTTTGTTCCTACTAGACCTAGAAATATTTTTTCATTCCTTTCTTAGCACTTCCATCCATTTGGAGTCATAACGGTGTCAAATGGAGTAACAAGAAAATCCCCAAAAATACTTTCTAGTCCTATTTTTGGCATTTCTTTTGTTTTAGATAACATGTAATAAACCGAGGGCGTAAAAACCTTTTCATGGATCCCCATCTTTACCATTCTATAGATCTACTAATAAGGTATACAACTCAGCAAAGTTTGAATTTTTAGCATTTTTATTCGATTTTTCATGGAGTTTCAAATGGACGAAAGTGCCAATAAAAGAACGAAACAAAATTTTCGATCGGGTAGGGGACAAAAATTTTATCTAGGCCAAAGAAGGAAGCGTCAAATTTTTTTAGGTCAAATAGGTAATTAACTCTATTATTTATTTTTCTCTATGAGACTGAAGTCCTAAATTCCTACTATAAAATGATAGTCGAATACCTATAAAATCATTCTTGACATCATTTTAGTATTCACTGTGTATCTTGCTTTTCATCCCTCACGCCCACATGTGTCCAAATACACTATTTATTTCCCAATCAGTTATGTAATACTAGCCCATCAACCCGTGCGTTGCACGGGCTTGTATGATATGTATTTTATAGCATAATATAATTTTCATACATACTAAATATCAATATATGTAGTAATTAATTATCTCAAATGTGTGTCCAAAAGAGACATGATAGACAAATGACAGTTGGTCTAATTTGCATTGGATTTGTAGAACAAGGGTGATGATATTGTAAAGTTAAATTAAATTGGATGACTCAAAATATCTTTTCAGCTCCCATTAGATAATTTTCTTTTCAGGTTTAAATAAATAAGAAGAGAGTTAAAGAACGTGGAGACAATTGAAATAGGAAAAAAAAACCTCCAATGCAAACTGGTCACTATAATTCCGTGCATTAAAAGAAAAGTTTCACTACAGGGAACTAAGAAAAATTAATCGGCCATAAACCGGTGAAATTAATCGTAAACCGATGAAATTATACTTAATGTGTCGGCTTATAAACCGACGAACTTATCCAATGAATTTTCATGGATGAAAATAAATGAGTAATTTCAGAATTACTTCAAAGATACCATCAAATTAATGGATTTTGTTTCAATTGGTGATATGATAAATTTGTTACATAATAACATGAGGTAAGTTATTTTGATTACTCCTAAGAAAGATGTGTAATGTTATCTTTCTCATGCTCATGCAGTGACACTACCAATATAGAGTGTATCAAATCATCTAAATATTTTATGATCAAATCATCTAAATATTTTATGATCAAATGATCTAAATATTTTATGATCAAATAATGTTTACTTTCATGAAAATTCAAACAGTAGTGACTTCTATTAATTCGGATTTACTCCTCTTCAGTCGGCTGATATTTGTTTTTCCATCAGTCATATTGTTTTGCGTCTATTTTCTATTTGTTTTATTAAATTACTACATATGTAGAAGAAAATTACTATTTATTATTTGTATTGTGTTATGTAATTTTGACATGTGATTGATGGATTGAATTTCACCAGGCACATATGTGGTTGTGTAAAATGTAACTGATGGACTAAATTTCGTCAGTCGTTCTAGATAATCGTTGGATGGATATCAGATGGTTGTAAAATATGAGTGATAGAAAGTCCTATACCAGTCACCTGATAAGGCCGGAGACACACCCTCCTATTAATTTTGAATAGGGCAGGAAAATTTTTGAAGTAGTATCGCAATATTAGATGAACGTGGAGATCAAGATGGAACAAATAATGATAATGAGCGATCAATCCTTACCTTTGATAATTGGGCCATTAGCAGCAACAGGTCCTCACACAGCCAAGCTTTGAATTCATTCGGGCAGGAAAATTTTTGAGGTAGTATCACAATATTAGATGCATGCGGAGATCAAGATGGAACAAATAATAATTATATTTCTCAGCGAGATCAGTCCTTACGTTTGATAATTGGTCCATTAGCAGCAACAGGTCCTCACACGGCCAAGGTTTCATTCTTCTATCGCTAGTTCTTGTTTGCCTCGTACTGGCTGCGTGCCTGTATTCCTTGGTGTGGACTCATCGTGGCTGTGTTCGATAAACTCTCGCGTAGCGATCTGAGGACTCGTCGTTGGACTCTGCCGTGGCTTGCGTTCTTCACTGAACTCTCACGCATCGAGCCATCGACGGGAGGCGGCTGGAGACGCATGGACGTGAGGCTGTTGGGGAGAGGTAGGGCACGACGATGTGAGGCTGTTGATTGGAAGGCGGCAGCGGCCAGGGATCCCTGGAGCCGGCACCTGTATGTAGTTGGGCGGAAGGCTGTGCGTAGGAAGCCTAGGGCGATTGGAAGGCAGCGGCCAGAGGGTTAATCGAACGGTCTTAATTATTTTATAGCATAAATAGATAGCCGGATGTTTGGTTGTTTTTGAGGATTTCTAAGATTTTTTTTTCCTAACGCGTTTGGAGAGGATTAACGTGAAGTTTTAAAAAAAAAACTCCAATTAGTGATATTAAGATTCCTTATTGTTAGATGGATCTCTTTCTTTTCTGTTTTCTGACGCCAATTGAGTCGCTCTATAGATCTCCATTACTTCTTTTTCCATTAGCGTGGGAGAGAGTAATACATGTCAGAGTTCACGAATAAGATCACTTTTGCATGCATTTTATTCTATAGAAGAAATATATATGAAGTCGACCTGGTCGAGGGCGGCGCGGAGGTTGCTGCCGTCGACGACGTCCCCGATGATGATTTCGGGGAGCTCCCTCCAGAAGTCGTGGTTCCAGCGGCGGGAGAGGACGCGGGTCTGGGCGGCGGCGCGTGCACAGCGTAGGCGCCGGAGGACCTCGCGGATCATGTCGTCTGGAAGACTGCTGAAGCGGTCCACTCCGTCGCCGCCAGCTGGGCAGCGCTGGCGCACGGGACGAGTGGGGCGACGGCGGCACGGCGGCCCCATGATCAGTCCGGGTCGGCGGTTGCCCGATGACCTCGTCGAGTCCATGGCGGCAGAGGAGGCGGCGGCGCGTGGCGTGCTCCGCCTTCCGAGAATCGATCGATCCTCGGATGATTGCGGAACGGACGAACGCGTGCAGGCAGCGGACTACGAGTAGAGTAGGTAGCGTACGCGTACTAGCCCGGACTGAGCCGGCCAAATCGAATCAGCTTCTTCCTGCTATTTCGGGCGGAGGGAGGCAGCCGATCGATCCATTCCAACGGCTCCACGGGATCTGATTTTAATTTTTGTCAAAATATGCTGCCTTTCGCATATATACTACGTACATGCTCACGTTCTGTTTATATTAGCCCGGCCTCCAACGGATCCATCCCTGCGTGCGTCGTGCGTGGCTACCGTACGTTTGCTGTTAGGTTACCGTCGTGTGTGTAAACATTAATCGAACAATTATGTTTATTTTTTCAAAGGAAAATTAAAAACCTCGCGCTTGGCTCGTGCATGCAGAACGATCACTATGGGAATATATAAGTTCCAACATGACCAATGGCGAATGGATGCTTGCGTATCGTAGAGGTCGCCGGGGTCAACTACATTATTTAATAGATATTTTTTTAGTCATAGTAGCATTTTATAAATGATTTTACAAATATTACATTTTAAATTTGCCCCTGGACATGACATCGTCAATGGGTAGCTATGGCATAAACTACACAACCAACTTGACTTGCCATATGATGGTGATTTCATTTACATCTATGAAGAAATTAAATGTTAAACACTTTATACTATTACCTCCTCTCATTAATATATGTATGTTAAATTATTACACCAAATTAATGATAGAAGGGAGTAACAAACCATGGAAAATGAAAATGGGTAGTTAATGGCCTGGGAAAATATGTAACTGAATACCAGGAAAACGACAACAAATATCCAATGCAACTCGTCATTTTCAAATACGTGCGTGTTTGTGAGCGTCTGTGTTGTACCGTGTATTCGTAAAAAAAATGCTAAAAAAGATGCTGCTGCCAGGAACACGAATCGGACGGCTCCTACAAGATGCACAATGACAATAGAAGTAACTATGTAGGCGAGCTGTCCATAGCCCACATACATTCATTGGGCCAGCCAGGCGAAGTCAAAGCAACAGCCAACAGCTACTAGCGCTTTTTTAATATTTTTTATTTTTTCTAAAAAACATTTATATAAATATACTCCTAGTTTGAACATTTATAAGATTATACCATGTAGCCTACTGGATGGGCGACAACCCACTATCGGGATCCATTATCCAATGGACAACATGGTCCCATCCGGCGACAGGTCTCGATGTTGGAATTGGAATTATGTTTTTGTAAATAATTTTTTAGAAAATGTAAAAAAACACAGCTGCTATTTTTGTAAATAATTTTTTTAGAAAATGTAAAAAAACGCAGCTGCTAGTCTTAGATGGGCCGCGCAAATCGTATTTGGGATTGAAGACACATTTGATTGGGCCCATAAAGCTGAATTCAGCGGCCGGATCAAAACATGAAGGATGGAGAGAGAAAAACATGGAGGCATGTCACTGAAAAATGGAACAGGTGTTTGATTGATCCCTCCTCATGTTTGTAAAGGCTAGCAACAGAGAGTTCAGGACTTCAGGTGCTCGCCATGCCATTGTCAATTCCAGTTCCAGGCCGGCATCTCCTTGCCTTGGTAACACAGTACTCTAACCTTCCTTCCCGTTCTGATCACAAGCCTGAAGTCCTAAACCACTAGTCACACACAGAAGTGTTGACACCAAGGTGACCACAAGCTGAGACATGGTGAGAGCCAGTAAATAGTAGTATCCAGTAACAAATACAGTTAAGGGCACAACATGAGAATACATATATGATAGTCTTAAATAGGTTAAAGATCACATCATAGCATCAATCTTGTCCTGGCAACCTGGCGGCAGAGACTTTGCCACAAGTGCTGACAGAGTAAGAAAACAGAGCAACGGCGCATTACCAAATCTATAGTAAACAAACAAACAAACACATAGCACAATGGATACATGAGTTTCTTGAAGCAACAAAGAAGCCAGCTTGCTAGCGTGGGTGACAGGAAACGATACATGATTCAGCAAGAACATCAGCTGCAGACTGCTGTTCGTAAACACAGAGAGTGGCAGTGCTCTGTTTTTTTATTTCTGGAATGAGAGACTTGCCCGAGATCTCCAGCTCCAATTCACCAATTCACCATCCATTTCCAGCAGCAAACGTGCACGGAATCTGGCCATAATACATGTGTTGACGGCAGTGAGACAGTAGCAAAATGAGTAGTAGGTACAGTGCGGGTGCGTGCGGGTTTCTACATTACCAGGACAACTGGGCATGGCTTTGGGCCTCTCCTCTGACTTCTTCACTCTCAATCTTGTTTGCCACCTCCATATTCTGATCAGTCTGTTGAACATCATGTGAGGTGCCATTGATGACGAGGTTGATCGGCTTGGCATGTTTCGCAGCCTCCTTCACCGCTTCGACGGTCTTCTTCATGCTAGAGCTACTGGCACACCAATCCTTGTTGTAATGGAGAACTACTTCCGTGAGGCTTCCGAGGTTGGTGATACAAGATGGGACAGCACTCTCTCAGTTCACTGGGCCTGAGCAGACTTCCAGTTCAAGGCATTCAAGCTTCCTCATGGCCCCTTCTCTGAAAGTGAGCCACGGCATTGCGCAATTGACAGACAAGCTGGAAAGCCAACAGAAACCCTCATTTTCAATCACTATCTCTTCTGTAGGGATTGAGGATCGGAAGAGGACCCCGAGGCGGGTGAATAGATCAACACCTAAAAACCTACGACCCCAAAACCCTCTTTTCTCACACCGTGAGAGAACACGTAGCAACACGGCAGCACTACAGACAACTCGCTCAAACGCCGAGAGAAAACGATGCAAAACGAGCCAAGAACCACACAGGGGCAGAGCCACCGGACAGTCCGATGATAACGCGTCGGACAGTCCGGTCCACCCAACAATATAGGCTGAGGGCTTGACCCTCGAGCAAACACCAACGGACAGTCCGGTGGCTCACTGCCGGACAGTCCGATGCTTGCAAAAGCCCGGGTGAGGCTGAGCCTCGAAATCTCTGCCCAAGCAAAACCCTTGGCACCGGACTGTCCGGTGAAGGACTCAAAATCCTTCAGTGGTTCGAATCCACTAAAACAGGGCAGCCCGAGGAGAGAAAACAGCATGCGAATCCTCAAGAATCGATCCAAAACTTGATCAAATGGACTCCAAACTTCACCAAATTTCACAAGAACTTCATCTAGGCCATGGAGGAGCTATTCCCAATAGATCAATGCAAAGCCCTTTGATGTCCTCCACTGATTTGACTCTTCCCCGAAGTGAAGTCCACTTGCCAAGAACGAAAAAGGAGGGGCTGCTCGTGGATTCAAAGATTGGGCAAGAAAACCACGATCAAAACCACGTCCTAGCAGTCCAAAACACTAGCAATAGAAAGATCATGGGCTTGGTCAAACACAAACACTCCAAAAGACCAAGAAACCAAGATAAAAAAAACCAATCAAGAAGGGGCCAAAGAAGAGCACACAAGGAGCTGCATGAAATCCATCTATATTAGCCTTCAAGAGGTCACAAGATTCAGACTACAAGATGGGATCTCGTTCCCAAGCAGCCTCCCTCTCCTTCCCACTTGATTAGAGGCTAGATCCTACTCTAAACCTCCCTTACAATAGAGCTCAAGGGTTGAGAATGAAAATCACTCCTAAACCCTAGGTCTAAGAGGACTAAAACCAACCAAGAGAGTTAGCCTACGGCAGCCAACTCCTTATTTACACTACATGGCTCTTTTCTATGATGTTTTACAAATAGTCCCTCGATATAAACTCAAATACACTAATAATGACTGTAGAGGCTAGAAAAGACCGCAGAAACTCAAACGGATGAACACGATGGAGTCCTTGATCTTCTTCGGCTCGAAGTAATCTCCCGATGTCCTCCACGTATCCAATAGCCCATCCCTTGGGTAGCCTCTGGTTTGGAATACCGGCAACCAAGCCCTTGGTTTTGACGCTCGAACCAGGAAACGATAGTTGGGCCCCATTTTGATGCTCGAAGCGGTAAATGCTTGTTGGACCTCCATTCTTGAGTGATTTTACGGCTCACAACACCGTCCTGCACCCAAGGTCACACTTATGGGCTGAGCCTAACTTAGACCTCAGCCCAAGCCACCTGCCAGTCCACTCGGTAGGACTTTTGTCACGCCAAGTCCACTCTAGCGCCGCCTCTCAGTCCACTCGAGAGGGCTTCTCCTCCAGGTCACACTTAGGAGGTGCTCGCTCATCCTTTGGCAAGTCTTTAGTGTTGACAAGCGCTCATCACAGCCAGGACGAAAGACCAGACTCGGTACACTTGAGTCCCTCAAGGATGAACTCCAGGCCAAGTGCAAGGCAATGCAATCTGGGCAAGCTTCCAAGTTTCTGCAGATCATCTGTCTCCAGTTTGCAGACAGTGATCTACATGGAAGATAGGGAGTTGATGATAGGAGTAAGCCCGATCTTCCATGAGGTATGTAGGTTTAGGAGTGGAGAACTCGACGTTGATGAAAAAGTCTTCGAGCCAGGAGGTTCGAATCCTTGCAATCACTACACCACTGCTCCGATGGTTATCGACTGTGTGATGCACACATTCGAACTTGCCAAGAAGGCTATCGCTCCTACAATGCACCAAGAGAACACCAGCAAGAACGAGGAAGAACGCAATTAAGAATTAATTTGTGCGGTTTCACAAACCGATACACGGCGAACTGTTCAGGATGCAATATTCATAAGCAAAACCCAAACCCTAACTTGTACGGCGGCTATGGTTTATATAGAGTTTAGATCGATCAACAAAGCCTAGACGTGTCCACGATGGACTCCAAGATGATACATGGGCCAACAACCCAAAAAGAGGGTAACTGCCCCTGGACAGATTCTGTTCTCTGACTTGCAACGTGAATTCCTGATGACTCCGACCTCCAAATGACCTGAAACTGCTGGCATTGGAAAGGTTATCTTCTTAGCTTTCCAGGTATATGTGGATCATCGGAATCGGAGTCTGTTTGTGGCCTGGGCGACGATTTTAATGATGACTGGTCCTGGAGGCCGAGGAAGTCGACTCCAAGTAGAATTGAGCCTCCATCTTGACTTGGACGTCCCTCTTGCCCTGCTCCTGGTCCGAGCTGATCTCCAAGGCCTTCATGGTCCTCTCCTAAGTTCCTAAGTAACATTAGGTAGCATACCTAATGTTAGGAACGAGCTCACATGTTGGTTCAATTGTCTTGTACATGCTCTTATAATAGGTCCTTGCATAATCATAAGAGTGGTGTCCTCATCAGTTGAGCATACGATCCATTCGAGAACCCTTGTAAATGTTCTCATTGTCACCTTCATCTTCTCAAGCCCTTCAGGAGGACCAGACAGGGAATGCAGGAAATCCATGCAGCAGCCGAATCCACAGTCAATGGTTAGAGACTTGAGCTTGGGCCACTTTTTGATTGATGAAACTAATGCATCACAGTAGTCTTCGACTCTTGGTCAGTGCACTGGCCAAAGGACCATGTTATTAAAAGTACCATCAAGTGGGTTAGATCACCGAGAGACTTCACTAAGCTTGTAGGCTTTTCTGTTAAATCAATAGTCGGAAGGGTCCTTAGGCTGTCTGAACGATGTATCCCCTCCATTTCACCATCAACAAGAAAATACCCCAAACGCTTTGTTATATGCGGCACATGCTGCACTAGCTGTCTAATATGAATATGAGTGCCTCTTAAGTCCAATCTCCACAAATTTTCTAGCATGTACACTTCTGACGGGAGTTCACTTATATGTGTATCTTGTTAAGTTGAAACTCGGTTTTCTTTTGTTTGTTTAGATTTCAAGTTTGTAATAAGTGGTCTCAGGCTTTTTCTTTGAAAAAGTTGAAAGCCGGATTATTTTCCATTATCTAAAAAGTGCGTGTGGCTTACGTCCAGAGTCCTCAGATTACAAAGCCCCTTAATCTGTGTGGGGAGCTCAGTTATCTTTGTGTGACTTACATCTAGAATCATTAGACTGCACAGCTCCTGAATCTGTACTGGAAGCTTGGTGACACGAGTGTTCCTGATGCTCAGATGTAGCAGTAGGTACATTTTACTGCATATTTTCTCCTTGTCCTCATCCTTCAAATTCTCCCAACCTTCGAGTAGAGGAACTTGTGAAGATGTATTTGGTCGACTGCACCAGACATGACTAGGCAACGAGTCTGAGACAAATCCATTGATTTGAGCAGTGATGGAAGCTCCGCATTGGGATGGTGAAGGGCTAGCCTCCGTACTGTCTGTGTCTTGTTGTTGCCACCTACTGCTTCTGGTGCTGTTGTTGAGGTGAGCGTGCTACTGGCACTGGTAAAAGCAAATCCCTTTTCTACTGAAATGGAGGCAAGGATCTGCCACATACAATGACTGATTTTCCATCGGCAGGCCTCAGCTTCATTAGGATTACCATTATGTTTCTGGTTGGCTGCTACCCTTGTGATGATATTCCTATCGACTAGTTCCTAGAAATACTTCTCTGTTTTTTCTTCGTCATCGCCTGTAACACCAAGACAAGGGGTCAATCCTTCTTGTGATAACCATTTCATGATGAGAAGTCCTTCTCGAATAGGTATCCCTGTGGAAATATGCTTGCCATGTATATCAACAACAACTAAGATTCATATCCCACTCAGTGAAGGGAAAGTTGTTGGGCTTTTCCTCTGAGATTTCTTTCGCCATCACGAGACATTGTTTTAGTTGTTGCTTGATCTTTGGGTCCCACCAGGAGTGCCAAAATGTGTTGATGTGGGAAACCGGCAGACGGTCGTCGAGGCGTTCGACATAGAGGAGCCGAGAGATCTCGCTGCTGCTGCGGTCGCCTCTCCTGTGATGCAGCTCTGATCGGCTCTGAGTGCTGGAGATGATCCAATCCGGGCATGCCACCTAGCTTGACCATCTAGCGACGGAGAATGTGGTAGTCAACAGATCACCTTGGAGGTACACAGACAGAGCAATAGATGTAAAATTCCAAGCCTGATCGTGTATATCGACTCTTGATTTTCATATAGATTGGCTCTTATAAGTCGATTGCCTTCTTGTGGATGAGTAAGGATATACATAAATGATGACAAGAAGATATGAACCTGCTTAAAGCATGATCTAGATGATTGGCTGCGCTTGATCTAGATTGACATGTTACACACACAAACAGATGTCGAAGAAGAGGGCTAGAGAGCCACCCTAACTACTCATGTTGTAAACCAACCCCATGGCCAGATAAACAAGAGACACTTGCTTATAGGAACATCCCAAAATCGATCTAAAGCATGCATAATCAAGAATAACCTAGGAACATCCCCAACCTTAAACCATTGATCATGCACATACGTAAACATAGATCCGAACCTTCAAAAAGATTCATCTAGAGTAGACAATACATCTAGGACAATCATGTAAAGCAGGTTACCAGGTGTATATCGATCTCTCGAGTTGCTGTATGCATGTGTTGAAGCGCACATCGTGGATTGCAGCAACCGGCCGAGCAATGTACACCTAGCCGCATGATACCGATCTATAGCGTGAAGCATAAATGAGATGCGAGATAACTAATGAATCTTGGCAACAACAATGCTTAGTACAAGATTTTCCATGGTAATGTAAAACAACAAACAACCCTAACGGATCTATGAGAAACAACATTAAGCTGCATGACGCTTACTTGGAGAGATGTAAACCCTAGAAATGGGCGGCGATGCGCCTAAAGTTGTATTGGTCGTTGACGATTTTACATGATGTACCTAGTTACATATTTATATCCTAGATGACTTGACCCTCAAGGCAAACCATTTCCTAAATAGACTCAAGCTCTTTCTTAAATTAATAGATCACAACTCCGTAATAAATCTGTTGACGCTGGGATTCAGCCGATCCAGATAATGGGCCTAATCGGCTTTTGGTCTAGAAAGAGCCATCCAGGGAAGAAATGGTGTATGGGCCAAGAGGCCATGTATCTTAGAAAGTTTGTCAAGAGTCCGATCGGGGCTCTAGTTAGGTTAATTTCGGTTAGGGTTTGTATGTCGATTTAGGAAGGATAGCCTTGCTATCCAAGTCTCCGGACTATAAATATGTACCACCTATTACGTAATAAAGTAGACGACATACGTTCATCCAACACGCGGGTGTCTCTCAACTCTCTCTCGGCGCATCGCCACCTCTAGCGACTAGAGTTTCAAGGTAATCGTCATGCTGCTCTAATGATTTACTTCGTTAGGGCATCAGACGTTAGTCGCCCGGTAGACCGTGTACTGAAGCGTTTTTGATGGCACGGTTTGCTGGTTACCACGATGAATCTCGCGTCGAGCCTGGCTCGGCGCGAGATCCATTAGCTATCCTGATGAAGCTCGGGTCAAGCCTCGCTTGGCGCGGGATTCGTTTGTTTACCGCACGCGGGTCGATCTACCTTCGTATCCATGCTTTGTGTTATGGATCGGCTCATGTGCACCCCTCATCATGCTGTTCTTTCACATTGTCTCATGTCACGGCCCGTGCTATGATGTGAAGCCCTGCTTGGTGTAGCATGATAGGCTTCTTTTGCTTTAGCCGATGGTAGCCTGTAGATAGATCGGCTCATGCTTGGTGACTCGACGGCCCTTTACCGTGTCTATCTGGCCCTTGATGTGCTGGATCTACGATGGATGGCCGTCCGGTCTTTTACTTACGTACTGCTGCATGTCTGTCGCGCGCTGCGTATCCTAGTAGATAGATCTTATTTACTGTTTTACGCATCGTTTTATTGTATCGACAGACAGGATCGACGAGATCGGCTGATATGAGCCGATGACGAAAGACCCGACACGGGCGGAGCCGATCCTAGCGATCCGGCTAGTATTTGACGTTTCCTTTGTTTTTTGTCTGTCTTGCAGGGAGAACGAGAGATGTCCGTCGCAACCACCACCACCGTCAACCTTCCTGGTTAGGTCGTCGTTGACGCAGCTTATGTACGAAAATTATGCATCATTTTATATGGTTTTTCACTGTTTTTATGCGTCAACTATATCTTTCACTAATATTTATCACCGATAATTGTGGATTTTGTTATATTGTCTTGGAAATATGCTACATGTGATTTTTACAGGTTTTAAGCCAATTTTTCGCGAAATTCACCATGATCCACTTCGAGTAAGAAAAGACCTCTAGATGACATGAATTGAAGATGAAGAACAAGGAAGGCTTGGTGTACTCATAGCCCCTCTGTGTGGATCAAGGCTTCCTAATCAAAAGATTCAATGAAGTGTCAAGAGCTACAAGAAAATGAAGATATTTATTCAATAAAGATGTCAAATATGTCAAAGGCTAGAAGACTTCGTCAAAGTTCGGCCCATTACGAAGATTCCAGAAGCCCAAAAGTCCAAGAGGCCCCGCACAAGCATTACTTAGGCATCAAGCAACATCCCCGCGAAAGATGGAAAGAATCGGATAGAAGAGGAGTCCTGGTCGGCCGACCTTACCCCCCCAAAGTCGGCCGAGCCACCCCCTTTTTGAAGCTTCTAGAGGAGATCTTCAGGGATATGCTTTGATTCAACATTATAAGGAAAGATGTGGAAGCGTTTTGCCAAAGGATCTCGTAAAATCATGAAGATATGCTCAAACATGGAAGATTTGGCACAAACCGACTTATACCGACGATTCCGTAGACCTAGGGCCCACATGCAGTGGCCATTTATTCATCAAATCAAGTAACAACCGACGTCGGAAAAGATGAGCATGAGAGGAGCCAAAAAGGCAAAGGGTCGGCCGACCCTACCCCCTCTAAGTCGGCCGACCCATGGTCTTTTTACGTCGGTTTCTGATTTCCTTTCTACCACGTCTTCTCTAGGGTATAAATAGTTAGCATAGGCCCCGTGGTCGGGCATCCAATTCATTATCAAGGCGACAAGATGTAGAGAAGAGGGACAACAACTAGAGGAGAGTAGAGGGTCGAGTTTCTAGTCTAGGATTAGAGTTCTTCTAGTTCACAGAGGTGATTAGAGGCCTTGCACGGTGCTCTAATTACCTAGCTCTAGAGGTCTAATTGTATCATCAAGGGAAGGTATGATCACGGTTGTAAGTATGATACAATTTATTAATGAAGCATTGATCTTGTCTAATTATCATCTTCTTGTTCTAATTATGTTGTTCTAGCTCTAATGAACTTTAGGTCTAGATGCATGTTAATTAGAGCATGTCATTAAGGGTTATATTCTTCTAGCGTTCTTGATCGTTGATCTAGCTTACTAATGATATAGTTGTATATCTAGTTCTTGTGATCATGGTGATTAGAGGTTCTAGTTGCGCTAATTATGTTATTAGACTATGTGAAGTAATTAGAAGCATGTTCTCTAATTATGTATACCTGTTGAGAGTTTCTCGTCGATTACCTGGTTACTAGTGATAGTAGAGCCCGGGGAAAGGTTAAACTTGATCTAGGGGGTTAGGTTGATTGATCTTGATTTAATCATGCTACGAAGTTTATGCTTGATCATGCTTATTTCTACCTTGAGCTACTAGTTATCTCGTTGTTCTTATCTATTTGTGATGCCCATATCATGCATGTCTTGGATCCAATTAGAGCTTGATTAGACTCTAGTTAATACTCCTTAATTGGTGTTCTAGTTCTGTTCTAATTGCTTATCTCATAGTATTAGTATAGTTTAGACGTGGATTAGATGTAGCTTAGGGCTAGTTTAGAGGTAGATTATAGTTGTATTTTATACCCTTAGTTTACCATAAACTCTTGTTAATTAGTTCTCAATTAGTTCGTTTCCTGGATTGACAAAACCCATGGTACTCATCCTGAGGAAAAGCTACACACGATACTGTCGCTTGCAGTATAAGGTTTGCCGTGCTTAAGTGCCGTCAACAGTCGTCAACTAGGTGGCACGCCCGCACCACCACCGCCATCGATGGGTTGAGCTCGACAGCTGATTGCCAAACCGCAGCAAGGAGGAGGGATCCCGACGATCCACATACACCTCCCAGCTCTATTGTGTTGTGTTCGTGGGGACGCTGACCCCGTCGGTTCTCCGCGACAACAAAATCTAAGACTCTACGACTAGATAACATGATCTGGACTCTTTCTTTATTATCGGTCCAGAACCTCACGGCTTCCAAATATCAGCCGAAACGTGTCGTAGAATCGTGGCAGATTATTGATGCCCCATTGTTTCAGCAATTTCCATCAATTCCGAGCGTATTTGGATGTGAATCTGGTTGCATTGGAAAGCTTATCTCCTTAGCTTTCCATCCGTATGTAGAATGCCCCAAACGGGGTCCATATGTGGCTTAATCTGTGTGACCTGTTTATGAAGTCCGAACCAGTCTCGCGAATAAACTAGGCTTCAGCATGGATTAGGCTTGTGACTTCATCTTGGCTTGGGCGTTGGATATGCTTATTATCATATTTGGCCAAACTTGATATAAGCCTTTTCAAGTCGGTTCCTTCATCATGGACATCCTCGGGCATTTTGGCCCAATTAAACATGAACAAAATCCGGTGGCAACACATCGGTCGAGCTCGCCCCCTACAAAGATACTCCTCTATCTTTCTCTATCTCTCTCTCTCTCCTCCCTCTGTGGATCAGGAGATCTGTATGATTCATATAAACTCAACGCAAGAACTCTAGTGGTTCGGGTTACGACCACAGGATCCACCCTTTTAATCTACCACAAAAGACTCAGCATGGCTTGGAAGCCATTTGAAACCTTGTTACCCTAGATCTAGTTTACTAGGTAGTATGGAGATGCCGTCAGTCAAATCCTTGGTTCCCCACCACGCTGAGCTGGAGAGGCTGCCGGCGGGGGAGGGGAACTAGCGGATCAAGCCCCGGAATCGCCTCTCTCTGTATTGTAGCGTAGGGGGAAAAGGGAGATATCTCTATTGGCCTATGTTTCAACATGTAACAATGATGGGTGGCCTATGTTTCAGCCTCTAACAACGAAGGATAATCATATAATAACAAAAGTACTTTATAACAACTATAAAATATAGCTCTTTTTATGTCATTGTGTTTTTGCTTTTGTGGACTTTCTAATATTTTTTGTATTTCATTCTCTTGTTTTTTAAACGATTTCCTCGTGCCTCTCCTCCCTTCTGCTTCGCCTCCCAAACTCACAGCGGAATAGAGATCTCTCATTGGGGCTTGGGTTGGAGGGGTACTGGATTATCCAAAAGTTTCCCGGCTTTTATTCTCTGGACCAATAATACGCCCCTGGTTCCAAACTAGCCCACCGTTCCCAAAATCCGCGTAGGTAGGGAGCAGCCAGCCAACCGTCCGTGGGCTGTGGCCAATGGTCTTGTCCTGGTCATAAAGCGGTGACCGGTGACCAACCAATTGAACGCAAGAATGGACGTCTTAACCAATACTGTACTAGGCTGCTAGCTGAATTTGCTAGGTCATTTCTGGTGAAGGTTATAATCCCTATTTGAGTTTCGTTCTCGTCATATATTATGATGCATATGTATATTTGGTGATATGATAAAGTTTTATTTAAATAAAATTCGAGATACACTCAAAAATTGTTGTAACTTTTTAACTATTCTATGAAAATCTCACTGAAAATAGTTTGAGCAATTAAAAATTTTAAGATAAACTTATTAGCATCTATTTGCTGATGTCGGCCGATGTGTTATTGTAGATGCTTGAGTACGTCATGCCCCATGTGACCAAACATTTTTAAATATATTGTATATCCGTTGGTTGCATACTTTTCTAATAAGGGTAGCATGACAGCAGATGGTAGCAAAAACGTTGAGGTGGACGTCTCTGAAATTAATATACTCTGTAGTCAGCTATTCTCACCCTAACGATACTACTACGTCATCATTGAACGATACCATTATATCTTTTTTTTTAAATTAAAAGTTTATTCATGTCCTTACGATAGAGCTTCTAGAGTTGACTTAAAAAAAATATAGAGCTTCTAGAGAGCTAAGTTGGAGGAACTAAACAAAATCAAACCCCAGCCACCTGTTCTTGACGAAGAGAGACCATCATACTATATATCTAAAGTCTCTAGAAAATGACATGCCATCAAGATGATCGGTCTTTTGCCTTATTTTGGGTGATGCTCCAAAACCTTGTACAGTAAGTTGCCTGGAGATGTGACCTGCAAGTAACAATACATTTTCTTTCGTCAAAGATCACTTCATTTGCTATAAACAAATAGACCGTAAAAAGTTCTTGCTCCCAAGCCACCCTAATCTTATGGGAGACAAAGAATTCCCATTTGGTCAGTCTGTATCTTTTCTTACGGTTATCACCTTGCCAAAAGAAATTTGACTTGTGCAAAAGTCCAGCTTCTTCAGAATGGATATTTTGATACTTCAGAAAAAGGACATCGTAAATATTTCATGGCTACTTCCAGATGATCTGAACTAGCTAATAATTAACCACCATAAGACAAATGTTTCCCATTCCAACCACACAACTCTTTTTGGAAACAGTCTTCCACTACTTTCCAATCTTTACTATTTATGTTTTTTTGGTTCATTGGAATGCTTAAATATTGGGTAAAGGAAGATGACCCATGCCATAGACAAAAATGTACTATAAATATATGCATAGTTATCGGCCTCTCCATAGCAGAATAATCCACTTCTGATACTAAAATACATAGAGTTTATCAAAGGCACATAGAATAATTTGTATATCCTTTGCTTTATCTAGATTAGAGTAAAATACCTATACAGTCCTTAAAGTTAGCATGATGTGTCATATAGATTCCAAAACTCGGAAAACAAGAAATTTGGGTCCCTAAACTTGGTTGTGTCATCTCTTTCTCCGAAGGTGGTTTAGGGGTTATATACACATGGGGCCCATGTGTAAGGTCCATCTCTCTTCTTCATACATCATATATGACACATGGGACCCATTTGTATATCACATTATTTATTTTTCCACATCCCTTCCCCCTTACTCTCCCGTCCTCCACCCTACTTGCCGTCGCTACCCGCCTGCCGCCACCACTACTCACACATCGTTATTCATGCTGGCCTTGCCACTGTCACACGCTCACCTGCTATGCCCTCCTTGCATTCACTACACGACAAAGGACGAGGCTAGTGGTGGAAATGGAAAGCTGTTGCCCGTGCCTAGAGATACTCCTCGCCTTGATCACCATCATTACACACACTCACTACCCGCGCCTGCCCTACCACCGTCAGTGACACTCACTAGCAATGGAGGAGGACGGCCAGTTATAGATGAGGTGGAGGGGCCAGTGGCAGCGAAAAGAAAGAGAGAAGGAGGGCAACGTTGGTGGATGGTTGGCAGCAACAAGGGGATAGAGATGGGTAGGCAGCTATGGCGAGGAGAGAGGAGGACCGGAGAAGAAAGGGGAAAGATTGTAAGAAAACATTTTACTTACAAATAGGATCCCACATGTCATAGATGAGGACGAGAGAAAATAGTTGAACCTTAAATCTGGGCCTCACATCCCAAACCACCTTTGGAGAGAGGAGATAGTTGTTTTGGGACCCAGATGACACACTAGCCAAGTGTAGGGACTTGGTTTTCTAAGTTTAGGGACCTATGTGACACACATTACCAACTTTAAGGGTGTATTTCACTCTCTAAACTATGCGACATGAATAGAATTGTGTCATTAGCATACTATAAAATTGAGAGCCTACCATTGACTAAGTGAGGTATTACACCTTGTATGAAACCATACTCCTTTGCCCTTGTTACAATATGGTTAACATATCCTACAACAAGATTAAAATGATTGGTGATAGTGGGTTCCCTTGATGTAAACTGTGCTTGTTTGAAAATACCGATGGACGTCATTATTTACCTTTAGAAACAAACTATTGGTTCCATAGACAGCACATAGGTGAGAATCCTTTGATTCTAAGGGTCTATTATATTCTAGAAAGATCATTTGACTTTATCATATGCCTTCTTGAAGTCTACCTTAAAAATGACACCATTATGCTTCTTTATGTGCAATTCAATGGCTTTATCATATGCCTTCTCGTAGTCTACCTTAAAGTAACACCATTAAGTTTTTTCTGTGCAATTTATGAATTATTTCATGTTAAATAGTCAGCCCCTTCAAGGACGTAAGGTAACACCCTAGTGAGGAAAAGAGTTTATGACGGTTTAATTGCATTATAAGTTATTTTATTTAACCTATTAGTTGCTACTTTTGTGAAGATCTTAAATCTAATTTTCAATAGGCAAATAGGCGTGAGTTGATCTTAAATAAAAGAGGAGAAAATCACGCTTGTAGAACATGAAACATATCTACCAAATCAGCCTTTATGATTTCCCAAAACCCGCGATAGAATTCAATAGTGTTTCTCAAAACAAGCCCGTATAAATGATGTATAACTATTTGACTGAAATGCACGAGCGGTCCTTGAACTTGGTACTATGTTCCAACTAGGTCTCCAAACTCAAAAAACCTAGAATCTGGTTCCTAGAACATGGAAAACCATGACATTTGGGCCCTAAAGTTGGCTTGAGTGCCACTTGGGTCCTAAAACTGCCAATTAAACTGTCGACTATGCATTGACTATGATTTTTTTACATAAGAACTAGATATTTGGGTCTCTAAAATTGGCTTGAGTGTCACTTTGGTCCCAAAGGCACCAATTTGCACGGTGGTAGTTTTTATTAGTAGGATCCACTTTTTAAGTTCACATCCCTTTTCTTTTTCTTCGGCTATGACATATGGGACCCATTTGTGAGTGAAATAATTTTCTAAATTTTTATTCACCACTCATCTATCTCTTGTTGCCATCAGCGATGATGGTGAGTAGGAGTGAGAAGTGGAGGTGAGGAGGTGGTTAGATCAGCGATGAGCGTAGAGTATAGTAGCTGGAGAAAGAACAAAGGAAAGAGAGAGCTTGATGAAAAAAAAGAATTATTTCACTTACAATGGGACCCACATGTCTGATATAAGAAAGAAAAAAGAGACATAACCTAACATATATGCCCCACTTAGCAAAACCATGGCATGGTTTTAAGGCCCGGGTGACAATCAAGCCCTTAGATATCCACTTCTTTCTAATTCCTACTTAAAAAACATGGCAGGTGCACAATCAACCTCAGTGACATTCAAGCCAACTTTGGCGGCCCATATGATATGGATTTTTTGAAGTTCTAGGACCCAAATTCTACGTTTTATGAGTATGGGGACCTAATTGACATACCTTGCCAAATTTAAGGACCGCTTGTGTATTTTATTCAACTATTTTCTTACAACCATAAGTGGCTCAAACATTAAAACTCAGATTGGCAAGTTAAGGCTATACACAATGGTGGCCTCTATATTTTATACTCTAAATGAATTTTACAGGTACCTCCAAAATATTTCACACCCTAAATCGTTTTCGAGCTCCCGCTGTGGTAGGGCCTATTTGGTTGGGAGAGCTCTATTCTAAGAAATTTAGCTCCACTCTACGAACTCTACCACGGAGCAGCTCCACCACTGAGCTACAATGGGTGGAAAGGGTGTTTGACATGTTAGGTAGCTCTACTCTTTAAAATAGATGCACTAGGTATGATTTGCCTGTTATACCCTCGGTTTTTGGGCCCACGCGTCATACCCTCTGTGCGTGTGCCTTGCAGGCCGGCTCGCAGCGAGGAAAGGGCACAGCCTCGGTCGACGACGAGTAGCGCGGTCCGGCCAGCCAATAGCGCCGACGGTAACGGCGGCCTCCCTGTGCTCCTCCTCCCCCGCTTCCTCCTCGCCATTGTCGACCCACTCCCAGTAGTGCATCCGCACTGCGTGGTAGGGGCGAGGCCCCAGCCTGCGAGGCGACGCGCAGCGGGGCGAGCCCCCGGCCGGTGAGACGATGTGCCACGCAGGGGCGAGCCTCCGGCCTGTGAGGGGACGCACAGCGGGGGCGAGCCTCTGGCCTGCGAGGGGAGGCGCGGCGGGGGTAAGCCGTCGGCCTTGGCGAGGGGACGCGTGGCGGGGGTGAGCCGCCCAGCCGGCGAGATGACGGCCGGCTGCGGCGACACGCCTGCCGGCGAGGGGATGCAGGGCGGAGGTCTCGAAGTTCGGTGGGGAGGGTGAACTTGGGGTGGGGAGGATGGACTTGTCGCGCGTTGTTTTATTTCTTTCGCCGGTACGTTGTGTAATCGGTGGCAAGATGGGTAATTTCC
The DNA here is from genome assembly GCA_030272315.1 of Paspalum vaginatum. Classification (NCBI taxonomy): domain Eukaryota; kingdom Viridiplantae; phylum Streptophyta; class Magnoliopsida; order Poales; family Poaceae; genus Paspalum; species Paspalum vaginatum. Next base: position 12,511,059 of record CM059016.1, on the reverse strand, counting down.
CTACGACTCTACGAGGAGGTATCAAAATAGTATTTTTGGAGTACCTTTTCAACAGCTCCTAAGAAAAACATGGAGTTGGTCCTCAGCTCCTCCTTTTTTTCTCGAACCAGAGTTTATAGAGGTGCACCTGTTTTGCCGGACAAAGTTAGAGCAGAGTTGAAAAATATGGAGCGGAGCTCTGCCAAACAGGCCCAAATATCGCATCCTCCATACTCCAATATATTTTTTTATATTACTAGTCCAACAACTTCTACGGACATACTCACACATCAATATCTATTTTTTCTACTTTTATATCTGGTAGGCACCATGCACATCTACAACGTAGAAGTGGCACCTCTAGTGACCAATACTGTATTTGATTATGAGGATTCGTGCCTTTGTCGTCCACGCACTACTACGACCAGGTCAGCTGGACCAGCACATGGTTGTTGGCCGGTTTGCCTTAGTGTTTTAAATAGGCAGCTAGAAAACTAAAGGCAGCGACTTGGGTGCAAACTTGCCAAGGTGAATTTGTGCAGAGAAAAAAAATCTATCGAGAGCACAAGCAGAGGTAGAGCTCAGTGGCTCGGGACATGTAGGCGGCAGCGAAATCCGCGCTCCATGTATATTAGACACATGGGACCCATTCTAGCTTGCCTCCATGTATATTAGACACGTGGTAAATCCATCTCTCTTCTTCATACATCATATATGACACGCGAGACCCATTTGTACATTAGATTATTTATTTTTGTTCATCCCTTCCCTCTTACTCTCCCGTCCTCCACCCTACTTGCCGTCACTACCCGCATGCTGCCGCCGCTACCCACACATCATCATTCATGATGGACTTTCCACAATCACACATGCTCACCGCCTATGCCCTCCTTGCATTCACTCCATGAAGAAGGAGGAGGGCTAAAGCTGTCGCCTACGCCTAAAGCTACTCCTCGCCTTGATCGCCATCACTACACACAGTTTCTACCCACGTCTACCATACTACTGGCGATGGTGGAGGAGGGCCAGTTGTAGATGAGGTGGAGGGGCTACCGGCAGCAAGAAGAAAGAGAGAAGGGGAGCAACGGAGGTGGATGGTTGGCAGCAACAAGTGGATAGAGATGGGTAGGCAGCTACGGTGAGGAGAGACGACGACCGGAGAAGAAAATGCAATGGTTGTGAAAAAAGATTTCACTTACAAAATAGGATCCCACATGTCATAGATGAGGAAGAGAGAAAATAGATGAACCTTAAATGTGGGCCTCTCATCCTAAACCACCTTTGGAGAGAGGAGACAGTTGTTTTGGGACCCAGATGACACAGTAGCCAAGTTTAGAGACATGGTTTTCTAAATTTAGGGACATATGTGACACACATTACCAACTTTAAGGATGTGTGTGTATTTTACTCTCTAAACTATGCTACATGAATAGAATTGTGTCATCAGCATACTATAGAATTGAGAGATTACCATCGACTAAGTAGATGGGTTTTGCTTAGATTAGTCTGTCAAGAATAGTTTCGCCGTGTATCGGTTTGTGAAACCCCACCTTATGCAATATTGATTGCGTTCTTCGTGTTCTTGCTTGTGTTCTCGATTGCACTTGCAGGGGCAAGCCTTCTTGGCAAGGTCAATCGCGCACGTCACGTGGTTGATAACCAACGGAGCGGTAGTGTAGCGATTGCAGGGTTCGAATCGTATTGATTAGAAGCCAGGTCGTCAACGTTGAGTCTCCACCAAATCGAATTATCCCCACCTCACGGAAGATCGGGAACCCTTGTTCCCCATCATGTGGTATCGGAGTTTCAGGTTTCCCGTGAGGTATATTATCGTGTGTCCCTTAGTTTGAGTGATTTATATTTCTAAAGTCCACAAAAAACCATAAAAAATTAGGGTTTGTAGTCCATCTTGTCCTATCACCACGTTTAGCCTTTGAATAATTTAATTTCAGGGTCTGCATCATTGAGTTTATGTCTGTGGTCATAGTCTTATTGCTGGTTTAGATCAGGTTTTTAGTTTGGTTTGAGTTTTGTATCGTGTCACCGTGTCCTTTTCCATCACGTCATCGCGTCGGGTTCGGATTAGTTTTTTTAGTTCAGTATTTTAATGATATCTCTCGCATACGAACTCAGATTTTAATGTTCAAGTAGTTTATGTAAAGCTTGTGAAATTCTCTACAACTTTGTCAATTGTGAGATTTCCAGAAAACGTCGTTATCAGTGCATAATATCTGTTGGGAGTAAATCTGATTGTGACCTAGAATTTTTTGAGCAGTCTGTATTTTGGGTTCAATATATTCATCATCCCTTCTCCAAAAGAGCTGTTCCATATACTGTAAAGAAAGAGAAAAAGTAGACCTACAACTTTGGTATTCTAAGGTTTTGTGTTTGAGGCTATTAAGAGTGTCTAATCGACTGTGCATCTTAGAGTAGAAAATCTGTCATATACAGACGAGAGTGTTGGGATAGCGTAGAGTTGTATCTTGTTCTTGGGGCATTTTTGAAAAAAAAAGAAAAAAAGGCAAGTGCATAAAAAAAGCCGCACCAAAAGAAAGAAAGAAAAAGAAAAAAAATCAGAAGTGCTTGCATCCTTTGTGTCCTTTGTACTTTGGTGTATCTCTTGCTTGGTTAAACTAGTTCTGGAAACACGTTTAGACTAGCAACTTTGACAAATACTTTGGACATTTATTCAACTTTGCTATCTGATTTTGAATTGTGCTACTCCTTGCTACTAAAATAGCCTCATATAGCTCCACATATATATACTTCTTGTCAGTACAGGTTCTACCTTTTCAATCGCTACGCTCACACCCGTTGCGGTATCACGAACAAACCGTCAGTTGTACCACCTGCTACATTGGTAAGAATACTTGTAAGATCTTGGTAAGACGCATGAGAGTGTGTGCATTATTCATTGACAACATGCTAGTATGGGAAATATACATTTACGTGTTTTCTAGGTTTTTTTCTAACAATGACATGTTACACCGCCCGCACACGAGAGGACTATGCAGATGCTTAAGAACCACACCATTGCTGCTTGTTGTTCTCCTATAGGTGATTCTATTCTTAAATCTCCACCTACATATAATGGTTTTGATGCTGAGGAATATATTAAGTGGGAAAGTAAGTTAGATAATATTTTTGCGCAATGTCATATGTGTGAAAGACGGAAGATAAAAAAGGTAGCTAGTATCTTAAAGAACAATGCTTTAACTTGGTGGAACAATTTACATACTAATGATAAACCTGCATATGGTCGGATATGAAACTTTTGAAGAGAAAACAATTTGATTCATCATGCCATATTGTCCCTTCTTGTACAACTAACCATTTGCAGGGTAATGTGAGTTCTCTACTAGCGGAGAACAATCAGCCCACCAATTTATTTCGGCTTGTATTTATTGTGATGAAGAGACGTTGTCGGATCATCATTGATGGTGAGATTTGCCGTAACCTTGTTAGTTCTGAGCTAGTTGAGAGGCTTTGCTTGACCACAGAGCAACATCCATATCCATACTATGTCCAATTGCCTAATTCATGTGGTAAGTTTCAGATAAATAAAATTAGCAAGATCTAATTTTCTTTTGGCAAGTATAATGATAGTGCTTATTTTGATGTTGTATCTATGGAAACAACTGCTTTGTTATTTGGTAAACCATGGGTACACGAAAACAATGTGGCGTATGATAATGCTGATAATATTTATTGGTTCAAATATAATGATAGAAAAATCAAGTTGCTTAGTATGAATTCTATTCAAATTTTAGAAGTTAAACTTGCGAGAGAACAAACTAAAAAGATGGATGCTATTAAAAATGATTTGAGTAATTCTAATGATGCATGTCTTGCTGAAATTGAACATCATGACACACAATCTATGGATATTCCCCTTTGCTACTAACCATACACAGGATATTGAGAGCAAACATGGAAGTGACAACCCTTCGAAGGAGAATGAATACGAGTTAGCTTCTTTTCCATTGTTATCGCAGTGCACTGATCATGTAAACAATGGTAATGATATGGGTGCTATGATCTCTCAAGGTGAGGAAACATCTGATATGCTAAGTTTAGCCACAATTCATGCTAATATAGAGCAATCAATAGTGGCACCTTTTTCTGATTTGCCTTTGTCACAAGATGATTTTATTCATGCTATTCCTTGTGATAAAAAAAAGAGTTGTGTGATGTTCCTCCTATTACTTGTATGCCACAACTTGTTGATAAGCATGATATTGTTGATCCTGACCAATCACTTGCGCTGAAAATAGACCTCTTCTCCCTATTGCTAGTGCCTCAAATGAGCTGAAGTTGTTATACTCTTTAAATACTTTGGGTTATATATAATTTGATGTTCTTTGTAACCTAAATAATTTGAAGGAAAAGCTTTCTTTCAGTTTTGATTTGCCATGGATGTCTAGAAACACATATCATTTTGTTGGAAAATATAACTGTAAAGGAGAATATATAGTGCATCGTCTTTATATCTCATCAACTTTGGACTCTCTTCTTGTTGGAGAATGTGATCAGTTAGAGGGCTACACTAATACTAATCATATCATGTCGAGTTCTCCTTATTCTTTGTTTGTTGTGTGACAACAGGGTAAATTTCAAGAAGGGGAGCAAGGTTGGATGATGTCAAGCAAGGCAACTACTTCTGCAAGCACCAAAGACTTTGAGTCGAGGATGACTCAAAACCAAGAAGGGGAGAATGATGAGAACATGCCCAATAAGCATATGACCAATGCCCAAGAGAAGATAGAGTTTGAACCCCAATCCGAGTTGAGGTCCAATTTATTCGCGAGGCCGATTCGGACTGCAGAAGCAGGCCTCACAAAAATGGACTCCCAAGCCACATACGGGCTCCATTTTGGACGTTCTACATATCGACGGAAAGCTAAGAAGATAAGATTTCAAACCCAGGTGCTCCCATGCTGAACTAATATCCGAGTCAATGGGAAATCGCATCGCAATTTGATGTCCAGAATCTGCCAGGTTGCTGCGACACCGGTTTTTGTGCCCGAAGGCCTTGTACGCCCTAGGGTTGCTCGGCCACCTCCTTGGACACCCCCTAGACCTGTCTCTTGTATATATTCTGTAGCTGTCATTAGAATAGATGGGTTTTGCTTAGATTAGTTGGTCAGGAACAGTTTCGCCATGTATCGGTATGTGAAACCCCACCTTATGCAATATTGATTGCGTTCTTCGTGTTCTTGCTTGTGTTCTCGATTGCACTTGCAGGGGCTGTGATGCCCCCGGCATCTCGAAAGTCTTAACACACGATTAGATTAGCGATAATCAAGGATTTGGCTTAATTATGCTTAGAGAAGAGCAACAACTAGGCTAGTAAACCACTAAGTCAAAAATTTCAAATTGAATATGCAAAACTTAGTATAGTTTGGTTGAGTAGTTGAACACTTACACATTTTCGTGCAAGACATCCAATACAAAAGTTTTAGTTCAAGATATTTCCTTCAAATGTTCTATCTTGACCATTTTCAAAATTAGATATTAAGGGACTCAAAAGTTCGAACCAAGCTCAGTTAACCTACACTCAGGAAATTTTGCCAAGTCTGGAGCTGACACTCTTTCCCAAACTTCATTCTGAAGTTACTTTCGATTTGACTATACAACTTCAAAATCTTCCTTTCTATGAAATGAAATTAAACTTATCGCCTTTCAAATGCATCTGACTTCAAAATGATTGGACTATATTTGATGCTCCAAAAGTTAGAAACAAGAAATACTCTACATGGAGTAAACCTGCATTTTGACCAAACCTCTGAACACATCTGTGGTTGTATTTCAAAATCTATTATGATTTAAGCTAAACTTTATATACCAAACTTGTAGAAAATTTCATGAGGAATAACTTTGGTATTATGTGTGTTGACATGCATAAAGGGTTGCAAGGTGTTTTAGCTCATTTTCTATCTTCTAGTGAATTCTGTCCAAATGGACCTGAATGGAAAATTCAAATTTTGAGCAACCAAAAGACATGATCATACAAAACCTTGTATATGAAAGTTGTAGGGAATGAAATTATGGCAAACATTGGTACATAAATCTTTATGTGAAAGTGCACCTAAAGTAGACTTATGGAATTTTCAAATTGGAAGGTGTTGTTGGTCAAACTGGAGTCAGCAGGTTAAATTCAAATTTAATCATATTTAAACTTGGAATCTGGTATTACTCCTTTTTACAAAGTTGTATATCCTAAAAGGTACAACGTTTCATTCAATTGGGTCCTTTTCAAATTCGGACTCTAGAATACTCAAAAACTCAAGTTTCAAACAGGTCTTCCTGCAGTCAACAGGGGTTTTTCTATTTTTTCGAATTTTGTTTTCTCCATGAGTCGCTGACAGCCGGGCCCCACCTGGCAGGGCTTCGGATTCCCGCCCGACACCAGCGGCTGTGGGCCCCACCGGCTCTCTCGCTCCACGCACCCGGTCCACGCACCTTTCTCTTCCTTCTCAGCCTTGGCCCCACCGGTCATTGACTTCAGTTCACTGGACCCGGTCCACGCTGCCCGCTCTTCCCTCTCTCCCCGCTCTGGCTCGCACATGCGGCCATGGCCGCCTGCCACCATGGGCACGCGGCGCCTGCCCCTGCCCGGCTTGCCACACCCCGGCCAAAAGGCGAGGCCAAGCCTCTGCCTCTGCTCTCTCCGTCACTCCGCTCCATCCGCACTCGCCCTCGAGCTCACGGGAGACGCCCACCATGGCCGCCATGGCCGAGCACTGAGCTCGCGCCCCGCCTCCTCCGATGCTCCTCTCGATCAACGGTCGCAAGCACCACACCCACGCCACCATCCTCCGCCGATTCCCCATATCCGTGACGCCCTAAGCCACCTCCAACCCACCCTGTACCGGGCGCCACCACCATGGACGCGCCGGCCACCATGCTCGCCGTGGAGACCTAGCTCCGGGCCACCCCCACGCCTCCACGACCCCACCAACAGATGTGCCACTTCCCCGCATAGCTCGCACGCCCATCCCCGGCCTCCTTCCCCGACTAGACCACCGGATCGGGTGACCGCGCCACCGCGTCCCCAACCTCCGGTTCGCGCCGGTTCACCGGCGTTCCTCGCCCGCTCCGAGCTCCTCTCGCGATGCCGTCTTGGGGGAAAGGAACCTCTACGCCGGGAACACGCTCCCGGACCAGCTCGGCTCTAAGCGCGCACCCCCACACGGCGCGCCGCGCGCGAGAATCTCGGCGGCCACGGGCGCTCCTGGCCCTGTCGCAAGGTAGAAGAAGGTGACCGATTTGCAGAAATCCCCCTGTAGTATTTCATATTTTACGTGCTCTAACCCAGCCTTGTTCACTGAGTCATGAACATCTTCTGTGTAGGTCCCTGAGAGATAGATTTATTTATGATTAGGTCCCTGGTCATTAGGATTTTCGGTTTAATGCATTTTATTAAGCTGAGAACTTTGAAAATTCATAGTAAATCAAATAAAAATCAGAAAAATACAAACTAAGTTGCATTTTTATCCTTGTTAAGAGATATATCTGCTGGGTATGATGGTTGAATAGGAAAAGATATTTTTGCCCCTGATATTGTGTATGTATGAAAAACCTTAATAAATAGGAAATGTGGATTAAATGAGCTTCAAAAATTATGAAATTTGGGCAGAGGCCTTGTTAACATATGTAGGCTCTGTATAAATTTTAGTAGCCCTAGCATTGACTGTTTAATTACTATTTTGCCCTTGTCTTGCATTTAAACATATATTTAACTTAAGAAAATGTTGATATGGTGAAAAATGCTCAAGGTGACTTTAGGGGCTTGATATGAGCTCTAGGTTATGAACATGACTCACTGCTATAGTAGGAAGTGGTGCATGTAAGGTTTTGGCTCTGATTTGAAAATGGTAGAAATAATGCCTATTTACGTAAATAATAGAAAATGTGAGACTAGTATATTAATAAATGCTACCATGGATCATATTTGGAAACTTAGGAGTATGTAAACCTTAGCCACTAAGTTGGAATGCAATGTAGGTCTTCACTACTGTTGAGAAGTGCACGCTAGGAATGCTAAGCTAGCTAGGTGGAAAATAGGTGTTTAAGTAAGCATAGGTCATTTCGCATGAATCGATGCTACTCAGTCACACACCCCCACATTGTTTTATGTGACAAGCTAAGTTATCATAAATGATGGCTTGTATGATTTCTTAATGCTAAACAAGTTTCATCACAAAAATGCATAACTTTAGTCCCTAAATCATGATTCCTTGCATCGCACTCGCATCATGAAGCAAGCATTGCACTAATACGTGCTCCAATTACACTATGTCATGCATATAGATCCCACGAGCGAAGGGCAACCGCCGGACCAACCAATCGTAGAGGAGCCAGAGGAGGAGCTGCACCAGGAAGCCGAAAGACCAGCAGTAGAGGCCCGACTTCGCTCAAGAGGCAGCTACTAACCCTAGCGAGGAAGGTAGGCAGGACCATGATTTCTCCCAGCTAATATGATAATTGATTGTTTCCTTACGCATCCGCATTAGGAGTTGATTGAAAACAATTGCATTAGATTTCCTGGCCGCCCTAGCCCTAGCACCTATATATAGAGTTCGTAGGACGAGTTGCCTAGAGTTGCTAGGTACGAGTAGACACGAGTGAAAGGAGTCACTCGTCGCGTAGGTGGTTTCAAAAATCCCAAAACTTTTACCATCGAAGAATTAATATTATGCTCATGACTTAAATGGAGACCGGGCGGAGAATAATTTTATTATGTGGTGTGCGTTTGGCTTCGCCCGAGTCGCATAAGGCCCGTCCGCTGTTCGCCTGCTGTTCGGCATAACATTGCTAGAGTGCTTATCCGGAGAATGGGACCGGTAAAGTCTTACCTAGGTTTGTCCGATGTTTTCGAGGCTCCGCCCATCCACTTGCTGGAGGCCGATGGGCCTGGGGGCGCTTGTACTCGAAGGAGGGCTGACCCAGAGCACTGTGGTATCGCTCCTGAGGGGGCACAACCCGAGGGTTAGGTGGGAGCGCTTTGAATCTTGGGACAAGACAGGTGGAGATCGAGGCTATATGTGGGAACGCGATGGCTAGTAAGCATATACCCCTGGCATGATAGTTATTCCCGGGAATTAAAAATCGATTCGAATTGCTGATGCCCACCAGGTGTGGGAAAGCTGATAATGCACACGGGCAATGTAGTAACTACTTAAATATATCATATTTATTACTCATGTTTTCAAGTACTACATGTTTGTATTGTATTGCTTACATTTCTGCAAGTTATTATTATGGAGTTTTATGCAAAAGATGAATCTTGATACTCTATGTTGATATACCACTGTTTAAAATCAATGGCTAAGGACTCACATGCTAGTAAGCAAGCTTTGCGCCAGCCGTAAGCCAATCCATTAAGCCCTACTGAGTAATTAGTACTCAGGGTTTGCCCTCACCTTTTGAGAACAGGTACCGGAGACATCTGGACAACTACTTGGAGGGGGGTAGTACCGGTGGGCTCGGTGCTGCTCGTCTCGATCAACGTTGCTTGAAGACTAATAAAGTATTCCGTTCCGCTGTGAGATGTTTTCAAATTCGCTTCCGCTATCTGATTCAAACTTGCCTTTCGTATGGTAATATGTTGAAACTTGTATTTTTACTTCGAACCGGTTTGTGAAATAAGTTTATATATGCTATGTTCAACTGCCTGAGATGATGTATCTGCTGTGGGTCCATCGCGGGTCAGATGTGTATGATGTCGGTTCCTCTGGGAAATGGTAATATCGGGGTCAAATGACTCTCGACGGACGACCGGGTTTAGTTTGGCCTAATCACATTGTGAGCCAGAGGTGGCAGATGTGCTTAGTCCGAATTAAATCGGCGGTTTCGCCACAGGGGCAAGCCTTCTTGGCAAGGTCAATCGCGCGCGTCATGTCGTTGATAACCAACGGAGTGGTGGCATAGTGATTGCAGGGTTCGAATCATATTGATTAGAAGCTGGATCATCAACGTCGAGTCTCCACCAAATTGAATTATCCCCACCTCACAGAAGATCGAGAACCCTTGTTCCCCATCAGTGAAGATCTTAAATCTAATATTCAATGGGCAAAGAGGCATGAGTGATCTTAAATAAAAAAGGGGAAATCACGTGTGTGGAACATAAAACATATCTACCAAATCAGCCTTTCCTAAAACCTATGAGAGAATTCAATATTTTTTCTCAAAACAAGACCGTATAAATGATGTATAACTATTTGAGTGAAATGAACGAGCAGTCCTTGAACTCGGCACCGTGTGCCAACTAGATCTCCAAACTCAAAAAACCTAGAATCTGGTTCCTAGAACTTGAAAAACCATGACATCGAGGCCCCTAAAGTTGGCTTGAGTGCCACTTGGGGGCTTGAGTGTCACTTTGGTCCCAAACCCACTAATCCGCATGGTGGAAGTTTTTATTGGTAGGATCCACTTTTTAGGTTGACATCCCTTTTCTTTTTCTTCGGCTATGACATGTAGGACCCATTTGTCAGGAAAATAATTTTCTAATTTTTTGTTCACCACTCATCTATCTCTTGTTGCCATAAGTGGTGATGATGATGAGTAGGAGCGAGCAGTGGCGGCGATGAGGTGGTCAGCAGTGATCACGTAGGGTAGCTGGAGGAAGGATGGAGGAAAGAGAGAGCATGATGAAAAAATTAAAAAAGAATTATTTCACTTACAATGGGACCCACATGTCAGATATGAGAAAGAGAAAAGAGACATGGACCTAACATATGTGCCCTACTTATCAAAACAATGGTCAATGCACAATCGACATGTAGTTTGGCATGGTTTTAAGGCCCGAGTGACAATCAATCCAGCTTTAGATGTCCACTTTTCTAGTTCCTACTTAAAAAACATGGCCGATGCGCAATCAGCGTGTGGATTTGTGCGTTTAGGACCTAAGTGACATTCAAGCCAACTTTGACGGCCCATATGACATTGTTTTCCAAGTTATGGGACCCGTATTATTCTAGGTTTTGTGAGTTTTGGGACCTAATTGACAAACCATGCCAAGTTTAAGAACCGCTTGTGTATTTTATTCAACTATTTTCTTACAACCATGTGGCTCAAACCTTAAAACTCAGATTGGCAAGTTAAGGCTATCCGCAATGGTGTCCTCCATATTTTATCCTCTAAATGAATTTTTATAGGTACCTCCAAGGCTCCAAAATATTGCACACCCTAAATTGTTTTCTTCCGCTGCGGTATCCTGTATATCGCATCGTTCATACTCAAATATCTATTTTTATATCTTCTAGGTAGGAGCCATACGCATCTACAACGTGTAAGTGACACCTCTACTGTGTACTGACCAATACTGTATTTGATTTTTTTTTGAACGAACGGCACGAGACTGTGCCCGTTTCTATTAATAAAGGAGAGAGTCAAACAAAGGCCCTGGAAGGCCCCCAAGACAACAATACAAAAAATGTAGGAAATTACAGAGGACGGCAAAAGCGCAAAAAGGTGCTTAGCACCTGCAAGGCCCCACAGCCTTGCCTCCTCCTTTATAGCTGCTAGCAGGTCTGGCGCGGACCTCTCTCTCCTTTGAAAAGTGCGGGCGTTTCTCTCGAACCAAATTTGCCAAACGACTAAGAGAAGAAGGGAGCGCGTCCCTTTCTTCGGCACTGCAGAAGAGTCTACCATGAGCCACCAATGCTTGACTGAGTCATGGACCGGCCAAGAGGCTGGGTTTAGGGGGGCAATGGAAAGCCAAGACGCTATGGACTCCCAAATTCTCCTCGAGTAGCGATAATCGATGATTAGATGAAGAGCTGTCTCTAGGTGTTGCCTGCACAGTGGGCAAGCGGGGTTGTGAGGCCAACCGCGAGTTGCAAGCCTATCTGAGGTCCAAATCTGATTACGAATGATAAGCCAAGCAAAAACTTTGCACTTTGAGGGGCCCCAAGGCTTCCAGATAAGAGCTTTGAAGTTGAAACTCGTGTGTCCCATAAACTGAGCCCGGTAAGCTGATGCCGCCAAATATGTTCTAGAAGCATTGAACCTCCAAGAGATGCGATCCTCGATATCTTGTGCTAGAGAAATTGATTGAGAGCAAGACCACAGATCCAAAAATTGTTTTATGTGGTCGGTCGACTGAATCCTTTAGAGGTCAATGCAGTGCACCCAGGCTTGATCAGTCAGGGCCTCCCGAATGGAAAGCTTGCGGCCTTGAGAAGCAGAAAAGATGTCAGGCGCGATGTCCTTAGGTCGCCGACCCTTGGCCCAAGCACAATGCCAGAAGGAGGTTTTAGTTCCATCGCCAATTTTGATTCTTGTGGCAGCTGCGAAAAGGAGTTTATCGGTGTCGTTGCAAGGAATTTCCAGACCCGCCCAAGGTGCGTCTGGATCCTCCCATTGCCGCCAAAGCCAACGAAGCCGCAAGGCCCTTGCAAATCGGTGGATATCTAGGATTGCTAAACCTCCGAGATCCAAAGGCCTCGACACTGTCGGCCAATTAACCTTGCACTTCCCTCCAGTGAGATTCTCATTTCCTGCCTAGAGGAAATGTTTCCTGATTTTGTCGATTTCTTCGAGCACCTCTTTGGGCACACTGACAACAGTCAGAGTGTGCATAGGCTGTGATGACAGCACAGATTTAACTAAGACAAGTCTTCTTGCCATTGTGAGGTTGCGACCTTGCCAACTTGTCAACTTGCTGTGGACCTTATCAAGCAGATACTGGAAGTCCACCTTTTTGAGCCTCACTACCGTCAGTGGGATCCCAAGATACCTGATAGGGAAGCTCGTTCTTGAAGCAGGGAATCCGGCCAAAATTTCATCAAGGTTTAGCCCAGCGCATTTAATAGGCACAATTGAGGACTTCTAAATATTGATCTGCAAGCCAGTTGCTTCCCCCCAAAAAGGTGCAGTAGAGCTGCAAGGGCATCGAGCTCTCTTTTTTCTAGCCTTATGAAAATGATGGCATCATCCGCATACATCGAAGTACGGAGCCGCGTTCTGGCCTTTGTTACTCTGGATAAAATGCCGGCCTCGGTGGCAAGGTGAAGGAGACGTTGAAGTGGGTCGATGGCGAGCACGAACAACAGTGGAGAGAGGGGATCTCCTTGTCTTAGACCTCTACCATGAACGATCGATTGTCTGGGAATTCCATTTAGAAGCACTTGAGAGGTGGAGGTAGCCAACGTAGACGCCACCCAATTTCGCCATCTGATAGGAAAACCCAAGTGGCCCATGAGAGCAAGAAGGTAGTCCTACCTAACAGAGTCGAAGGCCTTCGAGATATCAAGCTTGACCAGGAGCATGGGGGTTCTGTTGCGATGATACTTCCTAGCCATATTGCGGACAAAAAGGAAGTTGTCATGTATGCTTCGTCCTTTAATGAATGCAGTTTGACACTTGGAAATAATGTTCCTCATTAAGGGCGCGAGCCTCAGAGAAAGAAGCTTAGTAAAAAGCTTAGCAACACTGTGAATGAGGCTAATGGGCCTATAACTTGCTAAACTCTCAGCGCCGTCGTGCTTAGGCAGTAGGTCGATGTTGGCCCTTTTTAGGAGGTCGAAGTTTAAGAAGCGTTGACTATGCAGCGAGTTCATGACCGCCATTAGATCCGCCTTGATGACTGACCAGCAGGACTTGTAGAAAGCACCAGTGAAACCATCCAGGCTAGGCACCTTACTGGAGGTAATTGCTTAATTGCCTCTAGCGGCTCTTCTTCAGTGAAAGGGGCCTCCAAGTGGTTAAGCTCAAATTGCTGGATGTTCAAAGCACTCCAGTTAAGATCAACCTCCCTTGGGCCAGGGACTCCCAACATAGCACTGAAATGATCAAGCACGAGTTTCTCCTTAGCTTCATGATTGGTAGCCCAAGAACCATCTTGATTTAGCCTTTGGATGCAATTTTTCCTTCTTCTAGCATTTATCTTCGAGTGAAAGAACTTATTGTTAGCGTCGCCTAGCTTTAGATTTGTAATTCTGGAGGCCTGTCTCTTATGGGCACGCTCAATGACGGCTAGTGCAGTCACTCGACGTTTAAGGCCGGATCTCAATTGATGCTCAGCATCGGATAGCTCCCTGGACTCTTGCGCGACATCAAGATGGTGGATCACATCTAAAGCCATAAGGAATTTTAGTTTTGCATCCGAGATTATCGAGCGACTCCACGGTCTCAAATGTCTAGCAGTAGCAGCAAGCTTATGATGTAGCGCTTGCACAAGGTGTGCGAGAGCTGAAGGCGTGGCCGAAGCCTTCTTCACCTCGTCATGGAAACCAGGAAGTTTGGTCCAAAAATTCTCAAACCGGAACGGGCAGGCGCGGCCGACGAGGTCCGGCTAGGCTAGAGAGAAGCAGCGGGCAATGGTCTGAGATTGAGGTGGCTAGCGCTTGCAGACCATGTGAATCGAAGGAGAGATCCCAACTCTCGTTACAGAAGACTCTATCTAGCTTGACCAACGTGGGCCGACGACGCTCATTGCTCCAAGTGAATTTTCGGTTTTGAAGATGAATTTCGCATAGCTCACAGAAATTTAGTGTTGCTCGAAAAAGCCTCATTCGACGAAGGTTCAAGTTCCGGTTGTTCTTATCTCGTGCTTGGTATATGAGATTAAAATCTCCAAGAAGTAACCATTTCTGACCCTCGGGAGGCTTGAGACGACGCAGCTCGCGGAGAAAAGTTGGTCTTCGGTTGTCACGCGTTGGCCCATACACCACAGTGATCAAGAAGGAAGTGCTAGAGCTCTTCACTGTCAAAATTGCGGAGACCGAAAACAGCTTAATGCTAATGTCAGTGAGGTCAACATAATCATCATTCCACAGCAGCAGGATGCCACCTTTAGTCCCATTAGCCGGCTTAAAAACAAAATTGTTCGGTCGGTAGCCTCAAAAACGCAGCAAGAGCACCATCAATATGTGCTAGCTTGGTTTCTTGTAGGCAAGCCAAGTGACAGGGAGTAGCAGATAAAAACTCATGCACTGTAACACATCTTGTCGCAGAATTTAATCCCCTCACATTCCAGCAAATTGCATCAAAGTTTTGATTCATTGGAAGCAAAAAGACGCTCAACAGTCACACAAGGCTTGGCAGAACAAGTCGGTAGCCACAAGAGAAGTTCACAGCTTGGTGGCACAAACATGGACATTACACAACGAAGTTCAGTTCTGAAGATACAAGGCAGAGGTTTTCCAAAAGCGCTAAGCAGACCCTTAGATGTAGACAACATGCAGGTAGCCAGATCCATCAAGAACGTAGAAACTCTTGGAGTTGGCAGCAGCATTCACCCCTCCACAGCATCACTAGCAGCAGGGGCACCTTCCGCTGCTAATAAGCCATCAATCCCCTGCCCCACTAGACCGATCAGTACCTCGTCAAGCTGTTCTGTGTATTCATCTGCGACACCCAGCAGGCTTGTGAGAGCTGCGATGGCATAGTCTGGCAGGGCAGTGTCAAACATGGCGACATACTCCTTCAGTGCCTGCTCGACGGAGTTGCGGCCCTCATCCTCTGTAGGAAGACCGAGCCGGCGACATAGGTTGACTTGCGCTCTCTTCATAGCTGGCATAGCCGGGTGTTTGGCGAGACGTGCGCTGCGGCGGACATTCGTCATGTCGTACGTCCTCCGGCGCCTTGGCTGGTGAGTAGTCGGCGCATTTTGTAGCAGCGGCGGGGACGGTGCGGAGAAGAAATGGTGTTGAACCCCCCTCGGCCTCCTGCGTGCCACCAGATGTACCATCAGGCGCCGGCTCAGAGGAGGGATGCACCGGCGGGGACTGGGAGCAAAGCAGCTTGTTGCCAAGTTCGGCAGGCTCCATTTGCCCAGCCGCCTCGCTGCCCGCAGCAGCAATCTCCATCTCGTGCAGCGCCGCTTCCACCTCCGCCGCAGGGCCCCAGCCTGGAACACCTGCACAAGCAGCGCTGCGGTCTGGCAGGGCACCTAGGATGCGTCCCATCGCCATGCTAACCGGAACAGTATCATTCCCGGACCGGGCCTGATTCCCTGGTAGCAGCGACGCCGCGGCGATGTCGAGCTTGTCAGCAAGATGGCAAGCCTTGTCGATGTAGCTCTCTGCCTTTTGGAGCCACTGCTTCTGCTCAGCAGCCGCATCCTTCAGCCATGCTCGTGCAGGGGCCAGAAATTCATCAACAGAGCTCTGCACTAGATCCGTCAGGACGTGGCTGAGGTCGGCACGTAAGGCAGCGGCCTCCAAGGCGAACCTCTTCTGGAGTCCCTCGGCGTCCCAAGTCCTAAGCTCCTCCACGGATGGGAGCTTGAACTCGGAGTCGGCTGGCACATGTAGATGGCGTCGTCCGCAACCAGGCGACCTATAGCGTGCCCTCCTGCCATCGAGGCCCCGCGGTTGTGCCGGACCATGCGGTCCATGGTCCGGCTCGTCGCGACGGCGCTGCGGCTGGAAAACGGGATGGTCGTCCGTGCCCCCAGGGCGCGAGATTCGTCGGCGTCCGTCCTCGTCAGCCCTCCCGGGCGCACATTGGTTGGCTGCAGGCGGCACGGGCGCCGGGCGACTGACGCGGGGATGCTTGCAGTCTCGCAGACGATGCCCAAAACGCCAACAGCCGAAGCAGCGGACGACATTGCGGCAATCTAACGCGCGGTGGTCTGAAGCGAGGCACTTGAAGCAGCGGCCCCGTGTGCAGCTGTTGAAGAACTGGAGCGCAGCAGCTCCAGCCCAAATCCGCGCCAGGATTTGCAGCAGAGGAGGCGTGCGGCGCTGCACATTTGGTGGAGTGACGAGGCCTCGGGTCAGCGGCATCAAAGCCTGGCCGCAGATCGGAGAGGGGTGGTTGGGGGCGAGTGAACGCAGGAGACCTCGCCCAGGCCGCTTCCGCATACGACGCCGCGCGCCGTGGGACATCACGACCTCCCAGCCGCGGATCTGCTGCGGACGGGTCTTGGCCCGGACGGACATGGCCGGTGGCGGCCGGCGACGACGGCTCTGGACGCTGAGCGCTTCTGGCGACGGACGGCGAAGATGGGAAGGACAGCTTTGGGAAAAGCTGTTGAAAGAGGCTGGGCGGCGCGCGCTGCGGCAGGCGAGCTGACGGGCTGGGGAGGACCGGCGGCGGGGTCGAGGGGAGCGGGTCTCTCATCCTCTATTATTCTAAATGTATTTGATTTTGAGGATTCGTGCCTTTGTCGTCCACGCGACCACGCACTCCTACGGCAGGTCAGCTGGAAGCCTGGACCAGCACATGGTTGTTGGCCGGTTTGCCTGTTTGCCCCAGTGTTTTAAATAGGCAGCTTGACGGGGCGGCGACTTGGGTGCAAACTGGCCGAAGTGAATTTGTGCAGAGAAAAAAAAAATCTATCGAGAGCACAAGCAGAGGCGGAGCTCAGTGGCTCGGGACATGGAGGCGGCGGCGATATCCGCGCTCCTCCCAAAGCTGGCTGCGATTCTCACCGACGAGCACAAGCTGCACAGTGGCGCCAAGGCAGGTGTCAAGTACCTCGAGGACGAGCTGAGCAGCATGCAGACCGCGCTGGAGGGGGCGTCGCGCGTTCCGCCTGCAGCTGCTGGCCACCCCAACCCCAACGACGGGCAGATCAGGCTCTGGGCTGGGAGACTGAGGGAACTCTCCTACGACGCCGAAGACACCGTCGACTCCTACCAGGTGCGCGTTTCCAGTACCAGGCAGGTGGCCGGGCTGTCCCCCGCACCCGCAGCGCGCAGGTACATGGCCCGGCGCCGCATCGCCGTCGAGATCGAGCGCATCAAGAGCGAGGTCAAAGAGGCAAGCGACCGGCTGAAGAGGTTCTCCATTCCAGAGGCAGCGCCTCGGTCTCCGCCGCCGGTTCGTGGAGCCCACGATCCACGCCTACCACTGCTCTACGAGAACCAGACCAGGCTCGTCGGAATGGGGAGGTCGACGGAAAAGCTGATCCGGCTGCTGGTGCCACCGTCGCCGCACGGGGACAGTGACGGCGACACGAGGCTCAAGGTGGTCGCTGTCGTTGGCGCAGGAGGAATCGGCAAGACCACGCTTGCCAAGCTGGTGTACGACAAGCTCCGGGAGAAATTCGACTGCGGAGCGTTCGTTCCGGTGTCCCAGAGGCCCAACGTGAAGAGCGTCCTCGGCAGAATACTTCGGCAGGTGAGCCAAGCCAGCTGCGACAACCATGAATCATGGGGCGTGGATGAAGTCATCCAAAGAATCAGAGATGTGCTCGAGGACAAGAGGTGAGCGAGTCCATCTATCTGTCACGTCGTTGCTTTTAAGATGTTACACACACAATTCACAAACTCTATCCGGCGCGCCTTCTTGTGTCCGAGGGATGCATTTTCTGCTCGAAAAACACCAAATTCTGATAAAATTTTCCGTTTCCGGTCACTTGCAGAAACGTTTTCCGGTTCAATATTCTGAAAATTCCGTCCCATGGGTCCAAATTTTTAAAAACTTCAACGGAACCTGATTTTGACTGGATTTCGGTGTTTTCTGATGAAAAAAGATTGTTTTGCCCATGTAAAATGGTTTTTATTTTCCTTAATGCATACACCATTTTTCAGTCAAAATTTTCTGGCCCAAAAATGTCATGCGCTTTCTAAATTCGAGTCTCCTTTTCTAATTCAAATTTCGTCAATTTTCGGTCAATTTTTCGATTACAGACCACCCATGAAAATTCGTCCTCTGACAGAGTGGTGGACCCCGCCCCTCTCCCCTGGTCTTCTTCATCCATCCTCATCTCATCCTAGCTCATCTTCCTTCATCCATGCCTCCGGATTGGTTCCACTACTGAATTTCGGGGAGGGGTTATCTTCTATTCCCAGTGGAAGGCCATCAAAGTTTGAAGAGGTAGCAGCGTTGAGTGGACATTGGGCGAGGCGGTAAAAGCCGATTGCGTTATTTAGTTGAGTATTTGGATAAACTGCTGCTGCTTTATATGGATTGCTCAGTGCTCCTAGCCGTTTTGTTGCCTGGACAATAAATATAGCTTCTTTTGTGCTGGCAGATGAGCTCGGCGCCTGTCCGGGCTTGTCCACATCTAGGTCCACCATGCTAACGTACCATGTCGGACTGCTGGTCTAGCCCTGCTGTCGCTACCATCTTCCCCTAGTGTTCCTCGCCAATCGCCATATACTTTCCAAGTTTCCATAGTGCGCTGCACCGGCGCCGCCTGGAGCATCTGCAAGCTGGCGCCTTAGGTCCTGTTTGGCAAGACTTCACTCCTCTAAAAATGGCTCCAGTTGTTACTCCTCCGATTTTTTGGCTCCTTCGAACAAGCAAAAGCTCTTTTCAGAATCGTTTGGCAAAATGGCTCCTCCTATTATTTGCAAGGCCAAATACCAATAACACCCTTTTGATATATAACACAATAGAAAAAAAAAAGAAAAATCCAACCACCCCCGACAGTCCTTCTTCCACACACCGCTCGCCCGGACACCCCTCGGCCTCCGGCCTCCGCCTTCGGCCCTCCGTTCAGCAGATCTCTACTTCTCCCACAATGGTGGTAGCCCTGCTAGTGGGGAGGGTCGGAATGGGTTTATTGGGTAGGGTTTTAACGTGGAGCTCATTTGGATGGGTAGTGGTGGGTCTCACATGCTAGTGGGGCAGGGCGGGGCGGGGCGGGGCTTCAAGCAAGCGTGGGTCGGAATGGGTCCCCATTCATAGCCCGACGAGACTCCCTTCCCTCGGTCCCGCTGCGTCTTTGGATCCCTCCCATAGCCCCACGACAAACTCACAGAAAGGATCAAAGGAAGCGCCGGGCCGGCGGCAACTCCCCGTCCTTGATCCCATCCGGCGATCTCCAACGACGATGAACGACGGTGGTAGCGCTCCTCTGCATCTTCTCCCTCCCCTCCCTTTCTCCTTCCCCTTCCACTACTCATCCTCCATGGCGGCGGCGAAGCCTTCGCAGCGGCGGCGCGCAGGCACGGGCGAGCTGAAGCTGGCAAGATCCGGCGGCGGCGTCTTGGATCCAGGTGCATCTCCCCCGGATCCTCCCTCTCCTCCTCTTCCCCTTCCCTCCTCTTCCCCTTCCCTCCCCTTCCCCTACTCATCCTCTTGCGTGCCGCAAGTACAACGGCAAGGCGGTGGTCACGCACGGTGCAGCCGACGACGGGGCTGCGGTGCGGCGAGCACGACCTCGGGAGGGCTGCGGCGAGCGCGGGCAGGCATCACGCCGCGCTGGCAGAGATGGCAAGCACGGCCGAGCGCGGGGCGGCGGCCTCGTGGTGGCTGCAGCAAGCTCGGCCGAGCGGGGGGAGGGGGGCGGCCTGGCCTCAGGCGGGCGAGCGTGGCCGCGTGCCGGCTGCAGCGAGCGCAGGACGACAGCCGACTGGGCCTCGGGCAAGTCGCGCCGCGCAGGCTGCGAAGGGGCTGCGGCGAGCATGGCCGCGTGCCTGCTGCGGCGAGCCCTGATGAGCGTAGGGAGGTGGCCAGCACAGCCTCTTGCCGGCGACGGCAAGCACAGCAACGGCCGGCAGCTAGCCCGGCCAGATGCGGCATGACCAGCGCAGGGGCGGCAGAGACAGGAAAGGAGGTGGGTTACCCATGATCAGTGAGGCAGGTACTGTTAATGAATGGATGGGTAGGGCGGGTTGCGATTTTACTTCATTTGTTGTGGAATGGAATGGGTTTGGGGTGGGTATAGCCCCATTAGCGGGGCTAAATGGCGGAGGGCGGGTCAAAGCAGCCGTGGATGCGGAAGCACGCTGCATCGTAGGCCTCGGTCGCTTCCTAGGCTGTGTCGAGGTGTCGAACCAGACGTGGCAGCGGCGCTATAGGTCACGGATCTCTGCAGCGAACCAGTCCCACGGGCGCCACCGCACGCCCTAGATCCTCGCCCCGTGGAATCCGCCGCTGCCTCCTCATCCTCCCCTCCTCCTATCGCTGCATGGTGACAAGAGCGGCGTGAGCAGCACCACAGCCACGAGCAATGCTCGCAGCGACGGCGAGCGAAGCAGCCCGGCACGACTCCTGCGCGCATGAGATAGGAGAGGGGCAGAATGAAAGGGAAGGGAGACACGGAGCCGGGAAAACCCACATTTCTGTGGCTCCGGCGCCCGATGCAAAAAGGACTCCCGCTCTTTTGGAGCTTCTTTGAATAAGCCGTTTTACATACCCCGTTTGGCACGGTTCCACCAAAAACTGGAGTCCCTCGAGGAGCTGTGTCGCGAGGGAGCCGTGTCAAACGGACCCTTAGCCTTTTTTGTCCGGTTACCGGTGGCAAGGCTGCAGGCCGCACTGTCTCAGAACAAGTTTTCTTGGTTCTGTTGCATCGCGGACAGAGTTTTGCTGATGACGCCCCTTCATCTCGCGGCAAGTGTTGCTTAGAGTGGGGAGCCTGGGCAGACGAGAGACTGGCCATGGCGTCGCTGCAGTCGCTCATCTCACTGCTCAAGAACCTCTGCATCCACAGGCATTTCATGCCGAACAAGGGTATGTGCCAGTCTCCCTGCCATGCCCTGTTCTGCCGCTCGTACGTGCTCTTTCAATAATGTTGGGTGGTGTTATTAAGATTGTTCTCCAACGATGAGTCTTACCTTTCTCATCCGTGTGTGTGTGAACTGCGATGATGAACAAAAATATGGTCACGTTCTATAAAAGTGAAAGCAACATGTTTTTTATTTGTATTCTAATAGAATTGGAGTTGAACAATTGTGCCCTATTTTGCACTCAAATTTTAGACTTTGACTTGTCGTCGAATATAGACCCGAGTCTTACCCAAATCCTAGGTCTGCCACTAGAAGCCGCCAGCCGCCAGTGGTGAAAGGGGAAGAGGGTGGCGGGCAGGGTGGCTGAGGCTCTAGCTAGAGTAAAAACTAAACTATCCCTAATCTGGACTTAACACTAGAAAGGCACGAAGGGAAGAAAAACAAAACGTACATGATAACTCAGATCAGAAATCCATTGACGTTTTCACATATTTTTCTTTGGGACAAGATACGTGATTCCATCATGCGTCTCTGATCTTTCTGCCATGGGCCCACTATAATCAGCCAAAACTATTCAAATTCATCATCCAGTGTTTTTGAGGGCCTAAACCTCCAAACCCTCATGCATGTCCCTCCATCTTTAATTTGGCTTCGGCCCACGCACATTGACTTGACCTCAACGTCTTTGCCATATATATACTGCTTTCTTTCGTTCTCGAATATTTATCGACCTTTTATTTCATTTTTAAAATAAAACACGACAAATAAAATATAACGGAGAGAGTACTCCATGTACCCTTGGCTTCTCCTCTTGTCTGGATTGGATCGCCCTGGCCTTGCTCAGACTCATCACTAGGACTGTTGGACAATTGGTCTAAGCCTCTCGGCATACATGCCAAGCCTCGTGCTTTCCGTAAACCACAGCATGATCCATTCGTGGACCCTCACTTCGCTTTGCCGGTCGCCGCTAACCACGACATCACATATATCATCTAAACACACCGCATGCCAAGCAACACATGTCTCTCCATACATCTTAATCTTAATATTACTAATTGGAGGCTTCTTTTGGAGGCTTTACGTTAATCCTCACCAGACGCGCTAGAAAAAAAAAAGATAAATCTAAAAAATTCTCATAAAAATAAGAAACATCCGACCATCTATCTCTAACAATATTAGCTATTAGATCTATTATATTTTTCTAAAAGAGTGGAGTCTAATTACCCCCCTGAAGTTATCACCGAATCTAAAAAGCCCCCTTCAACTTGAATACCAGACATAACACCCCTGAACTTCTAAAACCGGTCAAATTACCCCCTCAAGTGGTTTCATAGGATGATTTTCTCCTGACATATGGGTCCCACTTTTGCCTTATCTCACTGATAGGTGGCCCTACTTTCACCTCTTCTTCTTCCTCCCTCCCCCTCTCTCCTCACTGCATCCCCGTGCGGTTGCCGCCCCTGCATCCGCCCATGCCCACGAGCTCCGGCAACTTGCCAACCAGCGCGCCGAAAGGGTCCAGGATGGCGTTGCGCGCCCAGACAGGCGGCGCCGGCTCCCCTACCGCGCCCATGACCTCGCCGCCCCCACCCCGTCCGCCATTGGCACACCTTGATCTGGCGGCACCGGCGAAGGAGGGGGCCATTATCGGGCGCACAGACTGCGCGGGGACGAGACGAGCCCAAAGGAGGGGGAGTGAAGGCGTGGGGACCACCCAGAAGGGGGTCCTCCACGGTGACGGCCGGCGACGCGGTGTTGACGAGGGGCAGCGCTCGGTGGAGGTGGGATTGGAGCCATGGGGAGCTTGAAGGATGAGGGGAAATGTGGAGAAAGACGAGGCAGTGCCGGTGCGCACCTCCTTCAACCTTTCGCAAGGCAGCAGAGGAGCGCGGCCGGCCATGCTTTGTGCACGCGGATCCGCATGAGAAGGTGTTCCCAACCATGGGGATTCTTTCTTGGACCACGCGTACCAGCGGCGCGGCGTCGATTCGGCGATGGAGAGGGGCAGCGGCGCTGTGAGGGAACGCACTGGGTCCCGCAAGGGTCAAGGTGCTGGAGCTTGTGGGCGCAGAGCGCGTGCAGGGGCGGTGGGGATGCAGCGATGAGAGAGGGGGAGGGAGGAAGAAGAAGAGGTGGAGGTGGGACCCACCTGTCAGCGAGATAAGGTAAAAGTGGGACCCACCTGTCACGAGAAAACCACCCTGTGAAACCGCTTGAGGAGGGTAATTTGACCGGTTTTAGAAGTTCGGGGAGGTGTTATGTCTAGTATTCGAGTTGAGGGGGTTTTTAAGATTCGGTGACAACTTTAGGGGGGTAAATTAGACTTTACTCTTTCTAAAAAATTACCCACCAAGCCATTACGGAATATGAGATAAAATAATCCTCTAAATTTGTATAAAAATTATCCACCATTGTCGACGTTCTCGACACCGAGGTACCGTATAGGTACCATAACAGTATGAATGAGAGTAGGGACGTAGACGCTATCACAAGAACACGCTGCAAGGGATTGTGATTGGTGAGCAGAAACAAAGAGATTTAGAGATGTTCGGGCCACCGATATGGTGTAACACCCTACGTCCTCTGTGGTGATCTCAATACGAATAAAGAACAAGAGTTACAACCAGGGCAATGCCTGGTGTGAGGGGAAGAACAGCCAGTGGAGCTGCTCTAGAGTTGAGCGTGATGAGCTGAGTGGGAGCTAGAGAGGAATGGACTGGTGTCTAAACCTGTTAGAGTGCGAACCCCCTTAACAGGGCACCTCCTCTCCCTTTTATAGTCCAAGGGAGACAGGGGTGGTACAGAGTTGGTGAACCATTCTACTGTTCAATCTTCGTCATGACCGTCGCGGTATGGGCTTAATCGATCTCGTTGCACGCGTCACGTTGCTCCGTACGCGTAGTCCTGTGCCAGGCCGGCCGGCACGTCTCTCCTGTTGCGTGGAGTGGGCGTACAAGGACGCTGCACGTCCCCCTGATCACGGGCAGATGCCCTTGACCAGGGTCGGCGCGGTCTTCGAAAGCTGTGCCTACCTGCATTAATTGCGGTAGGTACCGGTTCCTTCCACCGGAAGGAGCCGATGGGTCTGGCTGGCTAACCCCAGCTGGTACGCCTGGGGTTGAGCTTAGCAGTCCACGTGGCCTCGTTCGGGGTTCACCCTGAGCGGGCCAACCTATCTGGTTTTTTCTTCTTGTATGTGTACTTGAGGGACGTTCTTTATACACGTGTCTGGGATATGGCTCTCCAGATACGCTAACAACCATGCCATTATGAAAGATAAAATAAAATCACCCTTTAAGATCAACTAGCTAGATCGATCATTGATGGATAGCGCGCTTTGTGCCTGGGCAATGAATGAATTGTATCATATGTCTTAATTAACCAGTTTATGCTTGCTTTGTTTGTAATAAACCTGAAACTTCATCTATCTATAGATCTGTATGATTGCATAACTCGACTAGAAAAGAAGATTGAGTTGAACGTATTTGGATTGTTTCTTAACATTCAAGTTGATCCTTAAACGCTGGCCATCAATACGGTAGATTAAATACGTATTGTGTTTTCTGAATAAATCAACCAATACCTCTATTATAAAAATGACATAAAGTAACCTTCAAAGCTACATCTGGATTGCTCACATATACCATTATCACACATAATATTAAGCAATCCTCTGAATTTATATCTAAATTTTCCATATTTTT
The DNA here is from genome assembly GCA_030272315.1 of Paspalum vaginatum. NCBI lineage: Eukaryota > Viridiplantae > Streptophyta > Magnoliopsida > Poales > Poaceae > Paspalum > Paspalum vaginatum. Next base: position 12,486,020 of record CM059016.1, on the reverse strand, counting down.
ATTATGGCATATAATAAAAAAACCTCCTTAAATTTATATCTAAATTTCTTATATTTTCTATTATATGATAGATGATCTACAATAACATTTGAAATTTGTATCTAAATTGGCCACTTATTGCATTACTATATATGAATTAAAAACAGATGAACCTGCATCTAAAATTGCCAACATATACTCCCTTTGTCTCAAAATAACAATTGATTTAGCAAAATTTCTGACAATCTATTAGTGTTGCTAGACAAAGACAGCAAGTGTCTTTGGTTAATAGATCCATCTTTCTGTTATTTGGCATATGCACGCATGCATGGCCTAAATTCTCTTCTTAGAAAATAAATGGCTACAACATCAATTATTATGGTCAAATTTTGAATCTTAAAAGTTATTATGTGACGTAGGAATTGCTATTTAAAAAATAAACCACATATGTTTTAAATTACTAATTTCTATCATTATTAAATGCATCCACTATTTTTTAATATGCATGTATCCTAAGGGTTTAACCCATGCGAAAGCATGGGTTGAACTAATTGGATGGAGCCTCCACGTTAATCTTCACCAGACACACTATTAAAAAAATAAATTTAAGAAATTCTCACAAAAATCAGAAAAATCCGGTTGTCTATCACGTAGGTCTAATAATAATAGCCATTAGACACACTATTAAAAAGATAAATTTAAGAAATTCTTACAAAAATCAGAAAAATCCGGCTGTCCGTCGTATAGCTCTAATAAGAATAGCCATTAGAAATTTCTAAACAATTACTCACCATGCCATTAAGCAAATAGTCATGTGGGCAAGTACACACAAACTTATGATAGTGCTATTAGGAAGGAGTGTACTCCATCCAATGAAAACTCTCTTTTATCAACATTTGTGAATTGTGATCAATCCCAAGCCAATACAATTGGAGATTTCCTTATATTGAAGGCCATAATGTAAATTTAGTTAAACCTAGCTGCTTTTGACAGTAACAGTGTTCCATATATATAATCAAGATGAATAGGTTGAACTTACATTGTTGTAACTTTGTTGCCCTGACAAGTAACATGGTCCCAATAGCAGGGGCTCGTTTGATTATCCTTCCAGTCATTAAGGACACCATGGTTGTCATAGAGATTCCTCCTCATTGCATACAGTGCTTCAGCTGCAGACAGAACAAATAGTCTCATTTCCATTGTGGTCGTGTAGAAGTGCTCAAAAAGTAGTGAAATCCTTACATTTAAGTTATTCAGGGTCTCACGTGTGATCTGGGTTCTGTAGCAGTTAACTATGCATGCGCAAATGTATATTTCACAAATGCAAGGGCACTAGTATTCTGAAAGGGGTCAAGCATTTCTGTGCTCAACTCCGCTGGTATGCATTCGGATCTATTGCATAATTTCCTTCTACAGTTTCTGGCTCAAACATTTGACTGATGACATGGATGAGGAGCTAAATTTCTGAAGACACTTTTGTGGTCTTTAGAGATAGTCTTGGTGATAGCATAATATTTCCATGTCACTTATGGAGGTTGTCCGTTCATTTTTCAATTCAAACATACAGTGGTCTTATCTAATGCCAGGGGACAAAGAATATCTTGTTTTTTTTTGTTACAAAAAGGAGGGATATCTTATTTGGGAAAACTGTAAAGGACTTACCTTGGAACTCAGCTGCAACAGCAGAAGATTGTTGAGATCCCAATAAAAGTAGCACAAGAGCTAACAGCTTCATGCTTTCTGAAAGCATCCTCGGTCTCATGTTTTTAGAAACTGAAGCACTTCTGTGATTCACTCTGAATACTTTTGGTCTATTCAAAACAGAAGAACTCTTTAAGCAAGGCAGATGCTTGACTGTTGCAACTGAAGAAGCAAATGAGATGGGAGATGGGCAATGCTCAGCGAGAATTTCTGATATGGTCCTCAACTGGAGGCAAGATGGGATTATACCTAAACATGCCAAGAATCTACTTCAGAATGAAGTTTAGATTGTCATAATTAATTAATTATGTCTACAATGAAAAAAGAACTGGATCGGATTGCATAGTTCCCATTTTGACTACTTGCATGAAACAAAATCATTGCTATATGTGAAGAGTCTCAGTGTGGTGACTGGATTTCAGTAGTTAGAACTGTATCCAGCATTTCTCAGAAGTTTTCCTCTGGTAGCTTTCTTGGAAAGGAAAGTTTCTCCACTGTAAACATGTACATGCAAGACCAGAATTTGGCCCCACTGAGAATATCTGTATCTAAACAGGGACCTAATAATGACCCTACAGACCTAGACCTTCTCAAAGTTTGCATTGAAAATGAAAATTACAGTCGGCCACTACTTTCATGCATGATGGATTGCCCCCTTCCCTGTCTTTAGATAATACAAATTGCCAAAAATAGAATGAACAGCAAAGTGGAATGGCTCCTAGTTGACTCAGCATCATGATATTTGGAAAGGTGATCAATAAGCATGTATTTTCCCTCTCCGTTCTGCAGGTACATAGCAATTTCTCAAATATCAATAAGAGACTGACTACTCTGTTTGGAGAACATGGGCTCAGGATACGCAAAGTAAACTCTCACTCAGTGTCCTCTCCGTGTTGGCTGTGCAGGAGGTGAGTGCAGGTGGAAGCTTTTAGTAACCAACCAAATGTATCTTCTGCCTGGTTGGTAGTGTTAAGGGCTTTGGGCTACACAGCTAACGCAACTGCTCGACGCCTCTACGTATCCGTCCAGTGAGGCAGTGAAGCTTCTGTCTTCCGACATAACCATCCCACAGAAGTCAAGTAAGATGCACTGGCTAAAACCCATCACGGAAGTCAACAAGAAACCACTCTAGTGGAGGACTGCAAGCAATCCAGTTGAGGAAACGGATGCTGAAAGAAGACGATGACCAATTGATCACGAAGAAGCAGGAGAAGTCAACCAGGCAGTACTTTTATGGGAACATACAAGGATGGGTGCCGAGAACATACCAAGAAAAGGAGGAGAAGCTAGCACTAATCCTGTGATGCTTCTGGCTTCTCAGAGCTTTCTTCTCTTTCAACTGTATTCCCAAGGATGAACACCGAGTGATGGTGGTGGCGCATGCACAGAGATTGAACGGGTCAAAATGAGCATCATGCAGCTGGCTATCTCTAATGAAATTGTGTAGAGCCATGCAAGCAATTATCAAAGTCCCTGTTTTAGGATCAATTCCCAACCCGGAGGCACTGATTTTCAAAATCTTCCATGCAGTGTAATCAGCTTTGAGGGTGTCCCACCTATTTTTATGTTGGCTACGAGTGTATGGTTCAAATTCATCAACTGGGCAAGAAGAGATTATACTAGAAAACATGCCAAGAATCTACTTCATCATGACATTGAGATTGTCAAAATTATGTCCACAATGAGAAAGAACTGGATCGGTTTGCATAGTTCCCATTTTGACTACTTGAATGGAGAGAGAGAAATCGTTGCTGTAGAGTCTCAGTTCGGTGAATTACATAGCAACCTCTGAAAGATCAATAAGACACCGGCCACTCTGTTTGCAGAACTTGGGTTCAGGATATGCAACTAAACTTTCACACTCAGTTTACTGCCCATTTTGGCAGTGCAGGTTCAAGTGCCTGGTTGATAAACGTTAACGCTAGCCTGAATGTATCCGCCCTGTGAAACAGTGGAGCACCTGTCTTCACACAACCATTCCACAGAAGGCAAAGAAAACAACCACCCTAAAGGCTTTTTAGTTGCATATGTATTGGAGGGGATCTAGGGATCCAATCCCTTATAAGTCAAATTTAAATAGGAAGTTATTTAATCCCCCCAATCCTCTTCCTAATGGAGAACAAGCAATCCAGTCAAGCAAACAGATGTTGATGCAAGACGATAAAAAAGCCAAACATGCACTACCTGTATGTGAACATACAAGAAAGAGTGGCAAGAACATACCAAGAAAAAGGAGTGGATGGTGCTCGGTGCTTTCTTAGAGCTTTCTCCTATTTCAGCTGTATCCCCAAGGATGAACACCGAGCTTGGAAGTGCGAAGTCTGAGCAGCGAGCTGAGACAAGGGGTGCGAATGGAGCAGATATAGAATGGGTCAAATTTATCGGAGCTCTCCGCAGAAAACGTCACAAAACTTATGTAGGAGTACCCCAACTTTGGAGGAAATATAAAGGAGGGGAGAGCTATCTTTTGATGTCGGTTTGGTCACTTTTGCCATCGTTTAGACTCTGTATACTGAGGATTTTGAAATGAGGTAAAGGTGTGTTGAGTGCACCCGAATAAAGGTTTGTGACTTGTGAGCCAAAATGTACCTTTCAGGATGACAAGAGTCCACAGCATTGTCTATCACTGTAGTTCCCAATTGATTAGCACTACCGTTATTTAGCTTGAGGATGTTATGGTCGGACGCGCGTATCAGAGACGTCGCCGTCAGCTGCAGCTGTCTACTAGTCCAGTTAGTTTTTTCTGTATAAGAGTGGATGTGGTATCCTAGTAGGTTTTCAGAATTCGGTAGTGGTAGAAAATGTCACGCCTATATAAACAAATATGTAAAAGGACTGTATCTAGAAGTCTAGATTTAATAGCTACTCCGTTTTAAATTATAGGTCGTTCCACTTTTTAATACTAAATTTGACACACTCATCTTATCTAAAAAAAATTATAATTTCTACGATTTAGCTAATCATATAATAGAATTTAGGAATAACTTGAATTTTTTTGTTTTCGTAATTTTTTAAATTAAGATGAAAGGGTCCGATGTTAAAAAAAAAGCAGAGGGCCCAATAATTTTGGAAAGGGAGGGAGTAGTAGTATATTGTTCTATCTGACCTCGTTTCCTTGCCGCGCCTCTGGTTGACGGTCCAAGGCGGCCTGAAATCCCTGAATGTGCGGGTAGTTGCCATGTGCAGTGCATGCTTTTTGCGAGGTGCGCTCGCTTTTGATGGTATATCCTTTGTTTTCTAGCATGTCGCGGTCTTTGGGCGGATCACAGAAAGGGAGAAGAATAGATGGCCACTGAATCTGAATGTGCGTGCTGTCCTAGTCATGGAGATGTTGCATCAACACATGCTAAGCACTCATCATAAGATCCAGCTGTGAGTTTGACGCACCAAAAGATTTCCTATGCGGACTATCCATCGTCGTGTCTGCGTGACTGCGACCGATACTAAGAAAATTCAGGCGTTGGATGAGGATGCTGACTGGCTGATACCTGCAGGTCGAGAACAACCTAGTTTCTCATCTCCTTGCTGCACCAAACACAGGCAAGAAAGCTGGCGGCGGGCTCAATGGCCGGAGGCGACGTCTCACTGTCATACGCACCTACCACCATCCATCGGGTCGTCATTGCCTCACGCCTGTGACTGCGTTATTATCACCTTTTCGGATTAATTAACTTCATGTATGTTGTTGTCACAATAGATGGCGAGAAGCAGCAGCAGAACTTAACGTCTTCTGTATCTGAATAGCTACCCTCCACTGCCGATTTTCTCTGCGCTCTAATGAAGCCACATTATCATTCACTATGACTTGAGACATGCCACATCACTGGCCACTAAGTCCCTCTATTTATGTCTCACGCTGAGTGTGGCTATAACATTCATGCATGCATGTGACCCTTTTATGTTTTATGACTTTGTTTACTATTTCTAACTCTATAATATTCCCACTGCAACGCCCGGAGTATCATCTGGTTCGAAAGAAACTTTGTGCCAAGATTGCTTCCGCCGCTAACTGCAGTTGAATTATGGTCGCAAGACCTCATGTTGTACATAATATGTAAAAAAAGAATGGGGTGCCTTTGAACGTTGACTTTTGAATAGGATCCTGCCCAGATCACTTCTCACTGAATTTTCAAAAGACACATAAAAGTGTTATGCAAGAGTAAAAGCATGAGTGTATGTAGTAAAATATACAGCTGTTTTTTATGTTATGAGTGGATTCATTCATTTTCTTTACTATAAATGTGTTATGTATATATGTCTAGATTTATCAATATTCATTGGAACATGTCGTGTTTATAGTACTAATGAGGCAGAGAGTATGAACCAAAATTTGGGGAGTGAGAATATAGGTTATAACAATCATAAGAGTATGAATTATTTAATGAGTGTTACGACAGCAAATGAATATAGATAGAAAGAGATAGCCATGTAAAGATAAGTAGATAGAAAGCCTATGCAAACCATCTCATGCTTATATTTACTACCCCATCATTCTAAAATATAGCTACTTTTTAATTTGTCTTAATCAAACAATCTTGCGTATGACAAAATTTATTGAAAAATATTTAAATATATATGAGTTCAAATAAATGTACGTTGGTCCTCGGATTGTAATTCTGGAGACAGAGGTCAATTTTATATAAAGGTAATCGAAATTAAGAAATGATCATCTTGCCAAAAATACAATAAAGCATGTCTTCGTCCAAACCAGTGTTAAAAAACAATTTTCGAAAACAAACTAAATTCTAAACTTCAAAAGTGGAAAAAGGTCACAATGCTGACACTGGCTGTCGTGGCGCGCGGCGGCAGGCGTTCGTGAACAAAAGCACCACGCAGGCAACACTTTCTTTTTAGGATGATCTACCTCTTTCTGTTGAATACTAACGCCAAGTAATACTGTCTATGCCTGTGTGTGTTGTGTAGTAAAAGTGAGCACTGCGTAGATCGATCATCCTTGCTCTACGATACCGTACTGTCGTAGCTTGGTGGCACGTCTGAGAAAAAAAGCCTGAACATTGTACGGGCTATCATTTAATTTCGTTGCATAAAGGTACCATCAAAGCATCAATTCTTCTTTTGGTGACAGTGACGACGTCTTGATTTGAAAACCTTTCAGTTCTAGGGACGGAGCCAGAATTATTTTCATAAGAGATGCCAAGTGAAATCTTTGCAAAAGTTCACATATTATCTAAGGTCATATGTTTTTTTTTTGACACGTAGATGATGACAAGTGGAAATAAACTGGCTTTACCTCACCTTTTCATTTTTGAAAAAAGGCTTTACCTCACCTTCACTCCAATAAACACGCGTTCTATATTATGATATCTATTTCGTTTAAAAAAAAAGATATCCAACTATGGTGGTGTAATTGAGGATGGGTTTGGCTATTGGGCCGTCAATTGACTAGACCTCCTCCCGCTCTACTGTTGGGTGTGGACGACCATCGCAAATACAGCCCACACATGTTGGACCCAGAGAAACAGATCCAAGTCTCCTACATGGGCACACAGGCAGTCGGCCCGCGGGGGATTGGGCCCGGTTGGAGCCTGGCACCGCCCCCCGCCACGGCCGCCGCCTCCTCCCCTCCTTCCCTCGCGGAGCCCGCGGGCTCTGCGGCCGCGCTCGCGATCTCCCGCAGCCTCGCCCCGCGCCCGGACCTCCGCCGCCTCATGCGGCTCTACGTCACGGCGGGCTCGACATTCGTCGCGAGGCGTTCCCGCCTCCCGCTCAGCGTCGGGCTCGGGTGCCCCGGCTGCCTCTCCCACGCGCGCGAGGCGTTCGACGGAATGACGCGGGGCGGGGGTGCGCCCCGACAAACGCAGCGCTGGTCCTTGGGTGCAGCCAGGAGGTGGACGCCCTCCGAAAGAGGATATCCAGCTTTCCCAAAAAGGGTGCTGCAGCCTTTGCTTGATTAACAAGAGCAATCCATATTTCTTCTACGTATTTAGCAAAGAATCTTCAGCAGCATTCGAATGTTCATTCACATGGAGGTAAATGGTTTATTATTTGTGCCATGAACTCTTATACAAAGTTTTTAGCAGTACTACTTTGTCAAAATATGCTTGTGCAATCAATTTTAGAAAAAAAAAGGCGAGTTTTCATATGTTATGTAACTGAAATAACCCAGCACTGTAATTAGTTTTCACTCTGTTCTATTAATCTGATGCAAATTCTAAGGATATTTCCAATTTGAATGCTTATGATCCTATAGGTACAGGGTAACAAAATTTTCCGAAATACTTTGAAGATATTCAGTGCTGGATGACCCATCTATGTTCCTGGGTGAAGGATCCCCACCCCGCCGCCAAGAGGGGAGTAACAAAAAACCTTCCGGGCTCATTTGGATACATGAAAAGCCCCCTCCAATCCATATTTAGGGGAAACTTGAACTAAGTTCATGCTGAATTCTGTCCAATACGTATGGATTGCAAACAATCCCTTACTGAGGTACTCACACGACCTGTGAGAACTTTGGTTGGTAGCCTCTCAACTGGAGGCTCTACCAATTTGCTATCACTCTGTTCACAAACCACCTTACATATTGTAGTTCTGCTTATGTAGGTTCAATTTCCTGCAGGCCTAATTCTTATACTGAACTTCATTCATGGTGGCTGTCTTACTGTTTTTATTCCTAATTAACCCTCTCTACATACTGTATTGGTTGCATGCTTATTTCTCACCAGAAAAGCTTCGACCCTAGCCCTCAATGCCAAGTTGATTCGAAAATTGGAATGTGAGCCCATTACAAGTAATCGTTATGAAAAGAATATTTCTCAATGAAAGAGCATCATTATTATCAGTGTGCTCATAACTTATTTCTTCCAGTTAGATAAATTTCAGTAATTTGTGGTATTTTAGGGAACTGTTGGCAACTAGGCAATACATGATTTCCAACAGTGATTACCTGTACAGTTGGTGGTTAGAGATTTCTTTACTTATGTTTTACCTCTTCTTTGGGTTCTCAATGGACATATTTGATTTTGTGCTCCATACAACCATGTTTTTTCGACTGAAAGGTCCATTTTGTCATTGTTGTCCCAAGGAGTGCCATAGTGATAATGTCTCTTTTTTTTCTTTGTTGATTGAATCTTTATTAATGGTACACTTCATTCGCATTGCCACCCTTGCAACTCAACATACTTTTTTCTTTTGCTAAACCTGCTTGAGAGAACACACCGTGTTCAGCAGTTCTCTTTAGATCAGATGGTTGGTGAAGTTTTCCTTTTTTTTTTATGCTAAACTGTGGCTCGAGTTCTTTTCAGGTAACAATGTTTGGGAATTTCCATCAGAAAGAACTTCATTTGCAAGATTTATACGAGAGTTATCCAGTAGTGTAGAATGGAAAAAAAATGTAGAACCGTCTATAGTCTAATATGCACATGGTCTGAATTAGATGTCATGCAACTGTTGTGTTTACAGCATATGAATGCAGTTACTGGTCCAAACTATTACATAAAGATCCTATAGACTATTTCTAGTACTTAATTTCCATGGAACATATTTCTGAAGTTTCCTTACTCTCTTTATACTGAAGGAACAATTGAAATCATGCCACCTTTTGGTGATCTTGTGGTTCATCTGCCAGTAGACAGCTCAATGGCTTCCATTATAATCCTATATATATCTATATAAGTGAGAGCCACTAAAAGTCATTAACTCTAATTCTCTCGACTCTCAGCCTATCCATGTCACCTTCATTTCACAGCCATTAGATCATGGTATGTTTCTTTGATCCTACGGCACATTGTATGTCCTCGCTCCTTTGTAGCGCCCACACAATAGAGCGGCAGTGGAACCCGAACAGGCGGAAGCGCAGAGGCGCGGAACAGGCAAACAATCATTCTTCTCCTCGGTCAGTTCCTCCCGGCCCTTCCCTGTCCCTCTGTTCCCCTTCCATCCTACCTCCTATTAATCTAGCAGATCGTGCAAGATTTCCCTCCGTTCTCATTCCATCCTACCTCCTATTAATTTCGTGATGCGGATCGTGCGAGATTAATGGCAGCATGGCGGCGTGGAGGTCCTAGCACTCCTACGCGACAGACACTGAAAGGGCCGAGGAGAGTGGGGATAATGCTGCGGCGTTGGCGGCATGGAGCTCGGCAGTCCCGTGCGGCAGTGCACCTCGCCGCCGGTGAGGACGTTGGTTGCGAAGGGGTTGAGAAATTTCGCCGGAACTAGTGGGTTGAGCTCTCGCCAACAGTTGATTCGCCAAGGTCAACCATACAGTGATTGATGGTGGTTCATTTCATCTGCTGTGTGCCTGCAAGCAGCGGCGGCTAGAGAAGAGGGGCTCTGTTCGGCCATGGCGTTGCTCCACAGAGATGCAGGCGATGAAGGCTACAAGCGAGACAAGACATCACCTCTCCGTGCATGGCCCCGCGCCGAGGCCTGTGCTCGCGCCATCGCGCGGCACCTCCTCGCGCTGCAGCGTCTCTTCCACGAGCCCTGCTGCCAGGCCACCGTGCTAACCGTGATCCTAGGCAGCGTTGTTGATATATGATAACCTCAAAGAACTGCCACTGATTGCTTGACCTTTTGAAGTTCTATGCATCAGGTACTTCTCACATCCAAGTTTTGTTCTTCAGTTCCCTGCAATCCTGTTTTGATTGATGCTTTTGTACATGCGGCAAGTAGATTCATCCTCTCATACACGCACTCAACGTGTTCAATGGAATGTCCCCTGGAAATTATGTTCGTCAGTTCACTCTAACAAGAAGCATGTATGTAGGAGGTTTCACACCCTGGGCCAAGGAAACAAATAATCTGGTGGTCTTGCCAATCAAATCATTCAGGTAATAGCCTGAGACCTCAATCTTTTCCTACATTACACAATTTATAGTAGTTGTTTAGCAGTTTTAGTTCTGCATACTCAGTGATTATAGTTAATTTCCCCTCAAACATGTATTCAAAATTACTATTGAGTTACGATTCCCACAAAATTCATAGTCTGCTAATTTTATTTGCAGGATTCATAGTTTTTTTCGTACTGTTTTCATCAACCTAAAGAGCCTTTCTTGGAGTATTTCCATGGTTCTAGGTGCTGGTATCAATATCATTTGATTTCCGATCATCTTCAGTAAATATGTAACAAGTTCCTACATCTGTTTTTGTGCCATACATATGTAGACATGTATATGTCATTGATCCATGACGCACTAACAACTTAGCAGAATTATTCTTCATGTGCACTCATTGCATATCCCTTGCAAGCTCGAATTGTTCACTTCCAGTAATTATTAATTGTTTAATTGGTCAACCGAGGCCCAATTGAATCAGTGGAAAATAAAATGGTATACTTTTTAGTTCAAGCCAATCTATATGTATTTAATTGGCACAAAACCAATACCAATTGTTACACCCTCTTTTCTAACGCTTCATACAGTATGTGATAAAAAACGACAGAATAAACGTGGACAATTGTTTCCTTCAGCTAGCCATGTTGCAATGCAAGTTCTATTGTTCAGTGCAGTCCAACAAAAAGTATCTCTGCAGAGCTTTGGCGGTTTAGTTGCTCAGCACATCTTAAACTTCTCCGCACTAAATCCAAGTTTAGTTTGAACCCTATTCTCCTAATAACTATTCTATTATTTTCCCCCATTTAATTGTTAATATTTCTATCATACTCTACTCTCCAATTATATATCCTAATACTTTGGGGCCTGATCGGTAGAGATTGCGGCGGCTGCAGATGCTCTAAATCAACCGTTCCCCAACAGTAGCACAAGACTGAGAAACACGACTGAAGGCAGCAGCGGCACCAATCACAACCTTACTCTTTGCTTCATTTATCCTATATACTTATCTAATTTTTTTTTAAATTCCCGCAGCAACGCGCGGGGTATTCACCTAGTATCTATAGAATGTGTAACTTATATACTTTTATTATGTAGTTTCAATACCTAGTATTTAGCACATCTTGTTCCTATTTCACGCTTACATAACTGATACTCCAGACCAAAACCAATAGAATAGACAAACCTATCATCTAGTATAAATAAAAATACAATGGTCCTACCTCTTAATAGAGATGCAACACTCAGATTCTCCATGAACGGGTAGACCAAGAGCCTCTCTGTTGGAGTCGTGCAGAACCCTATCAACCTTAATATGTTCTTGTGCGCAGCAATGCTTATCAATTCAACTTCTCTGAGGAAAGCCATTTCCCCTTCAGGTTTTTCCACTTCAAATAATCTTTTCACTGCAACCTTTCTACTGTCTGGGCCTGGAAGAACGCCTTTGTACACCTTACCGAAACCACCCTTGCCAAGAACGTTTCGTTCACTGAAATTATTGGTTGCAATCTGGATCTCTCGCCATGAGAACCGTTTTATCTGCCCCAACTCCAATCTGTGATCAGGCTGACCTGAAATTGTTTATCATGCTCATCTTTCATCAGCTTAAAGAAGTTTGTGTTTTCTTTTGCAATACCAATTTGAGCCATTTCAACCAAGGAATATTTTGTTCCTGTTTGACAAACACCGTTTTTGTTAATCGTTGATAAAATGTAATGTTGATATGGGCACTTCCTTCGTTGGCTAGAAATTTTTTTTTGTTCCCACTAGACCCAGAAATTTTTGTTTCATTCCTTTCTTGGCACTTCCGTCCATTTGGAGCATAACGGATCAAATGGAGTAACAAGAAAATCCCCAAAAATACTTTCTAGTCCTTATACATAACCAACCTGCTTCTAGATTTTTAATGAAATTTATTACGTATATTAAATAAACATTTCTCTATTATCTAACTTTACTTCAACATAATTATCATTTTCAATACACCCATTAAACAAATGGATCATACAAATTTTTATGTAATATTTGGAGCACTTTCCTGTAGAAGGTGTTTTCCAACTCAATTTTACATCTAAAAACAAAAGCAAGGGTAGATCTATCATTTAACCATAAATTCTAGGGCTGCAAAAATCACCGTAGAGCCAAATTATCATATGAAAGCTATTGTCCAAGTTTCATGATTTTTGAAGTTCATTTAATCCATTTTTGACATTTCTTTTGTTTTAGATAACATGCAATAAGCCGAGGGAACAAAAATCTTTTCATAGATCCCCATCTTTACCATTACGTAGATCTACTAATAAGGTATACAACTCAACAAAGTTTGAATTTTTAGCATTTTTATACCATTTATAATGGAATTTCAAAAGGACGGAAGTGCCAATAAAAGAACGAAACAAAATTCTGGGTCGGGTAGGGAATAAAAATTTATCTAGGCCAAAGAAGGAAGTGTCAAAATTGTTTAGGCCAAATAGGTAATTAAATCTATTATTTATTTTTCTCTATGAGACTGAAGTCCTAAATTCCTACTTATAAAATGATAGTCGAATACCTATAAAATCATTCTTGACATCGGTTTACTATTCAGTGTGTATCTTGCTTTTCCTCCCTCAGGCCAACATGTGTCCAAATACACTATTTCATTTCCCAATCAGGTGTGTAATATTCCCCTGTTAATTTTAATAGATTGATCTCTCTCTTTTATGTTTTCTGACGCTAATTATGAGTCGCCCTATAGATCTCCATTACTTCTTTTTTTTCATTAGCAGGGGAGAGAGTAATGCATGTCAGAGTTCATGGATAGGATCACTTGCATGCATTTTATTCTATAGAAGAAATATATATGAACAAGGCTGGTTTTGTTAAGCAAAGTAAAAAAACTAAGTTGCAGCAGATACACGTACCGCGACATCGACAGCAACGGACAGGATTAAGACACCGACATTCTGTTTCTTGCGAAAGTTGATGGCGGACAAGAGCCACATCCCGTAGATGCAAAGTGCAAGGCCGCAGCTCCATGAGAGGCTCTCCACGGTAGGCACTTTGAGTGACATATGGCAGAAGCCAACCCCCCCATCATGGGGGTCGCCCAAAGTGAGAGTCTTCAGCAATGGGGCAGAAACATGGAGGCTATGCAGCCAGTCATTGTTCAAGGTGAGCGTCTTCAACGCGGGGGCCACGATGTCGACGTGACAACCAATTAGGGCGATGCCATGCATCACGAGCTCCTCAATTGTGGTGGAGTGCACCTTGATCTGGTTGGTGTGTTGCATGATCATTGTGTCGTGCACCAGCAGGGAGCGCAAGCGTGGTGCCCTGCGGAGGAGGTCGGAGATGCTGATGTTGGGGCATCCCGAGAGGGAGAGCCTCTCGAGCACAGGGAAGTGGCCACCGGTGAGACGCAGCTCCCAGCGGGGGCGCAGGCATCGCAGCTGCAGCGTGATGGACTTGGCTCGTTGGAAGCAGGGGAGCTGGACCTGGCCCTCCAAGGGGAAGCGCTGCGGCCACTCGCTTGAGAGGGCGGCCGTGACGGCGAGCTCCACCGGTGCGAGACCCTCGGCGGTGCGGAGCAGCGAGTTGAAGGGCATTACCGAGGTGGACAAGCCGTGGATCGGTGGATGCTCAGCAGGGAGAGGTCCCGGCCGGGGCCGGCGACCAGGTCGAGGGCGGCGCGGAGGTTGCTGCGGCCGCCGACGTCGCGGAAGAAGATCTCGGGAAGCTCCCTCCAGAAGTCGCGGTTCCAGCGGTGGGAGAGGACGCGGGTGCGGGCGGCGGCGCGTGCGCAGCGGAGGCGGCGGAGGACCTCGCAGATCATATCGTCTGGAAGGTCGCTGATGCGGTCCACTCCGTCATCGCTGCCGCCGCCGCCGTCCCCGCCTGGGCAGTGCTGGCGCGTGGTGGGATGAATGGGGCGGCGGCCCCATCAGTCCGGGTCGGCGGTTGCCCGAGGACCTCGAGTTCGAGTCCATGGCGGAGGTCGGAGGAGGAGGAGGAGGCGACGCGCGCGCGCGCAGTCCCTGGATTCTAGCGCGTTTGGTTCGAACGACGTACGGCGGCGCGTGGCGTGCTCCACCCTCCGAGATCGATCCACGGATGATTGCGGAACGAACGAAGCAGCCGTACGTCGTGGAAGAAGTAACCCGCGGGCAGACCGATTACGATCGCGTATACGTACGTAACGTACTAGCCTGGCATCTAAACAGCCTCTTCCTGCTATTTCCTGCGGACCGTCCCGTACTGTTCTCTGATTTTTAAGTCAAAATGCCACCGTGAATGCACATCCACCACCTTGAATCGCATCGCTAGCCCGTAAAGCATATGGATGGCTGGCAGCGCATACAGGAATATATATGCAAATAAAATAACAAGCAGTGCATGACCACCATGGTATAGGCCGATCGAACCAAACATTTGACAAGGACGGGTACAACCGACATTAGCCCTTTATTCCTTTCAAAAGAACAGTAGTACAGGAAGCTAAATAATATGCCTTTGGCAAAAAAATCTCTACATAATATTAAGCGAGTAATGATTTTTAGTCCCTCTTCTCACAAACCTGACATGTGGGACCAATCTATCCGATATTTTTTTCTGCTCTCCAAAATCCGCCCACCCGTCGTCCTTTTTGTCAGCAACATGAAAGTTTGTTTTTATATTTTGTCCATTTTCTGCTGTTTAGCTTCTTGAAGACATAATAGGAAAGTGTTATACATCGGCTATGTCATCAACCAACTAATCAGTTAAGGCCATTAACCGCCCACCTTCCCCGTCTCTAGAGGCTTCCACCATGGGAGTTCTCGATGCCACCACACTAATTAATCTTCCATGATTAGAACTCTCCCACCGGCCATCCATCGCCACCTAGCTAGCGCAGCCATTGGCGCCGCGCCCACAACCTCCATTGTGACCTAGAACGGGTGTAGTCCAGTAGTTGCTCATGAAAGAACGGATGACGCAGCAAAGTTTTCGGAGGGGTTGTGGTGGCAGCCCAGGCCCAATAAGATACAAAGCCCATATGGATACAGCTGGTTGGCTGTGTAGGTTAATTTTGGCCCATAGATGCAGGCACACAAACGCAGCGCACGCGAGCAACGCCAACATTGCACCTTTTTGAGCGATGATTCGATTCATTAATATTTCCATCCTCTTTGCCATGGCTTTGAGAACATAGAATGTGATCTTTCAGTGTGTTTGGTTGATGACCAAATTTATTGCTAAAATTTGGCCTTGGCAAAAGTAGATGTTGGCAACATGTACTTCGGTTATGGCATTATGTGGGCCATAACGAGAATGCTTCTCTTAAAAAAGTGTTCCTCTGACCAAACTTATTTTTATCTTCAAATTGTGCGCGGGACTGGCACGTGCACACCGTACCCATTGCTTCTGACAAGCTTGATTCGGCAGTCGCATCAAGACGTGTTCATTCTCGATAGCATTGCATGATCATCGTAATTGGCGATCCTAGCTCCCCCCATGTTTCTTCGTGTGAGCATGGCTAACTATTCTGTTAATGGCATGTAATGTGTCTTGATACATACACTGCAGCTAGAGTGAGTTTGTCAATATTAGAATATATGCAGCAGATTGCCTATATGACTTGCATATCTACTATTCCAACTATCTTTCTTTCTATAATGCTATATTTTACATGTTTTACTGTACATAGTCTTACAATATGTATCTGTTTAGTGCCTCGAAGGTGCTTGTAAAGATAGGGCCACGCGTATGCATTTGGGTGCCCATGTCATCTATTAATTTTACAAAAGTAAAAATAGGCAGTTGTTTTGACAATATGTACGGTACAAATGACACATGTTTGGTAGCCTGAACATAAACAGCTGCCCTTGCAGTATTTGTTTTACACTGGTGCTTATACTATATATTTTTCGTACTAGTCCTACACTTTTTATATTTAGTATTTTTTCTCGGTACCTCTTATTTTAAACAATAATATCTCCCTTGATGAAAGATTATTTTTTTCCAACCACCGTCAAAACCTGTGTATATGAATGGACATATGGCAACTAATAATAGGAAAAATTGGCTGCCGGACACCGCTCGATTGCGAAATCGGCTACTGGACACATCACGATTCGAAATACGCTGATGGACATACCTGCACTTTGCCAATTTGTTGGTGGACACCGCCATGATTATTATATTCATTTCTGGATGGGAAGGGGAGAGAAAAGCGAGGAAATGTCGTTTTTGCCCTTGGCCCCACCTGTCATGTCCTTCTTCCTCCTCCCACTTCCCCGGTCTCTGCCTTCCTGCCTCTGCCTCTAGGCCACTGCCCCGTCCTCCAGTAGCCCAACGCGTCGCCGGCCTTGTCCCCGCTCCTCTGTGCCCCCCGTCAGGTGCCACGCTCCTCCGCGACGGCGCGACACGGCGGCGGCGGGCGTAGCCGGCTCCCAGTGGCAGCGGGCACAGCCGGCGTGAAGAGGCCAGAAGCCGCCAAGGTCGAGGCCTGGCCACGGTCGAGGCCCGATGCCGCCGCATCTAGGGGGCGAGGCGGCAGAGGCAAGCGACCCGGAGCCCCCGAATCTAGTGCGGCGGCGCGGGAGGCAAGCGGCTGCGGGGAGGCGCGCCGCACTGGCGAGCTGGAGGAAGGGGGATAGCGCGAGGGGAAGAGGCGGCGGGCCGGCGCGGAGGACCAAGGCAGCACGAGGAGTGCCAGCTAGAACCACTCTGCGGCGGAGGAGAGCAGAGCTGGAGGGGTGAGGGGCCGGTGGAGAAGAGAGGGAGGAGGAAGAAACACATGACAAGTGGGGCCAAGGGCAAAAACGATATTTCCTCGCCTTTCTCTCCCCTTTCCATCCCGAAATGAATATAATAATTGTGGCGGTGTCCACCAGCAAATTGGCAAGTTGCAGACATGTCCATCAGCATATTTCAAATCGTGATGTGTCCAGCAGTCAATTTCGCATTGGGGCGGTGTCCAGCAGCCAATTTTGCCCTAATAATACTGTCATTTCTATAAAACTCCACAGAAAGGTTAACAACTAAAAATGCATTTGAGAAATTTTTCACAAAAATACCATTTTAATATTTGTCCGGATTGAAGCATTGAATGACAATACGCATGAAAAACAATTGATAGAACAAAGTACATGGTGACACGGAACCAAGAAAATGTGGTCATCTGTCGTCCCATCCAAATGCACAGTCGAGATTATTTATTATTCAGAAACATAACAGAAGATTAACTGCAGAAATTGGGAGTTGCTTTTGTTGGCCATGCACGAAGAATAAACGAGCTTCTCCTTCTAGAGCTTGGCCTGCAAGGATTGCTGGAAGGGCAAACCCGGCAGGGGTGCTGTGGGGGTGAGGAGGGCGGTGTATTGTGCCGGCAGCAAGGGACTCCACGGCGCGGCGATGCTCCAAGGATTCCGAGGCGGCTCTGGCCAGGGGCTTGGGGGAACACAAGCTCACGCTGTAGAGGCGAAGGTCATGCTTACCTCCGATCCGCACGGTCAGGGGGGTGGTAGGAGGTGGGGGATTTGGGCGTCGAGGTGGTGCACAGAGAAGCGCGCTGTGGTGAGCTAGCTCGCTGCGGAGCACTCCCGGTGTGGAGTGGTGTGTGCGTGCATGATTGTGGGTGGAGTGCGTGGCTCTGGCGAGGTGGCAGCTCGATGCGGCGAGTGCGCCATGGGCATTGCCCAGCAGGCGCAGGAGGAAGAAGAAGGGAGAGATTGGGGGTCGCAAGCTACGCCCGGCACGTTCAGCAGTGGCGCAGCTCACGCCAGGGGAGGAGGGTAGGGGAGGGGCCTTTTATAGGCGAGGACCGGGGAGGGAGAGGGGGAAAATGGTGCTGGAAAGAAGCAGACAAAGGGAAAGAGGAAGGAGGAAGAAGACGTCGGGCGGGGCCCACTGCCAGAGAGAGCAGGGAGAGAGGAGGCCATTCGGCTGGCACGGGAGTTGGGCCAAGACGGTGGCGGCCTAGGGGGGAAGAGGGGAGCACCCGGCTTGGGCTGTGGTGCAGATAGGAGGGGAAGGGAGGAGTTGGGCTGCGTCCCAATAGAGAGGGGGAGGGTTATATTTTTTTCTGATTTGGATTTCTGATTTGAATTTGGAGAAAAGATTTTGAGAGGATTTTGGTGGGGGAAATTTGCAGGCACTTTTGAGAGATACTCGAAGGGAAGTGAAGTAGAATTTTGGGGATTCACAGAATTTTGATGAGTTCATAGTTGCACACTCAAGCAAACAAGATTTTGAAATTCGGATTTTGAATTTAGAGGAAGATTTCGAGATAAAGTCTTAGGGTCGATTTTTAGGGTGTCACAGAATGCATGCCAACGGCCTCAAGCTCATCGCCCGCCGGGTGCCACCAGTGTTTCGAGAGCCTGCTAGGTGCTAGCAGCACCACCAATCCACCATCCTCGATAGCACTGTGTGATCATATAGCTGACGATCCTAGCTCCCCCCATGCTGCTTGTTGCGAACATGACTTGCTATTCTTTTGATGGCATGTAACGTATACCTAGGCTGAGTTAGTCAATCTTAAACTATGTATATCGGTTTAGTCTCTCCGAGGTGCCTGTAAAATGTAAGGTACATATACGTGCACGTATGTCAGTGTGTGCAGTTGGGTGGCCATGTCGTCTGTTAATTTCACAAAAAACAAATATAAGTCGTTGTTTGACGATTTGTACAATGGCACGTGTCTGGTAGCTTGAACATGAACGACTTCTCCTACAGTATTGGTTTTACACTGATGCTCCTGCATTATTTATATTTAAGGCCGTTTGGTTACCGACCACATTTTGCCACACTTCAATTGAGGCCTGCCACAACTACTGAAGCGTGCCACCGCCACGGGCACCCCTCGCCACGGAATCTTGAGCGAAAATTGTGGCGTGCTTTTTTCACGCCACAGCTCTACACTTTGTGGCAGCCATATTTTAGATGCAAACCAAACATTCCATAGTTGCCACGGAATGTGGTTTTGCCATAAGTATGACAGCTACCTCAATTGAGGTGTGGCAATGTGTGGCCAGCAACCAAACGGGCTCTTAATATCTTTTTCTTGGTACCTCTTATTTTAAAAACATTAGATTTTCCTTGTTGGATAACTACTTTTTTGTGGACCACTGTAAAAACTGTATATACGAATAGACATGACAAATAATAATACTGACATTTCCGTAAACAAATTTCATAGAAAGATTAATATTGCAAGCAAATTAAACAAGCCTCTGACAAATTTTTCACAAAAAACATCACTTTAATGTTTGTCTGAATTCAAATATTGAGTGACGATAAAAGGAAAATTGACACAACAGAGTACATGGTGAGACGGAACCAACTGTCGTCTGTGATCCCGAATGCACAGTTGACATTATTTATTAACTAGCAGTAACCCTGTGCTTTGCTACGGAAGAACTTTAATATATGCAACGGTGCGCTATTAAACATTCAATCCAACCATATACCGTAGAATTGCATTAATGCATTATTCATTTAGACAAATATTACTATATAAGGCACGATGTAACAAATCTGGCATAATTGAAGCATCGATCTGGTGGTTAAGCCAGCCTTGTTCGGGTGGGGGCGCCTGGATTCGAATCCCAGGGCTGCTGCCTTGAGCTTTTTTTGCGCCTCATGGATGCTGCATTTGGGGGCGGAACTTTTTTTTTTTGGCCTCTCCGCTCGTCATTCTTGATTTCCAGTTCCGGGCATCTACGGCTACGAGCCTACGACCTGCGTGCCGCCTCTCTTTGGCCTGAAACCGAAAGGTTCATCGCTAGCTTCAGGTCGTCTGTTGAGAGGTCTCTAGTCCTCGGCCACCTCCAATTTGCAGATTGCAGGTCCCCAACTAGCTGCTGGCCGACATCCTGGTCGTTGTTGATGTCCCATCATTGCCTGTAACGATCGATTTGTCCAATAAACACATCGCTGTGAGGGGACCATTTTCAGGTCACTTGAACGCTCAATACACTGAATGAAGACTGTCCTGCTACTTGCTCTAGTACGTGTCACCCGCGCACCCTCCCTTTAAATTTGCAGTCGGACCCGCGGGCGAAGGAGAACGATGGCAATGGCTATCTTCCAAAAATCCAACGACTTGACTTTGCGAGGCAAGGGTGTGAGGCGTGCAGCGCACACATGGGCTGTACGTCGCAGTGTTACTGCACCAGTAGAAATTTTTTTTTGCACTTTGACCCTTGGCCCAAAGTAATTTCACAAATAACCCCTCGTAGAAAGTATTTGCACTGCGTGACCCCTCTTGCGGCACCACAGCCCGTGGCGCCGCAACACCTGCCACACTGGCAGACCTCACCGCGGAGGCCAACGCGGCGAGGCACGGGACCCGCCTACGGCGCCACATGCGATGGCACCGCAAGGCTGCGGAGCGAGGCCCATATGGGCCGCGACCTGGGTCTTGACCCACCGGCTCCATCACCCATCTTCACCCGCTCATCCACCCGCCGCCCGGCTCCTTTTCCACATCTGCGCCGCCCGCCGCCCAGCTTCTCCTCCCCATCTGTGTCGCCTGACGCCTCCCAGCGGTGCCCTCGTCCTCCCCACCTGGGCCACCGGCCGCCTCTGCAGCCGCGCCTCCTCCTCTCCCTACAGTACCTCCTCCTCCACCAGTGCCTCCACCACCATTGCCGCCTCTTCCTCAAGCACTTTGGGCATCACCTCCTCGTCTCTAGGTATGAAATCTCTTTGGCCTCTTGTACGATTACTAGTGTTAGGGTTTATTGTTAGAATTAATAATTTTAGTCCTAGGGTTAGTGTTAGTGTTAGGTTTACTGTTTGGGTTAGGATTAGGGTTAGGATTAGTATTGTTAGGTTTAGTGTTGTGGCTAGACTTTATGCTCTCATTAGATCGCATTCGAGACATCAGGTTTAGACTAAAAGGCCAAATTGTTAATGGCATGGCAGAATTTGTAAACATTCTGAATTCATATCATTATCACAGAGCAATTATGTTTTTGAATGTGTCTTTATTAACATTTTGGAGGATGTCTTCGCAAGATGGGGGACCCTAGTATCCCCTTCTTGAGGTGGCGTACGAGTCTGAGCACCGTGCACCACGTATCGTGGCAGGACATGTAAATCTACACATTCTTTTGTATTTATGTAGGTCATTTACCAAATGTCGACATATGGCTGACCATAGCTACAATTTTCTGGAATTGCCGCCTTTGTGGGCTCGTACTCACACCCACCTACTGGCGTGGGACGAGAGGTACGCACCATACATCCAAGCGGCTGGCCTCCTGCACCATGCTAGGGTGGTCACCTCCGGTCTCCCACCATTGGACCCAGCGCTGTTGACGGCCTTGGTGGACCATTGGAGGCCGGAGACCCACACTTTCCACCTGCCGTGCGGGGAGATGACCGTTACCCTAGAGGACACGGCGATGGTCTTGGGCCTCCCCGTGGACGGAGCGCCGGTGATAGGGAGGTTGGATCCCACGGCTTGGCCTGGTCAAGTTCAGGCCTTGTTCAACGTTGCACCTCTGGAGCATGTGCAAGGGGACCGTAGCATGTAAGTAATCTACAACTGTGTTCAGTTCAGCATGTATTGATCAATCATGCCACACTAACTTTATTTGTATGGTATATACTACGGGAGGACATCCGGTGTCACCACAGGTTGGCTCCGACAACGCTTTGAGGTGTGCCCACCGGACGAAGGGGAGGTTGAGGTGGAGCGGTACGCCAGGGCCTGGCTCTGGTACCGGTTGGCGTGTTTCCTACTCCCCGACTTGTCAGGGGACACGGTAGTCTTGACAGTCCTCACTATTTTGGCCATGCCATGGAACACCATTGGCACCTACAGCTGAGCCTCGGCTACCCTGGGCCACCTGTACCGGCAGTTGTGCGACTCCTATCGCCGCATGCAGACCAACTTGAACATCGGTGGGCGCCTCTACCTCCTACAGGTCTGGTGCTGGGAGCGTCTACCGATTGGGAGACCTTTGCATCGAGAAGTTCCGGTAAACGAAGTCTTTGCCTAAATTGACCATTAATTTTCGTATGACTGCTTAATGTACTATTTTATCCGATGGATTCTTAATATATGACATTTGTTCCAACTGCAGGAGTGGGAGGCCCAGGACAGAAGGCCCACTGTCCTTTGGTTTTGGAAGGGCGCAGAGCCCGTTAGTGGGAGGATGATCAAAGGTACAAGACCTACACGAACAAGTTTTACTGCATCACCCACAACCAGGTACTTCAATTCAATTCTGACCCATTGGCTCAAAGTGCTTTCGGTGCAAAACCAGCTACACCTGAGTTTGTATTTTTTTTTAGGTTGAGTGGCTGCATACTATCGCGACGAGATTGTTGAGGCGGGCTTGAGCCCACCGTGCCACAGGGACGAGGATCTCTAGAGGGCAATCGTGCCGCTCATCTACTTCGTCATCGTCGAGTACCAGATCCCTTGCCGTGTGCTCCAGCAGTTTGGACGGAGGCAGGTCGTACCACCGTGGATGGTCTCTACGGACCAGGCACTCCACAAGTTGGGTTCTAAACATAATGAACATTATTTTCTTATGAGATATGTACATGTACACTAACACCTATTTTTGTCGCAACGTAGGATCAAGAGGCAGGGCCGCTACATCGAGTTCAATTGGTCCATCACCCACGTCGACCACACCATCAGGTGGAACGCGAGGGTGAGGACACTGGTTGACTCAGGTGCGGCCCATGAGTACGCCTACTTCTAGGAGCATGTTCGTTGGCAGCAGTCGGTGTCGCGGGTTAGGCTATGACCTACCGTTGACCATCGGCGATAGGCGAGGTGGACTTGGACAAGATCGATGAGTATGACGCCAGTACTCGCACGGGAGTCCAGCCTGAGAGAGCGCCCGTACAGGACTACGTTGTACGATATTTTCTCTCATATTCCCTACCACGTACTATTGTCCTTATCACCTGATTGATTCTTAATTACAGGGGCAGCAGTTGGTCTGGCTGTCGAACGAGACGGGTGCTATCCTTGCTCGCCGGCCCATGACCCAACAGCACCCTCAAGTTCTTTGTCCAGACAGTTACTCGCCACTGCCGCAAGCTGTCCAGGAGGATCGGGTGCTACCACGCAGTTGTCGTCCCTCCTCAGCCACGGGGCGCTGGTGGTGCCTCTTCTTCTAGGCATGGCCGGACGTCATGGAGGTCTAGGTACAGTGAGGTCACTCTATGCCTACCTTCAGATAGAGCGACGACGGTGGTGACGACGACGAGGAGGAGGAGGACGGCGACGACGATGACGAGGGCTGGGCCCGTGGTCCGAACAACCTCTCTACTAGCCAGCTGTATGACGCGCCACCCTTCACGTAGACACAGCACACGCCGATGCAGTCCGTTCTTAGCTATTAACGTAGCATATAAAGTTGTCCAGATTGCTTGCCTAAACTAACTACTACAATTAACAAGGTATGAGTCAACCTCAGGTTACTAGGCAGCGTAGGCGTGGTCGTGACGCATGAGACGTGGGGAGCATGAACAGGCTCGTCATTAAAGTTGGCAGGCGTCGTCGTGCCCCCGACCCATTCACCCTAGGCGGGCCGTAGGATTGTAGGGTTCTGCATGCGACATATGGTTTGTTAGGTTGCAAAAACTATGTGGATTCTATAGTTCGTGGACTTGGATGTCTTGGATGGTTTGAACTTGGATGTTATTGGTATGTTTAGACCTTGTAACTCTGTATGTTTCTCTACGTAACTATTTGTCCTCGATTGATGCTATAACTGAAGACAATGCCGCTAAAAAAACCTAAACACATGCCATTGAAAAACTTAACAAAAACACTTAGGAAACAGAAAACACTTATCAAACGAAAATGGTAGGGCAGAGGCACTGCGGTGCCACAGCTTATGGCGCCGCAGCAGGCAGTCGCGGCGCCATGACTCATGGCGCTGTCATGGCGCCGCAGGAAGGGGGACCCGGCCTGGCCCATATGGGCCTAGGTCCTGCGGCCCCAGAGCCCGAAACTTGCGGCGCCAT
Source organism: Paspalum vaginatum (assembly GCA_030272315.1). NCBI lineage: Eukaryota > Viridiplantae > Streptophyta > Magnoliopsida > Poales > Poaceae > Paspalum > Paspalum vaginatum. Next base: position 12,461,586 of record CM059016.1, on the reverse strand, counting down.
AGGGTGGGGTCCACAGGCGATGTGTGACAGCGTCGCAGGTGCTGCGGCGCCAAGGTCTGTGGCGCCGCAGTGTGTTGCTGCGACGCCACGGGGTATGGCGCCGCAAGAGGGGTTAGACGGTGCAAATAGTTTCTGGAGGGGGTTATTTGTGAAATTTCTTTGAGGCGGATAAAAGTTCAAAAAAAGAAGTACCACCAGTATGGGGCCTTTGCTGACTCAGCACGTTCTTGTCCTGACTCCTGATCCACGGACCATGGGGTGCACCATTGGAAATATTTACATAGGATATGGTTCATTTTTTTTAGATAATGGAAAAGATTCCGGCTTCATCTCTCAACGAGAGAATCAGTCCAAATTTATTACAAGCCTCTCAAAAAAAAAACAACTCAACAAAGCACACCAATCATCAATCTAAAAGGAAATTCTAGCAACATAAGGCCACCCAAACGAAGAAAACAGCTGCAGAGCCACTATTTCTATGCTGCAGCTAGCTTGGAGAAGACAGTGCTTAACCCTTTCACTTCGTTGCAATTTGGCCCAAAGACGAAGCCAATACGTTCCTCTGAATAACACCCGCAAGAAAGATTTTGGTTTGCATTTGTCAAAAACAATTTCGTTTCTTGAGAGCCAAAGCGCCCAACATAATCCTACTGCACCCGACAACAGAACTGACTCTTGTTCCAGCCCCCCTCGTTTACCCCAACCATTGAACATGTGATGGATACTTTGAGGTGGACCAATACCAAAAGTCATATATACTGTACGCCAGAGGTATTTGGCATATCTACAATCTAGAAAAAGGTGTTGTATTGTTTCAGACGTGCCACAAAAACAACATGATTTATCACCATGCCAATTTCGACGCCCTAAGTTATCCTTAGTTAACAACACTCCTTTTTTAAGATACCACAAAAAGATTTTGATCTTTAATGGTAACCTTGTTTGCCAAATTTCCATCAACTCTTTGACTCCGTTGTTGACCAAGTATCTATACATCGACCTTACCGAGAAAATGCCACTTTTATGTAAATGCCATTTAAAGTAGTCATTTCCCTCCTGTAGGTTTAGATTTATTATTCTGGCAACAATATTTTCCCAATCTCTTAGTTTATTCCCCACTAATGATCTTCTAAAAGACACATTAAGAGGAGATGAACCTAAGACTTCTACCACAGTTGCCTGTTTTTTCCTAACAATGTTAAACAACGAGGGGAATTGGTATTTCAAAGCCACACCACCTAACCATGTATCCTCCTAAAATCTTACCTGGGTCCCATTTTTTAGGATAAAGGATCCCAAGTTTAGAAATTGAGTTTTCACCCCCATTAAACTACTCTAGAAATGAGAGTCTCCTGGTTTCCTCTCCACTTGGCTCAATGTCTTATTCCTTAGATATTTATTTCTTAGCAATTGCTGCCACATTCCCTCCTTGTTACATAGTTTGAACAGCCATTTACTCAATAAACTTCTATTTTGAAGATCAAGGTCAAGGATTCCCAATCCTCGTTGGTCTTTTGGTTGGCAAAGAATCTCCCATTTTGCAAGCCGGTATTTTTTTTTGTGCTGATCATTCTGCCAGAAAAAACGAGATCTAAAATAATCCATCCTCTTTAGGACTCCCCTTGGGACCTCAAAGAAAGATAGCATAAACATAGGCAAACTAGATAACACTGTGTCAATAAGAACCAGCCTCCCACCTACAGAGAGTAATTTTCCTTTCCAACCACTAAGCCTCTTCTCAAATCTTTCTTCGATAGTTCATGGGATACGGTGAACCAGTGACATCAGCCTATAATGATATATTTACATAGGCTCAGGGTCTACAATATTTAAAAAAAAAATTATACTCAACACTTCAGTACAAAGTGTTCCACACAAACACACGCGAGGCAGCAAGATTGCATATACTAAATAGGGCTCCCGGTGCTCGACATGCATGGCTTTCAATAAAATCAAACCCTGCAAATGTTGCTTAGCCAGAAAAATTTGGATGAAAATAGATATCCATCTCTATGTTTAATTGATTTTTTTCATGCATGTTTTGTGGGTTAATTGACATTCAGTATGAGCGTGGCTATGTCAAAAAAAAAAAAAACCCTCGTAGATGCCTTTTTCAATGGAGCATGCATAGTGCAAGATAAGCGCGATAGCTGCACTTTTACACAGGGTGGAATTTGAAAAAATACGGTTTGATAGACAGCCTCAACCGAACAGTCGGTTCAGAGTGTCACGAGTGAAGACGTAGACCATTAGACCATTCAAACCAAAGGAGAGCTTCAGACAGCAAAGTAATGGTGTACGTGCAGGTTCACTCAAACAATACAACGGGTACATGTACACTGTCTAGGATGCGTTTGGATGGAAGGATCTGGTGGAACGTATCGGTTCCATCTTATAGGACAGTTTGGTTTCTAGACTGGGACTGGGACATCCCGGTTATGGAATATTCCCCATAGATGCCGGACTGGCGCGTTTCAATTTTTCTGCGGGGCGCAGCCGTCCCACCCAATGGTGTCGTCTTCCGTCGTCTTCACCCCTGTGCCCTCCTGCTAGCCTCTCCCCTTGCCGGACTGTGAGGCTGATGCAGGGCGGCACAGCTGGCGTGTGAGGCTGCGGTGGGGACAAGCGAGGAGGTGGAGCCCGGGGCGGCTTGCATCCACGGGACGAGCGAGGGCTACCGCGCGTAAGCGTGCGTCGGCGAGGGCGCAGCGCGGGCGAATAGCGGCGACGGCTCAGGGCGGCGACGTCCTGGGGCGGCTCGCATCCGCGAATCTGGTGGGGCGCGCAACGACGGTGGTGGGTGTGGAGGCGGCCGCGCACAACGTCGGTGGTGGGAGTGGAGGCAGGGGCGGGATGGCGCGGTGGAGAGGATGAGCCCGGGGCGCCAGCCATAGGAGGTGTGCGGTGGAGAGAAGAGTAGGGGAATAACATTTGTATGATAGGTAGGTCCTGCAGCTAACGGTAGTACAGGATGTTAGAGGTACTGCATTTTTATCCCACCAAGCAAACATAAAAATAGAGCCGTTCAATCCTTTCAACGAAACACGGAATTGAATTATTCTATTCTAAAATCTAAGAACAAAGCCATTCCATCCCACCGTGTCACCAATCAAACGCCACCTAAGACTGAATTCACTAGCTTGTGCATCCACTCGTCCAAATGCGCAGTCTACACCTTGTTTTACCGCTTGCTCTCTTAATATACACATGTATGATATGCTAGGTGGTCTAATCGATACTCCAAATGTATATGCACAATCATTTACATGAATTGTTGCACTCAGTCTAACAAGACACATGTTGAATATCAAACAATTACAACACAACAACAGAAAATATTACAAGATATGACTGTTTCACGTTGTGATCACAACATAACGTACTTTTGGTGTGATACACACAACACGCAGACGACAATATATATAAGTAAACATGGCATGCATGAACGAAAAAAAAAATCATCTGACAGGGGAATACAGATACAAGTGGCCAAGAGCAACACAGTAGTAGCATGGGCAATTTACCACTGTACTAACATGCCGCAATTATTATTCTTGTCTTCACCAGAACCGAAGCGGTGCCCCGCCTTCCTTTGTAGGCTTGTAGCAATTGATGCTTCTGAGATATCACCGTTCTGCAACAACAGATACCGTTCTTTGCATATATGACTGGTGTTACTAATTTAAAATGGAATCATTTGGGCAACAAGAAGACATGTTACCTTGCATTCAGAGCTAGGCGTTGTTGATGTTACCATCTTGTTCTTCAGTTTCAATTTCACCCTGAATCTCCATTGTAGTCCTCACCGCCTCATCGTCAACTCGCTGAACATCACCGCTCTGAGTTTGGTTTGTGCTCGTCGACTCCTTGTCAATATCTCGGACATGATCAACTTTTGTGCCATTGATGGTGAGGTCTATCAAGTTTCTATGTTTGGCGACCTGTCTTTTCACGGCCTCAACAATCATTTTGACGCTAGAGCTATTAGCGCACCACGCCTGGTTGTAAAGGAGGACTGCCTCCTTGAGCATTTGGAGGTTGCCGATACCATAAGGAACGCTCTCTTGACTTGCCAAACCAGATGAGCAGAATTCTAATTGAAGACATGTGAGGCCTGGCATAACACCTGTTTGGAAAGTGTGCCACGGGGCGGGGCAATTGATTGAAAGCCTGAGAAGATTATTGAATCCCTCACTTCCAATCACTATAGCTTCTCGAGGAACAAAATCCAAGCCCAGAATTAGGCACTGCAAATCACGTAACTCACTGAGTACCTTCAAATCTTCAGTCCCTAGTCTGCACATATTGATTTGTACAAAAGATAGGGAGTAGGGGGCTCGGAACCATTCGGGAACACTTACAAAACATCCGGCTGTCACCTTGAACTTCTTAATGTTCGAAGACAGATTAAATAGGCGATATCCCTCTAATAAGAAATCCATGGAGCAGCCGAGTCCACATTGAATGGTTAGAGAGTTGAGCCTTGTCCACTTTTGAATGGATGATAGAAATGCTTCACGGTACCATGAATCACTGCACTGCTGAAAGGACAATATTATTGTAATCACCTCCAAGCTCTCTAGAGCCCCAAGACCCTTTACAAAGCTTGGGTGTTGTTCCCTTAAATCAATAGTTCCCAAGTTCTCTAGCCTGCGCCACGGTGGTTAACAATATCCTCTGGAATCCTAGTTCTTGTTTCAATTGAACTAATTATTCCTTCGGGGCCAACGAGAAGAGTTCTCAAAGTACCGCGAAGCCTCACGATGCTGCGAGGCAGCTCTTTCACCTCTGTGGATCTCACATCCAGAGTCTGGAGGCTCCTTAAATCCCCTATTGTTGTAGGGGGCTCTTTCAGCTTTGTGGATCTGACATCCAGTGTCTCGAGGCTCCTTAGCTTCCCTATTGTTGCAGGGAGCTCTTTCAGCTTTGTGGATCTCACATCCAGTGTCACGAGGCACCTTAGCTTCTCTATTGTTGCAGGGAGCTCACTGACATCAGTGCCTCTGAGGCTCAAGTACCTCATCAGCACCAGCTTGTCTAGGCCGTCGAGGCATACTGGACCGACACAACCTTCGAGGTCCAGCACGCGCACAACACGCATATTAGTCAGGCAAGGCACAGGGCAAGCCTGACCAAGTGTTGCGACTGAACGAACAACGGATAAGTCTGGAACACCTTGTTGTGCCACTTCTTGATCATCCAAGCTGCTGCCTTGGAGAGATATCCGATGAAGAGGGGCAAAATTCTCTTCTTCAGACTTGCAGACAATGAAGTCATTTATCACGGGGTGGAGTCGGTAACACTGCATACCATCCTCATACACAAGCAAAGACTGTTGTACCATGTTTTTCTTAACAAGGTCATACAGGTAATGCATTGCTCTCTGCTCCACAGATTCATTAAAGCCATGCCCTTTAGCTATGAGCCCTTGAGCTTCCCATCTCCTCACTAAGCAGTTTACGTCAACCTCGTTGTTCCAATGAAACGTGCAAAGATAGAGCAGACACATCTTGACATGTGGGTGTAGATCATTGTAGCTAAGATCGAGTGTCTGCTTCATCACTTCTGCATGTGGATCTGATAACCATTTAGATGTCTCCCATGTTTCCTTTGATAATTGGAGTGCTAACATGGGTGCAATAGTAACTAAAGCAAGAGGCAGGCCACCACATCTTCTTATAATCACAGGTAAAACGTCCTCTAAATAACGTGGAGGACAGTGAAGCTCAGATGCTCTATCCAGAATCAATTGTTTGGAGTCGACTTCACTAAGGAACCCAATATTGTAAATGCAATCATGTGATCTGGAACATGTCGATGCCAATACCGAGTTCCTTGTTGTAGTGATTATCCTACTACCTGCAAGAGACTTCTGTGGAAGACAACGCTGTATGATCCTCCAGTGTTCCTCGCTCCATAAATCATCAACCACAATGAGGTACCTGTTTTGCACAAAAAGAAAACCACGGATAAATGAAACGGTGTGACCGTGAAGCACGGGCTATCTTACTATTATTAATTGAAGGTTAGAAAATAAGCACCAATTTCAAAGCGCACTAGAAAAAAATCTAGAAAATCCCACAATAATCAGAAACATCGGGCCTTCTATTTATTACAACAATGACTAATAGCCATTGGATTGACCTGCCTCCCACCACAATCAACCCATTCATCGATTCCTCTTGATGACCATTTAAAGTCTTTTTCCTATTATTTTTATTATTAACCCACTGCCTACTACAACCAATCCATGCATCGATGCCTCTTGGAGGAACATTTAAAGTCTTTTTTTCTATTTTTTCTTATTACTAACTCACCTAACACTGCAATCAATCTATGCATCTATATATCTTGGAGGATTATTTAAAGTTTTTTCGTTTTTCCTTATTATTATAAAATATATAAAAAATGAATCCATCTAATGCAACAATTAAGTCCGAATATCTCTAAGCTGATCTACCATCATGTAGAATAATTCCATAGCCTCCTAGATTAACTTGACTTCTTGGCAATCGTACCAATCTAGCCATTATACATAATCTAATATGGACCTTAATTCTGCAATCTTCCGAGTAAAACTTTGGTAAGACACAGCCTGAACCAGCCGACCCGTCGCTATAAATTTACATATAAATTACCTGCCATGCCATTATAAAATATAAATTAAATTACCCCCTAAATTTGCACAAATTACCCACCATGTCGTTATAAAAACGAAATAAAATAATTCCTAAATTAGCACGTAATTACTCAAAATGTCATTACAAAAGATTAATTAAAATAATTAATGCTAATATTAGTAAGGATTAAATTTATATCTCTTAAACTCTAACCCGTGCGAGAGCACAGGTTGATAGACTATTACATAGAATTGCCAAACTTGAGCAAGCAAAGTAAATTAGGCCTACCTTTTGTTATCCAGATGTTCTCTGATTCTATCGATGAAGGGATAAATTTCCGGATCGATGATGCCCTCATCCAACTGCCGCTGCAGGCCGTTAGTGAGCTGGGAGTACATGGTCGTGAGAATCTCCCACAGGTTCGGCTTCTGTGTCACGGAGACAAATGCCTGGCATTGGAAGTAGTGCTCTTTGAGCCTGAGCCTCATGTAGACCGCATCGGCAAGCGTCGTCTTGCCGGAGCCAGCCATGCCGACAATGGATATGGTTTTGAGCCCACCGTTGTCGCCATCCTCGGTAAGCATCTTTGTAACCTCATCCATCGGTCCGGCGAGGCCGACAGGAAGTTTGCCAGCTTCGGCCGTTGGAGCTGTGGTGGGCCCGGCAGTGTGGAGCGGAGATTCAAGGACGTGGTGGCGCATGGGCAACTGCTCATCATCCGGCTGGAGGAGCTGGTGAAGACGCTGCTTGAGATTTTGAAGCTCCTCGTCTTTGGAGTTGGCGCGGCTGGTGGGGCGTGTCTTGAGGGGCTTGCACGCAATGCTACGAAACCAGTCTTGCAACCGAAAGCAGAGGATGCTCCGGATGCCGGCGGTGGCATCGACGCGGATGGTGAGGAGGTCGACCCAGTCCTCGATATCGTAGGCGATCTCGCGTAGGGTGTCGACTGATGATTCCCTGATCTGGTGTTCAGTTTCACGGCGAGACACATATCTATCTTGGGCATTTTGGAACGCAAGGTGGAGCTCGCGCCCGAGGAATTCGACGTCGTCCCTGTTGATGGAGAGAGGCAGAGCGTACTCCGAACTTACCAGCTGCCTGAGCTTTCGCAGCGCCGTGTTCACCTCCACCTCCACCTCCACCATCCCGGAAATGCCCACCCGCCACCGGCCGGTCTGCTTGGATTTGGATTTGTGTGGGTGTTGGTACTTGGAGGAGGGTGCGTGGACCGTGGAGTTGTTGCAGGAATGCTGACCCTCGCTTAGTGGTTGGATGCATAAAGCATTCGGTGATGCTCCCCTTGGTAGGTCCGGGGAACCGCCAGTTATGAGAAACGCATAGCGGCGTCCATACTAATCCATTTACCGGGCCCAACTATCTTCTATTCTAAACAGAAATCAATTGACATCCTACATTTCAGACCACTCCTTTGTACTATAATGTTTTCTAAAACAAGCGATGTATAAATTATATACAAACCATACATTAAAAGAAAAAAGAAAATATATTTTAGAGTAAATTGCACGCTAGGTCCCTAAACTTATCGCGCATTTCCATCTATGTCCATGATCTTCGAAAGTGCACATCTAAATCCATAATCTCTTCCCCATACTACGCTGCCATCCAAACTGCGCCACGCGGGCTAACTTCGCCTACGTGGCCATGCCACCGTGTCAGCGGGCTGTTGCAAGCACACGGTGGTGCCCTGCTTCGCCACGGGAGCTCGAGGCCGCGCCGCGCCGGGAAGCCTGGCTGCATCGGGAGGGCGCGCTGGGAGGCCGCGCTTGCGAATACCCCCTCTCCTTTTCTCTATCCCATACCTGTCGTGCGCTTTCTTCCTCTGTACCATGTGCCCCCGGCTTCTTTCCCTCCGCGTCGCGCGCCTGCGAGGCCTGCAGAGCCGGGCGGGCGCGCGGCTGGTCCTATGGGCCCAGCTGGAGTTGCGGCGCATCTTCCAGTACGCGCGGCGTCGACGTTGAGTGGGACCCAACGTGCTGCTGCCGGCATAGCACAGGCCTGCGGCTCGCCGCTCCGACGCCAGCCACGCGCCCGCCTGCAGTTGCTTGCCGCGCGCCCCTCCCCCTGCAAGTGGGTCGGCCACTGCCTCCGTCTGTGCCACCGCCTACTGCGCGTCGTCCGCGCCACCACGCAAAGTCAGTCAGCTCCTAGTACCTCTCCATGCTCGTCCCCTCATGGCCGGAAGCATGTGGCCCTTATCCTCCATGCGGAGCCCAGTTCAAGTCACTCTTTGCTTACTTGCTCTGTTCCTCCTGCTTTCTTGCTTCCAGGTGAGTGCTCTGCTTCGTTCCCATTTGCTCGCATTGGCCATTGCTTGCTTTCTTGTTTTGCCTGCATTATGTCTTTGCGTGATCTGTGCTGACTCGAGCCATGGTTTCTCCCAGCACATGCAGCCGCGTGGTCGGCGACGTTCACGATAACCAACAACTGCGGGTACACGATGTGACCGGGGATGCTGTCGGCGCGGGCACGGCGCTGCTGCCCACGACGGGGTTCGCTATGGCGCACGGCATGTCGGCGATGGTGGAGGCACTCACGAGCTGGTTGGGCCGCATGTGGAGTGCTTTGTAGGGTTATAGGATAGGTTACCATAGTATAAAAATATTTTTCATCTACCACGTAAGATACAGAAACACGTACAAACAGGCGATCATAGATCGTTATCACTAGACATGCAGTACGTGCAACAGAAGACGAGTTGAAGCACCTGAGTGTCAGGTCGAGGCAGTCGTGTGCCGAGTCGTACGCGCCGAGTCGATGCGGTTAGAAGAGTCTACGCCGATTCCTCTACCCGATCCCGATCGAGAACTACACGGCCACCTTCGAAACCAGTCGGTCGATAAGCATACCAGTCAACGCCTCTACGGTCCACACGTGCGGGAAGGCGACGCCAAGTTCTGGTGTGTATTGATGGCACTTAGGCATGTCAAACCTTATACTATAAGCGGCATTATCGGTGTAGCTTTTCCCCAGTATGAGTATCATGGGTTTGTCAATCCGTGGAAACGACAAATAAAGAATTAACAACATCAAGCTTAAGGTAAACTCTAGTTTAGGGTACATCTAATCTATCTCTAATTCTATGTCTAATCTACTTCTAATCTACGTCAGAGTTAGATGACAAGCAACTAGAACGTAATTTGAACATCGGAATATGAAGATCTAAACAGAGTCTAATCAAGCTCTAATTGGATCCAAAACAAACATGATAGGAACAACCAAGAGATTAGAGCACTCGAAATATCTAGTGGCTCAACACAGATATAAGCATGATCAAGCATGTACTTCGTAGCATGATTAAACCAAGATCATCTCCCACCCACGTGTCAAATAAGACGAGATATTCGACGAGAAGCTCTCAACAGGTATACATGATTAGAGAATGCACTTCTAATCACTGCACTTCTAATCATTTCACAGTCTAATAACATAATCAACATAGCAAGAACTTCTAATCACCAAGATCATAAGAACTAGCTATGCAACTATTAGTAAGCAAGATTGAAGATCAAGATCGCTAGAAGAACATAACCCTTAAGAACATGATCAATAAAACATGCATTAGATCTAGAATTAGACCAAGCATATGAGAATTATACCAAGAATATGATAATTAGACAAGATCAATGCTTCATTAATAAACATATCAAAGTTACCTCCCATAATGACATGTTGAAGCCTCAAGAATTAGGTAAGAAAGCCATGCAAGGCCTCTAATTACTTCTAAGAACTAGAACACCTCTAATCCCTAGCCCAGAACTCGACCCTCAACTCTACTCTGATGGATGTCCCTCTTCTCTACATCTTCTCGCCTTGATAATGAATTGGATGCCCGACCTCAAGGCTTAGCCTCGCTATGTATACCATGGGGAAGCTGCCGTAAAAAGGAAACCGCGAACTGACTCAAAAAGAGGTGAGGTCGGCCAAAGTAGGAGGGTAGGGTCAGCCGACCTCAGCCTTTCCCTTGTCCATTTGTTTCCATCTTTGAGTACGTCAGTTCCCATTACTTGAGAAACAAGTTTGCTTTTGAACTTTGGGCTGAAGAGCTCTAGAATCTTTGATATAAGTCGGTTTATGCCAAAACCTTCCATCTTTTGGTGAATCTTGATAGCTCTTGAAATATCTCGGCACTTTCTATAAATATCCTTTGTAGCATATACCATAACCAATATAGTATGCGAAGATATCTTCGAGAAGCGTTCAGAATAGGGGACTTCGCCGACCCAATAGGGGGGGTAGTCGACCAATCTTGCCTTATTTACCATCTTCTGGCTTCAACATTCTCTGAGGCCTTTTTTCTCTCAAGGTGGATCAATTGTGAATTTGAAAACATATGCCTTAAAACCTGCAAAAATCAAGCATGGCGCAATTCCAAAATAATATTGTAAAATCCACAATTATCGGTGATAAATGTTAGTGAAAGACATAGTTGACGCTCATATTCAATGAAAAACCACATAAAATGATGCATTTCTTTTGTCAATATAGAGTGCCAATAGCGTGATTGCACCACAAACTTGGCAACCTTTTCTACGATGGCTCTCACGCGCACTACCTGTATCCTAAGCTGTACCCTCTCATGCATTGATATAGTCTCCACTAATGGGGTTTTACCATAAAGGTCCATCAGGATTCTAATTGCTTGCAGATCACGTATCCGAGTCTTGATTGAGGTCCAAATGTGCAGACCATCTGCAAGCTTCCCAACCAGACTTGGCAGGTTAAGTTCCGATCAGACTCTGCATTGGCTCATGCTAGAGCCGATCAGGCTCGGAGTCAGGCCTAGATATTCCCGCGCAGGCACATCTCCATCACGCCTGAGACGACTCGCTCCATCGGTGCTTTAGCTCAATCTCATTGGGATGTCGGGCACCGGCCTATGCGGGGTGGCCGCAATGTTGCCCCTATTGCTCCTACTGGTGTTGGGGGGTAGTGCCGAGGCGGAGTAGACATGTGTGTGGCAGCTGAATGGGCTGGCCCCTGCGCACGCCGCAGCCGGCAGGCGCAAGTGTGTGCATAGCCCATGGTCGGCGGAGGCGCAGCCGGCTGGCGTGTGCAACTCCGACGGCCGATGGTCGGTGGGCGGGAATGACAAGCTGCTGGAGACAAAGGCCATGGAGCAGAGAGGCATGGTAGCTTGGCCTTGGCCATGGTGGCTAGCAATGAGAGAAAGCGAGGGGATATTTGCAAGATTTGTGGCCACATTGGCGTACGGTGGATGCCACGTAACGGTCCAGTGATGAAGACTAGACAAAATGGGCTAAAAGAAAATAAGGACATCCACATGTAAAATGTACGCACTGGATGGTCCGGTGATTGAGTAGAAAGAAGTGGCCAAAAACTTGAAGACACAAGACCCAGTGCAATTTACAAGCATTGGATAATACTGTGATAACATGTAGGATGATTCCACTGCAATGGTCGACTCTAATGGCTAGTTGGAAAAATCCACTCACCGGACGATACATTGATAAGCATATGACAGTTTGGTTTGCTGTTGGCGCTCTGTATTAACAAATAATTGCATCATTTTATATGTTTTTCATTGAATATGAGCGTCAATACCATTTTTTATAAACAAATACCTTCGATAAATGGAGATTTTGCAACATTTCATTGGTCTTGTGTTATACTCGAATTTGCAGATTTCAAGGCCACATTTGAGACTCCATTTATGATTCATATTGAGAGAGAAAAGGCCTAGAGAAAGATGAAGCCCAGAAGCCCCAAAATCAGCCTGCCTCGACTGACCATACCCCTCCTAGGTCGGCTGAGTCACCCCCTTCCTGAAGCTTCTGGAAGAGATCTTTGGAGATTAGCTTTGATTCGATCTTATCGACATAATTGTGGAAGGGTTTTGCCAAAAGATCTCGGGAAATCATGAAGACGTGATCACACATGAAAACTTTGTAACAAACCGACTTATACCGAAGGTTCAAGAGCTCCAATGGAACGCATTTGGCGTTTGAATCAAGCAACAACTGACTTGTTCAAAGATGGAAAGAATTGGCCAAGGGAAAGGCTGGGTTTGACCGAGCTACCCCCATTTGGTCGGATGACCCCACTATTTCCTACATCGAGTCGTAGTTTCCTTTTTACGGCACCTCCTCCAAGGTATAAATAAGGACACTACGTTCTAAGGTCGGGCATCCAATTCATTATCAAGGCGAGAAGATGTAGAGAAAAGGGACATCCGCTAGAGGAGAGCTGAGTGTGGAGTTCTAGTCTAGGGATTAGAGATTCTTCTAGTGACTAGAGGTGATTAGAGGCCTTTCATGGCTCTCGAATTACCTTGTTCATAGAGGCTCTTGTAAGGAAAATGGCCTCATGTGCCATATTTCCATAGTTGTGTTTTGGTGATTGATTGACAACCAACACTTGGACTAATGAACTTGTCTAGATGAATATTCTCAGGTGTTTAGGTCGAAGGGATGAACAAGGAGAAAGGCCATAGGCATGGCTTGAAGGGCCGCCCCAACGGTCTGTGAGTCCGGACTATCGACCGAACCATGTTTCTCGATGGGGTGGAGAAGAGGCCTGGCGATTTGAGATCTGTGAGACCTTGAACTAAAATATGAATCTCTCACAAGCTCATTGGATGCATCTATTCCTTGTGCAATTTCTATTGTAAAGGTAGATGCCTCTACCTCTTGTGATCTAACTCCTTGCAATGAGAATGTGGTTCTAGGAACATTAGATGACATCATTGCTAGTGAGAATGAAGTGCTCAAACAAGAGGTGGAAGGCTATGTGCGGACTTAAGGCGGCTTAAAGGAAAAGATGCACAAGATCAAATCTGACCTGCTCAAGATAACCCCTCCAAGGGCGTGATGAAGCTTGAGAAGGGAGAAACTGTGACTTGCTTCAAGTGTCACAAAGAAGGCCACAAGTCCTATCAATGCAAGGATGTGATGGCCCAACAAAAGAACAAGAGCAAAAGCAAGGGCAATGCAAAGGGCAAGAAGAAGGCAATGAAGAAGAGCAAGAACTCTCCAAAATTGAAGGCCTCACTAATGTACACCATTGTTGCTCATGAGTATTCCATGGTGATAAACAAGCAAGAGACCACCTCCACTTTAAGTCAAAAGTGTCTTGCCGTGAATCACACATGCAAGCATCAACCAAGGCGGCAAGAGAAAAGCTCAGGTGAAGAAGAAGAGGAGGATTAGGATGATGATGAAGCCTCAAGCTCAAGCTCAAGTGATGATGAAGCTACCTCAAGGGCTATACGCTACTACCACACCAAGATGGCCAAGTATGTCAGGAAACTCTACATGCTAGGCTATGAAACTCGCATAAGAGAAGATGTGGTGGGAGTGTTCAAGATGGCCAGCAAGAAGAACAAGAGCAAGCAAAGAAGAAACCAAACTTGCCCCACCATCATCAAGGAGAAGAAGGGTGGCAAAGGGAGTTCAAGTGACTAATCAAGTAAGCCCTTCACCACTCGATCATCACACATATGCCTCATGGCCAAAGGTAGTAGCGATGTAATTTATGACTCCTCTGATGATGATGAGCCCAATAAGATTTGTGAGATGATGAGCCTAATCAAAGAACAACAATAATATATGCTAAAACAAAAGGAGCAAATCTCGGCTCTCAAAGCTAATGAAGAGCTCCATGCCTCTTTTGTCTCTAGATATGAGAACTTGCTTAACAAATTCAATTTGTTAGACAAGGGTCATGGGGAGCTCAAGAAGCAATTTGAGGACCTTGAATTAAAATATGAATATCTCACAAGCTCATTGGATGCATCTATTTGTTGTGCTATTCCTTGTGCAATTTCTATTGTCAAGGTAGATGCATCTATCTCTTGTGATCTAACTCCTTGCAATGAGAATGTGGTTGTAGAAACATTAGATGACCTCATTGCTATGGAGACTGAAGAGCTCAAACATGAGGTGGAAAGGCTATGTGCTTAAAGGAAAAGAGGCACAAGATCAAGTCCAACCTCCTCAAGATAACCCCTCCAAGGGCGTGAAGAAGCTTAAGAAGGGTGAAACTGTGACTTGCTTCAAGTGTCACAAAGAAGGCCACAAGTCCTATCAATGCAAGGAGGAGATTGCCCAACTAAAGAACAAGAGCAAGGGCAAGGGCAATGCATAGGGAAAGAAGAAGGCAATGGAGAAGAGCAAGAACTCTCCAAAATTGAAGGCCACACTAATGTACAGCAATGCCACCTACAAGGCAAAGCAAAAGAGCAACCACTACATACTTGAGAACAAGAAGAATGATAAGGTGGTGTCTCATACCACGGGGTAGAGGAACCAAGGATGGAATCGACCTATTTAGGTGCCAAAGGAAGTAATTCATACCATGGAAGGCTCCCAAATGGTTTGGGTCCCAAGAACTTAGAGGAAGAAAGTGGCCACGGGGAATTTGGAGGCTTGGCAAGCATTGTGGAGCATAAGTAGGGATGCATCATGCATTTGGATTAAAGAGATTGGAAATTTGAGACCCAAATTCTCCTCCCCTGCATATGAGGTAAAGAGCATGGTAAAGAAAATTGCATGCATCATTGTTGCTTAAATGTCTTTCTAGGATCGCATGAGCATGTTTATTTATTGCAATTGGTATCTAGTCTTATGCTCTCCTAGAACTACTTATGGTATGTTGCTTGTGCTAACCATGTATTCTTGAAGCAACTTATATGAACTTAACTTGTGGTGTGTGGAAAACACCATGTCATCCATGGCATATGGTTCTTAATGCAAAAAGGGCTACAAGTGGTAACACTTTCCTACTCTTGGTATCCCTCAATTTGGTGTCATGTTTTCAAGTTGTAGATGTTGACCCCCATGTTGTGATTTATAAGTGCATACACTTGGTTATGTGATTCAAACACTATTGCACACATTTAGGGGGAGCAACTCTATAACTTGTGTTTGTGTGACTAATATGCTTTCACCAGCTATTTATTGTAGTCACATGCTCTACCTCCAATAAGCGTCATGTACATGTGGTGACAATTACAAATGCTATCTATCCCCTACATTTATGCCATAAGTCATAATTGGATTACAAGTGGTGCATCAAGGCAACAAGTCCATGACGAAGGGGGGGGAGATGGTCACTACAAGTGAGAATAAGGAGGAGAACAAGAAAAAGGTAAAATTGCCTCACTAGTAAAGCTCCCTTGCTATTAATGCTTTTCTTTGCGAGTGGCAGTGTTTAGGTCTTTTAGATGCTCGATGATAAAGGGGGAGAGAAGATCCATGCAAGCAAGATGCATAACATATGGGGGAAGAGAAGTGAGAAGACCCACACAAGCAAGCATTACATATCACAAAGGGGGTAGAGAGATCCCATGCATGCAAGGATTGCACATCTTAAGGGGGATAGAAGTCTCAAGCACCAAGGGAGAGAAACATGAAGACCATCAGCAAGAGCGAAGACAAGGTGAAAACAAGAAGACAAGGTGATAGGGGGAGGTACTTCATTGAAATATGGGAGAGAATTGTGAAATCCAAGATCCTATGAACTAAAAGTACCAAACTCAGTGCTCAATTTGTGCCTAAAATCCTCATGGGGATATAAAAGCCAAAAGCATTAATTAGATCATATACCGGTGGCAAATGATGTTGAGCATTGAAACATCCATCCAAGCAAGCTAAGTTGATTCTAATTCATTGATATTTACATTCCATATCATTTCTTGCATTTATCTTGCTTGCTTTCGTTGTGTTGTCATCAATCACCAAAAAGGGGGAGATTGTAAGGAAAATGGCCTCATGTGCCATATATCCATAGTTGTGTTTTGGTGATTGATTGACAACCAACACTTAGGCTAATGAACTTGTCTACATGAATATTCTGAGGTGTTTAGGTCCAAGGGATGAAGAAGGAGAAAGACCATAGGCAAGGCTCAAAGGGGTGCAGAAGTTGAGGCCTGGCGATTTGTGAAGACTGGATGGTACGGTCTCAAGGAAATAAGCTAACCGTACCATTCCAGTAGAGGAAGCAGCTGGAGAGACCAAGTTACATGGACCGTATTGTACGGTCTAGAAGATCGTCTATGGACCGTACTAAGTTGGCTGAGGGTGTGAAGATTGAAGCCACAGGGTGATTTCAATGTACCGTATGGTACGGTCTAGAAGACCATCCATAGAGCGTACCAAATAACCCGAGGCTGTGGTTTTGGAGATAAATTAGAGATACATGGACTATATGGTACGGTCCTACAAACCGTACTAAACTTCGGACCATAGCACAGTGACTCAAGGATTCAATGACCGTTGGAAAAGTGAACGGACTGGATGGTCCGGTCTATGCAAAATGCATAGACCGTATTGTACAGTCTACACTGCATCAGCAGCCCATTGGAGCAACGACTAGTTCGAGTTTGGGGGTATATAAGCCACCCCACCCAGCCATTTGAAGGTGTTGGAGACACTGAAGTTCAGAGCAGGATATATAAGCCACCCCACCCAGCCATTTGAAGGTGTTGGAGACACTGAAGTTCAGAGCAAGTGTAGAGGAGGATTCCAAGCACTTCTACCACTCCAACCACCATATGAGAGCTTAAAGCATCATTCAAGCTAGTTAGAGCTTAGAGAGAGAGAGTTTGTGTGAGCTTGCGAGCTCTTCTTGTGTGTAGCTCTTGCGTGAGCTGAGAAGCCTTGGCTGCAGTCAAGCCACATTGTATTTGTTGCTAGACCCTCCTTCTTGGTGTGGAGTGGCGACGACACTTTGTGTGGGGACGAGAAGTCCCTACAAACTCCGTAGTGAAGCATTCAATGCCTTGTGACCGAGAGAAGTGGTGGCGGTGGCTAAGCCTTTGTGGCTTGGTGGCACTTAGCCTTTTCTTGCCGTGAGCCTTGGCGTGGCGAGCGCAAGATGTGATTGGAAGAGTCTTAGTGCCCGGCTCAGATATTGCCTTTGGTGGAGAGCCTATGGACGTAGCCCTTAGTGGTGAACCACGTCAAATCTTTGTGTCTCCTCGGGAGTTTGCATCGCCCTTCCTTACTCTCTTTACTTACCGCATTTACGTTTCCGCATTTACTCTCTTGTGTGCCTTTTAGTTTGATTAGGTTTGGCTTTAGGTTAGAGGGAAAGGTTAAGCTCAATTGAGGGGGTTGGTTATAGATCTTGGTTTAATCATGCTATGAACAACATGCTTGATCAAGCTCTTTTATCTGCTTTGAATACCTAGTTATCTTGAGTGCTCTAATCTCTTGGTTGTACCAATCATGCTTATTTTGGATCCAGTTAGAGCTTGATTAGACTTTGTTTAGTTCCTCATATTCGGATGTTCTAGTTATGTTCTAGTTGCTTATCATCTAACTCTGACGTAGATTAGAGGTATATTAGATGTAGATTAGATAACCCTTAAACCTAGAGTTTACCTTAAGCTTAAGATAGTTAATTCTCTATTAGTCGCTTCCACTGATTGACAAACCCATGATACTCATCCAGGGGAAAAGCTACACCAATATTGTCACTTGCAGCATAAGGTTGTTGTCATGAGAAACTAATGGGTGGTCGTCCGGCGGCCAAACACACAAGGAGCCAAGAGATCGCGCTGCTGCTGCGGTCGCCTCTCCTAGTGCGGCTCTGATCGATTCTGGGTAGAGTCGATCAGCGGTGGTGCGAGTGTGCCACCTGGCTTGACCTACATCTAGGAAGGATGGTGGATGCGGTGGTTGGCTCAGATTCTCCCTGTAAAACGTACAAAACAGATATAAATGTTAAATTCTTGATTGATCGCTTGGATCGGCATCACGAGTCATGGTTGTCCACGGCAAATAAGCCGATCTTGGTTGTTTCAATAATAAATATTAATGTACAACGTCCAAAATAGAGTAATGAAAGTAACGAAACCTATCTAAAGCATGATATAAAAGATCTGCCTGACCAGATCGGTTTCTAACTAGAGCTTCCAAGGCATAAAGCAGAAACAATTACAACACGTATAGATAGGGTGCTCGGGATACGCTAATCTATTGGCATGTCGTATGCACGTGTTGCAGCGCATGTCATGGATTGTAATACATGGCTAGGCAACGTATAGCGAACTGCATGAAACCGGTCTAATACTTGAAGCAGGTGTACATGAAGTAGATCCATAAACATGCAAGGTAAACAATGGATCTCGCGTCCAGCAAAGCTCAATGTGAGATTCACCAAGATAACTAGCACACTTTGCCATCGAAAATGCTTTAGTACAAAGTTTACCATGAGGCTCGCGCCTTAAAGCCCTAATGAATCAATGAAAGAAACATCAGAGCAGCATGACAATTACCTTGAAAACCCTAATGAATCAGGTGGCCGCCCGACTACTTACCATGGTCGGCCGACCATGCATCGACCTCGTTTTGCACGTGTATCAACTACTTCAACCACCAACCGACTTGGGGAAGCCTTCTCAGCCGTCGGATGCATTAAGTCGGTAAATCATGTGGTCGGCCGACCATTTGACTTAAACGTTTTGCATGCAAACTGACTTGGGCAACCACCAACCGATGTATGGAGTGCATCGCAGCCGAAGGATCAACAAAGGCGGTTCATCAGATGGTCGCCCGACCTCCCATAGGGTCGGCCGACCACCGCCTTGGTCGGCCGACCACTGACCTACACCCACAACCGACCTAGTGCACCTATAAGTACCCCCCCTTAGTCTCCAAGCTATAAATACCTCCCGGGAGGTCACTTGCAAGGTGTGGTGGATCAAGAGAACAATAGTGTGGCCATGTAATTAAGTGTAGAGTATAGTAGTGAAGCCACCCTTGGCATTGTATTGAGAGCCAAGTGTATCAAGAGAGAGTAGTGAGTGTAGAAGTGAAGGAGTTGGAATTCTCTTTGGTATTCTGTTCCCGAGCTCTTATACTCAGAAGAATTATTACTCTATTTCTAGGATACAGTAAAGCTCCTTGCTCTCTGCACTATTTATTTCATACTTATTTTATTTACATACTCAGTGCTCTGCCTAATAGTTTACGGGTGCTAATTGTGTTCTGTGTAGTTTAGCTATATAGTTGTGCTTGCTCTCTGGCTTCGAACCAGTGTAGTAGTAAACTCAGTTGTGTAGACGTGGTGTCTAGACTAGAGTTTGCCTTGGAAGGCGTCTTGTCGCATGCAGTTTTGGTTGGTAGTCCCACCTGGTGACAGCGGGTGTGTGTCCTGTGTAGTCCAACCCCGTCATTCGGATAAGTAGTCATCGACGCATAGCTGGGTTCTGTAGTGCCCGCCTTTCTTATTTGGGTTATTAGCACTCTAGTTTCCGGAAGTGGTTCTATAGCCTCAGTGTCTAAGTAAACCTGCTGAGTAGAATACTAGTTCGTTTAGTAAAGTTAAGTTGTTATATTTAAAGTAGTGATCCTGCTCTGCTCTATTATATATCTCTACAATTGCTAGTTTTACTGTTCGGTTCTATCTGTTCTACGTCGAGTTACTCCTTGTTCCTCGTGGATTTCAATACCATGGAATACTCTTGGGTGAAAGGCTACAACGTTTCCGTGCGCTTGCGGATTTATATCCGTAGGCCAAGAAATGCCAAGAAGCTTTTCTCGTGCCGTTGGCGGGGAATGGTAGCTAATTCAACTAGAACTTAGGATCATCCATACTCACACCATACACAACCACCACATATATCCCCATCACCATATGGATTCCACGCCTATCTTTCAACTCGCTGCTCTAAAGGGAGATTTTTTGGAGCCTCCACCATCATCCACACCTATCACCACAGAAGGCTATCAGCTACGTCCCGGCTTGATAGCCATGGTTCGGGACCAATCATTCAGGGGATTGGAATCAGAATGTCCCTACGCACACCTCCGGGAGTTCGAGCAGTTATGCAGCTGTTTGGTTTTCTCAGGAATATCTGGCAAAACACTTCGATGGTTGCTTTTCCCGTTTTCGCTAATGGGGGAGGCAAAAATCTGGTGCAAGCAGGCAGTTGGTAAAGTAGAAGGGAGTTGGGAGGACCTAAAGGCCAGTTTTTGTCTCCGTTTCATTCTGCCAAATAAGGTTGCTGATCTCCGTTGTGAAGTTCTCTCATTTTGACAATGAGAAAGAGAATCTTTGGGGGCAGCTTGGGCACGTTTCAACCATCTAGTCTCCACAGGACTAGATTTGGCAATTCCAGAGGCAATGTTGTTGCAGCACTTTGTCCGAAGTCTCTCACCTGGTGCCGATCTCTATCTCGACCTAGCCTCAGGAGGATCGTTCTCACACCTAAAAGCCTCTAAGGGAAGAAAAATTCTCGACAAAATCCTCGAGAAGGCTTCTGACCTTGGTACATTAGACGAACCACCACCACAGAAGCCACCCTAATCACCTGAACACGAGGAGAGACAAACACCATCTCACCCATATCCACTATTACCGCCTCGAATCGAGGAAATCCTAGAACCATCATCAAGGCAAACTGAGAGGGCCAGTTTAGCCTTGACAGTTCCTCTGTCGGCACCTCCGTTCTCTTTTGAGGATGAAATTTTCATGGACTTTGGCGACGCCTCTCGGTTGCCTAAAGAAGACCGACGCTTCACCATGACCTCCAAACCAGCATACATATTGCCAGACCATAAAGAACACATGAAGGAGGACTTGCTCTGGCTTTCCGCAACAATCAATTGGGAATGGCTAGAGGAGAGACGTCTGGACACTGAAGCAATCAAATTCTATCCAGACCCCAGCGTCATCCCTGGCCAAGTATAAAGGCTTCACCCGCAAGATATTATATATGACCCAAGGGTAGGAGTCAACATAATCCCTAAGTACATCATGGACGACTGCTACCCAACACAACCGCTATCAAGGTCTACCATGCGTCAGCAATGGACAAAGGGCAGGTACTTGAAATGCGAAGGTGTTCTGCGGGTAATTCCTACAAACTTGGGGGATGCTCAGGTGTTCTTGGACTATCATGTCTTCAATATCCCCGAGGGATCCACACCGTTCATTGTGGTTGGGATCCCAATCGCCGCCCTCACTAGCTTAGATGTATACAGAGGGAGATTGCAACTTCAGCTTGGCAATGAAGAAATCAATGTCAACATCGATAGGTCACTCAATGCCAAAACTGAAGCAAAGCCAGAGATTGACCCTATAGAGGAAGTGATGAGCCTTTCACTTGAGGAAATGGGTCAAGATAGCCCAGACGAAGAGGCTTTTAGTGACTTCAGTACGGTAGAGGAGCCATGGAAGTTTGAAGAACTAGGTGAATCCTTACGGTCCGAAGCTCCAAAGATAGAACTAAAGAAACTATCGCCTGGTCTGAAGTATGCCTTCCTCCACGGGAATGAGGACACACCGGTGATCATCAGTGACAAGCTGACGAAGAGTGAGAGCCAGTGATTACTTTCAGTTCTGGAGAAGTATAGATTTGTGCTTGGATACTCTCTGCAAGATCTGAAAGGAATCAGTCCCAACCTATGTACTCATCGTATCTCTATGGAGGTTGATCACAAACCGACAAGGGAACCCCAACGCCGACTCAACAACGTGATGAGAGAGGAAGTCAAGAAGGAAGTACTAAAACTACTTCACGCGGGAATCATATACCCCGTGAGCAACATCGAATGGGTTAGTCTGGTACAAGTTGTGCCAAAGAAGGGAGGGGTAACATTTGTCAAAAATCAGAACAATGAGCTAATTCCTCAAAGAAATGCCACCGGTTGGCGAATGTGCATTGATTACAGAAAACTCAATGCTGCCACCAGGAAGGATCATTTTCCTCTTCCCTTCATTGATGAGATGTTAGAAAGACATGCCAAACACCCCTTCTTTTGCTATCTCGACGGCTACTCTGGGTACCACCAGATTCCGATTCACCCGGAGGACCAGAGTAAGACGACTTTCACATGCCCATACAGAACTTTCTCATACAGGCAAATGTCGTTTGGGTTGTGCAATGCTCCAGCATCATTCCAGCGGTGTATGGTGGCAATCTTCTCTGAATTCATTGAAGAAATCATGGAAGTATTTATGGATGATTTCTCAGTTTATGGCAAGAGCTTTGATGGATGCTTGGAGAATCTTGAAAAAGTTCTCCAAAGGTGCAAAGAAGTTGATCTTGTCTTGAACTGGGAAAATTGCCACTTCATGGTCAAAGAAGGAATCGTATTGGGACACAGAATCTTAGAAAGAGGCATAGAGGTAGATCGTGCAAAGATCGTATCATCCGAAGCTTCTTAGGCCATGCAAGGTTCTACAGGAGATTTATCAAAAATTTCTCCCATATATCCCGGCCTCTGACCAACTTGTTAGCCAAGGATGTACCCTTCGTGTTTGATGAGGAATGTCTCAAAGCTTTCCACATGCTCAAAAAGGCACTGGTCTCAGCCCCAATTATTCAGCCGCTCGACTGGAACTTACCATTTGAAATCATGTGTGATGCAAGCGGCTTCGCTGTTGGAGCAGTACTGGGTTAAGGCAAGGACAAAAAGCATCATGCTATCTCTTATGCAAGCAAAATGCTCACTGGCCCCACAACTGAATTACTCAACCACCAAGAAAGAGTTGTTAGCAGTGGTATTTGCAATTGATAAGTTCAGATCATACTTGGTACGCTCGAAAGTCATCATCTACATAGATCATGCAGCTCTCAAATACCTCCTAACCAAGAAAAATGCAAAGCCACTACTGATCCGGTAGGTGCTGCTACTCCAAGAGTTTGATATTGAAATCAGAGATAAAAAGGGAGTAGAGAATTCAGTTGCAGATCATTTCTCATGGATGAAATTTGAAGAAACTTCACCCTTGCCGATCGATGACTACATGAGAGATGATCAGCTCCTGAAGGTGATAAAAACCCAACTTTGGTATGCTAATCTGTTAAGTTACATCATTGCCAGCTATGTCCCTGAAGGAGCAGACAAGAAGAAATTGGCCCACGACAATCGATTCTATCTCTGGGATGACCCCTACCTATACAAACTCTGCACAGATGGACTCCTACGTTGCTGCATTCCATCTTGTGAAGCACCGCAAGTCCTTGATAGATGCCATGCATCCTCTTATGGAGGTCACTATGGGGCTTATCGGACTCATGCAAAAATCTGGCAGAGTGTGTTTTACTGGCCCACTATGTACGAGGATGCAAAAGAGTTTGTACGATGCTGTCCAAGGTGCCAGCGCTAAGGGAACATAAATCCAAGAGATGCTATTCCACTCACAAGCAATCTTTAGCTTGACATATTCGATATGTGGTGCATAGATTTCATGAGACATTTTCCTAAGAATGGAGACAAGGAGTACATTCTCGTCGCAGTCAATTATGTATCAAAATGGATAGAGGCAATACCGTGTCCTGCAGCGGACTCAAGACACTCCATTAAGATGTTCTGGGAAACCATCTTTCCACACTTTGGAGTGCCACAGGTCATCATCGGCGATGGAGGCGCACACTTCATTGACAAGCGCTTTAGGAAGTGTCTCGCTGAACTCGGTGTGGACCACTGTGTCATCACCCCTTACCATTCGTAGACAAGTGGCCAAGCCGAGATGTCAAATAAGCAAATCAAGAACATATTGCAAAAGACGGTCCAGGCTATGGGAAAAGAATGGGTATCCAAGCTACCCGATGCTCTCTGGGCATATCGCGTAGCATACAAAACTCTCATTGGCATGACACCATACCAAATGGTGTACAACAAGACTTGTCATCTTACAGTACAACTCAAATTCAAATCTCACTGGGCAGTGAAGAGGTGGAACATGGATCTCCAGTCGGCAGGCGTAAGAAGGCAAATTCAACTAGCCGAATTGGAGGAATGGAGGGAAAAGGCATACCACAGTGCCAAGCTATACAAGGCGCGCACCGAAAGATGGCACGATAAGTGGATCAAAATCAAAACATTCAAACCGGGAGATAAGGTACTACTCTTTAACTCTCGCATTCGTCTTTTTGGTCATGGTAAGCTTAGAAGTAAGTTGGAAGGACCGTTCTCGGTCCTTGAAGCCGTCGATCACGGTGCTGTCACCCTCCAGGACGATGATAGAAGGGTTTTCAAGGAGAATGGGCAACGCCTTAAAATCTTTCTTAAGCGCGAAATGCCTCCGCTCGAAGAAATGGATGTCTTTGAGCTGCACAAGGTAGTTTGATCACACATCCATGATCGAGCTCAGACCTTAAAAGAAGCCATGTACACTACCGCTTTTCTCCCTTAAAACTCTATCTAATCTCACCTTCTACTGAGAAAATCTCAATAGAACCGACGTTCCACCTATGATTTAAGGGTTAGGCTCACCAAGGAGGGGCACCCCTAACTCCTGGCATGTCCAACCAGGGTTGGCGTGGTCGGCCGACCTTCGGGTCCGGTCACCTGGCCCCTGGTGCAGTTGCTGCCAGCGTGGCACAGGGGAGGGTCACCCTACCCAGGTCGTGGCCGGCCGACCCTTGGGTCAGGACGCCCGACCCTCGAGCCTGGTCGCCCGACCTTCCCATGGTCGCCCGACTGCTCAAAATTTGAGGTTCAAGTTTTGGAGCGCTTTTCCCTTCAGATTCGGTTCTATTGAGTGGATGAGAACGAGAGCTTCAACGTTTTAAGGAAGGGGAGACCATTTCCTTCGCCATCTACACTCTTCTCATCCTCACACCAGCCATGGCACCACCTTCTCCACTCAACAATGGCAAGGCCATTATTTTCCTCGCCTCGGGCACCACAAACACCTACACTCCAGCATCCGAGGATTCACCACGACCTCTTCAATCCATCCTGAGGGAAGAGAGCCCCGAGAGACTCATCAGGAGGTCACCCTGGCTGACTGGGCATGGCCCCCAGCGTCAGCCAGCCACACCCATTGGTCGGTCGACCATAGATGGTGGCCGCCCAACCCTGGCTGACATCCCCCGTGGCCGGCCAGCCACCCGATAAGGTTGCCCGAACTCCCCTCGGCACTCCCACAGCATGGACAGGCCCCCTCGTGGCCTGTCCCCATGAGAGCTATTGCCAAGAAGGTGGCGCGCACCTCTCCTCGTCCTATTTTAGGGGTCCTTGCCCCAGTGAAGTGCATCAAAAGTCTATTCCATGAAGAGGCCGCTAGGCCATCTAAGGAGCTGGCTTTCCCTAGTCCATCAACTCATACCCTCCGTGGAGTGAAAACTACCACGGGTGGGTATGCGAAGGTGTTCATCCCTAGGGTTGTGAAGCCAGATGCCTCCGTAGATGAGTCCATTGACTCAACTCCACAAAGAAGGATGGTGAAGAGGGTGGCTGTTCCACCTCCCATAAGAGGACCGCTAGGAAAATTTGAAGATTCATCCGATGAAGAAGACATGGTGGCCTCACTTAGGGAGGAAAATGTAGCGCTGAGGGCAAAGTTGCAAAACCTAAAGGAGCGCTGCGCAAAAGGCGAACTGTGGCGGATGGACATTAATGATAAATTCGATGTCCTTAGGAAGAGGATGTCCACCAAAGTCCGCCATCTCGCAGAAGCCATGGGACGTCCTGTTCTTTATGATCCACCTGCACCATAGACTCCCATGCTTCTACTTATCTTAGGCGCATTAGTTTTAATTCTTAGGTTGAATTGTTTTTGTTCGTTTAATTCCCTTTTGTAATATGTGCCTCCAATTTTATTAAATTCAATAAAGGTAGGATAGTTTCCCTTTGAATAATGTTTTGGGTGGAATGGCCAAGGCCATTCGACCTCCTGTCACTAACCCTGTAGAAACCACGCAAGAAACACTTTGTGCAGGGTCTCACAGCCCTACTCAGAAAAAATTCAGAAGAAATGGGCGAGACGCCATGGTCGCCCAGCCATATACCATGGTCGGCCGACCATGAGAATTTCACAAAATGTTGTTACACCACACCGTCATGTCTCCCCAAGGCTCTCTCGACAGAAACGAACCAGTGCACGGGTCAAAATCCAAAATGGAGTGGTCGCCCGACCACACCCCATGGGCTGGGTCGTCCGACCCTACTCATGGGCTTGTTAGCCCACTCTCATCTTGGACCCATGTTTTGGAGGTTAGGTTTGCACGTTTCATTATGTATACCTCTCAAATTTTGTGCTCTACACATGAAACCTTGCTAAATCATGCTCTACATGATCATAATGTCAATTTCAACCTATGCTTGCACCATTTTATTCCTTATGCTAGATTAATCTTGCCTTTGGATACTATCATGATTAGGGACCCACTTCAGTTTAGTTTGTTGATTCATGTGAGATGAGATAATTAGAGAAAACTAAGGGAACCTCCCACATGAGCAAAGAGTTTTATTTGTAAAATAAAGGACAGCTCCATCTTGAATGATCTCAAATTCCTATCCCTGTCCCACCAGTGCCATATGAAAAGAGAATTTGTGCATTCTTGCTTCCTTGATTGTTTTGAGTCCTATCAAGTTTTGTGCCATTACAAGAATTTGAATCAATTGAGAATTTTGGCCTTCACATGCACGTTCCACAAACTAAAGTCTCTCAAAAAGGTGTGCAATGAATTGTCATTGATCCCATCCCAAGTTCTGTTTGAAAGAAAGAGAGGCATGGAGATTAGAAAAAAGAAAGAAAGAAAAGAGAGAGAATGAAAGAAAAAGTATGAGAAAAGAAGGAAGAAAAATGGGAAAAGAAAGAAAAGAAAAGGACTCCATGCCCTCTATGCAAACATTGGATTCAAACGAAGCACCTACAAGAGACAAATCCCTACACTATACTTGCACTTGGCCAAATCTCACTTGATTGTGAATTCTTTCTTGACACTTGATTTGATTCGACAATATAAATATGACAGGAAAGCCTCATTCTTCCAACTACCTAGAGCTCCACAAAAGCCTTAGTAGCATAGGTGTGAGAATGCAAGATTCATACACAGACACTCTATCTCCTGAGTGACTAAGAGTTGGTCTTGAGATCAAAAAAAGTTGGCATGCCCTATTTTGGAAATCCTGAAATCCTCTCTACTCATGTTATGTAGGAACTTGAAGTCAACTCTGGTATATTCTTGTTCTATGCTTCAACATCCCAAAACTCAAGTGTAGACACCATTGAAATCCTAGGCAAGATGAATTAGTCAGGAATAACCTTGTGCATGCAATGGTGATCTTTGATGTTATGCCCTTTCCACTTGCGCTTAACTCTCTTCTTTGCTCAAGGACGACCGAAGGTTTAAGTGTGGGGGGGTGTTGGCGGTCAATAAAACCCATTTCGACCACCAACATTTCATGTTTTAGAGTATGATTTACCAAGTTTTCACTTACTAGTTTCACAAGTTGTGCATGAAAGTCGTATGCAGGAGTCCTTTATATTCAGAACAATGGAAGATTGAACAAAATAGAGGCAACAAGGCAAGGGAAAAGGTAATGGGCCAAACACCCATGGCCGGCCGACCACCCCCATGGTCAGACGACCACCTCCTAGGGTCGGCTGACCTTCCCCCTAGGTCGCCCGACCATCAGGAGGGAAGGGCAGCCCACCAGGCAGTCCAGGCCCAGGAGGCATGGTCGCTCGACCTTAGCCCATGGCCACCCGACCCTACCACATCACCAATCCTGGACCCGCATGCAAAGAAACACAAACTAGTCAAATGCAACCGTTGGATCAAGTATCTAATGAATCCAAGCATCGGAAGGCCATCATGCAAAGGATTGATGACATCAGCAATCCGAGGGGAACAACATGTAGCCTATCAGGTGGCCGCCCGACCACTTACGATGGTCGGCCGACCATGCACCGACCTCGTTTTGCACGTGTATCAACTACTTCAACCGCCAACCGACTTGGGGAAGCCTTCTCAGCCGTCGAATGCATTAAGTCGGTAAATCATGTGGCCGGCCGACCATGTGACTTAACCGTTTAATTTGCATGCAAAACGACTTGGGCAACTACCCACCGACGTATGGAGTGCATCACAGCCAAAGGATCAACAAAGGCAGTTCATCGGAAGGTCGCCTGACCTCCCCTAGGGTCGGCCAACCACCGCCTTGGTCAGCCGACCCCCGACCTAGACCCACAACCGACCTAGTGCACCTATAAGTACCCCCTTCAGTCTCCAAGTTATAAATACCTCCCGAGAGGTCACTTGCAAGGTGTGGTGGATCAAGAGAAGAATAGTGTGGCCACGTAGTTAAGTGTAGAGTATAGTAGTGAAGCCACCCTAGGCATTGTATTGAGAGCCAAGTGTATCAAGAGTGAGTAGTGTGTGTAGAAGTGAAGGAGTTGGAATTCTCTTTGGTATTCTATTCCCGAGCTCTTATACTCAGAGGAATTTTTACTCTATTTCTAGGATACAGTAATGTTCCTTGCTCTCTGCTCTATTTATTTCATACTTACTTTATTTACATACTCAGTGCTCTGCCTAATAGTTTACGGGTGTCAAGTATGCTCTGTGTAGTTTAGCTATATAGTCGTGCTTGCTCTCTGGCTTCGAACCAGTGTAGTAGTAAACTCGGTTGTGTAGACGTGGTGTCTAGACTAGAGTTTGCTTTGGAAGGTGTCTCGTCCCATGCAGTTTTGGTTGGCAGTCCCACCCGGTGACAGCGGGTGTGTGTCCTATGTAGTCCAACCTCGTCGTTCGGATAAGTAGTCATCAACGCATAGCTGGGTTCTGTAGTGCCCGCCTTTCTCGTCTGGGTTATCAGCACTTTGGTTTCTGGAAGTGGTTCTATAGCCTCAGTGTCCAAGTAAACCTGTTGAGTAGAATACTAGTTTGTTTAGTAAAGTTAAGTTGTTATATTTAAAGTAGTGATCCTGTTCGGTTCTACCTATTCTACGTTGAATTACTCCTCGTTCCTCATGGATTTCGATACCCTGAAATACTCTTGGGTGAAAGGCTACAACGTGTTTCTGTGCGCTTGCGGATTTATATTAGTAGGCTAAGAAATGCCAACATCGTCAATTTTATTTCGTAGGATATGGATACATATTTATAATCCAGAGACTTGTATGTCAAGTCCAACTTTCTCTAAAACGAAACCCTATTCTACCTATGCTAACTATAATTCGACTCGCACTAACATAATACATGGTCCATCGGCCTCTGCCTTGGACATTTCATTATTTTTATATACATATAAATGTCAACTATACGCAATCATATCACGAACAAGGTATTAACATAAAAACAAATTCCTTGGAACTTGCATCATTTTCCTTCTTCCGCTGCCGGTTTGTGGCTGCATACAATATTTGTTGTCCCAATTGCTTTCAGTTATGAATAGGTCAAGTTATATAGTATGTGGCGAGGTTATTTACGTGCAGTTGATCGCTCATATACTATATTTTATGTTATTTAAGCTAGGTTGCCTATTACATTATTCATCTTCTTTCTTATCTGTATTCCTCCTCTTTGTTTTGGAGCGCTGAGAACCCACATTACTAATTTTATACAGCTCTTCTCAATGCAGAAAACAACATCACATGAGAGCAACTATAATAAAGTTAGTGCCACGTCAGATTTATGAAGACGTGAAAGAGAGATGTGGTGAGAGGGAAGAAGAACAGACTGCATGGTTTCCAGTCAGGTGAGACACATGCTAAATAAACATTAAAGAGAATAAGACGCGACATGTATTAATTGTGTAGTATGCACCAATAGAGAACTGTACGAGTAGTCTATTAGATTGGCTATACCTAACATGGTCCCTGTGTATTACCAGTGGTGGGCTTAATTATTAACATTGCTCTAAACAAGCTGTATCATATACCAACTTTTGTTATACGCCTGCGCTAAAAAATAAAAACATGGTTGTTGGAACAGCGTGTGGCATTTTATATACCTGGTTGCTTTATTATTAATCCAATCACGAAACCTAATTATTTTCGTTTTATGTGCTCAATCTTTAAATTTTTATATTTAACTAGATGGTACTCTGCACAGGGTTGTGGAAATTCTTAAACTGTTTTAAGTAAAATTTGAATGTGGTAATATTTATGTGATTGTAAGGAACATTTTGTTCAAAGATGTTATAATTGATAGTATGTTGATCTTGGTAGAGATAAGATCTCTTAAATGATTGATCGTGTTTCTGATGTAGGGCTTATATAGGATGGTACTCGCATGGACTATTAGCTAAATGGATGTTACTAGATAATTGATGAAAGGCATCAATAGAAGTTCTTAGTGGATGATGACACGACTTCAAAGTGGTTTCCTAGATTACGTAGACACCCAGTTAATAATGATTAGTGGGGTTCACTGATGTAGGTTATATATAGATTTGGATAGTTCATTAAAGTTTATATATAGAGAGAAATAAATGTCAACTATACACAATCATATCACAAAGGAGGCATTAACATAAAACATATTCCCTGTAACATGCATCATCTTCCTTTTTCTGCCGCCAGTTTGTAGCTGCATACAATATTTGTTATCCCAATTGCTTTCAGTTATGAATAGCTCAAGTTACTTAAGTGCAGTTGATCGCTCATATACTATATTTTATGTTGTTTAACATAGGTTGACTATTACATTATTCATCTTCGTTCTCTGTATTCCCCTCTTTGTTTTAGAGCGCGTAGAACCCACTTTACAAATTTGTATCCAGTTCTTCTCAATGCAGAAAACAACATCACATAAGAGCAACCATAATAAAGTTAGTGCCACGTAATAGTTATGACGATGTGAAAGAGAGATGTGGTGAGAGGGAAGAAAAATAGACTGCAAGGTTTCCAGTCAGCTCAGAAACATTCTAAATAAACCTAAAAGAGAATAAGATGCGACAGGAATTAATTGTGTAGTATGCACCAATAAAGAATTGTATGAGTAGTCTATTAGATTGGCTATACGTTACATGGCCCCTGTATATTACCAGTGATGGGCTTAATTATTAACCTATCTCTAAACAAGCTATATCATATACCAACTTTTGTTATACACCTGCTCTAAAAAAATAAAAACATGGTTGTTGGAACACGTGGTGTTTTATATATCTGGTTGCTTTATATTAATCCAATCACGATACTTAATTTTTTTTCTGCTCTATGTGCTCGTTCTTTAAATTAAATTAAATTAGATGGTACTCTGCACGGTGTTATGGAAATTCTTAAAGTATTTTAAGTAAAATTTGAATGTGGTAATATTGATGTGATTGTAACAAACATTTTATTCAAAGATATTATAATTGATAGAATGTTGATCTTAGTTGAGAGAAGGACTCTTAAATGATTGATCATGTTTCTGATGTAGGGATTTTATAGAATGATATTCGCATGGACTAATATTTGCAATTATGTATGTTATTATGCAAATGAAAATGATGAAAGACATCAATAGAAGTTTTCAGTGGATGATGACATGGCTTATAACTTAGTGGACTCCTAGATTACGTGGACAGGTTGTATGTTAAGAAAGATAGAGTTAATGATGATCGGTGAGCTTCAGTTATACATGTTATATATAGATTTGGATATTTCATTAAATTATATATATACAATATAGATAGATAGATAGATAGATAGATAGATAGATAGATAGATAGATAGATAGATAGATAGATAGATAGATAGATAGATAGATAGATAGATAGATAGATAGATAGATAGATAGATAGATAGATAGATAGATAGATAGATAGATAGATAGATAGATAGATAGATAGATAGATAGATAGATAGATAGATAGATAGATAGATAGATAGATAGATAGATAGATAGATAGATAGATAGATAGATAGATAGATAGATAGATAGATAGATAGATAGATAGATAGATAGATAGATAGATAGATAGATAGATAGATAGATAGATAGATAGATAGATAGATAGATAGATAGATAGATAGATAGATAGATAGATAGATAGATAGATAGATAGATAGATAGATAGATAGATAGATAGATAGATAGATAGATAGATAGATAGATAGATAGATAGATAGATAGATAGATAGATAGATAGATAGATAGATAGATAGATAGATAGATAGATAGATAGATAGATAGATAGATAGATAGATAGATAGATAGATAGATAGATAGATAGATAGATAGATAGATAGATAGATAGATAGATAGATAGATAGATAGATAGATAGATAGATAGATAGATAGATAGATAGATAGATAGATAGATAGATAGATAGATAGATAGATAGATAGATAGATAGATAGATAGATAGATAGATAGATAGATAGATAGATAGATAGATAGATAGATAGATAGATAGATAGATAGATAGATAGATAGATAGATAGATAGATAGATAGATAGATAGATAGATAGATAGATAGATAGATAGATAGATAGATAGATAGATAGATAGATAGATAGATAGATAGATAGATAGATAGATAGATAGATAGATAGATAGATAGATAGATAGATAGATAGATAGATAGATAGATAGATAGATAGATAGATAGATAGATAGATAGATAGATAGATAGATAGATAGATAGATAGATAGATAGATAGATAGATAGATAGATAGATAGATAGATAGATAGATAGATAGATAGATAGATAGATAGATAGATAGATAGATAGATAGATAGATAGATAGATAGATAGATAGATAGATAGATAGATAGATAGATAGATAGATAGATAGATAGATAGATAGATAGATAGATAGATAGATAGATAGATAGATAGATAGATAGATAGATAGATAGATAGATAGATAGATAGATAGATAGATAGATAGATAGATAGATAGATAGATAGATAGATAGATAGATAGATAGATAGATAGATAGATAGATAGATAGATAGATAGATAGATAGATAGATAGATAGATAGATAGATAGATAGATAGATAGATAGATAGATAGATAGATAGATAGATAGATAGATAGATAGATAGATAGATAGATAGATAGATAGATAGATAGATAGATAGATAGATAGATAGATAGATAGATAGATAGATAGATAGATAGATAGATAGATAGATAGATAGATAGATAGATAGATAGATAGATAGATAGATAGATAGATAGATAGATAGATAGATAGATAGATAGATAGATAGATAGATAGATAGATAGATAGATAGATAGATAGATAGATAGATAGATAGATAGATAGATAGATAGATAGATAGATAGATAGATAGATAGATAGATAGATAGATAGATAGATAGATAGATAGATAGATAGATAGATAGATAGATAGATAGATAGATAGATAGATAGATAGATAGATAGATAGATAGATAGATAGATAGATAGATAGATAGATAGATAGATAGATAGATAGATAGATAGATAGATAGATAGATAGATAGATAGATAGATAGATAGATAGATAGATAGATAGATAGATAGATAGATAGATAGATAGATAGATAGATAGATAGATAGATAGATAGATAGATAGATAGATAGATAGATAGATAGATAGATAGATAGATAGATAGATAGATAGATAGATAGATAGATAGATAGATAGATAGATAGATAGATAGATAGATAGATAGATAGATAGATAGATAGATAGATAGATAGATAGATAGATAGATAGATAGATAGATAGATAGATAGATAGATAGATAGATAGATAGATAGATAGATAGATAGATAGATAGATAGATAGATAGATATAGAAACAAATGTCAACTATACATAATCATATCACAAAGAAGGTATTAACATAAAACAAATTCCCTGGAACTTGCATGATTTTCCTTCTCCCGCCGTCAGTTTCTAGCTGCCTAAGATATTTGTTGTCCCAATTGCTTCGAGTTATGAATAGGTCATATTACACAGCATGTGGCGAGGTTATTTAAGTGCAGTTGATCACTCATGTACTATATTTTGTGGTATTTAACCTAGACTACTACATTATTCTTCTTTCTCTCTATTCCCCTCTTTGTTATGGAACGCGTAGAACTCACCGGTCTAATTTTTATGCCTTTCTTCTCAATGTAGACAATAACATCACATGAGAGCAACTATAATTAAGTTAATGCCACATCAGATTTATGACGATGTGGAAGAGAGAAGTGGTGAGATAGAAGTAAAATAGACTGTATGGTTTCCAGTCTGCTGAGACACATAAATTAATTGTGTAGTGTGCACCAATAGATAACTATACAAATAGTCTAGTAGATTGGCTATATGTGACATGGTCCCTGTATATTACTAGCCATGGGCTTAATTTTTAACCCTGCTCTAAACAAGCTATATTATATACCAAAAATTGTTATACACTTTCTCTAAAAACTATATATATGGTGGTTGAAACTTTTAGAATCCATGTCGTGTGGATCTAGTGCCCGAGATCCCTTCCCACTAGCATGTTCTTGAGTGTTGATTGTGCGATTCGTATGGATCTTGTGATCCAGAGGGTGAGAGAGATAAACAGAGAGGGAGAAGTCACATGTACCTTCGGGATCGGCTCGACCGGTGCGCGTAGTCAACGGGTTTTCCACTGTAGGCGTACACGGCGGCGGCGACGGCGTGAACAGGGATGGGGTGGTGGCGTTTCCCTCCACTCCCGTACCAAGGAGATCAGGTCCCTCTGTTCGGCTCGAGGATGGGACTACGAACGTTGGTTCGCGTGCCACTCGTGGCTTTTCTTTTATAGCGGTGCGGTGTGGAAGGGGGCCACAACCCAGGGGTTTATTGGGCCTCTGATCAAGGCCTTAATCTTAATACCCAGGCCCAGTCAGGACATCTCCCAATTGGATCTGAGATCAATCCAACGTTCTCCCCCTTGATCTCGGTCTTTCTTGTTTCTACAACTTCTATGCTCCATCCCTCAATAGATCAATATATCGAGACCAAAACGTTGCAGACAGCCAGTCACGTGCCTCTGAACTCATTGACTACAATACACATTTCAATCTCGGAACGAGGCTTTTCTTTCTCTCTTGAGACGGTCATTCGAATAGCCCTAAAATCCAGAATCCTAGGTTTTCCAATCACCCCAAATGCCGGCTGCGTGTTCTCTGAACACGCTGGGTGGAATGCCTTAGTGAGCGGATTCGCGAGCATCCTCTCAACTATCATGTGCTCATTCTTGATTATCTGGTTCTGGATTTTCTCTTCACAACATAAATCTCTATGTCAATGTGCCTGGCGACCACATTTAACTTCTTGTAGTGATAGTACAATACACTGCCGACTCATTGTTGCAATATGTCTTAAGTCGTATTTCTATAATGTCAACCACTTTTAATCCGGGTACATCTTTTAGCCACATTGTCTGCCCCGTTGCCTCATGATAAGCTACAAGGTTCAGTGTACATTGTCGACGATGTAACAACTGACCAATTATAGCTCTTTGTTTATATCATGCCTCCTCCTACTAGAGTAAGCACATGTCCAGACGTGGACTTCACAATGTCACTGCACCATGTCCAGTCTGTATCTTTATAGCCCAAAGATCTATTGGGCATCTGTCTTTCCATAAATCATCATGAGGTCTTTTGTCCCTTGCAAGAATCACAAGGTATTTCAATCATCTCGATTCGTCTAACATCTATCAAGTATCCCGGTCATAAAAGTCAAGTCAAGGCGAGTGCATATTTGAGCACACATTTTGCCTCCGATCGTTGAAGCATATGGAATTAGTTCCATCTAATATGTCTCATATTCTTATGTCACTTTCATTTGATCTATCTCATGTTCTTGTGACACTTTCATCTGATCTGTCGCCCTTGACTATTGGAGCAGACGCTGCCTTACAGGCTTGCATACTATGTCTATTCAAAATATTTTCTTGTATGCTCTTGTTTCCGTCTTTGTGGATTTAATTCCTCAAGACACAGGGTGCCTTTCTCACATCTTTCGTATCATGATTCGAGGACAAGGAATTCATTTGTCTTTAGCAGTAAATGCTCATCATTGCTAGCTAGTAGAATATATCCACATATAGCATTAGGAAGTTAAACCTCCAATTCTTTAATCTTTGCATAAATGCAATTGTCCTCCTTCTATAGTCTTATTCAAACTTTAGGTACTAACACCTAGAAGCTTGTTTCAATCCATAAAATGGATCTCTTTAGGTGGCAACCCATCTTTTCTTTTCCTTTCATGACAAAACTCATAGGTTGAGCCATATAAATGTTTTCTTTCAACTCTCCATTCAGGAGTGTTGTCTTGACATCCATTTGATATAAATTCTGAATCAAAATAAGCAACTAGTGCCATAATGATTCTAAAGAAGTCTTTTCGATGAAACAATGAGAAGGTTTCACCATTGTCGATTTCTTGTTCTTGAGTAAAGCCAGTTGTCATTGGCCTTGCTTTCTATGTTTCTATATTCCTTTTGAAGTCTGCCTTAGTCTTCTAGACCAATAGAAATGGTCTACTATCTTGGCTCCTTTAGGAATTTATTCTAAGTCCCATACTAAATGCAAACTCATATATCTAATTTCATCTTCTATGACGTCAAGCCATTTATGAAAGTTGGGACTTCTTATGTCTTTCTCGTACCAAGAGGGATCTCTCTCCTAGGGTACTATCATTACTGAGATATGTATCACAGTCGTCAAAAATCTATAAATTTCTATGACTTTCTTATAAGCATGTCTTGTTCTATTTCTATTGGCTGCTCTGGTGATGGATCATTAGCAACAGTCTTTTATTCTAGCTCTTTAGCCTCAACCACAGTAGGAGCCAGAGGCTCAGACACTGGGTGAGTCAAGAGTTTCTTATTCATTCATTTGTCGTGCTTGACGAGCCAACATCCACAGCAGGGGTCGCAATGATAACCATTTAGAACGGAGGTGCAACCTCAGCAGGTATCGAGAAATAGGGTTCTTCTACCATCGGAATTGGGATGTGCATCCTTTATTCCACAAGGTTTAATTTCTCAGAATACCGTGCTCCCCCTGATCTTGTCATTGTCTAGAAACACTATCTTGTTTCCATGTAGTTCATATGTCTATCTTGACAGTGAAAATTGAAACACTTCATTTTTCTGGTTAGCCAATGGAATGGCACCATACTATCTTGTCATATAATCTCCCTTGAGCAGGGCCAATAGCCAATGAAATGGCAAATCACTGTCTTTTCATCTTATCTCCCTTGGATAGGGTAAAAAATCTTAATCTCAGATGGACAGCCCCAAACTGCAAATAGTTTATCGTGGGCTTTCTCTTTTAATTAGTCGGCATCTTTATGAATGGCGGTTTTGAATACCTTCCATCCAAAGGTTTACCCGGTGTCATATATCGGGCATCTTGGTCATTCTCTTATATGTGGAACCTTCTAAAAGGGTCCTCAAACTTATCAATCCAGTATATGGGAAAGCAGTACTCCCCCACAATCAGATATCACTTCTTTAGTCTTTGAGACGTGCTCTCGTTAAAATTCTTCTATGCAATCAATGCATCATTCTAAGTCAATGAAGTTTGGTGGATGGAGAGATTATTCATTTAATCAAACAAACTTTCTAATTCTCCCCCTCGAAATGTGGCCTAAACAATAGACACAATTTCGACGAAAGTTTCTCCACCGTATCATTTCTATCATTTCTTGCTTATAGCAACATAGGTTTATTTTTCTTATCAACTTTGCACAAGGCAAAGAAAATATGTCTTAGCAGAGATGGTGAGACTCACATTCTTTCGAATCAATTTATCTCATTAACAAAACATCGCTTAGGGAAAACAAATAAATCATATCTCGTCGGAAGGCGAGACTCTCATTCCTATTATTACACTGAATAATGAACTCATGATTCCCAAAATTGCAATGAATGTGCTCAATTTCTATCATAGAATCTGAAAATCATGTTTCTCCTTAAGGAGGAAACATATAAAATATCTCTTACATACAAAGCCGTCATCTAATTTTCAAAGAAGATTTCATGGCTTTTACATCACATTCTTTTTCATTAGCAAATTCAATTCTTATCGCTACACTTGGTAACATCTTTTCTTGCAGAATCCCGTCAAGATCTAGGCAACTATTCTCATAGTGTCCTTTCTTCTTGCAATACATGCAAGTGTGTACGGGAACCTTCTCTTGTTTTCTATCTTGGAGCTGTTGTCTATGACGTTGGCTCTAGTTCACTTAGAGCCCTCACCATGTGTTCTTTCTCATGCCAACTGGAGTTGTCACCCCTATTTAGCAAATCTATGATCCTCAATTCACTGAGAATCATAAAGTCATTCGAGTCTTAATAAAAAATATATGAGATTGAGATAGACTCAAAACATTGTCTCTGAATTAAGTGTCTTGCATGAATTAAACTCAACGTTGGTCAAGATTAAAACACGCTCAAAAGTCATTCTCATGAGTTAAACTTAACGTTGGTCAAGTTTAAAACACGCTAACAGATTATCTTTTCAATCTTCAGAGACAAAGTGTCTTTTCATTTCTGAATCAAGTGTCTCTTGCATGAATTAAATTCAACGTTGGTCAAAAATAAAACATGCTCGAAATGATTCTAAAGTCAATTCAATATTCTAAATTCATCGTTGGACGAAAATAGAGATAAATCAAATCATAATCATGGCTCATCATCAAAATTAACGTTGGTTAAAATTATAGATAACGCCATCAATCTATTGTCGTCTTGTATTTCTCTCTCAATTATCCACGTTGGTTTCAAATTATTCAGAGATAATACATATTAAAATAATATCATCAGCAGCAGCGGAAACATAGTCTATATTCGACTCCAAGCATATAAGTTTATTCATCA
The DNA here is from genome assembly GCA_030272315.1 of Paspalum vaginatum. Lineage (NCBI taxonomy): Eukaryota > Viridiplantae > Streptophyta > Magnoliopsida > Poales > Poaceae > Paspalum > Paspalum vaginatum. The sequence goes on along the minus strand of CM059016.1, from coordinate 12,422,457 downwards.
TATAAATGCATATATAAATAGAGTCAAAATATATGCACATAATCTGAAAAAAAGGGCTTTTCAATCTGGCCGAAACCGGCACACAAAACGGCCCAAGGCCTCTCTGGTGGGGCGGGGCGCGCATCGGGCCGCAGGCAACCTGGGCCTGGGCCGTGCATTCGGCCCGGCCCAGCCGGCGACGCGCCGCCCGCCCGCCTCCATCTTGTCCGTCGGATTTGATCGGCGGTCAGAATTCGTCTGAGCCAGGTATTTTAGGCGGAAATTTCGCTAGGGTTGGAAAAACCCTCATTTTCTTTCTTCTTCCCCGGCCGCCACTCTCTCTCTCTTCTTTGGCGACGGCGCGCGGGCGGCACCAGTGGCGCGGTCCATCGGCGGCGGGCGAGCAAGCGGGACGGTGACGTGGGTCGGGCGGCATGCCTAGCTCACCCGATCCCGGCTTCCAGCCGGCGAGCAGCACACGCGGCGCGCAGTGCTTTCTCCTCCCAGCCCCGCACCGTTCTCTCTTGTATGGAGCCCGCCGGAGCAAGCCGCGCCGGCAGCCGGGCCTCTCGCCGGCGGGCGCGCCCACGCTAGGGTGGACGCGCCGCTGTCGAGCGGCCTCGCCGCGGCGTTCGAGGCCGCGCCCGTCCGGACGCAGAGCCGCCACCTCTTCCCCTTGGCCGGCGAGCCCAAGGTGAATCATTCTGGTCTCTCATCCCCTCCCCCTTTTTGACTTGCATCGATTCCTTGCAGTACGGTTCCAATTTTGGAGAGATTAGGGTTAGGGTTTGTCGGTTTTGGAGAATTTCTTTCGAAATCGTATCCGATTTCTTTCTGTTCTCTTTGGATTCGAGCACAAGGGCTTAAAATCCATTCAATTCCCCCAAAATCCTTCAGAATTTCTTCTCAAAATCTGGATCCGAGGGTCGATTTCATGATCTAGGGTTAGAAAACCCTCTCTGTTTTTTGCATTCTTGACCCGAGTGTCATTCTAGGGTTAGGAACAGGCAACACCGATAGCTCTGATACCAATTGTTAGAATCCATTTAGTGTGGATCTAGTGCCCGAGATCCCTTCGTCCCACTAGCACGTTCTTGAGTGTTGATTGTGCGATTCGTATGGATCTCGTGATCCAGAGGGTGAGAGAGATAAACAGAGAGGGAGAAGTCACATGTACCTTCGGGATCAACTCAACCGGTGTGCGTAGGCAATGGGTTTTCCACTGTAGGCGTCCACGGCGGCGGCGACGGCGTGAACAAGGACGGGGTAGTGGCGTTTCCCTCCACTTCCGCACCAAGGAGATCGGGTCCCTCTGTTCAGCTCAAGGATGGCACTTCGTACGTTGGTTCGCGTGCCACTTGTGGCTTTTCTTTTATAGCGGTGCGGTGTGGAAGGGGGCCACAACTCAGGGGTTTATTGGGCCTCCGATCAAGGCCTTAATCTTAATACCTAGGCCCAGTCAGGACGTCTCCCAACCGGACCCGAGATCAATCCAACAGAAACAGCGCATGGAGTTTTATATACCTGGTTGCTTTATGATAAATCCAATCGTGATAATCAGTTCTTTTTGTTTTAAATGGTCCATCTTTAAATTTTAAAATTTAACTAGGTGGTACCCTCTGCATTGTTGTGGAAATTCTTAAACTATTTTAAATAAAATGTGAAGCTTGTATATATTGATGTGATTGAAAGGATATTTTATTCAATGATATTATAACTGATTGTATGTTCATATCTTGGTTCAGAGATCGACTCTTAAACAGTGTTTTCCTAAACGGTAAACCATGAACAGTCGGTGAGGCACCGTGTAGCGTTTAGGCCGTACACACATTAAACATTTTATATTTTATTAATAAAAAATATATTTCCATAAATTCATGCATGTGAAAAATATGAAATTGATATTTGATTAGCCAAATATGATAAATTACCAATTTTAGGAATCAAATAAAAAAATACCAAACCATAGTCTGCTATTACTGTTACTATTCGCTGTTCTTGGATCTCATAACAACTTACTATTTACAAATAACAGATATCATACTAAGACATGATTAGGTAGTGTTAATAGAGTCCAATTATCTTTTACAACACATATAAACGGATTAAACGACCATGTAAATAGATTAAATGGCCATGTAAACGGGTTGACCATAAAATCTCCATTTAGGCTCTAAACAGGACCGTGTAGTGTTTACACACCGTGTAAATGGACTAAACGGCCGTGTAGGCGAACAGTGCCCTTAAATGATTGATGATTTTTCAGATGTAGGGATTTTATAGGACGATACTCGCATGGTATAATAGTTGCATGCATGTATGACGGTATTAGCCAAATAAAATTGATGAAAGACATCAACAGAAGTTTTTAGTGAATAATGATATGGTTTCTAACTTAGTGAACTCCTAGACTACGTAGACAGCTTGCATGTTAAGAGGGATAGAGTTAATTATGATTACTGAGCTTCAGTTATACATGTTATATATAGATTTGGACATTTCATTAAATTATATATATATATATATATATATATATATATATATATATATATATATATATAGAAACAAATGTCAACTATACATAATCATAACACAAAAAGGTATTAACATAAAATAAATTCCCTGGAACTTGCATCATTTTGCTTCTTCCGCCGCCAGTTTCTAGCTGCGTAAAATATTTGTTGTCCCGCCAATTGCTTTCAGTTATGACTAGGCTCATATTATACAGCACGTGTCCAGGTTATTTAAGTGCTGTTGATCCATCATTACTATATTTTATGGTATTTAAGCTAGGTTGACTACTACATTATTCATCTTCTTTCTCTGTATTCCCCTCTTTGTTTTAGAGCACGTAGAACCCACTTGTCTAATTTTTATGCCTTTCTTCTCAATGTAGACAACAGCATCACATGAGAGCAACTATAATAAAGTTAGTACCACATCAGATTTATGATGACGTGAAAGAGAGAAGTGGTAAGAGAGAAGTCAAATAGAATGTATGGTTTCTAGTCAGCTGAGACACATGCTAAAAAACTATAAGAGAATAAGGTGCGACATATATTAATTGTGTACTTTGCACAAATAGATTACTATGCGAATCATCTATTCGATTGGCTATTCGTGAAATGGTCACTGTATATTACCAGCGATGGGCTTAATTTTTAACCTTGCTCTAAACATGCTATATTATATACCAAATATTGTTATACACTTGCTCTAAATAAATATATACATGGTGGTTGAAACAGCGCATGGAGTTTTATATACCTGGTTGCTTTATCATAAATCCAATCATGATACTCAGTTCCTTTTGTTTTAAGTGGTCCATATTTAATAAATTTTAAAATTTAACTAGATTGTACACTGTGCGTTGCTTTGGAAATTCTTAAACTATTTTAACTAAATTTTGAAGCTTGTAATATTGATGTGATTGAAAGGAATATTTTATTCAATTGTATTATAATTAATGGTATGTTCATCTTGGTTGAGAGATCGACTCTTAAATGATTGATCATGTTTCAGATGTAATGATTTTATAGGATGATACTCGCATGGTATAATAGTTGCCTGAATGTATGTTATTAACCATATAAAATTGACGAAAGACATAATATAAGTTTTTAGTGGATGATGACATGGCTTCTAAGTTAGTGCACTCCTGGATTACGTGGACATCTTGCGAGTTAAGAGAAATAGTCCATATAATGTTGTGATCATATACGCATTGTTATTTTTTAAATAACCTTATTAACTCCCGTGTCAACGCACAGGCACCAACCTATCATATATATCACAAAGAGCAACTGACATGAAAAAAACTACCTGTAACTTGCATCTTTTCCTTCTTCTACTGTCAGTTTGGAGCTGCATACAATATTTGTTTTCCCAATTAATTTCAGTTAAGTGATGTTTTTTTCGAAAAATATATATATATAGTGGATACAGTCATGTCTGGTACTTCATCTGTACACAAATAAAAATATATAATATGGTTGAGGTTGACTATTTATAAAACTTTGCCTTTCATTTTATTCAAAATATTTCATTGAGTTATCTTTTACTTTGTTGTTTTTATCTCTAATCGTAGTTTGAGTATGCCTTACATTTTTCACAACTTTGTATAATTTTTTGAATAAAATAAATTATTAAAGTTATATGAAAATATCACCGTGTTGTATATTTATGAATAGATGTAGTACATTCCAATTGGTGATTTAAAAAAATAAAGAGGGTTGTTGGAACAGCATGTGGCCACTCTTTACGCCTAGTTGCTTGATGGTTCATGATGCACTGGATGAATTCACTTCTTGCGTGGCAAAGAGTAAAATGCATGAATGGTACTCGAACTTGGCAAAGTATGTCACCTAGATCTCCAAACTTAGAACACCAAGAATCCGAGTCCCTAAATTTGTTTTTGGGTGCCATATAGGACCAAAACTGATTTATTTTGCACTCTTTTCAAAAGTGGCTCTAGTTTAGTGTGCATGTAGGGCCCACATGTAAGGTCCTTATCTCCTATTTTCCACATTTATGACGTGTGAGACCCACTTACAAGTGAAGATATTTTTAATTTTAGGTAGACAGGCAATGGTGAGAAAATAACAGCAGGCTGATAGCGGTGGCAGCGGCAAGTAGAGAGAAGGGAGTAAAGATAAAATAAAAAAAATATTTTACTTACAATTAAGTCTCACATGTCAAATATGTGGAAGAAATGAAATTTGGACATTGCATGTCAGTCCCACGTGTACTCTAAACCCAAAACTACTTTTAGAGATAGTGCCAAAGCAGGTTTTTTTATCTAGATGACACCCAAAACAAATTTAGATATTTGGATTCCAAGTATCTAAGTTTGGAGACATAGGTGACACACCTTGCTAAGTTCGAGGACCGACCATGTATCTCTACCTCTCTACCTAATATAGAATAAGGTTTCTTGGTCTGTCTCCTCACAAATATGACAGGTGGGACCGGTCTCATACGATATGATTAGATGTTACAAGTCTAATCCGAAGTGAATAACTTTTCTTGGTCCGTCCTCTCATAAACATGACACATGGGACTGGCCTTACCTGATGCGGTTAATTAATGTTACAAGTTTAATTCGAATCCGAATTCGCTCTAAGTCGGCAAAAATCGGCAAAACAAGATGACATCGCAAAGACGGGAATTCTTTTCTTTTAACAAAGGTTTAGTGTGTTACCAATGATCGAATTATTGTTCCTATTGTAGATTTAAATTAAAAAATACATTAAACCTATGGATTGGGAAAATATGTCGATACGTCGCTCAATGTGATGCGTTTGCACCACTTAGGTTTAAATTATACCCATAGTGACGCACTGACATTTTTTTAGTTTCACTCATAAAACAAATGTAGGGGAAGACTGAGGTATCGTGTTCTTGTTGGATGATGAGCAGCTGGTCGTGGCTGGTTCGGTGCCGCGGTTGTTCTATGGCCTAATAGAAAAGGAAGGCCCACTTGTTGGATAATAAGCCACTTGTCGGCTGGTTTGGTGCTGCGGTTGTTGTAATTACAGTTTAGCTATGTTTGAATTCAGACAGAAATTTAGTTGTAAACAACACATTTTCTGAATGGAGACGAATGGAGACCCCTCTCCATTTACCCTATCTTAACAAGAAAAGATTACTTTGTCAAAAACACTTTCATCTTTAAAAAATCTGTAGTTTTACAACCGAGCATCTAAATCAAATCGGATCGCACCATTATGTTTGTTTTAATAAGAACTTCGAAACATGATCTCACTTTAGTATTTTTTACTGACTCAAACAATTATGGTGAATGTTAGTTTTTTCAAAGCAAAAGGTATTTTTTAGAAAGAAATTACTTTTTACGTATGTAACATTTAGAAAAAAATAACATATATCCAATGTTACTTTTTATGCGTTGATTGTTACTTTTTAGGAACAAAAGTTACTTTTTAAAAATAACTTTCCACATGTCCAATCTTACTCTTTTTGGAGTAACATATAATGACAAAAGAAGTAACCTCTTGATATGTAGTGACTTAGAGAAGTAACATTGAAGAGAAAGTAACTTATTCAAATGTACATTAAAAAATAACTTATTAATAAATTTTGTGATGATTAGGTACGTGAAAAATAAAAAATTTAAATAAAAAATATTTTTTAAAGTACATTTGATGCATAAAAAGTAAATATAAGCAATAACATTCAATATGTAAAAAATAACTTTGCTATGAATAAAAATGTAACTTTAACATGTAACGGAAAAGTAACATTATGATAGAAAAAGTTAGTTTTCAATACAAATTGGTTTAAAAAGGTAACATTATGTTTGTAAAAGATAACATTATGTCTCCCTTTGAGGCTAAATGGAGACCCCTCTCCATTTAGCTTTTGGGTTTCCGAATTATATGGCTAAGCATAGCTATATACATGCTATGTGTTTAATAAAGTTAAACGTGATCAAACCATGGTTTAAATTTGACGTTAGAACCCTCAATCAAATGGCCCCAAAAATAACTTTGGCTCCATACGAGCTCAGCTGACCACTTCAACGCTCCGAAGCCTGATGGCCTGAACCTACTTCAGCTCCGCCGCCAGGCCGGCAGGCAAGAGGTAAGCTCCAATCCAGGGTCAGGGACGCCCACTTACAGAGTGAAATAAGTTCCTTTTAATGGTGTCATGCTGTCATGGATGTGATGGCTTTAACGCCTCAATTTTTGCAACGCTGCAGCTGCCCTCACAATTTTTTCCTTATTTAGTTATTTATATTTCTTTCTCTCTGGCAAGAGTAGTTGTCTTTCTGCTAGATATATCATGTGAAGGAGCATCTCAGTGAAAGCCAAGAGAAAGAGAATAAGGTAGCTAACCGCGGAAGCCTAGCCAGGTCAGCGAACGAGAGAAGCAGCAAGCATGGAGCTCGCCATGGGCGCCTCCGAGAGCGCCATGAGATCGTTACTGGGCAAGCTCGGCAGCCTCCTCGCCCAGGAGTACACGCTCATCAGTGGCGTCCGCAGCGAGATCCAGTACATGAACAACGAGCTCTCCAGCATGCACGCCTTCCTGCGCAGGCTCACCCGCGCCACTGCAGCCGGTGCCGCGCACGACGAGCAGACCAAGGACTGGATCGAGCAGGTCCGCGACGTCGCCTACGACATCGAGGACTGCGTCGACGACTTCACGCACCGCCTGGGCCGCCAGCCCCGCGGCGAGGGCCTCCTCTTCAACCTCCGCAGAGCGTGGTACACGATGACCACGCTGTGGGCACGCCAGGACATCGCCTCCAAGATCGTCGACCTCAAGAACCGCGCGCAGGATGTCGGCGAGCGCCGCTCGAGGTACGGGGTGCAGGATGTCCTACCATGGCTTGTTTGGATGGTGGTGGGATAGGGTTAAGGATAGGGATATCCTATCCCACCACCCCTTCCTATCCCTATCCCAATATATAAACACTCACGTCTCTATACCTATCCTATTTTCCAAACATAGGATAAAATTTATCCCATCCCACCTATCCCACCTCTCTTATCCCGCTATCCAAATGAGCCCTCAATGGTAAATTTGAAAATGAGAAAAAAAGCTGCCAAGAAAACAGAAAAAATTGCTTTCGGTGAGAATTGAACTCAAAACTTTTCATAATGACAGAGCAGGGTAATTACTTTGAAAACGGATCCAATGGCTATTAATATTCCAACCTGCCAATTGATGGTTGGATGTTTCTGATTATTGTGAGAATTTCTAGGATTTTATTTTTTTCTTAGCGCGTCTCGTGAGGATTAACGTGGAGGCTCCAAAAGGAGTTTCTAATTAGTAATATTAATATTCCAACTTGCCAATTGATGGTCGGATGTTTCTGCTTATCGTGACAATTTTTAGGATTTTATCTTTTTTCTTAGCCCGTCTCGTAAGAATTAACGTGGAGACTAAAAAAACCTCTTATCAGTAATATTAAGATAAGATGGCGCCTACGTTGCTGTCTTTGTTTTTTTGACTCTTCTTCCGCATGTCTCCGTCTTCTTACCACGAAAGTAAGTCCAAACTAAACAACGGTCTTTCACATGTCCCACTCAGTCGGCTATGCGTTTTTCTTCCAGCGTCACCGATCCCAGCACCCCCGCCGAGGCACGCAGGCGGGGTGCGTTTTTCTACGAGCCCGCAAACCTTCTCCGCAAAAACAAGCCTCAGTGGTCGAAGTGGCCCAGCTGCAATATTATTGGGTCTTGGTAGGTGGCCACCGAAGCCCACCGTTCCCAAAATCCGCGTCGGCACGGAGCAGCCGGCGAACCATCCATGGGTCGTGGCCAATGGTCCTGTCCTGGTCATAAAGCGGTGACCGGTGACCAATTGAACAAAAGTAGGGGTGCAAATAGTACCAATATTATCTGTTTGTATTCGATTCTGAATCCTTCGATCCATGTCCGAATCCAAATGTTCAGTATTTGATCCGTATCTGAGTACTTAAAGTTGCATAAATATGATGTCAATAACCATTTAAGTCTTATCTGACACATTTGATCAATATCCGTATCTGATTGAGTTTGAAGAAAAAATATTAAAACAAATATGAGAAAACAATATCTATCCATATTCGATCCGATTACACCCTAAATGTCATCCGTATTCGATCTGATTACGCGCTTAAATGCAAGAATGGACGTGTTACCCACTACTAGGCGACTAGCTGAATTTGCTAGGTCATTTCGGGTGAAGATTACAATCCCTATTTGAGTTTCGTTCTCGTCATATATTATGATGCATAAGTATGTTTGGTGATACGATAAAGTTTTATTTAAATAAAATACATGATACACTCAAAACTGATGTAACTTTTTAACTATATTCTATGAAATTGTCACTGAAAATAGTTTGAGTAATTAAAATTTTTAAGATAAACTTATTAGCATCTATGTGTTGATGTCGGCCGATGTGTTATTGTAGATGCTTGACTACGTCATGCCCCATGTGACCAAACATTTTTAAATATATTGTATCGCCATTGGTTGCATACTTTTCTAATAAGGGTAGCATGACAACAGATGGTAGCAAAAATGTTGAGGTGGACGTCTCTCAAATATACTCTGTAGTTAGCTTTTCTCACCCTCACGATACTACTACGTCATCATTGAACAATACCATATTTATCTTTTTTAAATAAAAATTTTATTCATGTCTTTGCAAGAGTTTTGCGTTCAGCCAATCCTTTTTTACAGTTTACGATAGAGCTTCTAGAGAGTTAAGTTGGAGAAACTAATAAACAAAAGCAAATCCTAGCCACCTGGTCTTGACGAAGACCATCATATTATATATCTAAAGTCTCTAGAAAATGACATGCCATCAAGATGATCGGTCTTTTTGCCTTATTTTGGATGATGCTCCAGAACCTTGTCTAGTAAATTGCCCTGGAGATGTGACCTGCATGTAAGAATACATTTTTTTTTGTCAAAAATCACTCCATTTCTCTATAACCAATAGACCTTAAAAAGTGCTTGCTCCCAAGCCACCCTAATCTTATGGGAGACAAAGAATTCCCATTTGGTTTGTCTGTATCTTTTCTTATGGTTTTCATCTTGCCAAAAGAAATTTGACTTGTGCAAAAGTCCAGCTTCTTAAGAATAATGGATTTTGGTACTTAAAAGGATATCGTAAATATTGCATGGCTACTTCGAGTTGATCCGAACTAGCCTTAAAAATTATGGCTGATGCACAATCAACGTGTGGATTTGTATGTTCAGGACTGTGTGACATTCAAGCCAACTTTAGCACGCCATATGACATGGTTTTTCAAGTTCTGGGACCCGTATTATATTATAGGTTTTGTGAGTTCCAGTACCTAATTGACACACAATACCAAGTTTAAGGACCGATTGTGTATTTTATTCAATTATTTTCTTACAACCATAAGGTTGAATCCAAGGGTGCTCTATATTGGACCTCAAATTAAATGTTGCACTGTTACGACAGTGATGAGTAGTTGGAATAGTGATAGGGGATGGAGGCTCCCTTGGACACAGCCTAACCGGCTCAAATAGTAAAACTCACATTGACGAGTTAAGGCTATCCGCAATGGTATCCTTTAAATGAATTTTTACAGGTACCTCCAAAATATTTCACACGTAAATCATTTTCTCCCACTGTGATATCGTATATCGCATCGTCCATACTCCAATATTATTTTTATATTACTAGTCCATCAACCTCTACGGACGTACTCATACATCAATATCTATTTTTATATCTGGTAGGCGCCAGCATCTACAACGTGGAAGTGGCACCACTACTGACTAGTGACCAATACTGTATTTGATTTTGAGGATTCGTGCCTTTGTCGTCCACGCACTCCTACGGCCAGGTCAGCTGGACCAGCACATGGTTGTTGGCCGGTTTGCCTGTTTGCCCCAGTGTTTTAAATAGGCAGCTTGACGGGGCAGCGACTTGGGTGCAAACTGGCCGAAGTGAATTTGTGCAGAGAAAAAAAAAATCTATCGAGAGCACAAGCAGAGGCGGAGCTCAGTGGCTCGGGACATGGAGGCGGCGGCGATATCCGCGCTCCTCCCAAAGCTGGCCGCGATTCTCACCGACGAGCACAAGCTGCACAGTGGCGTCAAGGCAGGTGTCAAGTACCTCGAGGACGAGCTGAGCAGCATGGAGACCGCCCTGGAAGCGGCGTCGCGCGTTCCGCCTGCAGCTGCTGGCCACCCCAACCCCAACGACGGGCAGCTCAGGCTCTGGGCGGGGAGACTGAGGGAACTCGCCTACGACGCCGAAGACACCGTCGACTCCTACCTGGTGCGCGTTTCCAGTACCAGCACTACAAGGGATTTGAGTATTTGTGATGATGACTAAACGTCACAAAAAACATAGAATTCCGTCACTGAAACATAATTGTGACGTTTTCCATGCGTCACAAGGTTCGTCACAGAATCTGCGTCATAGAATAGTCTCAGTGACGATAGTCAAAAAAATCGTCACAAAATATAGTCTATTTCATGACGTTCTTTATATTGTCATAAATTGTATTCTATGACGTTTATCTCATTGTCACTAAATGTGTGCATTCTATGACGATTCTATTATCATCACTAAATGTTTGCATTCCATGACGATTCTATTGTCATCACTAAATGTGTACATTCTATGACGATGTAAGCATTCATCCAATGTGGTCCAAAAAACGTATGACAAAATAAACGATGGTGTCAAATAAAGTATGCTTCTTGCAACCAAATAATTAACACATATATTTCCACGTCAAAGGAAGTTATAGAAACGTACATGGACAAAAAATAAAATAAAATTGTTAGTTTGTCACAAATCATACATGTCTATAACCGAATTCTTCTACTCTAAAGTAGTTCACTAGTTCTTAAAGCTCTCCTGTACATGTACTAAAAATACAATCAACCTACATCAGTATTCACATTGGTACAATAATAGATGCCAACTTGGCTCTTCTTCATAATGTTCATGTCCTCATGATTCTAAAAGAGCAGTATATCAATCATGTTGGGACCATCTTTGCTGCATATTGGACCAATAAATCAATTCCCTGAGAAATGCATGCACAGCGAAAGGAGTAGTAAGTGATAGACTTAAAAGGATGATATATACAGTTCACAGATTATGCTGTTGTTGTGCAGCTATTTCAAACAGCCAACACAGTCCAACGCAAAAGTAACCATATGATTGTAGTTCAGTCAAGACAAGCAGTACTAGAGACACATTAGTATTTAACATCATGATTAGCCAAGGAGTGAATAAACAATAATAAAAGTGACGCTTCACAAAATGATGCCCAGCCAATGCACTAAACTGTCTGAAACATGAACACTATTGCTAAGCCATTGAGATTTAGCTAAAAGAACTATTAGCAGAGCAAGGATCAATTATTTCAAGCAAAGAGCTACTGAAAAATGTAAGCTGAACAATACTAGGCAAGAATAGAAGATGATTAACACCTGGCCAAAATGAAATAATAATAGTAAGCTGCTGGGATTCTCAGTTAGTGTTGAATGAATCTATAATTGATCTTTAACTCATCTGTTTTTGGGCAGTCTTTTGTTGCAGATATGAAAATGGAACTGAGCTGGAGCTGCTACCCACCAATGGAATGTATTGACTGCACAAAGCAAAAAAATTTAAAAAATAAAAAATCTAGAAAGCAAACTAATAATGCAAAAGCAAGCAAAGGATCTGTCTATCGAGACATCCACCCGCCCAACGTTGCATGCCTGAATATATACATACTTTTCACACAGCTGCTTGACCCGCACAAGCTAGCAGCTCAACTTTCCAAGCTGAAGCTGTGCTAGATGCCAAAAGAGATCGGGATCTTAAATTGGTGCCATGGGCAGTTGGGCACAGTTTCGGCGAGCAGATAACCAACCAAATCATAAAGATAGACACATCAAGCAATATGTCGAACACTTCGTAGACAGCAAGATCCAATAAACAAATCCCGTCAAGAATTATTACTCACCAGTCAACATGCTGTTGTAGAGGCCCGTCGTCCTCATTGTGCTTTTGCTGCCACGCTACAGCATCTTGTTTGCCCCTTGCAGCAGCTGCCCGCGCCAAGCCACCTTCCTGCAGGGCGAGATGTGCGGGCGCCTGCGCCATGCTACCTTCTCCTGCAGGTCGGAATGCAGCAGAGCCACCACGCCGTGCCGCCGCCACACATGGCGAGTCTCTGCATCACCTGCTTCCGCTGGCTGTGACATACTGGCATCCGCTGAGCAGCCCAGATGAAGCACGATGGACCTGGGCAGGGGCAGATGAGTGAAGCGAACAAGCAGTGGATGAGAAGGCACAGACACGGCGACGCTAGCGTGAGATGCAAGGACGGGACGGGAGGGATGGCGAGCGAGCAACCTGCCGCCGCCGCCGCCGCCGCAGGGGTATTGGAGGCTGGAGGGGAATTTGGGGGGCGAATTTAGGGTTTGGTGGGGTTGCGGCGTTATAGAGCGGGCGGGCCGGGAGGCGATTTGGGCCACAGCGCGCGCGGTCAGAGCGGGATACGAGTTTGGCTGAAATAATTTCGGCACATTTTTTTTTTTTGCGGTAAGAGGGCGGCAGTTGCCACACGTGTTTTGGTCTGTAATTTTGAGTTTCCGCCTTTGCGGTTCTTTTTTTTTCACAAATGTCTTTTTTTTCTTTTACTACCACGGTTCTATTACTAACTTTCAAGTAAAAAGATGTATTTATGAAGAAACATGTCTTATGAAAGAACGATTACACTTTGTAAAAAAAGGATTATACTATTAATGATCTCATTTTTTATTTGAATATAGCTTAGTCTCCTAAATTTTCTATACGATGCCTATTATTTAATGGAAACTTTCAATTCTAAACGCCACTCCAAACATGAAAAATGAAATTAAACTGAGTGGATCTAGATTTAGAGCCTATTTGCAATATTAGTTTTTTCAAAACCATAGTAATGGTCTATATCTCTCATAACAATACCATGGTTTTTAGCCGCATTAAAACTACAGTGGGGAGGGAGCGAGGAGTGGGTGGGTTAGGGTTCTGTCAGCCAAGCCCGTGGTTTTGTTGTGGCCTCCAATTCAATCAGACGGTCGTGGTTGCGGCTCAGGGTGGAGTTTGATTTTTTTTATTGCCATCTTATACATATTTCAATAAAGTAAGCTCGAAATATTTACTTAATTAAACTCAAAATATTCATTCAATTAAGCTCAAAATATTTAATATTGTTTTAAGTCTAATTCCATTGAATATTTCTGCTACGAATCTAATATATTTCAGGTTACAATCGAATTTTATTAAACACATACATGTCGAGCGGAGACATATTGCCTTTCTCTCTCACACACACATATATATACACACACAAGCAACTACAGTAATAAAATGACAAAATTGAATCATAGTTCAAAATAAAAAGATTTACTTTATGAATCTATACCACTCAAACAATCAATAACAAAACAATAGTCCCTCAAACATAAAATTTTGATAAATAAAATATTTTAAAATATAGTAACTTATGTTGATATTTAAAAAATACATGTGCAGAACACTCATGGACTTTTACTAGTCTATTATTAAAAGCAATTGTTATTAAATATTTCCTCGGTTGTAAATATCAGCCATACTCAGATATATAGTTACAATTTAGTTGTTTTACTAAAAAGATAGAGAACATTTATGACAAATATGAATTCATCGTTAAATAGAAACGTCACTAATTATTGGGTTTTCAGTGATGAAGTTGTGAAATCGTCACTGATTGTTCCATCCTTCCATGACGAAAAATATACATTCGTCACAAATTTACCTATCAGTGACATTAATGACGAAATTGCCTCAATCGTCACTGAATGAATGCTATTCTGTGATGTTTTCAACATTCGTCATAATGATTTTCGTCACTAATAGTCATATTTCTTGTAGTGCAGGCAGGTGGCCGGGCTGTCCCCCAAGGCGCGCAGGTACTTGGCCCGGCGCCGCATCGCCGTCGAGATCGAGCGCATCAAGACGGAGGTCAAAGAGGCAAGCGACCGGCTGAAGAGGTTCTTCATTCCAGGGGCAGAGCCACGGTCTCCGCCACAGGTTGCCCAAGCCCGCGATCCCCGCCTACCACTGCTCTACGAGAACCAGACCAGGCTGGTCGGCATGGGCAGGTCGACGGAAGAGCTGATCCGGCTGCTGGTGCCCCCGTCGCCGCACGGGGACAGTGACGGAGACACGAGGCTCAAGGTGGTCGCCGTCGTTGGCGCCGGAGGAATCGGCAAGACCACACTTGCCAAGGTGGTGTACGACAAGCTCCGGGAGAAATTCGACTGTGGAGCGTTCGTTCCGGTGTCCCAGAGGCCCAACGTGAAAAGCGTCCTCGGCAGAATACTTCGGCAGGTGAGCCAAGCCAGCTGCGACAACCATGAATCATGGGGCGTGGATGAAGTCATCCAAAGAATCAGAGATGTGCTCGAGGACAAGAGGTGAGCGAGTCCATCTATCTGTCACGTTGTTGATTTTAGCCAGTGTTTGGTTCGAGGGGTGGGTTGGGATGGGATGGTCCCGTTCCTTTTTTTGGTTGTTTGGTTGTCGGACGAAGGGGGACGGAATCATCCCCGGATGGGAATATTCCCTCCAGATGCCATGCCCCTCCATCCCTTTACAAAGTAGGGGACGAGGCCGTCCTCAGGCCGCGGTGCTGGCTTTCCGTCTGAGCCTCGCCCGACCTCCGCCCGCCGCCGCCCGTCGTCCGGCCTCCGCCTGCCGCTCGCCCGACCCTGGCCACCCTCGCGAAGCACGCATCCTCCGCGCTGGGGGCCTCGGCACGCCCGCCTATCCGCCCGCCAGGACGCGGCGGCGACGGCAGCGACGCGCAAGTGGAGCGATGCCATGGCGTTGAGGCCTCTTTCCCGTTCGCCTCCGTCGCCGGCAAGCCCACCATGAGGCCACGGGATGGAGGCGGAGTGGCTCGGCAGTGGCGCGCGCGAGGAAGCGAGGAGGAGCCAGAGCAACGGCGCATGGGGAGAGGGAGCGCCGGTGGGGAGGAGGAACGCCGAGGAGGCGGCATGGTGGAGGTGGAGGCGAAGCACCACGGAGAGCCGGAGAGGGGCGGGCGGAGCGCCGCGGGGAGCCAGAGAGGGGCGGTGGGGTGCGGAGAGGAGCAGCCGCCACCGCCGCCTTGCGTACGAGGAAGAAGAAGGCATGTACCAGTGATAGGTGGGGTCCACTGACAGTGTGTAAAAGGTGTTAAACACGCATCCATCCCATCCTCTCTGATTTCTCCATCCAAACAAAAAATTGGAATGACTCTGTCCCTCTAACCAAACATATAGATGAGACAGTCCCATTTCAAAAATCGGGGATAAACCCATCACATCCTACTTCGCCCCCAAACCAAACGCTACCTTAAATTCTTATATACAATTCACAAACTCTCTCCAGCTCCCATCGTGTGCTCGAAAAAAAAAACAAATCTAGCTACCCTATAAAAAAACGAGTTTAATAGAATATATTTTTTATCTAAAACTCATGTACACCGTAAAAGAGTGAGTTTTCGCAATACCTTTTTCACCGAATAAAAACATCTATACCCATCATATTGGCCTAACTTGACAGGTTGGAAAGCGTTAGGAAGGGCTTAAAACTGATAGAAGGAAATTGTTTTCACCCTTTGGCTTTTTATTTTCTCACCTCATTTTGTACTCACACCCACCACATAGTTTCCTTGCTTTGAAATTAATGAAAAAGAAACGACATCAATCAACCAGATTTCTTTACTTCTTTATTCACCACGTGCATGTAGCACGTACCTCTACGCTAGTTTACTCCAGAGTAGATCTACCGTCAGATCATCTTCTATCCTAAATCTAATGGTGTATTTTATCAACTTGGACCCACAAACCTTGAAACTCTTATCAACTTCATGGGGATGTTTACGATGTCTCGGTAAAATCGTACGCCTAGGAAAAAAGGACGACTAAATCGTACGCACAGAGAGGAGGGCAGCGGGAAGTCTTACGCATTTCTTCCTCTTTGACCACTATTTTTTTCACCGAAAAAACTACCCACCACTTCTATCGTTTCATCCAAGGAATCCTCTGATTCGACCTCTGATCGTCGAATCCACACGTCATGAATATTTGCATTGGGTCCGTCACAGCCCATCTGAGTCTCTCCATCGCCACAGCCCAAAACAAATGCGTAAAAAAAACAGTAATAACATCTAATAATCCCACATCGCCCATAAAATCCACGATTTGTGTATTCATAATGTATCAACATGACTCCTCAAGCACACAACTGGATTGGTGCGGAGATTAGGATGCTTTGAGAAACCTTGGTCACGAAACAAACAAACAGAGACATCAAGGCATCGAGGTGTACTCAGCAAAATCCTAGGCAATGAAAAATTCAGTGGCAAAATCCTACAGACGAGAAAGAGGGCAGCGTAAGATATTCTTACGTGTTTACTCAGCAAAATCCTAGGCAATGAAAAATTCAGTGGCAAAATCCTACAGACGAGAAAGAGGGCAGCGTAAGATATTCTTACGTGTTTCTGCCGCAAACCCTCATGTTTTTTTCACCGTTTTATACAAGTATATAATCCCAGATCAGCATATCATCTAGAGATTCATTTACACAAAAAGGACAAAGGAGAGCAAAAACTCGACAAGAACAAAGAGCAGCGCATGACGCATGACGGACACTACTGGCTGCATCTAAGTTGCCCGCCATAAGGTGAGGAGATGGCGGTGGCGAGGGGCGACGCGGGGAGGAGGCGCGATGTGGCGGCAGCGGTGGGGGGGGGCGTATATAATCCCAGATCAGCATATCATCTAGAGATTCATGTACACAAAAAGGACAAAGGAGAGCAAAAACTCGACAAGAACAAAGAGCAGCGCATGACGCATGACAGACACTACTAGCTGCATCTAAGTTGCCCGCCATAAGGTGAGGAGATGGCGGTGGCGACAGGCGACGCGGGGAGGAGGCGCGATGCGGCGGCGGCGGTGGGGGGGGAGGAAGAAGCAAGCAGCCAAGAGGGGGACAGGAGGCACGGACGGAGCACCGGGAGGAAGAGAAGAGGCACCGACGGAGCCGCGCCTCCGCACCGGTCGCCCTCCTCTGTGCAGCCGCAGGTGATAGTAAGGGAAAGAGGGAACAAATGCTAGGTTTAGGGGGTCTGGGCGATTTTTGATCCCCGCCCCGGGCTCACATGAGCCGTCCGATCAAATTGGACGGTGTGGGGAGGCTGCCGGTCGGGGTGGGCCTTAACAGGCCAATGAAGGGAGGCGGTCGGGGTAAAACGGTTTGGGCCAGATTCTGCCTCGCTGGGACAGCGCAAAAAAAACTATGGGTTTTTGACATGCCATTTAGATGTTTTATATATAAATTTTTTTTCTATCAATATTAAATATTTTTCCTCTAATAAAGACATGTGTCATTCATATCCGTTTATACTTAATATTGTTTTGCCACGGAAAAGATGCGTATGTCGCATGTGCATAATTTACAACATTTGTTTTACCACTAGACCTTTGTTTTTTTACTTAAATAGATATTTCAAAAAAAATATAACTTAATAATATCTTTATTTAGCCATGTGTGGGGCGCACGTGCATTTTTACTAGTTCTGATAAAAATTTTCCGGATCGGTCACTTACGGAAAAGCTTCCCCGTTCAATATTCTGAAAACTCCGTCCCAAAATCCAAACTTTTAAAAAGTTCAGTGGAAAATCGCCTTATGACAGAATGGTAGACCCTGCCACCCTCTCGCCTAGTCTTCTTCCTCCATCCCCACCTCATCCTAGCTCGTCTTCCTCCATCTATGACCCGGGATTGGTTCCAATACTGAATTTATGGGAGGGATCTCTTCCCAGTGGAAGGCCATCGAAGAGGTGGCAGCGTTGAGTGGACACGTTGGGCGAGGAGGCAGAAGCCCGGGCGGAGGGAAGGCTATGTCTAGAGGAGCCTCTATCTCTATCCCTTATCCACTGTTCTAATTATTTCTATTCACATCTGCAGTGCATCAACAGTGTGTAACAGTGTCCGAACTCTCATTTTGAGGGCTCCCTGGACAAAGTCGTGAGATCGTGACCCAGGAGCCGTGGCCCTAGTCGTGAGTTCCTGACCCAGGAGCCTCAAATATCCCCGTTCAACCTTGGCCCAGTAATGTAACTAGCGAAGTGACCCACGCTAGCTTTCTTTTCATACTTTCTCTGTCATGAAATAAAGTACAGTTTCTTTAAGCTTTTGATTAAATGCATCAGTATTTATCAATGAATGTGTTTTGTATATGTATCTAATTTAGTAACATACGTGAACGGTTAGAAAGACGGATAAAGGTAAAAGAAATTATGTTTAGGGAGAGATAGAGCGTATTTTAGTTTTGCTTGAAATCTATCTTGTTCGCTTTTTTAAAACTTTTGTTTTGTTTTTCCCATTTTGTTCTGAACAATACATTTTGTTTTACGGATTTCACTCTTTTGATGTATTGTTTTTAGAACATGTTTCCATGAGTTAATATAATAAACATTATATTTATATTTACATTATAAAGAGTAAGTTTTCTCAAAATCTTTTTTGCCTAAAATGGTCCCACCATACCCCTCACGTTGGCCCCGCTACGCAGGTTGGAAAGGGGTTTCACTCTTTGGTCTTTTATTCCTTTTTTATCTCATTTTGTGCCCATACCCACTCGTTACTTTCCTTGTTTTGAAATTAATGAGAAAGAAAAGACGTCAATCGATAGATCTCCTTTCTTTTATTTCCTTCTTTTTCCTTATTATTTCCCGATCAATCATCTCACAATACTTTTTTTATTTCAGCATCATAACAATTAATGTTATGGATTTTTTTGTTTTTCAGTTGTATTTAATATAGAACATTGGATGGTTCATAAAAATCGTGGTTTATGTTTTTTTCAATTAATATGATAATTTTTAGTCCCTCTTGGCAAACATGATGGTTTATTTAGTAAACCATTAGATGTTCATAAATTTTGATAATCTAAGTTTTTTTTTTCAATTAACATGGTAATTTCTTGTCCTCTCAGCGAATTTAGTAGCTTTTTTTAACACTCATATTGCTAAGGGGCTTGAGGGGAAATTATTTTTTCACTACTGAAACCATGACGGATTTGAATATGTGATATAAAAAAGACTTGCAACGACATCTAGTTGTTTATCCTATTTTCCATCTGTTTATGATTTTTTTATTTTAAAGTTTTGAATAAAAAATATTCCAATTTTTTAAAAAATTTCAAATTTCGGATAGAAATGTTTGGAAAGTATACCAGATACCGTTCTCGGATGGGACAAAAAATTTTAGAAACTGCCGGCTTTCGAGCGAGATTGTCATCTCTTCTAACACAGAAAGCTGTAAGGTTACGTGGTAGACTATCATAGCGTGAAAATGTTTTTCTACTACCGCGCAATGTACAGGAACACGTACAAGCAAAAAATCATAGGTCGTTACTACTGGATGCGCAGTGCAATGGAAGTCGAATCGAAGCAGCTGGGTATCGCTTGAACGCAGCCAGGTGCCGAGTGAAGCGCGTCGAGTCGATGCAGTGAAGAGCCGATGCTGAGTCACCAAGCCGATCTCAATCAAGCTCAGTCCGTCACCCTCCAGATCAGTCGGCTGATTAGCGTAGCAGTCGTAGCAACGCCTCTACAGTATCCATACGTGCAGGACGGAGACGCCAAGTGCTAGTGTGCTAGCACCACGAACTTGGCGGCGGATCTTGAGAGATTGGACTAGGACACAGTTAGGATTTCGGATAAACCTTTTCTGCGATGGCTCTTACGCGCAACCAGTCCATCGAGCCGTGCCCTCTCACGCATATTTATAGTCTCCACTAATGGGTTTTAGCCACATAACGGCCCATTAAGATTATATTGCTTGCGGATTAAGTATCCGAGTCTAAATAGAGGTCTAACTGCGTGTACCATACGCGAGCGTCCGAGTCAGACCCGTAGGTCGAGTCCTGCTAGAACTTAGCGTCGGAGTCGACACAACTCGGAGTCGGTCCATTGAGTTGCCACGCCAAGCACATCTCCATCAAAAGCGACTCTAATGATGGCTCCAACATGTCGCTGAAGTCGGTATGGGTGGGATCGAACAACGCAGGGTCCAGCTCGAGTTCTTGCAACATCTCATTCAGTTGAATTTGCACACGGGGAGCCAAGGTCGTCACAGCTCTAGAGCTCGGGTAGGAGCTCAGTTTCCGCATAAAGGCTTTGGCTTGGCAGGCCATCGTGCGCAGAGGTAGAGTACATGCATGAAGCGAGAACACCCAGTGCTCGCTGCCAAGAACGTAGAAAGGTAGCCTCACGATTTTATAGATGGGTGGCGTGGCCGGCGATGTAGTGATTCGAGTGCTCGACGTGCACTTCACATTGATGTGGCCGCAGGTGGGCAGAGGTAGAACGAAGGCGTAATTCTGACTAAATTGTCGAACTTGAGCCCAGCCTCCTGGGCACCTTAAGTAGCGTGTTGGTGTAAGAGTTTGATTTGTATAATACACATAAACTCTATATTGCTTACCTAAAAACGCATGCCATATATAGACTCTAAGATAAATTTATACCGTAATCATCGTAAAATCCAACGGTGCACGACTTTTTTTTTTGATTAACGGGAGAATTTCTAAAGAATATAGATACTACGACACAACAAGCGTACGAAATCCGGTGTTTCGGACTTCAGAGTTCAGTTCTTTCCTTCCTCGTATTGCTGCCTCGGTGCCCACTTTCCGCTCACGCACCGTGTCGGATTGTTGGTCCAGCACTGCCATCGCCGCCGTCTTCCCGTGCTGTGCCTCGCCACATGCTTTCCAAGTTTCCATAGTTCACTCCAACGGCGCTGCCTGTATGTAGCACCTGCAAGCTTGCCCCTTAGGTCCTGTTTGGCAGGGCTTCGACTTCTCTAGAAACGGTCAGCTCTAATATTATTACGAATTAAATCTATATTTCTAGAACTCTAATCCGTCCGAGAGCACGTGTTGATGAACCAGTGCAGTGTAATGAATTTGATTTCTTGTTATATTTATTCTTTTTTATACGTCATAACCTTTACAACTAACCTCCTCCATGCTTACAGGTACTTTATTGTTATAGACGACATATGGGATAAATCAGTATGGAGAGACATAAATTGTGCCCTAGTTCAGAACAACCGTGGCAGTAAAGTAATAACGACAACTAGAAAGATCAGTGTTGCTAAACTGTGTAGCTCTCCTGACTGTGACGATGCAATCGTACATGAACTGCAGCCCCTTTCGGATGTTGACTCCGAAAAACTTTTCTATAACAAAGTATTTGGTGAACACAGCTGCCCATCTGAAGAATTTAAGTGCATATCTGATCAAATTTTAAAAAGATGTGCTGGGTTGCCATTAGCTATCGTTACTATAGCTAGTCTACTCGCAAACAAAAATACATTGGATGAATGGTCGAGTGTCTTGCAGTCCATTAATGATGAACAGAATAGTCCTGATTTGGAGGACATGCGATGGATTTTGTCTCTTAGCTATTATGATCTGCCTCCCAAGGTAAAGCCTTGCATGTTGTATTTAAGTTTATTTCCAGAGGATCATAAGATTGAGACAGATGACTTGATATGGAGATGGATAGGTGAAGGTTTTGTCCATGCAAAACGTGGTAGTAGGAACCTGTATGAAGTAGGAGAGGATTACTTCAACGAACTCATCTGTAGAAGCATGGTCCAACCAGTACATGTCGATACCCATGGCAAGATACAGGCTTGTCGCGTACATGACATAGTGCTTGAATTTATCACTTCCATGTCACTTGAAGAAAATTTTGTTACAATAAACGGTCACGGCACCAAATCTGGACCAAACAAGGTTCGTCGTCGGCTATCCTACCAAGACAGCAAAGAAGAGCAAGTCATATCTCAGGCAACCGATAACTTGTCCCATGTGAGGTCACTTTCTATATTCTGTCATGCTGCTGATTGGAAGCTCCCCCTTTCGAGTTTTCAGGTATTACGTGTTTTGGACTTGGAAGACTGCTGTGGTCATAACATTGGGGATATATCTAATCTGGTTCACTTGAGGTATTTAAGGCTAAGCGGTACACACTGCACAGTTGAGGTTCCAAATCAAATCGGAAATCTGCAGTTTTTGCAAACACTGGACTTGAAGCGGACAAAAACAAAGCCACTACCATCAACTTTGGTTCAGCTAAGACAACTTTTGCGTCTTTGTCTTGACAGGCAGACACAGCTGCCAGAGGGTATTGGGAGTATGCTGTCTCTTGAAGAGCTCTCGGAAGTTGACACCGGCAAGAACCCAAACCTCATGGAAGAGCTTGGCAAACTGTGTAAACTGAAGGTGCTCGAAATGTCAATTGCTACCTGGGATGCGAAGCACAAGGAAGCTCTACTCAATTGTTTATGCAATCTAACTGAACTTCAAACACTCCATGTTTTCTCTCAAGATGTGTCTTTGGATTTCATGTTAGGATCAGACTGGACCTGGGCACCACAACGCCTCCAAAGATTTACAGCATGTGTCCATCGCCACACTGGACACATATTCAGGCTCAGCCCGTCGTCTATATGGTCAGAATTCAGCCCATTCTCTAGGCTGCCAAATTGGATCAAGCCTTCGCTCCATAACCTGTCTCACCTTGCCATCATGGTCAATACACTGCCCCAAAAGGATCTCAGAGTTCTTGGGTCCTTACCTGCGCTTCGTTCTCTAGATTTGCATGTGGTGAAGGCCTGTGCAAGGGAGGGCATGGAGACCATCGGCAGCTCACGTGCTGATCATGCAGTAGCAGCATTCCCGTGTCTAGCAAACTTCAGGTATGCAAGTCGTGCAGTGGGGCTGGTGTTTAGACGACAAGCCATGCCCAAGCTCCAAGTACTTTCACTTAGTTTCGATGTTGCCGAGACAAAATATGTTCATGGTGATTTTTACCTGGGCTTGGAGAATCTCACTTCCCTCAAGGCTGTGGATGTTGGCATCGACTGCCGATGTGCCACACCCTGGGAAGTGCTAGATGCAGAGGCTGCGATAAAGAATTCAGTTAAGTTAAATCCCAGCCATCCCACTCTTGATCTGCGCAGACATTTTGTAAGAGAGATGCCATGGGATACTACGATAGAGATCCCCGAGCTAGAAGCAATACAAGAAGAAGAGATGGTATGTATTTTTTGATGCTAAGAGTAATTTCCTATATTGTATTTACTTCTTTTTCTCGTTTCATTTCCTGTCAAGATTAATTACTGATCTTTCTCGATTCAGTCTGGGCTTACCAAGATCGGACCATGGGGTGGAAATAGAGGGACGCCGCATGACATCAACGTAGCGCCTCACCGTGTGGAAAGTGTCATAATTCGCGGTGACAGGGTCATTGATTCTTTTTCTTTTTCTTACTACGACCATGATGGGCAGCTGCACACTGCAGGTCCATGGGGCGGTTGTGGCGGGAGTGAGCACGAGGTGATTTCAATCTTTATGTTTCCTTTTATTGTACGTATACTAGCCTGTTACCACTTACCAGTGATCCTGCATAGGCTAACAAATAATTTCATAGATAAATTCAGGACATACAACTAATCAATAAAAAATATTTATCTTTGGTTGCACTTGTTTGTTCAGTTCCTAACACAATACATACACAAATACTTGGTAATCTTTTTGGAGGCGTTTTATGGTGGTTGGAAAATTGTGCACCAGTACCGGGAGGTACCTATCCCATTAAATTTTTATTGGTTGTTATAAAAATAAGGACTTTAATGAATTATAAAAGTATAATTTCATTGTTCCACGATTTTTTGTACCGGACCTATCTATTTGTTACCATCTGGTACCATTTATTTTAAACCATTGGATCTTGTTCAATGAATGGTTTTTTTTCAGCCATCGTAAAACTTGTATTTAAGAAATAGTGGTACTAGGTGATGGTGGTAGCAAGGGTACCCGAAGAAACCAAATCGGTGGCTCCAATGCCTTTTAAATATTTTATTAATACAAGTTTTACGGTGATTGGAAAAAATAGGAGCCGGTCCATCAGAACAGATCTAACGTTTAAAAATAGACGGTACCACGGTACCGGTACCCGACGGTACCAAATAATAGGGTCCGGTACCAAAAATGGTGGGACCGGTACCCATATTTTTATTTTTTTAATTCCACAAAAAAAAATAAAAGCCTTTAAAATAAAAAAATAGGTGTTATTATAATTTGCATTCATAATGACATGGTGAGTAACTTTTATATAAATTTAGGTGGTTATTTTATTTCATCTTTTGTAATGGCATTGTGGGTAATTTTTATATAAATTTAGGGGGTTATTTTATTTCATATTTCATAATGGCATGGTGAGTCATTTTTTAGAAAATATATTAGATCTAATGGCTATTATTATTAGAGCTACATGATGAACGGTCGGATGTTTCTAATGTTTTGAAAATTTATAGGATTTAACCTTTTTCTAGTGCGTCTGATGAGGATTAACGTAGAGGCTTTAAAAGAAGCCTCTGATTAGTAATAGTAAGATCGCTATTGTTGCAAAAAACAAATTGACTATATAGAATTGAATGCAAGATATTTGCAAGAGTGAATCTATGATTTGTCCTTTTTGTCACATTGTGATGTTTAACATGGGCACTGTAAAGAAATAAGATCTTATTAGTAATAGTAAAATTGTTCATTTTTAAATCCACTCAAACAAATTGCAGTATTGGTAATGTTATTTTATTTCATGCAGATTCATTTCGAGCATTCTGAGTTTCTGATTAACATTTCTGGGACGATTGGGCCATACGGTGCATTGCCAAAGATCATAACATCTCTTACATTTGTCACCAATACTAATCGATACGGGCCCTATGGAATAGCAAGAGGACAACCTTTCGATATTGCGCTTGGGAAAAACAATGGTTCCATTGTTGGCTTCTTTGGGCATGCAGAGTGGTTTGTGCAGTCGATTGGTGTCTACGTGAATCTAAGAGAAAAAACGGTTAGATTTACTCTTAATTCGTCTCTAGTTTCCTACAATTACTTACACTTTTTTATAGTTAAGCTTTGTTACATTGGTTAGTAAGTGCACGGTGGTACTCCCGCTACCTTTTCTAGCCATTGACATAAGAAAGAGAACATAGTTGGAAAAATAAGAGCCTTCTATCAAAAAAATTAATGGTTTAAAAATAATACATATCAAGCTCAAATTATTGGATGATACCAAATAGATCGGTCTGATAAAAAAAGGAAATATCCATGCATATTATTTTTAATCAACAACTAGAAAAAACATTGATGGCCAAGGTACCAATGCTTCTAACGGTAACAAAGTTATTTATAGTACTTATCTACATTTTACATTGCTCAGGATGGACTTGCCAAATTTGGGCCATGGGGTGGAAACGGAGGGAACCCAGAAGACATCAAGGTGGTACCCCACCGTTTGGAAAGAATAACAATTAGCAGTGGAACTATCATTGATTCGATTGAATTTTCGTACACTGACCACAATGGTCATCGCCACACCACAGGCCCTTGGGGAGGTTACGGCGGAAACAATAACACGGTGCGTGTAAAAGAATAATTCTTTCCTACTAAGAAAACAAGTGATGCTTCCAGACATGCACAAGCTAAAGTTGCATTTTGTGGGGGCTGGGGACCATGTGCCTATGTCATTCTTCAGACCTGAGAAAGAATCCCTATATTATTCATTACTATATACTTCCATCTTCCCACAATAACTGTTGTTTTAACAAAACTAGCGTAGAGGTACGTGCCACATGCACGTGGTGAATAAAGAAGGAAAGAAACTTGGTTGATTGATGCCCTTTCTTTTTCATGAATTTCAAAAAAAGAAAACTATGTGGTGGGTGTGGGTATAAAATGAGGTGAGAAAATAAAAGGTCAAAGGGTGAAAACAATTTCCTTCTATCAGTTTTAGGCCATTCCTAACACTTTTCAATGCTTTCCAACCTGTCAAGTGGGGCCAATGTGAGGGGTATAGATGTTTTTATTAGGTGAAAAATGGTATTGCGAAGACTCGCTCTTTTATAGTGTAGACTTAGTGCTAGTGGCCAAAGACGTATGCACCCTAATTAACAGATTTATCTTTCCTTATCTGGTATATATATGCATGTATGCAGAGATTAAATTTTCTTTTTAGTTGATAAATAACTAAAACATCACTTATTATGTGATAAATTTTAACAACGGTTATTATGGACGGAGGAAGTATATTTTAAATTCCATCCATGTTTGCTTAGCCTCCAAACTGGTTCTCACGTATGTTTGTCTCTTCTATATATGCTTACAAGATATGTTAACTCGAGTCATGGATGTTAAGTTTGGCTTTCAAATTGATTCAATATTTATTCTTACTCAAATATTAATTTGAAACTCAACTGCTTACTGTACACACATGCATATGCATGTGTACTTGGCATGCATGATGGCACACACCATATACATTTATTTATTGTTAGTTTTAAACAAACTTAAAGTGGTAAAACTTGATAATTATAAGCATATTTTTAAATATATTTTGTACTCGCTCTATTTTGTATTTGATGTTTCAAAGAAAAATGAACTAACTAGCGACAAACATTTGACAACGGAAGTGGTAATTATTTAAATTTTATCTACATATATTGGTATTTAGATGCACATGTGATGTTTTTTATATTGCTTTTTTATAATGCCAGATGTGTGGTAATTTAGATTCAATTCAATTGGTTATTTTGGATTAACTTTCGTAATGGGAGATGTGTAATCAAGGCACATATCTTGGTTTACATACTTTTAGTAAAGTCATGTGTGTGGTTAATTTAGATTATATTTTAGTGGTTATTTTAGATGAATTTTCATAGTAGGGAGGTAGGTAATGGTAATCATATGCAAATTTCGAAGGTTATTTCATATTATCTTTTATAACGGAAGGTATGGGGTTAATATATTTTATGAGAACAAAATAGCTCCAATGCTATGGTGGTTAAGATATACTACGTGTTTCTGATTTTATGAGAACTTCTAGTATTATATTCTAATAAGTTTTATTTTTAATTAACAGCGGTAATATACGAAGAGTGTTTGTTGGAGGGCAAAACATCAAACAAATGATATTGTTTTTTTCTTCACTGTTGCAGGTTAAGCTAGATCCTTCGGAGTTCCTGACATGCGTATCTGGATCGATAGGTCCATTTCAGGAACTGACAAAGGTTGTGACGTCGCTAACATTTGTCACAAATGCTCGTAGCTATGGACCATATGGAGAAGGGGGAGGAACTCCATTCCACTTTCCAATTCAGAGCAATGGTAGCATTGTTGGTTTCTTTGGGCGTTATGGCCGATATCTGGAGGCCGTTGGTGTCTACATGAAGCATGAATTGGAAATGATGCGACATGATGGGGTACTACTTTACTCGAGAATCGAGATTAATTTTATTCAAAATTTCTGTCTTCTAACAATCTTCTAATGGTTTGCTCCCAGCCTGCACCTGCGGTGGCTAGGATTGGGCCTTGGGGTAAAAGAGGTGGAGAAGCAAAGGGTTTTCATGACATCGTAGTAACACCGCATCAGCTAAGAAGCGTGACGATTTTCAGTGGCAGTGTCATCGATTCACTAGAGTTTTCATACAGTGACCAGAACGGTCAGCAGCACACTGCTGGTCCTTGGGGCGGTTGTGGCGGTAGTGATCATAAGGTGAGCTTTTACTACTCCCTCTATTATATTAACCAGTAACCATGCACATGTGTTCCCGCGCGTGACTAATGCGCAAATCTTTAGTGGATTTTGTCATAATGTGAAATATTTATGTGATTTTTTTCATAATGTGAAATATTTATGTGAATTTTAACCAACGCAAATAGCTTGGTTTCCTACTTTTTTATTATAAGAAAATGTGCATACATTATTGTGAGTAAAATTCAATTGGTCCATTGTCTAAGACAATATAATATGCAACGGAATAAGAAAAAATAGATAACTTAAACTAATGTTTAGTCTTAACCTTTAGTAAGTAACTTAATTTAGATGAAACTAAATAAGCTCACATAAAATCTATTATAGTATCAAATAAACTCAAATAAAATTTTTAATCTACCGTTGAACAATTAGAAAATTTAAATTACACTAAAATCTTAAAATTTATTTTATACATACATTATTAAAATTCATTGGTGTCCCTAAATATACTTAGCACAAAATATAGTAAAAATAACTTACAGATAAGTATATAATTGTATAAAATAAACTCAATTTTAATAGAGAAAAAATGGAAATGAATGGTAGAGCTTCCCGACAAAGCCATTAGCATTAGTTGATTCTAACCAATCATTTGAAAAAAAAACGCAATGATGGTTAAACTCGCAAACAAACGAAACATTTTGGATGAGGAGAGATACTAAAAGGTGACACGATACGAAGAATCTAAATTGCTGGTCGATCACACCAACCTTTGGGAATTGGGATGTACTGGTAGCCTCCTCCGGTTGTTTGAGCAGCATCAGTGATGCAACACGGACAATGGAGCCACGTCATGTATCTCCTCACAAAAGAAACACATGCCTCTCTGATACTTACACGTCAGCAATCCAGGAATCACTAATCGAAACTCTGCTATTGGTCTATTCCTTCTCAGAAAATATTGGCCTGTCCTTCTCACAGAAGAAACACATGCCCCTCTTAGGCTTGGTTTGGCATCACCGGGCTAACAGCCCAGGGAAGGCCAGCCCCTGACGGGGATTCTGTCGGCCGGCCAGAACCACGTGGTTCCCGCCTCCGTCCGCAACTTCCCCTCCCCTGTCCATGGTGTTTGTTTGGAAACGTAAACCCGGGAAATTCCAGACGTATGAACATATCTAAGTACAATTTCATACATATTGACGCTATCGAGGTAAAAAATTCAGAAAAATCAGGAAAAAAACAGAGAACATGATAAGTGATTGAAAAGTTGATTGAGCGATAACAGCTGATCCGGTGTGAACAGAGAACATGATAAATCAGCTGATCAAGAAAAAACAGAGAACATGATAAACAGTACCTTTCCAAGGAAGTAAATCTAGTACTACAGTATTCCAAGTCAAAATAAATTCATCTCAATTTACCCATTCAGATAGTAATAAAAATAATATGTAATACATGTCTTTTTCATAGCCTTCACATAGTCCATGCCGCATTTTCCTTCTCAAGTGGCCCAAAAGGGTATAACATAAAACGAGTATACATAGCAACCGATAGTCTAAATAATGTATACGAAGCAATGTGAAGACAGCTAAATGAACTGGATGACTGAACTTCAAAGACATCTCTTGCCTTGCTACCTTTGAAGCCCTGCGAAGCATACATAAGAACAACTAATGATAATTTTGGCAATATAACAGTGCATAAAAGTTGTTGAGCTATCATTAGTTGAAACATCCCAAGTTGAACGCATCAAGCTATCATTTAACAGAACCAAATTGACAATTTTGGTTCAGTAGTTTTCAAATAGAAACATCCCAAGTTGAACGCATCAAGCTATCATTTAACAGAAGATCATCATGTATAGATGGAGCTAGAATAACTAAATTAACTATTAGCACATACTTTCATACCATGACTAAGGATATGATTACAAGGTGACTTGCAAAGATCTTAATGAAGAGAATAGGGTAAAAGCTATGATACAGTACACTACTAGTTACATTATTAGACATCTACCAATGCTGAATAGTGCTGAAACAATATAATCCTAAGATGTCTGTACAAAACAGGGATAAGATAAAAATAGTGTCATTTGCATCACTTTTCTCATCAGCAGTTGTCATATTAGAATAGTGCTGAATCAGGCATGAAAAGTAGATTGATAAAGTTCAATTTTTTGCTATAGTCTTTCACGCATGAAATTTATATGCACTGAAGCTAAGGCATGCATAAATCAATACGGAAACTAAGCTGCTCCTGCGTACTGTAATGAGTAATGAACTATCAAGCCTATTGCCTATGTTATACTTGATAATAAACAGTAGGTGCAGGTAATCAGTACATTCGAGCAGGTAAGCATACAAACCTTTGCAGTTTGCTCAGAGCACTTTTTAGATCATGCATCTCTACCACTAAGCAGCCTGCAAGTAATACAAAAGAGAATCATCAGACCATGCAAGTGGAAACAACTGAAAAGTATGATGCACTGACAACCAATGATAAAGATGAATAAACGTACCCGATTTTCCTCCTCAGCCAAATCATTCGAGCATTGTTGTTTTTTGATTTTATAAACATCTCTCTGTTTATCTCAACTTCAAGGACCACCATTGCATATGCCTTCTCAGCATCAGTCAAACCATCAATTCTCTCCAACTCATCAAGACACTTGTCAACAGAAAACTTTTCAAGAGCTTCAAGTGTTTTGTCAGTTTTGTCCTTCTTATAATCCACATATGATTCAATAGCTGATCCAAGATGGCTTTGATTACGCTTTCTCCTACTGCCACCTCCACGTCTTTCTTGATTAGATGGGACAGATTGAGCATCAGTTGGTTCATTTAGTGCACTTGTGATATCCTGCCCGTCCAAAGCAAATGGATTTGTACTAAAGGGATTGATACTTTGTTCAGAGGTACTCCTACTAGGAGGAGTAAGAGCAGGAGGGGCAAGAACAGCAGGAGTTGATGTGAAATTTAAGTCTCCAGTAGCCACACTACCTGTAAAAATACAGCGGATGATTCAAATTTCTATGCAACAGATGATTCAAATTCCAGTAGCCACACATTGTTAGCGTAATTCAGATTTCGCACACACACTCACCTTCATGTAGCGCTTCTAAAGAGTAATAGAGAGGAAATGGCTTTCTGCGAAACTTTGCTACCTTGGGGTGAGTCTATTAAATGCAACAAGAACTGTAATTAGTTCTCAGCAGCGAGTCATTAAGGAATATCATACACAGCCAAGGAATTGCTTACCGCAATTAGCTTTGTCCAAATATCCGGTTCAGCCAAAATCATACACAACGAATCATTCCAACCAGTCCCACTCTCCTTTCTTGCATCTCTTATTGCTTTATAGTATCCTTTCAGTTCTTTATCCTTGTCTTGCAGTTGTTGCTTTGAGAAATGAGCTAGAGGGAACTTCTCATTGAACTTGACAGTGACACACTTCCACCCCTCTGCATTCCACCCATTTTGACCCTTGAACTTTGGGTTATCTTTGTAATCAAGTAGTAGATCAATTAAACCCTTCTCATACGTAGAGTTCCATGTTGCCCTACATCCTTTGACATGGCTACATTTACCAACAGGTATTTAAATTCAATAGAACTTTATTCAAATTCAATAGAACTTTATTCAAATTCAATAGAACATTGTAGAAGAAATAGTAGTGGAACTAGTTAATAAAAATACACAAACTAGACTAACTATTGTAGACTAGTTATTATTCTAGACTAACTAAACTAAACTAAATATTATTCCAGACTAACTATTGTAGTCAGCCCACATTTGGTGGGCAATCTGATCTCTTAGAGTACTTCCATCACTTGATTCCGTGTCATTGGGATAGTTGTTATCTCCCTCCGGGACATCAACATATTGATTTGGAGAGATATAATCTGGTTGGTGGTCAAGCCAACCTTCTTCACCATTTTGCCCTCTAATTATGTTGTGAAATGCAACGGCTGCAGCTGCGATCTTGATCTGATTTTCTATGGGATGGAATGTGCCTACTTTTAGAATTGGAAATCTCTTCTTTAGAACACCAATGGCCCTCTCTATATGGTTGCGAAGCATTGCATGGCGATGATTGAACAACTCTTTGTAGTTTGCATAACCACTTTGTGAGGAACGACGCCTCCTAAACTCACTGAGGTGATACCTAACTCCTCGATATGGGGCAATAAAACATGATGTATTTGCATACCCACCATCTACAAGATAAAATTTTCCTTCAGCCACACTAAATCCTTTGCTAATAGCAGATCGAAGGACCCCTGCATCTGAGGCTAACCCTTCCCATCCACATGAAATGAATGTAAAATTGAGCTCAAAGTCGCATGCTAGCATAACATTGTGTGAAAGAGACCCTTTCCTATTTCTATAGGGAGCGGCCCTCTCTTCTGCAATGGTGATGGGTACATGTGTTCCGTCGATTGCACCTATGCAATTCTGCATACAAGTAAACAAATTGTGGAAAAATATTAAGGATTTGTGCATGCCAAGGAAAGCTTAGGGAAGTTTTGTGTTTGGTGTTAATGGCTCACCTGAAAATAGGGCATAAACTTAGAATCTGTTAAAATTCTAGTGTGTGTTTGGACAGAACTTGGAAGCCTCACAAATTGTTGAGTCAATGCAGGAATTATATTGAAAACTTCAAATATTTTTCGATGGATAGTCTCTCCACTATGTTGAAATGCCTTTTGTAACATTTGATTACTAGCATTGTGGGATATCATGAACATGAACATCCCAAGCTGCTCCTCAATAGTAACCCCTCGTGTGTCACGCAACAAATTCTCTCTTCTAAGAAAATTTGATGTGGCTTTGAATATTTCTGGCTCCATTCGAAACTCAGACTTGCACCAACTCTCATGCCCTTCAAGGATTTCTTTGACCTTTTTAGCACCAGTGAGAAAGGATGTGTGGATAGGCCTTTTCTCTTCCGATAAGTATGGCATTATAGCAGGGAGAAGAACAAAGAATAGCTCATCATCGTCTTCTTCCTCCTCCAACAAAAACTGTCTAACTCGATCCGCCCAATAACTCATTCTATAGAAAAGTGGAAGGACGCTTAAAAGACTAGAAAGCAATATATAACTGTGCTAGCTCTCATATGAAACTTATATATCTATAATATAAACATGCACTTATACACAAACACTATTGTTCAAACAACAATAGCATAGCTAATTCTAGGATGACAACAAACACATCATGAGTGATTCCACCTGATAATAAACTCTAGATTTGTTAACAACAGCACATAGAATGTTCAATAAACAATAGACTTGCCAAAAGATCAATAAACATAGGAATCACTTGGGAATACTTGTTTGCAACTGCATGTGTAAATGTTACACTAGCACTAGCACTTGGCAATACTACTGTTTTTCATTAGAAAATAAAATGGCAGCATATTAAAAATATAGACCATCCTCTTCATACATTAGTCCTGCTGCTTTTCATCAGAATACAAATAACAATCTGAGTTGTGATTATCGCCATTTTATATATGGACAAGATTATCAGATATCCAGTAAACTTAACACAGTAGGCTAAAAAGAAAGGATCCTAATGAGTTCTATTAACAAAGTAGATGGAAGAATAAGTATTAGTTCTAAAAAAAGCGCATATCATTCTTGTTTTGGGAAGTGCTCATGCCATGAACAAGAACTCTAGAAAACTATTCTTTCTCATGCCATGAACTAGATCAGGAAATGAAGTGGGCGTACCTAAAGCAGGAGGTCGATTTCGGAGATGAGGGCACGGGATCGAAGGAGGGAACGCGTTGAGCCCACGCCTAGGAACAGCTGCCTCAGGACTTACCGCAAGTCTTCTTAACCAAGATCTAGAAGAAACGTTGTGAGGAGAGGAGAAACCCTAGATAAGGAGATGCCGAAAGAGATGAACTCACCTCTGGAGGTGGAGGGGAAGGCGCTGTGGTTGTAGTCGAGGCGATGGTCGTGGACTGGATGGCGGATGGTGGTCGCGGAGGGGAGAGCGCTCGGAAGCTTTCGCGGATGGCGGCGGCGGCTGTCTCGAGTCTCGCCCCTTCACCGCGACGAAGACGAGCGGAAGACGCGGGGAGCGCTGCCCGGCCTCTCCAGGCGAGGCGCCTTCCCACGAGGATATTGGGCTCGGCGTGGGTCGATACCCCCTCGTTGCCGTCTTCCAAACATGCCAAATGTGCGGCCCGTGGAAGTTTTACGCGTGGGCTGAAAGCACGGGGAAAAGGCCGGGAAACCGGTCGGGAATTGGGCTTCCAAACTAGCCCTTACTGTTGGCCGTTCCGCCGTGCAGAGACCCACCACGCTCTAGCAGGCAGCTACAAGTTCTCTTTCTCTCGCTTTCCAGTTCCACAGTCTTCTTCACGTCCGGCCAAGGCTACAAGGTGTCTCGGGGGCTCAGGGCACCGTTGTCCCCTGCCGCTAGAGCGAACTCACGCGAGAGGAGAAGGCAGGTCGTCATCACCCCAGACCAATGCCTCCTACCCTACTACCACGGCAACGGTGGCGGCGGCGGCAGGCAGTACTACTACGGCCCTCAGCGGTCAGCACCAGTGTTAGAGATTGGCGACAAATAAACGGAGTAAAGAAGATCAAAACCAAATACAGAGACACAAGGATGTAAAGTAAAAAACCCTCCGAGACGAAGGAAAAAACCACGGGCACCAGCTAGCCACAACTTTTACTATTTTCGTAAAGTATTTACAAAATGCCGTAATATTTTCCAACGGCTTACAACAGGATTATATAGCAACTCCGCTTGACTCTCCAACTTGGCCGCCTCAAAAAATTGGATCACAATTCAACAACCAGCAGTGCTGCCTAGAGCCGTCCACGTCCTCCATGGCCGCGGGGCGGTGCACTCGCTGTTCGAGGCACCGGTCGTCCACCTCAATCTGACAATCTCAATGTCTCGTCTCTGGTGGCGTCGTTCGGCGGGGTCGCGATGTCGTCGGCCATGGTCGGGGGAGGTGGCAGAGTTGCGAGCCATGCTATTTGAGTGCGCGTGCGCTGTGGCGGTCAGCTGCTGAGTTGAATTATACTCAACTGGTCGCCGTACGGGGACCTCAAGCAGAAGCCGGCGTCTTCCTCCATGGACTCTTCGCACGGCGTCGTGGCTCACGGCTTCCGGGAGACGCTGCGCATGCTGACGGCGGCGTCCGACCAGAACACGTCGTTCGACTGGCGCCGCGGTTCCAGGAGCTCATCCCGTCCCGTGATCGTCGTGTGATTACTTGGCCGCCAACAGCGAGATACTGGAGTTGTTCCTAGAGGCCGCCGCGGTGTCGTCGGAGGCCGGAGCCATCCTCGATCTGAGCAACACATTCTGCACACAGTGGCCCACGGTGCTCGCCAGGCGGTCCACAGACGACACGCTGTTTGCCTACGATACGCCGCACCTGTCGATCACCATCGATCGTCGTGTCCGCCGCGCAACGCGTGATGCGGGAAATCGACCAACGCCCAACGGATGGAGAAGTTCGAGCGGCTGATGTGGGCGTGCCCTTCAGCTTCTGCACCATGCACCATGCGGGGACCTCACAGACCTCGACCTCGACGCGCTCGACCTCCGCGACGGAAACACCACCACCGCGCTTGCCGTCAACTCGCTCCGCGGCGTGGTGCCTGGCAGCGCCCGCCGGAGAGACGCCTTCGCTGCTGCTGTACGCCACCTAGATCCACGGTCGGTACCGTCATCGAAGAGGAGGCCGATCTCGTGCCTTCGGAGTTCTGACCCTAACGCATCCTAGGAAGGCGGCGCAAGGAAGGGAGGTATATGGGTGGAGGACGCGTCACAAATCGAGGCCAGGTAACCACACGCGGTGGTATGGAGACGTCCTCCACCCAATTTAGTTCCGAGGTATATGGACATGAGTCGCCGTACGCGGACGGGCGTGGTACGCGAGGATGCCTCGGTGAGAAAAAACGGGCAATCTACGGCAGAAACGCGTAATAGAAACAAGTAATTGTTTCACGGGAATAAGATTCAACCGTAGATGATGAAAATAGATTTAACTCTGACCATTAAAACACTTGACAAATCACATGACTCTTTAGGTTTAAATGTTTTCCATGACTAAAAAAACTTAGCGCTGACCGACAGATAAGAGGATGAGGACAATCCAATGGTGGGTATACAATTGGGTAGATTAGTTTTAGGTAAAAAATATTTTTTCTAAAACTCGCTCTTTTATAGGATAGATAGATTATAAGTTGTCTCACCTTTTAGGCATCCACTTGTTGACCATGTGCATTAATCAAAAAAATTATAGTTATTGTTTAGTTTCATTGTGTGTTAATTTATCTCATAATCTCTTCTCTACTCTTTTAGGGGGTGTTTCCTTTGAGGAGTGAATCAAAACCCATCTTCTCACTCCTCAAATTTTTGTTTGGTTTGTGGAATGGAATAGGTTGATCCCACCTCATTCCTTAGTTCATAACTAGCGTAGAGGTACGTGCTATGTGCACGTGGTGAATAAAAAAGAAAAAAAACTGATTGATTGATGTCTTTTCTTTTTCATTAATTTCAAAGCAAAGAAACTGTACGGTAGGTGTGGGTACAAAATGAGGTGAGAAAATAAAAGATCAAAGGATGAAAACAATTTCTTTCTATCAGTTTTAGGCCCTTCCTAACGCTTCGCAATGCTTTCCAACCTGTCAAGTGGGGCCAATGTGAGGGGTATAGATGTTTTTATTTGGTGAAAAATGGTATTGCAAAAACTCGTTCTTATTCTTTTATAGTGTAGACTAGTACTAGGATGAGGAATATGGTCATCCCACTAAAAATCATAAAATCACTTCATGATGCATCTCCTTATCTAGAATGGTTTGATTACTTAAACCAAACACATCCTTAAAGTAGGAGCGGTCGTGCGACCCTTCCTATGGGTGTTGGCTTCCCTTGCCTTCTGTCTACGCATGCAGCTCTTTCTCTACGCATGCACTGCAAGCAGCCTTCTCTCGACGCATACAGCTCTTTCCTGCCCCGCATGCAGCCCACTAGTAAAACTCTCCTCTGACCAACCAAGGAACATAGTTCCCGACTCAAATATGCGGGGTTTTTTCCATCTCCACCTTATAAAAATCTCTCAAGAGCAGCGTACCACATTTCTTGTTCCCATCGATTTAGAAACTTCGTGACTATGGTCCATCATGCTACGTCGTGTTCGTTTAGAGTCAAAAGCATATCGTGCTATGGGTTGCCTGGTGAGGCCAGCATACTTGGACATCTATGAATAGACAAATAGATATGATAAGTCTGCCGCCTTGTATAAAAAAAGTCCACCAACCTTAACTTCAACGTAATGCTGCACGTTCTGTCGCAAGGATGGTGAAAGCACTCCAGGCGGGCGTATGGGAAGGACAAATCCGAACGTTGCTTCCTGATCGCTGAGGCGAACGAGCTGGGTAGGAACCTTCCAGACTGGAGGGTAACGAAGGTGAAGACAGAAGACAATAGAGTTGTACACGAGTTAGCACTTTTAGCTAGGCAGCGTATTAGACCAACCTCAACCCATGACTATATGGTTGTGGAAACATTAACCATATACAATAGTGCTACAGTGTCAAACAGTGTTATAGGCAGCCTTTTTACACAACCATATACTCCTCCAATGGGGATGGTCTTAGTACTGCTGTGTGGTTGAGACAAGCCCCTACGTGTGTCCATGATCTCATAAGCACGGATTGTAAAACATTCCTGTTTAGTTAATATACGTCTCTCTTTACCTGAAAAAAATGCTGCACGTTCTGTAGCAAGGCATGGACACTATATATTTTAGTAATATTTAAGTATGACTTAGATTTTTTATATTATTTATACTCTCTCCGTCCCAATTATAGGCCGTTTGGTTTTTTTGGCATCAAGTTTAACCGGCTTATCTTATTCAAAATATTTACGAAAATGTAAAAAATTCAATTCATACTTAAAGTATATTATATGCTCAACTAAATCAAAGTGAAAATAAATGATAATTGTGAATTTTTTG
Organism: Paspalum vaginatum; assembly: GCA_030272315.1. Lineage (NCBI taxonomy): Eukaryota > Viridiplantae > Streptophyta > Magnoliopsida > Poales > Poaceae > Paspalum > Paspalum vaginatum. Next base: position 12,384,346 of record CM059016.1, on the reverse strand, counting down.
AATAAGAAAGCCAGTCAAATTTGGTGTAGAAAAAGTTAAACGACCTATAAATTGGGACGGAGGAAGTAAACATTTTTAATCAAGTGGTCAAAGTTAGTGTAAAAAAATTAAAAAGCCTGGATAAGGTAGCTCTCAACACTCTTAATGCAAGCAAGCATACATTACATGGCATCTACAATACATTGATGTGGTTCATTACACCGGCTTTCCTCGTTGAAATGGCCAGCAGCCTGATAGCCGCTTCTCAATTGTTTCTTCATTTTTTGTAGATTCAGCTTGATCCTTCGGAGTTTGTGGTGAAAGTTTCTGGAGCAATTAGTTCATGGGAGGACGCACCAACAGTTATATCCGCTCTTACACTTGTCACCAATACGGGTAGACGATATGGGCCTTATGGAACAAAGAGTGGAGCTGCTTTCAACGTCCCTGTGCCGAGCAACGGCAGAATTGTTGGCTTCTTTGCGAACGGCGGAACAAAATTTATCGAAGGAATTGGCTTCTATGTCCGCACTATGTAACTACAGCCCTGTTCAGTGTAGTTTCTCCATGATCAGTGATATCTTTCTTAATTACAGAAGAAAAAAAGTCAAATGTTGCCACTTGGCTGCTATACATGTACATTTGCCTGAATATATATACAGACTGATTGAGCAGTGGCTGCATAAATGTTGGTGAGCTGGAATTTATATGGTCCATTGGATTTGTTGCGACCATTTGTCCTGACATTTTCCTGATATGATTTGGTGTCCGCGTCCTCTGATCTCTTTTTTTTTTTGTTGTCACGACTAAGGAGCAAAATGATGTGTTTCCTGCAAAAAAAAAACACAGATAGGAGACCATACTTTTAAGGGTAAAGTCTATTTTTGGACCTCGAACTTATCATGGTTGTCTAGTTTTCGACCCAAAACCACAAAAACAGACAAACTACACCTTTGTACTGTCAAACCATTTAAATTCCAACCGTCACCCGCCGGACCTGGTTTTTGTCATGGTTTTGCTGAAGTGGCACTGTGGGAGCCACACATCAGCCCATCTCTCCACTTCTCTCTCTTCCTCCATCTTTTCACTCTCGTCTCATAGGTTGTCGCTTGCCTTGGCCCCCAGTGGCTCACCACAGCTTGCCACTCATCGCCACCACAGCCGCCACCCGCCGTCCGCCACCTCAGCTCCTTGCACACTGTGTAGCTGCTGATGGCATCGTTCCCACACACGCTGCGCCACCACCGTCAGCAGCCGTGCTCCTCTTTCTCCTCTGCCGGCGGACGTGGACCATGCCTTCCTCTACCGGCGGACGCGCTAGTGCAGCAGCGGCGTGGAGCTCCATCCAGCATCTGCACTACCTCAGACATTGCAGTGCGTTGATCGGGCCCCATGTTGGTGCAGAGGAGTGCTATCTGGGTAATCTTCTCCAACTCTTCAAGGTTGTATATACCACTTAAATTGCGATCCACAATGTCGTGCAGCCGCCCTTCTTCCATCAATATTTGACCTTCACATTTGCAGTATTTTATATCAACAAGTGAATTTAATGTTTTTCCTTAGAGACTGTCGACATGTGTAGAATTTTAAGTAATGTTTGACCTGAACTTAAGATAATTGCATTGTTATACCTATTTACTACTGATCATATATTACTGGTTACTTTGGTTAGATCTCAGCATGGTTCTCCCACTAAAGCTTCCTGAATCTATCAAAGTATCTAACGTCATTGAATACTAGGCAATCAACCTGTGTGATACACGGGTTTATGGGATATAATATTTTTAAAGTGCACTGCAGTTTTGATGTTTTAGTATTATAGTTTAGAGACGAATGCAATATAAATGATATATCATGTAGAATTGTTGTTTTCAGCACATGTGCAAAGGTGGATCTGATGATGCTGAGCAGGGGAGGATGACGCTGATGCAACTCTGTACTCATATCCTATATATCTACGTAGATGGAGGCCACAAAGGTCATATCTCAACATGCAAGTTATCCACATCATCATCCACTAAGAAGCCATGTCATCATCCACTGATACACTCTATTAATTTCGTTCGTTGATCTTCTATGGCTAATATCATCCATGTATAAAACTATTTGTCCTTTATCACTTCGTCATAAAATTCCTGCAACATAATATACAAATGATCAATCATTTAAAAGTCAATATCTCTCAACTAAGAATAAGTTATCAAGTATAATGTGTTTAAAAAAATAGTACATTCAAAAGTAACGTGTCATAGATGATCAATCATTTAAAAATCAACCTCTCTCAACTAAGAAGAATAAGTTATCCAGTATAATGTGTTTAAAAAATAATACACAAAAAATAACGTGTTTAAAAAATCAACCATTCATCTGATTTCTGCTTCTAAGTTGGTTGGTCATTTCTGATTAAGGTGAGTCCTACTTTCCACATAGTATTTATTTTTCTATTAGCCTAAGTTTTCTACTAATAAGGATTTTCAAATACCTGTTCAAGTCACTCTTCTCTTCGGTTTACTATACAACTATATATCTTTTTCTCTCTCACACATATATACACAGATGAACCCATCATACTTTAGTCATTGCAATTCATTTAATAGTAAGTTGAAGTTACTCCCTACATCTCACATTGATTCGTGTATTAACGTCTCTACACTTTCTAAATGTAAGACTTTGAATTCTATGAAGGCACTTGCCTTTCTTACCTAAACAATTATGTAATACCTCCTATGCAGAAAAGCAGGAGATAAAAGGACATGTAACTGGAATCCTCTTTGTAGCTGTTTGATTCACGAATTGTTAGGAAGCTCGGCACCCAAAGGTAATAAGTTGTCATCACTAGAGATGTGTTTCTCATGCCATAATAAAATATCCACTCCACAAATCTTTTTAGTAGTTTTAATTGCATAGGTTTATTAGAATTATTGTTAAACGCTGAGTAGTGATACACCTATGGCAGTTCTATTTTTCTATTTTCTCTGCAAAATGAACATTTGAATCAATACAGTGTGTTTCTTCAAAAATATTGAAATCACTCTACAAGTCCCGCAGCAACGTGCGGGGAAATCACCTAGTTAGCATATTAGTGGATACATCCTGAAGAAATAGACCGTATTATTTCTTACCGATAGCATTGTGAACATCTAAAAATGACAGAAGCATTGCACAGTTACCTTTTTGTTTGGTGCCTCAGACATGCCAATCTTGGTCCTGGACATTTCAATAATTGGCCTACAGTAACTGTTATGGAAGTTGTGTTTCCTAGTACATTGTGAAAATAATACTCTTAAAATCAATTTGTTACCTTCCATTGTTATGGTATGGGGTGTTTTGTTTCTCACAACATCATTGTGATTTCCCTTCAGGCGTTTTATATTTTTCTTCTCATCTATAATTTGTTTCCTCTTCATTGTACCCATTTTAGTTTCAGGATTTTGCAGATGATCTTCCAAGTTGCCGATACACAATTTGATTCATTAGTTATGGCTGTAATACGATGTAAATGCTGAACATATTTGGGATATTTATACCTGTTGTGTCCCGATTGACTTTCTCCTGTAAATTTGACATAACTAGTCTATCAACCGGGGTTACAGTCTTAGATGTATCATGTGTTATAGTATAACTTATGTAGATCTATTTTTATACTTTGTTTTTTATAATAGCATATCTTGCTACTTTAGATGTATGCTTGATTATTTATTATGTAATCTTTGATACGATTGTAAAAGTACATAATTTTAATATAAATTTGAGGGTGCTTTTTTTTATACAATCGGTCATAATAGAAAAGGTGAATAATTTAGATATAAATTAGAGGGGCTATTTGGTATTATACATTATAATAGCAAATGCGAGTAATTAGGTATAAATTTAGGGTGTTGTTTCATATTTCTTTCATAATGACAAAGTTAGTGATTAATATGTAGTTTTGGGTGTTATTTAATATTGTTTTCATAATGGCAGAGGTGGGTAATTACACAGAAAACAAATCTAATGGATATTAAGATCCCGGTCTGCCAATTAATGATCGGATATTTCTTGAGAATTTCCATGATTTTTTTAGCGCATCTTGTGAGAATTAATAAGGAGGCTCCAAAAGGAGTCTCTAGTTACTAATATTAAGATTAGGCACAAAATATTTGTTTCATAGAAAAGTTTCCAACATCTTTTTAGTAATAGGATCGTTTAGTAAAAAGGAAAAAAATCTGAAAAAAAATAGAGGGTAAATTTGAAAATTGAAAAAATCTGACAACAGAAAAGAAGAAATTTGCTTTCATTGAGAATTGAACTCAAAACTTCTCGTAATGGCAGAGGTGGGTAATTACTTAGAAATCAGATCTAATGGCTATTAATATTCCAATCTGCCAATTGATAGTCGGATATATTGTGAGAATTTTTAGGATTTATTTTTTTCTTAGCGCGTCTCGTGAGGATTAACGTAGAGGCTCCAAAAGAGTCTCCACTTAGTAATCTTAAGATATGTCTTCAATAATTAAATAAAAATATTAGAGTGACAATGAAAAAATTAGAAAAAGAGGACGGATTTATCTAGCCAAGTTAATACCTTGTTTCTTTTTTAGTAATGAGCCATAGTTAATGTGTGATGAAGATTGAAGGAAAAATAAATTGAACCGCAATGCTAAATTTAAGAGAATTGTTTTACCTTTTCCTAGGTCTAAATCACGGTCAAAGTCCAAAGTTGGTGGATCCTGAATCATTACAAGTTGTTGCTGCTGCTCTAAACGCTGAGGAAGGTAAGACTGAGGAATGCAAATTAGAAAAACACACCCACGTCTCAAAACTGGAGCGATTTTTGCATCCAGGTGCAGCATTATTACCATGCATGAAATCTGGCAATGATGGCAGATGTTATCTTAATTAGAGGTTCAGTTTCCTTGGATTGAATATTAGGGATCTTTTGCATCGTAAGACCAACTCCAACAGCTAGGGTAAAATCCCAATCTATCTACTATTCCAACTACTCTCACAATGTAAACAGTGTCGTTTTGTCCCTATAATCAGGTGCCTATTGATACACCTAATGAGAATGCACGAACATGTCAACCAAGTAATGTTTACGTTGTTTATTGTCAGCGTGAGGTGAGGCTAGAACCTTGTCAGTTGTGAGGCTGCACGTCTTCCTGCGCAGGCTCACCCACGCAACTGCAGTCGGTGCCGCCCACGACGAGCAGACCAAGGACTGGATCGAGCAGGTCCGCGACCGTGACCCATAGACCGCCTTGCGGCTGGAAGGGTGTCCCGGTGCTGGTGGCCGCTCCTGCAGATACGAAGTTGTGGGAGGAGCCTGAGTCGAGAAGGGTGTGCAGGACCGCGGATCCCCAGCGCAACGGAACTTGCATAGTCTAGCTCGTCCTGACCCTTGAGATGGTGTGCACAGAGATTGTTGGCGCAGTGTCGTCGTTGTCGGGGGTCTCGTTCTCCTCCTCGTTGTCGCTGGCGTTGGCCAACTCCAGGACGAAGAGTTGTTTGTAGGACTTGTTGTCGCTGTGGATGTATTTCTTGTCGCAGTTGAAGCATAGCCCTTGGCGGTGGCGCTCGTTCATCTCCTCCGGCGTGAGGCGCCGGGATTGACGGCCTGCGGTGATGGCAGGGCGCGCGGCGGAGGAGCTCGCCAGGTCCGAGCAGGGCGGTGGCAGCAACGCTGGTGCTAGCGGCATCGGCGGAATCCCACAGCGGACGGGCTTATGCGCTTGCACCATGGACAGATCCCGGCGTGCATATGCCCGCGCCAAGCTCATCGTGATCTCCAAGGACATAGGGTTCTGTAGCTGGACGGTCGATGCTCAAGGGTTCTTGGGGGCCCGCGATGAAGAGCTGCACATGTTGTCCTTCGGAGAGAGGGCCCGCATGAGCGAGGAGCTCTAGGAAGCGCTCACCATATGACGGAACCAGTGCGACGCAACGCGGCCAGTTCACCAAGGGGGTTTGCATGAATCGGCGGCCTGAAGCGGACGTTGAGGAGCTCCGCGAAACGGCGCCACGAGGGTGTGCCGTCCTCGCATTGGAGTCTCATGTACCACTATTGTGCAGTCCCGTCCAAGTTGAAGGAGGCCATCCTGACCTTCTCCTCCTCCAAGATGCGTTGCTGGTGAAAGAACGACTCGCACTTGTTGACGAACAGCAGCGGGTCGGTCTTGCCATCGAACTTGGGAAAGTCCATCTTGTGGAATCGTGGTAGACGATCTTCGTGACCACATTGGGGCGGCGGCGGAGGGGGATGTCCCCGATTGGCATCGTGCTGCGCCAATTCCCGGTTGCGTTGCTCTAGGCGATCGATGGACGCTTGTTGCGCGACCTGTTGGTGTTCCAGGCGTTGCAGCGTGGCGGCCATCGTCAACAGCTGACCGATCTGGTACGTGATCGCAGGCAATTGCGCCAACTGCTGGGTGATGGCGGCTAGGGTTTTGGTCATATCATCGAGCTTGTTGGAATCAGACATGGCGGTGGCGTCGGATGTGGAAGAGGAATCGCTGACTTGTGATACCAAGATGTTACGGCATTGGGGTGGAAGAGGTAGTGGAGGAGGCGCAGGGCCTTTGCTGCGCAGGTAATGGTGATCGCCGGCAGGGAGCCGTCGATCAATGGTGACAGCAGGAGGGAGACTAGAGTAGAGGAGGTAGAAGATAATAGATTGATTTCATTGCTTGTCGTTCCCTGATTTACACAGCCATATATATAGGCCTAGGTTTTCAGCACATCTCAAGATTCTCTAATCAACCTGGGCCCAATAAGCCCTATAATCTCCTGATCGACTAGCTAAGCCCAATTAAAACCCTAACAACTCTTCTAATGATACAAAGGGACTCAGACCTACTGCTTTGGGCCCCTTCTGCTATATGTGCGGCCCCACATAACAAGCCCATCCGTGTGGCTTCTTTTTTTTCTTTTATTGAATTAAAAAGGCACAAGAAATGCTCTGTGCTGTGAGGCAACAAGGAGGAAGAGAAAAGAGAGGACTTTGAGAAGATCCGTGGTTCAAACTCTATTACGTCAGGAAATGGTACCTATGCTTGTTTTAAATGCAATTGGGTGTCAAGCTGAATGCAATTGAAATGTTGTGCAGTGGCAGAATAGGAACAGGATGGCTCCAAACAAAATTGTCAAGCTAGTGGCACGACAGGTGAACACTGTCTCACACGGAATTAGGGTGGGTGGCTGCGGCCACCACGGCCAGGGAGCATCACGAGGTACGAACTGCCTTACTGATCAGCCGGCCACAATGGAGGAGATACAAGTTGGAAGCAGGCATGCAGCGGTACTGACGCATTTGCAGCAAACGGAAATCACCCACGGTCCATCATCCAATCAATGGTTTGAATCGCCATCACCATCGCAGTTATTATTCTTACATCTTAGGTATCACAGCAATCACAGCTTGCTAGTAAAGAACTAAAGACATTTGAATACATCAGCATACCATACAAGAGAACTGTTGACAGAGTTCACGAACAGAGTTCTGAGATTTACATTTCACCCACTTCGTGATGGCTGAAATCACTTCAAGCTGGCCGAAATTTCTGTTGATTTTAAATTTTTTAGTCTAATTCAAAGTACAGAAATCGGAAAAAAAACTTCCTGTTGGTATAAAAAACGCAAACCTATCAAGCTTTACTCCATTCGATTCGTTGCTGTGCCTCTAGAAACCAAATTCAGATGGAATTCATAAAGAAATGATCAAAATGTGAATGATTTAACTGGTGAACACAACCATTTCGGTAGGCTTTGATCATCAACCTCTCTGTCCAAATAGTTCTTTCTGATCCCCTTCAACCTTACAACCACATCCTTCATTGTCAACCTCTCATCAGGCACATCTTTTGAGCACAGTAAACCCAACTCGAATATTGGGAGAAGAAGGTCAGTGTGAGTCAGCCTGCTGGAAGAAGCTTCCGAGGGAGAATTACTGTTGCGGATCGAACCACAATTAGCTTTGTAATCAGGGAGATTTATAACGCTTGGAAATAACCGTAGGGAAGTAACCGTAGCCCTTGGTGGGCTTAGAGCTAATAATGGTTATAACAAAGGAGGAACCTATCCCAAGGAACTCAAAGTTGTGGGTTGGAACCCGAAAACAGTGGGCCAGGAACATAAATTTCATAACCCACAAAACAATTACAGAGGCTATATTTGTACTTCTACACAATATAATCGCTGGTCTACTCGTCGACCTCTGCCGGTCCGGGAGCTGCTCGGAGAGGCCACTGCCAACTCTTTCACCGCAAGGGACCATCGCTCCGCTCCACCATGGCCATCATCTTCGGAGCTGCTAGAAGGATCGCCTCATCGCGACGACGCTGGCGGACTGCCAACGATCCTCTCTGAACTCTGATCACTATCCCCGCCAAAGAGGTATGGCAGACAACAAATGAAATGGCTGCTCCCCATATCAACGGCAATCAAGAAATAAGCATTGTGTTCAGAAGTGTGCAAGAAACAAAATTCGCAGCACTAGCAACTGGGAACAACAGACGCACCTCAGAAATGGAGGAGACAAGACGACAAACAGCACCGCAGCAAGAGCTTGGACCACCACGGCGCCGCCACCGCTTCTCTCCGCCTCAACTGCTGCGCTGGAAGTAGAGACGACTATAATTGGAAAAGCCATGATGTGGTAGGACCGATTGGGAGACACTGCTGGGCAGCCAGGCCATGCGGCTCGTGGTGGAAGCAATCCCAGTCTGCGTATGGTGGTGGCGAGCCAGACCAGGCAGAGGACGGCTTCCAGTTCCACGGTGGACGCCTACCTGCGCCCCTGCGGTAGCTGCTGCGGAAGGTGGCGAACTGCCCTGCGCAACGTGGCCAGCAGATGCGGATGGTGGCGGGCCGGCGACGGCCTTCCCTGCTCCCGAGTTGACCTGTTTCATTCGCGTGCTCTACAAATGACTCAATTACCCTTATTTACAGTAATTCAGAATTAGGTTTTATATTTCATATCGACGGCTCAAAATGGCATAGCACGGAGGAGCTGCCGGTTCCGTACAATAAAAGTATGAAGAAATGATTAATTCAAAAAAGTTTAAATATTAATAAAAACTAGCTCCTTGCACGGGCCACCTTACTTGTTTTAGTAGAATAAATGCATGGTCGCACCACACCAGCTCAATCGTCCCATCCTCTTCTTCAGAAACATTAGATATCCTCATCCCCAGCGTTATCATGTTCATCTTCTTGCTGGCATCAAGAAAGAGAATGACAATTATCAAGAATGTAATAACGTACTACTTATGTACAGAACATTTAATTGATGTCTGCCGTATAGTAAATTGTATTGGAATGTCTACATTACAAATTGAAATCAACTGGGCACAGTAGAGTACCTCTTGGCCCCCGTCAGACGACCCAGGATCATCCAAGATCATTTCCTTCTTCCCAAACCTTGTAATAGAAAAGTCGGAGGCACGGCTGTTGGGATGCAGGCGGATGGCCTGCCTCAACACTGCCTCAACTCCCTCGACCTCCTTGATCGTGGCCCCGGCACAGTGTAGTGCGACTTCGAAGCGCTCGAGCAATGGGAGGTTCTTCATGCCAAGGACGTCGTCGAGGCCAGTATGATTATCTGCAGCCGCGTCGGTGATATGTCGCACGTCGACACAAAAGTTCCGGAGAATAAGGAGCTGCGGCATGGCTCCATGCGGAAACGTGAGAAACAGATTCGTCTGAAAGATCCTCAAATTCTGGAACAGGGGTCCGCCGCCATCACCACCGCTAGCAGCGGGGCGATACGACAGCCAGTTCCCAGTGCAAAGGTTAAGCAAATGGAGCACCGGCAGTCTCCCAAGGGTGTCCACGTCGCAAGCTTCGACGTGCTCGGCGCCCAAGAGGATGGTGGAGAGTTGACGGACACAAGAGGGATTCATCCACGATGGCACCCTAGGTATGAAGATCCAGGGCAAGAAGAACGTCCGGAGCTGGGAAGGCGGCTCCCAGCCTTGCCAGAAGTCGCCCATGTGATACATCTCCGGTTTAGCACACCACATCTCCACGGTCTGTACCTTGCGCAGGCTGCACATGGACAAGACCAGAGCTTCCTGTGACCTCTCATCCAGTTCGTTGACCACATCTCCAGCTCCCTCACCTCCGTTAGCTTCGCCAGCTCTGTCACGAAACCTGGAGACTTGTCAATGGAGTGAAGGCGTAGCTCCTGAAGCTGCGTTAGGTTCCCCATTCCTGCTAGCAATCTTGTGTTCCCATCGGCGCACAGGCACATCAACTGCTTCAGCTCACCAACAGTGGAAGGCAATTCCTCGATGCCAGTTCCTCTTACATCTAGGCCCTTTAGGAACTTTAGAGATCCCACTTCTCTTGGGAGCTCAGCTACGGCTGTATTTGCAAGCGAGATGTATCTCAGGTGAAGCAGTTTCCCAAGGTCCTTGAGATGATAGCTTCCCCCAGTAAAATCGCAATATTCCAAAGCCAGCACACGTAGAACTTTGAAGCTTGGTAGTTGTGGCAGTAAAGTGATTGTACATTCGATGGCGTTGAACGACCTCGCTTGTGGCATGATGCCCATGCCAGCCCTTGGGTAGTCGTCGTTCCCTTCGTTCCTTTTATGTATGGTGAGCCTGCGAACATTGCCACTCTGTGGAAGGGTGTGCTGCTCCATGTCCAGTATAGCAACAAAGTTTTCTTGGGTTGACAAGAAACGGATGAGGTCAAGCACCGTGTCATGAACACGACAGCCATCTGTGAGGCCACCACGGATGCGTTCTATCCGCTGAATCATACTTCTATTTATGAGGTCATTGAAGTATCTCTCTCCGATCTCATATTGTCCTATTCCAGGTTCCTCGCCTATAAAGCCTTCGGCTATCCACCTCCATATCAACTGATTCTTCTCGATAGTGTAGTCTTCAGGAAATATACTTAGATATAGCAAACAAGCCTTTAGGTGAGGAGGCAAATCATAGTAGCTAAATGCTAATATCTTTCTTGTGTCCTGAACAACTTGATTACCTTCGTTCCCAAAACCAATCAAGTCATACACCTTAGACCACTGGTTCCTTGGTTTATCAACCAATAGACTAGCTATTGTAATAATTGATAATGGTACTCCCCCACATTTCTTTAAGATTTTGTCAGGTGCCTCGTCCAATTGACTTTCTAGTCCATTTTCATCACCAAATATTCTGGTGTAAAATAACTTTTTTGAGTTGTCATCTGAAAGTGGTTCTAGGTTGTAAACACCGCCAATATTTTTGGCAACATTACATATGCGAGTAGTGGTAACTATTCTACTTCCACAATTGTTATCATCAAAAGCATTTTTCAACACCTTTTCCCATGTTGAAATATCCCATATGTCGTCAATTACAACAATGTACCTATCAGCATACATGAGAACTGTGAATTACATAGTTAATTATCTAAGAAAAACATTAACCATGTCTAGCAACATAAAGAACAATTTGGCTAAATAGGAATGATCTAATATTTGAAAGGAAATTATTTTCTTCTCTGTTCCAGGTCATTTTTTCCACTACCAGTTGGCTGTGCGCTTGGACTGTTCCCTAGATCCCAGAGCTCTAGGATTTGGTTGTGGAGGCATCACAACATTTGGGTCAGGTGGCTACAGACTTCTTTACCCGGACACATGACAGTCTAGTCACATGATTGATTGTTATTGGTCTGTGCTTGTTTTGTTTTGTTTTGTTTACTCTAGGCTGAATGTTTTTATAAAGCCGGAAGTGGCTCCAAAGACATATATCACCTTTGATGTAATGTTTTGGTTGTTTAGTAAACATCCTTAATCGAAAAATACATATAATATGTATATGCTCATTGATCTCATCATGTCAGTCTAGTGGAACACACGCTTATTAAACTAGTGTTTCAAATAGCGGGCTAAGGGGTTTAGCCCCGACCTTCAAAAAATGCAATTAGCGGGATATAGCGGGCTAAAATGCTAAATGAGGCTGTAGCGTGTAGCTTTTTCCTACTAAAACAGCTATAGCGGAGGCTAGCCAGGAGTGGATCTAGCGTGTAGCCCCAACATTTTTTTCATCCAAGAACAAGCAAAGGAAAGAAGAAATATTGAAGAGAGAGGAAACAAATGAAGAGAAAATGGAGGGAGAAAAAGAGGTGAGCACCTCCTAACTTCGGGTCATAGATCCGGCACCAGCTATAGCCAGATATTTAAAAGGGGTTTTGGCGTTCTTACCCCTATTTTTGAGGGTAATGGTGATTTTGCTCTCATTTTTTTTTAACTTTGTGGATTTACCCCTGCGTTTTCCAATAGAAGGCAAGTTTTACCCCTGGTCACGGTGTCAAATGTCATGCAAAAGACCATCTTGCCTATGCGATTTTGCCCCTGTTTTTAGTAAGGGGTTGTCTACTTCGACACAAAGGGTTGAGCAATATTATGGCAGATTACAAAGGGGTTGTTTGCAACAAAAACGGAGCAAATTAGCATATATTTCATATGTAGTTAAATTTTAATAGAATTTGATAAATGTCAAAAAAAATTGGGCAGCATAACAACATAAAATTGCACAATTTTTAGCATGAGACAATATATGCAACCATAACATATCTAGACCACTTGCATGACAAGCTGAAAATCAAGAACAAATCAACAAATCTAGAGCGAATTCATCCTCCCAATGAGAGGATCCGGTGGCTGCGTGCTTGGGCCGCGGTCGCCGCGAGCCTGAGAGAAGAAGAGGCGCGGCAGTGGGGGCAGATCGAGGCGGGAGGGAAGGGATGAGAAAGCGCCGACGGGCCCTGTGGGCGCCGCCACCATCATCCATGGGTGCAGAGAAGAGAGAGCGCGATGGTGGAGGAAGGTGGCGGCCGGACCGAGCCACCAGGGAGCCACACCCGCCTGCAGCGCGCCCTCTGAGGAGAGGAGCCGCCGCCCGCCACTGTGCTTCCACACGCGGGAAGGAGCCGCAGCTGCGGCCGCGCCGCGCCGCGCCCCTTCACCGGGGAAAGGAGCCGCGCGCCGCCTGCACCGGCACGGCCAGGGGGAGGGGGCAGGCCGCCGCCGCTCGCCCTTGCAGGGTAGAGAGGGCATGCCACCGTCGCCGCTCGCCCTTGCAAGGGAGAGGGGGCAGGACACCGCCGCCGGATGGGAACCGAGGGAGGGAAGGCGTGGGGGCGAGGTCTGTCGCCGCCGCCTCCTCCTCTGCGTGGGAGCTAGAGGGACGTGTGGTGGGTTGAGTGTTTTTTTGCATGTTTTACTTTGCTTTTTGATTTATTTTAACTTGGTTAGTACATTCACTGCAAACAGCCGTTCCAGACAGGGTAAACGGCAGTTTCGTTTTAAGATCACAAGGGCAAAATCACAAAGTTTCAAAAGTAAAGGTAAAATCACCATTGCACTATAGAGTAAGGGTATAAACACAAATCTCCCTATTTAAAACTGAAACATACCAACTATATATGTTTGGCACATACCTCTTGTTCTTGAGGAATTCTCTGAGTTTATTGATGAGCTGTCTTTCATCCAATGTTGCCGCGACGAAATTCATACGATTCTGCATGTCAAGTTCAACGACAATATCTTGCAGAACTTTCTTCGCGTTAGGATTCCTACCCACTGGAACAAAGGCGCAACAGTCAAATCGCTCTTTAAGGGTGTCATAAACAGCTTTGGCAAGAGTTGTCTTGCCTAATCCTCCCGGTCCGGTGACAGAGACAATCTTTAGCGTTTTGTTGAACACGTCGGCCCCCTCTGATAGCCGTCTGATTACCTCGTCCCTTGCCCCATGAATGCCGACAAGCTCTGTTGCCTTCTTGTACAGGGCTGGAATGCGAGGGTCAATGGTGGCGGTGCTAGTATTGGCAAGAGCACCGCCCAGCTTGTACTTTTCACGGAGGTCCGCCACCTCCTGGACACGGTCCTTGATGTCCCTAATCTCGTCAGCGATCTGGTGGCGACTCATGCCCTTCTTGAGCAAGTTGACCATCTTCTTTATGAGCCCTTTGGAGTTGCCGTCGTCATGATCGATTCGCACCAGGAATTTGTCGACTATATCCTCCATGTCATACGAGAGCTCCCTGACTTGGGCGGCCCAGAGCTTGACCTGCGTGTCAAGCTTGTCTGGTGGCACCTCGGCCACCTTGCAGAGGGCGGCGTGTATTGTATTCAGCTCGCGGGATAGGAACTGTATGTCCTTCTTCACGCCCTTCTGCAATCGGTACTCCTCTTCGAGCAGCTCGCCCAGCTTGCGGAGCAGGCTGCCCATGGCCCCCGTCACTACTTCCATGATGATGCCACCGTTGCCTTTGAAGAGAAGGGGCCGGGTGTCTTCTGCTTCTGCTTCTACAAGACACGGGAGCCCCCAGAGCCCCCAGGTGGTTAGTATCTGCCTCCTTCTCGTGAAACGCAAAAAAAAAAATAATAAATTCTAGAAATTTTCACAAAAATCAAACATCCAATCATCTTTGTTCGATTGGAATATTAATAGCTTTTAGGTCTGTTCTAAGTAATTATTCACCTCTGCCATTATGAAAGTTTTCGAGTTCAACTCTCAACGAAAGCAATTTTTTTTCTCTTTTTTCTAGTTTTTCTAAATAATTATTCACCTCCGTGATTATAAAGGTCCTGAGTTCAACTCTCAACGAAAACAATTTTCTTTTTTTTCAGATTTTTCTATTTCAATTTATTTTCTAAGTAATTACACATCTCTATCATTGATTACAGATTGAAATATTAATAACCACTAGGTCTGTTTTCTACGTAATTAACATAATGTCATCCATCATGTAGCTCTAATAGTAGTCATTAGAACAATATAATTTTTAAAAAATTACCCAACATGACATTATGAAAGATGAAATAAAATGATCCCCTGAATTTGAATAAAAATTGCCATTATAAAATATGAATTAAATAACCCATTAAAATTGCATAAAAAATACCCACCATGTAATAATAAAATATGAATTAAATAACTATCTAAATTTGCATATAAATTACTCACCATTCCATTTAAAACTTACATCTTCATATAAATTATCCAATATGCCATCATCAAAGATAAATTAAAATAATTTCGAAAGTTATATTACGATAATTTAGTTACGAAAGATGAATTAAAATATCACCTCTAATATTACTAAAAATTAAATCTATATCTCATAAACTCAAACACGTGCGAGAGCACGGGTTGATGATATAGTATTTTGAATTGGATCCTCCACGTTAATTCTCACTAGATGCGTTATGAAAAAATAAATCTTAATACGAAAGATGAATTAAAATATCACCTCTAATATTACTAAAAATTAAATCTATATCTCATAAACTGAAACACGTGCGAGAGCACGGGTTGATGATATAGTATTTTGAATTGGATCTTCCACGTTAATTCTCACTAGATACGTTAGGAAAAAATAAATCTTAAAAAATTAGAAGCATCCGGCCGTCCATCATGTAGCTTTGATAATAATAGCCATTAGATCTATTATATGTTCTAAAAATTATCCATCATGCCATTATTAAAGGTGAGATAAAATATCCACCTTAATTTATATAAAAGTTACCCACCATAATACTATGAAAGATGAAATAAAATAACCTTTTATATTTATATAAAAATTAATGATCACGCCATTATGAATATGAATTAAAATAACCCCGTAAAGTTCAATAAAAATTACCGTCACATCATTATAAAAATATGGATTAAATTACTTCAACATTAAAATAATTTCTAAATTTGCATATAAATCACCCTCAATGCCTTACAAAAGATATATTAAAATAATCAACTCTAATATCAATAAGGATTAAATCTATATCTCTTAAAATTCTAACCCGTGCATCGCATAGGTTGATGGACTAGTAAGTGCGAATTAGAGAAACTTAGAGGAGGATGAGCCAAGACAAGAGGCAGACCAATGACGATGATGCCGATGCCGATGCTGATGCGATATTGTGATGGCTTCTAGTGCGACAACTTCCAACCAGCGTCTCCCTGGACGGATCCGGTGATGTTGAAGGAGAGGGAGCTAGGCAACCTGCGTTTGTAGAGGTTCTCAATTAGTGTTGTGATTGAGGCTCATGATTGGAGCGCTCTCCCTCGTTGCGTGAAAGTATAGCCAAGGGGTTGTGGGCAGAAATTAAATACCGTTTTGTGTTCTTGCCGGTGCTTTATTAGAGTGTAATAACCACCAAGCTGGACGCTAGTTCAGCCATTGAAGCACTCAACAGATGGGTCAGGAACTTTCGAGAACAACGCAAGCTCAGAGCAGAGCACTGGGGAGGCAAGCGGAAGGGCCGGGTGGAGAAGAGGATGAGTCATGGGATGGTCTCGGGCTCTGGGCAAATTTAAAAGCGCTCTGGAGGAAGTTTCCTAGCTGGGAATCGAATTTAACAATACTAGTCAATCAACTCGTGCTTTCATACGGGTTAGAGTCTTAAATGTATTATATGTTATCGTACAATATATATAGATCTATTTTTATACTTAGTTTTTTATAATAGCACATCTTGCTACTTTGTATGTATGCTTAATTGATTTAGATAATCTTGATCGATTGCAAAAATAAGTGATTTTAATATAATTTTGAGGTGTTACTTTTATTATATTATCTGTCATAATAACTAAGGTGAACAATTTAAATATAAACTAAAGGAGATATTTGGTATTATCCATCTAAATAGTAAATGTGAGCAAATTAGATAAAATTTAGGGTGTTATTTCATATTTTTTATATTGACATAGTGGGTAAATAATATGTAGTTTTAGGTGTTATTTAATATTGTTTTGATAATGACAAAGGTGGGTGATTACTTGGAAAACATATCTAATGGCTATTATGACTCCAACCTATCAATTGGTGATCGGGTGTTTTTTATTATTGTGAGAATTTATATGATTTTATTTTTTAGCGCATCTTGTGAGGATTGATGTGGAAATTTCATGAAGTGTACAAAATATATGTTTCATGGAAACGTTTCTAGCATCTTTAATGGAAAAAAAAGACAAAAACTGAAGGTAAATTTGAAAATAGGAAAAATCTTTAAAAAAAGATATTTGTTTTCATTGAGAATTGAACTCAAGACCTCTTAGAGGTGGGTAATTACTCAGAAAATAGATCTATTGAAAAAAGAGGATATTTGCTTTCGTTGAGAGTTGAACTCAAGACCTTTCGTAATGGCAGAGGTGGGTAATTACTTAGAAAATAGATCTAATGGCTATTAATATTCCAATCTACTAATTGATGATCGGATGTTTCTGATTATTATGATAATTTCAAAATTTATTTTTTTTCTAGCGCGCTTTGAAATTAGTGCTTTTTTAGAACCTTCAATTAGTAATCTAAAATTTATCTTTTTTTCTATAGCGTGTTTACATTAGTGTTTTTTTAGAATCTTTAATCAGTTAAGATTGACAGAACGTTCGTTTCAGGCAGTAGACTCCGGTACGATACGATACCGAAAAAGAAACGTTAACTTATTATCGGATCGGAAAAACGAACGCAGCCAGGTTGGCCGCCAGTTCAGCCATTGGAGCAGCGTGTTTGGTTTGGCTTCTCCACTGGCCAGGTCACTTGCCGTTGCCTTGATGCCCATTGGATGCATGTGAATGATTGGTTGCACACAGTCAATCTCGACAGCTGGCCCGCCGGCGGGTATCGCTGTACCTCCCTTATTTTAATGTTGATCTTCAAAGTTTACTAATAGTGTCACCGGTGGTACAATGGCTATGGCTGCAGCGTGCGGCCTCCTGCTGCGAACGTTTGGAGAAGACAACCTGTATGGAGTATTGAAGTGCACCTAGTGGCCTGGTGGGCTACCTAACGAGTTGCTGGCCGTGTGCCATTTATTTTCAAATGCAGCACGATTACGATACTAAGGCTATGTTTGGATCAATCCAGCTAAATTTTAGCTGCCCACTTCTAGCCATTTTTAGTTATTTAGAGATCCAAACAAACTAGCTAAAAGTGTTAAGCTAAAGTTTAGCTCTCACAATTTCCCTAGCTAGTTAAGGGCAGCTAAAATCAGCTAAAAGTGGTCTACATTTCACCCCCTACCCTCCCCACCTCGTTCTCTCTCCCCACCCCTTCTCTCTCACCTCTGTCTCCCTTCCTCCCCGTTCCTCTCCGCGTCTGGCCTATGCCACTGGGGAACACGTGACGAGGCCGCGGTGGCCGTCGCGTCCACACCCGCCGCCGTTGTGCTCGCCGCCCTCCTGTTGCGCCGTGCCGCTACACCGTCGCCGGCTTCTCCGTGCGAGGGAGAGGGACAACACCATGGCTTCTCCATGTGAGCGGGGATTTGGAAGGCGGGGGCGGGGAGAGGAACCGCCGTGAGCCCTCGCACCGGGTGCACCTCTGCAATTAACTTGGACACTCCAATTCGTAATACTATATCATCAACCCGTGCTCTCGCACGTGTTGGAGTTTATGAGATATAGATTTAATTTTTAGTAATATTAGAAGTGATATTTTAATTCACCCTTCGTAACTGAATTACCATAATATATATGCAACTTTTGAAATTATTTTTATTTATCTTTCATGATGACATATTGGATAATTTATATGAAGATGTAAGGCTTATTTTGTTTCATCTTTTAAATTGAATGGTGAGTAATTTATATGCAAATTTACATAGTTATTTAATTTATATTTTATTAATACTTGGTTGGTAATTTTTATGCAATTTTCAAGGGTTATTTAATTCATATTTTATAATGGAATTTTTATTCAAATTTAGGGGATTATTTTATTTCATCTTTCATAATGTCATGGTGGGTAATTTTTTAAAAATTATATTAGATCTAATGACTACAATTATTAGATTTTGTGAGAATTTATAAGATTTATCTTTTTCTAGAAAACATATCTATTATAAAAGCTACGATGAAAATATGTTAATTACGTTGAAAACAGACATAGTGGTTATTAATATTTCAATCTGCAATCAATGATAGAGACGGATAATTACTTAGAAAATAAATTAAAAATAGAAAAATCTGAAAAAAGAAAAAATGTTTTCATTGAGAGTTGAACTCAAAACCTTTTATAACGACGGAGGTGGCTAATTATTTAGAAAAAACTGCACAAAAAAAAAGAAAAAATTTGTTTTCGTTGAGAGTTGAACTCGAACCTTTCATAGTGGCGGAGGTGGGTAATTACTTAGAAAACAGATCTAAAGGCTATTAATATTTCAATCGAATAATGGACGGTTGGATGTTTCTGATTTTAATGAGAATTTCTAGGATTTATCTTTTTTCTGGTGCGTTTCGTGAGGATTAATGTGGAGGCTCCTTAATTAGTAATATTAAGATTTGGATGTGCAAAAGGAATGTGTATAACATAAATCGACACTGAAGCGCTGCTGTAAAAAAAAAAAGTGAAAGGTAGTTGTACAGTGGATAGACATCTATTTTGCATGTGGCGTTGGGGACAGCTAACATTATGATTACGTACACGCAAGTTGGACGTCAAGTGGAGAACCTCAGCGGCTGCGCCATCTGAACGCGTGTGCGATTGATGCAGAGGGGTCAAGGCCCATGGCCAAGTGGCCAACAAGGGCACACAAGACGGAGGTCCACTTGCTGGCCATGGTGGACCAGTACCATGCGTAGCTAGCCGCGCGTCAATGTCTACGCTTCAGAGCGATGCTAATGACGCAGAAGAGGACAATATCCAACAGTGCAGACATGTCACATACAATCATACTCACCGCGGGCCAACAGCCACGTGGAGCTGAGTACGATGGGTTGAAGGCTTGTGCTCTGCACCGCCGAGTCGCCGACGGCGTGAGAGACTTCAGCTGCCACGGAACTTTTGGATGAGAATCGAAGCCAGCTTTGTGAGGAGCATGTTGCAGTGTCACCAGTCTTATATTATAGTTACCAATCTTATCTATGTAACTGGTTGTTTTCAGAATATCTCCTTGCTCACTATGTATTTTTCTATATATAAATTTATAAACGAAAATGGTGTTTGGCGGAAACTTCTAAAATAGGTTTACGAGGTAAATTTATTGGTGAGTTTGAGTGGAAACTAGGGATTCACGCTTCTGGTGAGGACTCATGAAGGTCAAATACCATTTTCTTTAGTTTTTCAACTTCAATCTCCACCATGGTTCTCGAATAAGATCCAAAGGAGGATAGACGGTTTGGTGACCGACCTCACAAAAAATCAGTGGCCATCGTTATACAATGTCTCTACAAAAAAATATCACGGTAACAAATATGTTTAGCACAACAACCCTTAGTATTTATTTTAGAAAAGTTCTAGTTGGTGATAAACTCTTCAAGCGGGGATCTGGTTCAAAAAAATTGCATTTTTTGTACTTTCATGACCAGTCTGATTCTATTAAGTGGAACTTATAACCAAACATGGTATATTCACAGTAAACTCCTCGTGTGGCTACCTGCCTACCTGGTAACCCAAGTTGCGCATTGCCATTGAACAAGTATTGAGATTAGAATTACCACACATTAAAATTAAGACTTTCATTTTGTTATTGTATAAGGGTGTAATCTAAACAACTGATAATTTGTCAAAAAGACATTGGTCTTACTGTAATCTTACACTAGTAAGGTACCCATGCCTTGCTACGTTTCTTAACAAATAGATAGCCAATGTTCAAATTTAGATTTCCACGATTACCTCAGTTTGTGGTCAACTTAGATAATATCTTACTTAATTTATTAAAAATATATAAAGGGAAATCATTTGTTTCTGATAAGGAATTAGCCAAGATCATGTTTTGCAACTTCTCTGAACTCGCTATGTGTGCATGTGCTCTTTTCTCGATTCATCTAGAATTGAGAATCTTGCTAACAGGTTATATCCAGACTTAGCAGAGAACTGTATCTTGATGGCTCACGACGATTCTTACCTCTATATAAGATAAATCATCTAGAGTGTTTTTATTCAATGTATGGATACCAATTCATTGTGATAGCAATTCAGTGTGCTTGTTTCCTTTATCCACAATGGAACATAGATGTGCTGGATTATCAGAGATTGTATTGTCTTGTAACTTGGAAATAAAAAAATCATAGGCCGAAAAGAACCGATCTAGAATAATCAATGCTAGAAATTGTTCAATCATATTAACAACAAGTATTCTTCATATCTTAATATTAATATTGCTAATTAGAGACTCATTTTGAGGCTCCACATTAATCCTCATGAGAGGCACTAGAAAAAAACAGAAATCCTAGAAATTCTCAAAAAAAAGGGAAACATCTGGCCATCAATTGGTGTATTGAAATATTAACACCCATTAGATCTGTTTTCTAAGTAATTACCCACCTTTGCCATTAAGAAAGGTTTTGAGTTCAACTCTCAACGAAAGCATTTTTTTCTTTTTTTGCAGATTTTTTATTTTCAATTTATTTTCTGAGTAATTATCCATCTCTGCCATTATAAAAGGTTTTGAGTTCAACTCTCAACGAAAGCAAATTTTTTCTTTTTTTGCAGATTTTTTCTATTTTCAAATTATTTTTT
The DNA here is from genome assembly GCA_030272315.1 of Paspalum vaginatum. NCBI lineage: Eukaryota > Viridiplantae > Streptophyta > Magnoliopsida > Poales > Poaceae > Paspalum > Paspalum vaginatum. The sequence goes on along the minus strand of CM059016.1, from coordinate 12,362,926 downwards.
AATTAATTACCCACATTTACCATTACAAAAGATTTTGAGTTCAACTCTCAATGAAAAAAAAATTATAAATGATTGTGTGACTTTTTTCATCCAGATGCTAGAAACATTTCTATGAAATAGATATTTTATGTCTAATCTTGTTATTACTAATTGAAGACTCTTTTTGGAACTAAATAAAAAATAAAATTATAGAAATTCTCACAATAATCATAAACATACAATCATCGATTGCAGATTGAAATCTTAATAGCTACTAGGTTTGTTTTCTATGTAATTAGCATACTGTTATCAATTATAGATATATTTTTTAGGAAAAAGATAAATTCAAAAAATACTCACAAAAATCCGAAACATGTAGTCATCCATCATGTAGCTCTAACAATAGTAGTCATTAGATCTATTATAGTTTCTAAAAAATTCCCACCATGACATTATGAAAGATGAAATAAAATAATTACCTAAATTTGTATAAAATTGACATCGTGCCGTTATGAAATATGAATTAAATAACCCCTTAAAATTTCATAAAATTACTCACCCTCACCATGCCATTATAAAAATGAATTAAAATAAACTTTAAATATGCATAAAAATTACCAAATATACCATCATGAAAAATAAATTAAAATGATTTCTTAATTTGCATATACATTAACGTGCAATTCAGTTACCAAGAATGAATTAAAATATACCCTCTAATATTACTAAAGATTAAGTCTATATCTCCTAAATGCCAAACTATTACTAATTGGAGACTGCTTTTGAAGACTCCATGTTAATTCTTACAGAACGCACTAGAAATAATAATTCCTATATATTTCCACAATAATCAAAAACTTCTGGCATCAATCATTAGACTCCATTGTTGATAGCCATTAGATCGACTATTTTTTAAATAATTACTCACCTCTGCCATTATAGTTTAGTTCAAAATAACCTCTACTTCAAATGGATAGTCGATCTACTTTCGATCCAATCATCCTACCTCGGCAGAGAGCGATCTACCTCATGGTCGTTGTGTTTGGCCTTAGCGACTACATTAGCATCAATGTGTGTTGACGTCCCTAAACCTGAATTGATATGAGTTCATGTTACATCACCTCAATCCAACCAATAACAAGCTGATTTGGTTTCCGTTATTTTCTCATCTTTTGTTCTAATTTACTTCTTCAACTTTCAACCTCAGAAGCTACAACGATGCAGCAAGATCATCCAGATAGTCTCCAACGAACCCAATCGTCCTTCGCTCCTCTCAATGCACCCGAACTCTTTATTCACATGCTGGTATGTAGGCGAATTAACAATAGTTGTCTATTTCAATATTATCCTCTACTCAATCCAGTTCCAAAAGGAGAGCCTCCCACATCCCAAAATCATCTATTCTATATGTTCTTAAATATTTATCGCGGCTGATTTTTTGTCACAACTTTAAACATTCGTCTTATTAAAAAAATTAGAAGTTATCGTTTGTATGGTTGTGATTTGTTTCATTACTATAGATAGTCTGGGTTTAACTTGCATTCTTCCTTGCTAACATAATTTTATAAAATAAATTGAATTGAAAAAATCAAGTAGTAATTTCACTATGGAAAGGATAGTGTATAATTTCAGCTAAATGAAAGCAACTCTAAATGAAACCTGGTCCTACTATGCTTGCAACTAATGTAAATATGATTCAAACTATTATGAAATATGTTATGTATTACACTTTAATTTGTTCATCTCCATTATTTATGCATGTCCTCTTGAGATGCACTAGAAATAGATGTAAATCTAAAAAATCTCAAAATAATAAGAAACACCCTGCTATTAAATGGGAAACTGAGATCATGATAAACATTAGGTCTATAACATAAATTAACCTCTAACTGTACATCTTAATTATCCAACTCTGTAACTATGAAAGAAAATATGAAATAACCACATAAATTTATATCAAAATTAATCATCTTTGTTATATTTACAGACAAATTAAAATAATTGTTTGAATTAATATCGAAATGGTCTACCTCTACTATTAGTAAAGAAAAAAATAAACAGTAAAATCGATTTTTGAATGAAATAAATATAGTTAATTTTGCAAGTAAATTACCGACATATAGCATTATAAAAATGGATCTATACATATTTTTAATGTATCGACTTCTATTTTGGTTAAATTTCTTTACTTATTTCTAACATATATGTCTCAAAATATGTAACCCGTGCGTGAGCACGGGTTGACGGACTTGTGCACTGAAAGAGGATTGCAGTAAAGAATCTGCATATGTCTAAATAGCCACATTGATCAAGATGACTTTATCGTTCAAAAGTAAATAGTATACCAAAGCTTCTTGCTTGCAAAATTCAATTCTTTTGCCGGTGGTGTGCATCAAGTGGATCTGACTCTTGGAACATCTCGCAGGGGGTGTTTGGATACACCCAAGTAATTTTTAAGCTAGTAGCTTGTAGCTAATTTTGCTAAGACACAATCTAGCTCAGGGTATTTAGACACTTTATTGCTAATTTTTAGTTGGGTGTACCTAAACACCCCCTTAATTGGAGATGGAGTCGGTAGATGACAGGGGCAATTCTTGGTGACGTTGCTGGTCCCTGCAAATTAGCTCTTGTAGACGTTGGCGTTGGGTTGGTTAAACCGACGACCTTGCAATGGTCAGCAACCAGCATTACTCAACTCATCCTCGTGACTTCACTCTATCTGTACGTTTATTACGTTCCTTTTGGATTGTGTGGGCTTCAGTGCCGCATGCACTTCCGCTTTAAAGGAGTAGAGATCTCTTATTAATCCTGAAAAAAAAAACCAATCGTATAATGTTTTATAGAAAGATGCGAGGTTGAAGGCCTGGGTTTTAAATTTGCAAGTACCATGCATGGTATCTCCCCACCGTGTGTTCCCAAGCTGGCACGACCACACCTTGGCATCTTCTATTTCCAACCATGCAATATAATACTGCCTCCGTATTTAAATATAAGTCGTGATTATTTTTTTTCAAAACTTATCATTCGTCTTATTCAAAAAATTTATGTAACCATATAAAAAAAATAGTCATACTTAAACTTTATACAATGATAAACCAAATCACAACAAAATAAGTGAAAAATTATGAATTTTTTTAAATAAGACGAGCGAAAATCAACCGTAATTTATATTTAAATACGGAAGGAGTACTTGCCTCGGCAGTACACTTTCACCATTAAACGTAAGCCCGTTCCCCGTTACCACAGGGACGAGCAACACAGCCCAAAGTGAACCTATCACGCAAATAAAACTCTACTATAATTTGTCTTCAGTTCTCCAGATCCGTGCGTGGAGGTGGCAGCGGCGGTAGCACGTACGGTATGATGTAGTTGCGGAGGTTGCGAGCAATGCGTGGGGCAGATAAGAGTGAAGGAAAAATCATGTGCATGCTCTCTCCAAAGCACACGGTACGGTAGATGATAAGACAAATTCAAAAGTCAAAAGCGAAGTTAGCCGCACTGCGGCAGTGAAGCCTTTGCAAATTGGCATTACAAGCGGAATGCGTTGATTTCCTTCCTCTTTGGTTTACTGATCACTGGTGATGTCATGTCATCACCTCATCTGTTCTCTTTGTTCTAATTTATAGTTTGTTTGACTTTTTTACATAAATTTAATGTACTTGTCTTATTAAAAATCATAATTCCCATTTTTGTATTGTGATTTAGTTTTTTTTTTGAGGGGGTTAGTTGGTCAAATTTGGTATTCTTAAGTTTGGACCGAGGGAGTAGCAGTCTATTCTATGGTGGTCTAATGTAAATAATTAAGGATGAGGCCACCGATTGACTTATTGGGCCGTCAACCGAGAACACGTTCTACAGTTCCACAGTTCTACAGGCTGGGCCAAGTGAGAGAAACAGCTCTGGTCCTACCTCGGCCACGCGAAATCGCGAATCGCATATCCGTCCACACATTTCGCCCGTCAAACCGAATTCAAGAGCCCGTTCAGATTGTGAATGATTCAACGAAGAACGGATGAAAATTCTCCATTCAACATTCATCAATCATCATGATGGAACATGCAGCTGATTAATTCCTCGTTAAGTTTGCAACGGATAGGAACAAAGTTGCGGTGCTTGATTCTTGGTTCTAGACCGGAATTTCTTTCTTTCCACGTGCTTTCCAGTTGTCCGGCGGAAATATTGCATATCACTATCACTGAGAAAATAATCCGAAAAGTCTGAGCATTCATACCACGTCGAAGACTCAAATCCAGATGTACAGGCTATGCATCCACTTTATGTTTAGTTCATCTTTGATTTCATGCACGTTTTGAGGGTTATTTTACTAGAGAGAATTTCCTGTGTGTGTGCCCGCCTTATATGCCATCGAAAAGATTGCCGTGACTCTAATACCAGTTTTTGAAATTTTCTTCCCATGTGTGCCACTGCCTTCATATTTTCCATCGATGGCAATTAAGTAGGCATCTGTCCTGCCAGTAGTCAAAAAAGGACCCACTTGTCAAAGAAAGAGAGGAAAGTTTGACAAAGAGGTTTGATCCGAGTTAAGCACCAAGTTTGAACGTGTAAATGACCGATTTAGGAAAACTCAAAATTTAAGAGTTTCTCGAAATAAATTCTCTACAACTTGCATATATAAATTTTTGACTTGTGCATTTTTAAATAGTCTCAATTTGAAATTTTTACCATTTTACAAAACGAAATAGACAAACTTTTATATGCGAAAGTTGTAGATAATTAAATTTTAAGATACTTTTGTATTTTTACTTTCTCCCAAACGTTAAAATTTGCTACTATAGCCATTTCAACACAGATTTGAAGTTCAAAATATTTTATAAAATGAAAAACACAAAACATTATATGTGAAAGTTGCAGAGAGTTTAATTTTGAGAAACTTTTGCATTTTGGATTTCTCCTTAATCTGTCATTTACACGTCTAAATTTGGTGCTTAAATCTAGTCAAACTTTCCTCCCTTTTTTTCCGTGACAAGGGAGGCTTACGTAACGACCATTGATAGAAAATATGATTGCGGTATTAAAATCACGGCAATATTTTCGATGGCCCGTAAGGAGCAACATTATTTCGGTGACTTGTTTTTTTGGGGGTTTCTTTTTGTTGGCTGTAGAACCCGTATCCGCCACACGGAAGCGGGTTGCGCTTGCATTCTCGTCTTCTTCCGGACCGTCGGCTCGCGGAGTTGGGCCGGTTGGCAGGCTCCTTGCCGCGATGCTTTGAGTGCTGTCTCTCGCCATCGCTACGGCCGCCCCGCCGCCGCCTCCTCCTCCCCAGCCCCCACCTGCGACCCCACCTCCTGCTTCCTTCTCCACCTATGCCGCGGTGCCGCCCCCACGCCTCCCAAGGAGGCTCCGACCCCGCCGCGCTCGCCTCGCCACGCCCCCGACGACGCCACCGCGGCGCTCCCCTCCCTCCCGTTCCTCGCGGAGTCCACGGTCCCACGCTCTCCCGCAGCCTCGCCGCGCGCCCGGACCTCCGCCGCCTGCCTCATGCGGCTCTACGCCACGGCGGGCTCGGCATTCGTCGCGCGGGGGAGGGGGGACATCCCCACCCGACCCCGTGGCGCACGAGGCCGTGCAACCGATGGCCGCCGCGCCGCCTTCGCGGAGGCCGGGCGGTTCAGGGAGGCCGCGGGCATGGCGCTCGACACGCGCAGCCACGGGCTCCCGCCTCCCGCTCAGCGTTGGGCTCGGTTGCTCCGGCCACGTGTGCAAGGTGTTCGAGGGAATGACCCGGGGCTGTACGCGCCGCAGCGCTGGTCCTTGGGTGCGCCCGTGAGGGGCCGGCGGAGGAGGTGGACGCCCTGGCTGCAGGGCACAATGCGGGCTCCGAGGGCTCTGCCTGGACACAACGCAATGTGCACGGCGGGTCGTGCGCGCGTTCTGCCAGCATGCAGGGACACGGTTCAAGGATGTGTCTGAGCTGTTCCCAAGGATGTTGGAGACGGCCAGATGGGGCATGCCGCCGAACATGGTGACCTACGCTTGGCGTGGATTGATGGGCTGTGCAAAGCTGAATGTGTACACTGCATTACACATACATTGCTGATCCATGGGCTCTGCAAGGTTGGGTGGATGGAGCGGGCGTGCTGGCTGTTGCTGAAGCTTGTTAGGAGTAGCTCGTACAAGCTGAATGCACATACGTACACTGTGATGGTTTCAGGGTACCGCAAGGAGGGCAAGCTTGCTTGAGCTGAGAGCCTGATATGCTGGATTCTGGTGGGGAGCATGGTTGAGTGGGGACTGGCCCCAAACACATGTACGCACACTACGCTGATCGATGGGCACGGCATAGTAGGCAAGTATGGTCGTGCCTTTGAGCTGATGAATAAGATGAAGATGGAGGGTTTCCCGCCCAATATTTATGCATAAAGCGCTGCTATTGACGGTTTTTGCAGAAATGAACAAAACTTCATCACTGTAGTTGGAGGCCATTGGCTCACACCAATACCAAGCAATAAAGTCCGTCGATTTTCCCTCCATAGCAGCAATCCTGAGGATGCAAAAGATAAAATAGAGAACCTGAACTTGTCACATGTCCGTTCATTAACAGTGTTCGAGGATTTGCACCATCTGCATTCTTATTCATTCAAGTCTGGAATACTGCAGGTGTTGGAACTGGAAAGTTGCAAGAATTTAAGTACCAGCCAGCTCAAAAAAATATGTAAGATGTCCCATTTGAAGTACCTCAGCCTGCGCAAGGTCTACACCAAGAAATTCCCATCAGATATCGGAAAGCTTGAATATTTGGAGACACTGGATATAAGGGAGACAAGTGTAGCCGAGTTTCCTCCATCCATTGGCCGGCTCCAAAAAATGGTTCATCTGCTTGGTGGGGATAAATCCACACGTCTTGCCTTGAGATTCACTGAAGCAATTGCAAAGATGACAGCATTACAGACACTATCTGGGATTGAGATCAGTAGAAGCTCAACTCCAGACCTTGGAAGCATGCACAACCTCACCAGGTTGAAGAAATTAAGCATCTACAATCTAAGAGACATTCATGCCAGCAACAACAAATACAGCAAGGTACTCTCTGCCATTGAGTACCTGAGTGGCTACTCCCTTAAGTCTCTTGCAATTGATGACGGATTCACGGGCTTTCTTAATTCAATGGATGATTTATCCACTCCACCGAAATATATTCTCTCGCTTGAACTTTCTGGCAAATTGGATCATGTGCCCAAATGGATCAAGGAGCTGGAGACTCTTGAGAAGTTAACTTTGTCATTGACTTGACTACGGACAGATACTTTGCAAGTTCTTTCCCATCTCCCTAAGTTGTTTTCTCTCACATTCTCAATCAATGCAAAAGGACAGGATAATAGTGTTGTGGAGATTCTACAGAAAAATAAAATGGATTCAGGAGGCAAAATCTTTGTGCCAACTGGTGGTTTTGTCAGTCTTAAACTGCTAAGACTTTCAGCACCGGTGATGCCGTTGCTGAGCTTCCTAGAAGGGGCAATGCCAGGACTTCAAAGACTTGAGCTACAATTCAGGATATCAGAAGGCGCTTATGGTCTGGAAAACCTCGCAAGTCTCCAGCAAGTTTATCTTAGAGTTAGCCAGCAGCCTTCAGAAGCTACCAAGGTGAAAGTGTCTGATATTAAAAGTTCAGTGAGCATGCTTCAGAAGAAACCCACAATAGTAGTTGACGAGTACTTTGAGTGATCTACGTTGAAACTGCTCTTATAACTGTAATTCTTGCAAGTGTCTTATTATGACACTACTGTATTTGAATATTAGCCCATCCGTGTGGCTTCCTTTTTTTCTTTTATTGAATTAAAAAGGCACAAGAAATGCTCTGTGCTGTGAGGCAACAAGGAGGAAGAGAAAAGAGAGGACTTTGAGAAGATCCGTGGTTCAAACGCTATTATGTTAGGAAAATTGTACCTATGCTTGTTTTAAATGCAATTGAGTGTCAAGTTGAATGGAATTGAAATGTTGTGCAGTGGCAGAATAGGAACAGGATGGCTCCAAACAGAATTGTCAAGCTAGTGGCACACTGGCACGACGCTAGCTGGTCCCTCAATAGAGATATAGGTGTTCCTGCCTCGCCGTGTGCAGATTTGTGCCGGAACAGAAGCACAGGTTGGGCAGTTTTGCCCACAGCAAATGCACAAATAGGCGCGGAGGATGCGATCAGGCCGCGGAAGTAGGGTGGGTGCCGGTGCCCGCCACGGCTAGGGAGCATCACGAGGTATGAACTGCCTTACTCGGCGGCCACCATGGAGGACATACAAGTCGGAAGCAGGCAAGCAGCGGAACTGGCGCATTTGCAGCAAAACGGAAATCGCCCACGGTCCATCATCCAGTTAACGGTTTGGATGGCCACGCAGTTCTTATTCTTACATTTCAGGTGTCACAGCAATGGCCGCTTGCTAGTAAAAACATTTGAATACAGCAGCATACCAGAGACGAGAGGTGATGACAGAGTTCATGAACAAAGTGGGATTTTACATTTCACCCACTTCGTGATGGCTGAAGTCACATCAAACTGGCCGAAATTTCTGTTGATTTTTAATTTTTTAGTCTAATTAAAAGTGCAGACATCCCAAAAAACTTTCCGTTGGTATAAAAAACGCAAACTTATCAAGCTTTACTCCATTCGTTCCGTTCCTGTGCCTGATCTGAAAACAAAATTCAGAAAGAAACGATCAAAATATGAAGGATTTGACTGGTCAACACAACTGAGTCACATTAATTCTGAATTATCTAAAATTCATCCATTTCAGTAGGTTTTCTTTCTACGTATTAAATCCTAGAACCCTGCCTGAACAACACATAGATTCTTGTTATTCGCTGATAGACAAAGAACCATCACCGCTGTCCTCTTCGGTAATCAAGGAAAAAATATACTACACGGATCATCCCATAGATTCTCATTATTCGCTGATAATAATCCCAGATGTGGCAAAGGTTTTGATCATCCAGCCCTCTGTCCCATCTCAGACAAAGCAGAATACTTCTTTCTGATCCTCTTCAACTTTACAACCACATCCTTCATTGTCAACCTCTCATCAGGCACAGCTTTTGAGCACAGTAAACCCAACTCGAATATTGGGACAAGAAGGTCAGTGTCAGTCAGCCTGCTTGAAGAAGCTTCCGAGGGAGAATTACTGTTGTGGATTGAACCACAATTTGCTTTGTAATCTTGTAGAATTTCAGTGACCTCAGCAAGCCTTGCCGGAAATGCTTCATGAACCCACTCCCGAAGGCTAAGTTCTCCAGTAAACATTGAATCTGTAGGCATTTTCCCGGTGAAGACTTCCAGTAACATGATGCCGAAGCTGTATATATCACTCTTCCTTGAGGCTTTACCCATGGAGGCATATTCTGACATTAGTAGCATTGAAAAAGAAAAAGACAGGTTAGCCACAACATCAATATATATCTGTCTACCCTAAAAAAACGAGTTTAAAAATAATAATTTTCACCCAATTCTCGTCGACCCAAAAATATAACCACCTTTGGATCGGTTACACCCAATCTCAGATCCGTTAGATTAATTTTTTGGCCCCACGGGCTATGTTAAACACACAATAACTTATTCTATTGCCACCTATATTCTATGGTCAGATCTAATCATTTATCCATCCCTACAGTTGAGATTTGATTCTTACTCGGAATAGTTACGCGTTTCTGCCTATCAATTGTTGATCTTTTTTTCACCAAGAAATCGCCCTACCCGCCTGACTAACCCACGCTCGATGATTAGTTTCTCGCAAGAATCAGAACTCCTAATGATCCTTGAGGCCTCTTAACCTCTTTGGTCAAATCGATAAAGGCCCAACAACGATAAACAAATATACATAATGAACATAGACTATAATCCCAAATTACAATCTCAACAGTGCACAAGCATATTCATAATCTTCGTTCAAGAGAGACATGACAGATCTGAGACAAACAAAAAAATCATAAACAAGAGGAGGGGTCTGGGGCGGCGGAGGTGCTCCTAGGCCGAACTACCGAGAGGGGAAGAGGGAGAAGGGCGTGGCTGGCGCACAGAGCCACAGTCAGTGCAACGGTGTAGGAGGCGGTGGCGGCCGGTGCGCGGATCCGGGGATCCGGCTGCGGCTGGCACAAAGGGGCAGAGAAGGAGGCGGCGGCCGGCGGCCGGTCCAGATCCGGGCCCGGTGGAGGCGCCACGAGAGGAGGGGGAGTGGTGGGAAAGGAGAGGCGAGTGGGCCAGAGAGGGCGGACGTGCGGGCATTGGAGAGATCGAGCAGCAAGCGTGAGTGTGCGAGGAGCGAGGAGCTAGGGTTCGGTCGGCCGGCCCTAGGTTTTTGTTTCCGGCCTGAGCCAATGGGAGCCGTCCGATCCAATCAGACGGACGATCCTTACCAGGCAGCGGGGCGAGACGAGTTGGGCCGGTTGTGTGGCGCAGCACGGTTTTGAAGGCCGAAATTAGTGACCTTTTCTATTTTGGGCATAAATTCGACTTTGTGTTAAATTTGTACATTGTGTTCAGAAATTTATATGAGTTTGATGAGAGAGAGAGTGAAGAGGTCGAGAGTGGGAGGGGTGCTAGGATTCCATCGGCTGGCCCCCCAGGGTTTGTTCCGGCTTGAGCCATGGACCAAGCAGGCCTAAGACGGGTTGGGCTAGTTGTGAATGGATAGATTTTGATCTTTTTTCTTTATACATATTTATTAAATATATTTTGGAATTAAATAAACTTAGACATAAAACTCATTTAAACTAAAAATCCATGAATCATTAGAAATTTCAGACCTTCACTTAAAACTTAAAATTAATTAGAAAATGCGTAAATACAAGTGATTGAGAATATTATAGCTCATAGAGATAATGCTCATAAATCATAAATAATCTTTGCACAAATATTCGTAGGGAATATTTACAAAATAAAATTCACTTAATAAACCTCAGTTATAGAGGGATTAATACTCATGAGAAATAAACAATTAATTTGTACTAATCTTAGAAATACTTAATCTCAAAGCTCAAAATATTGGGTATATATTGGGAAATATTATTGGTATGAAAATAATATCGAAAACTTAGTCGCAAGGAAAATAACACATTTTTCTCACATTATTCCATTGGTAAATCATTAATTCATATTTACATTAACAAGATTGCAATGAACCCTTAGTCGTCCCGCACGTGCATTTTCACTAGTCATTAATAAAGTAACAGTATAAGTGAAATTAATGCAATACCTGGCGCCATGTATCCTATTGTTCCAGGCATGCTTGCTGAAATCGTGGAGCTCTCATCACCTAGCAGTAGTTTTGCAATGCCAAAATTCGCAACATGTGCCATCATAGCTTCGTCAAATAGAACATTGCTAGGCTTCAAGTCGCAATGCAGGACTACCTCATAATGTTCATGGTGTAGATACTCCATTTGCATCGACACATCCAGCATAGTGTCTAACCTCTTGAGGAATCCAAGGTGTGGCATGCCATCAGAGTGCAGATGTTTCTGCAAGCTACCATTAGGCATGTACTCAAGCACCAATGCTCTGAAGTCTAGGTTGGAACATGTGTTAATAATCCGTATCAAGTTGAGGTGCCGAGCCATGCGCAATACTTGCACTTCAGCATCAAAACTCCTCACAGCTTGTTGAAGCTGCATATTTAGGACTTTAATTGCAACAACCAAATTGTCAACCAGTTGGGCCTTGTAAACTTTACCAAAGCTTCCAGATCCCACCATATTTTTCCTCATTGAAATTAGCAGTGGCACGTACAATATCATGATATGAGATTATATCATGGCTGATAGCATCAGCCATCATGTCAGAACCCATTACCTCCCTCTGCTTTGAGATTTTCTTTATGATCAATAGGTACATGCAAATAACTATGAGACACAGTGCCACAGTTGCAGGGAGTATGAACTTTAGGATGTGTACATGAGTCGAGTAAGAATGTCCTTGGCATGGCGAAAATCCTAAACGTGAAGCACCACACAGCCCAGAATTACCCATCAAAGACTGCAGAGTTATATTTGAGAAAATACCGCCTTCTGGTATCTGACCTTGCAGATTATTGTACGAGAGGTTAAGGCTTGTGAGGTAGGTAAAATTGGCAAAGTACCTTGGAATGTTACCAGAAAGATGGTTGGAGGATAGGTCAAGTGTTGCTATACTTGGTAGCATCTTAAAAGAGTCAGGTATTGATCCATAGAACATGTTGCATGACAGATTCAAGTAGGTCATTTGAAGCTGTCCTGATGAACTGGGAAGGCTAGCAAACAAGTTGTTGGAAGAGAGATCCATTAGGTCAATGTCTACCAGGCTGCTAATATCAGATGGCAATGCACCAGTTAATGAGTTGTGGGACAAGTTAAGTTCGATATATAAGACGGTTGAAATGGAATATGATTGGTGGTATAGTTGAAGATAATTGGTTACCAGACAGCCAAAAGTACTCTAGCCTGCTAAGGTTGCCAATGCCATCTGGAATTGAGCCAGAGAGCTTATTTTCATCGAGAAATAATCGTTCTTGTTTCTCTAGCATGGAAAGCCGTTTTGGGATTGGGCCAGTGATCTTATTTATGCCAAGGTCAAGGAACTGGAGATCGACCAGTGTTGTAATTGTTTCTGGGATTCTCCCGCTAAACTGATTATGTGAAAGATATATGGAGTTGAGAGCAGTAAGATTTGATATTGTAGCAGGAAGGCTTCCTGTTAACTTGTTTTCATAAGCAATGAGAATTGTTAGCTGTCTAGAGAGGTTACCGAAATAGTATGGAAAGTTACTGGTGAAAGAACACTTAGATATGTCAATGAACTGGAGTTGTCTACAGTTAGAAAGAGTGGTGAAGAAGCCAAGATCACCTTCGAGATTGTTCCATCCAAGACTGAGAATGTTAAGAGATCTAATGTTTCCAATTGTTAACGGTACTATTCCACTCAATAGATTATCGTGGAATACTAGGAAAGATAGCTCAGATAAGTTGCCAATGGAAGCAGGGATAAAACCAGTCAATTGATTTCGTGTGAGATGTATCTTTGAGAGTTTTTTCAATTTCGCCAACCCTGGTGGAATCTCTCCAGTTAGATTACAAAATGCAAGGTCAATTTCAATGAGAGTGGTGAGGTTGCTGAGCACAGGTGGAATTGGACCGACAAGAGGGTTAGCACCCAAGTAAAGCATAGCAAGGTTGGGCAACTAGGCCAACCATGGTGGCACAACATCTACAAATGAATTATAAGAGAGATCAAGTTCTTGGAGGTACTGGCATGTTACGAGTGCATATGGGATTGGGCCCATGAAATTATTACCACTGAGGGACATGTATTGCAGCATGGGGAGACTAAAGCTTTCGTTGCTAGGGATAGATCCAGTTAGGTTGTTGCCAGTAAGTTCCATAACTTTTATTCTGGACATGTTGAATATGGATGGTGCTACTGGTCCTGATAACTGGTTTCGGTTCAATACAAGGTATTCAAGCATGTACAATGAGCCAATACCACTGGGTATTGGTCCTGATAGACTGTTGTTCCCTAAGTTCAGGTAAATTAAGAGGGTAGTGTTATCAAACATGTTTTTTGGTATCGGACCAGTTAACAGATTATGTAGCAAAATCATTTCCCTAAGATTTGACAAATTTCCCAACTCTTGTGGGATATTACCTGAAAGGCTGTTGTAGCTCAAAGAAAGAACTTCCAGTCTAGTGAGGTTTCCTATAGTAGATGGCACAGTGCTTGAAAGGCTATTATGGTCAAGAGCAAGGACCTTTAGACGAGGCAGTCTACCAAGATCAGCTGGGATGGAGCCAGTGAGACTTGTGTTTGTAAGGTTGAGGACAGAAAGAAAAGAGAGATTACCGAGATGAGGCGAAATCTCTCCTTGAAGGGCCAGGTTAGGTAGTGCCAAAGCAGTGACGCGCTGCCTGTGCCGGCTGCATGAGACACCAACCCAATGGCAGAACAAGGAGCCTGCAGTCCAATTGCTACGAAGGATGCCAAGAGGATCAGCTATCTGCACTTTGAAAGCAAGCAGAACTTCAAGGTCAGTGCCATAACTAGCTATGGCTTGAGGAGGAACCTGCTGAAGTTGTTGCTGGCAACAAGACAGCCAAGAGAATGATAGAAATGCATGGAAAGGACATCTTAGTTCTGTAGGACAGTAGGACAGTGGTGCAGTGTTAAGTATATGCCAGAGTCCCTGCTTTGATATACAAGACTGGGGGAGGGATACTATACATATATATAGAGAGAGAGAGAGAACACAGCTAAGAAAAAGAAAAGGGTCTACGTACAGTTAAAAAGTTACAAGATGTTGATGTGTCCTATGTACTGGACTTCTGGTTTAAGCCATTAAATCAGTTTGGCTCTAAAGTCCAGTACCTTATGAATGAGGTTGAAGACCTTAGACCTTGACTTGGAAATTTTCTGGAGCTTAGTGTGGAATAGAATGAAATGGTTGTTGTCTCTGAAAAGATTCTTGAAGTGAGGGACCGGAGATGTGATAGTTTTAAGTAGGCCAAAATCTACAGTTGTACAAATGCATCTCGAAGGTCTAAGCAAGCGTATGGCAGAGAGCTCAGTTAGGACAATTTCTGCCAACCTTCTGTAATTAGTCGGCAACGCAACAAGTTATGTGAAATTGCTGTACATTAGAATGAGAACTCAAAAGTCGTCTAGTTAGGTTCACAGGTTTGTGAATGAAGCAGGAGTATGATTTGGTCAACCAAGATCAAAAACCTTTTTAGAAGGCACGATCTTCCAAGGTCATAATTTATAAACTTTAGAAGGCATAATCTTCAAAGATCATCTGGGATATGGATCCTCAACTTCCAACTCTGCAAGGTGAAGGACAAACAGGAAAGAGCAGTAGCTGAAATGAAGGTGCTCACGATTTGGCAGGGCATATGGTAAACAATCGGAATGACCGAATGATGGCCTTGAACTTCAAATTGGACAGAAAAGTTAACTCTTGGAATCTCTAAGATCATCTTTACTTAATTTTGGTTCTCTATCCGTTTTTATGTAACAATCATTGATTAAGTTTCCATGTGGAGACTCAAATATGGTGTTGTTTTATCTTACTATTATTAGTTAGAGGTTCTTTTTAGAGCCTCCACGTTAACCTATACGAAACGCACCAGAAAAAAAATAAATGCTAGAAATTCTCACAAAAATCAGAAACATCCAACCGTCCATTGTTTGATTGGATTATTAATAACCTTTAGATTTATTTTCTAAATAATTATCCACCTCTGCCATTATAAAATGTTTTGAGTTCAACTCTCAACGAAAGCAAATTTCTTCTTTTTATTTATAGTTTTTTCTAAATAATTATCCACCTCTGTCATTATAAAAGGTTTTGAGTTCAACTCTCAACGGAAACAAATGTCTTCTTTTTTCAGATTTTTCTATTTTAAATTTATTTTCTAAGTAATTACTCATCTCTATCATTATAAAAAGGTTTTGAGTTCAACTCTCAACGAAACCAAATTTTTTCTTTATCGACAAATTTCTCCATTTTCAAATTTACACTCAATTTTTTGTCAAACTTTCCCATTTACAAATTTAAACTACTAATTGATCCTTTAATTTTTTTAAAGATGCTAGAAAAGTTTCTATGTAACAGATATTTTGTGCCTAATCTTACTGTTACTGATTGAAGACTCTTTTTAGGACATCTTTATTAATGTCATAAGATGCCATAAATAAAAGATATAGAAATTCTCACAATAATCAGAAACATCCAATTATCGATTGCAGATTGAAATATTAATAGCCACTATGTCTGTTTTTTATGTAATTAACATATTGTCATCCATCATATAGCTTTAATAATAGATATGTTCTATAGGAAAAAGATAAATCTTAAAAATCAAAAACATCCCGTCATCCATCATGTAGCTCTAATAATAGTAATTATTAGATTTATTATAGTTTCTAAAAAATTACCCACCATGACATTATAAAAGATAAAATAAAATAATCCCCTAAATTTGCTAAAAATTGCCATTATGAAATATGAATTAAATAACCCCTTAAAATTGCATAAAAAATACCCACCATGTCATAATAAAATATGAATTAAATAACTATCTAAATTTGCATATAAATTACTCACCATTTCATTTAAAAGATGAAAAAAATAAGCCTTACATCTTCATATAAATTACTCAATATGCCATCATGAAAGATAAATTAAAATAATTTCAAAATTTTCATATACATTACGGTAATTCAGTTGCGAATGATGAATTAAAATGTCACCTCTACTATTACTAAAAGTTAAATCTATATCTCCTAAACTCCAACACGTGCGAGAGGACGGGTTGATGATATTGTATTACGAATTGGAGAGCCTCCACGTTAATTTTCACTAGACGCGTTAGGAAAAAAGATAAATCCTAAAATTCCTAAAAAATCAGAAACATCCGACCGTCCATCGTGTAGCTTTGATAATAATAGCCATTAGATATATTATATGTTCTAAAAATTATCCATCGTGCCATTATGAAAGATGAGATAAAATATCCACCTTAATTTATATAAAAATTAGCCACCATAACATTATGAAAGATAAAATAAAATAACCCTTTATGTTTATATAAAAATTACTGACCATGCCGTTATGAATATGAATTATAATAACCCCCTAAATTTGAATAAAAATCGCCATCATGTCATTATAAAAATATGGATTAAATTACCTCAAAATTAAAATAATTCCTAAATTTGCATATAAATCACCCGCAATGCCATTACAAACGATAAAATAAAATAATAAACTCTAATATCAATAAGGATTAAATCTATATCTCATAAAACTCTAACCCATGCATCGCACAGGTTGTGGACTAGTAGGGCTAAGGCTAAGCTCACCAACCCGTTTATCCCACCGTATATATTTCAAACTTCACTCTGTATCTATATACAATGTGCGTACATTGCTGACAAGTCAGAGAGTCTCATTGGTATGATTAGTGTTTTCCCTCTCTGAGAATAGCATTAGCACATCTTGTCTTGTCAATTATGGATCAATGATGTACCAGATGACATACTATGGCGCTTCACTCCGAACACAACATGTTCAGTTAAATCGGCATATGAGGCTCAACCGCAAGACTACCCCTGGACCAAATATGGAAGGCCGAAGTTGAACTGAAGTGCAAATTTTTCATTTGGCTACTATGCCAATTGAATATGGAAGCAATCCACAATGTCGATTGTGTCACACTGATACACAGTCTCCGCTCCACATGATGGCATACTGCACCTTCTCAAAGGAGGTTCGGTCACTTGTGTGGCAGCAATATCAGTTAAGGCTATCTCCAATGGTGTTACTCATTTTGAGGAATCTGACACTGTTTCGACACTGTTTTGCATTGTTTTGTATTGTAGATGATGTGACACACATGGTGGGGTGGAATTTGAGGAATGGGGATGAAGAACACCATTAGAGATAGCCTGCTCTTCCTCAAATTAGCGCTGGCATAAACCTGAAGAGTTGGTGGGTGCTGATTACTGGCTCCGGTGGGGGAGCACCAGACAAAACTCGTGCACAAGTGGCCATCTAAGTAGCTTGGAATATTTGGAAGGAGCGCTGCAGAAGAGAGTTCACCAACATAGCCCAAACAGGAGCGCAGATTGCAGCAAATTCAAATTTTGACATCAGGTCCTTTCCCCAGGCGTTTCAAGGTTGTGAGTAATTAGTTACAGCTTGTTCAGGCTCCTGTGATCTGTTCCTGTTTTGGTCAGGGCTCGCAGGTAGCTTTTCTTTGTTCTTTTGTATTCTGTTTCTGGTTCAGTTCCTTTCTTCTCTTTCTTTTGTGTGGTTCTTAGACTTCGGTTAGGACTTTCCCTCTTTTAATGCAACGGCAGAACAACATCTGCCTCTCATTGTTAAAAAAATTTGGAGGTTACTGCCAGTGGCAAATCTAGAAAAAAAAACTGAGGGGCTGAATATATACAAGTACTCACTCCGTTTCAATTTATAGGTCGTTTTTTTTACATCAAATTTGATCAGGTCTTCTTATTCAAACAATTTCACAATTATCATTTATTTTCATTCTCATTTAGTTTAGCATATAATGTATTTTAACTATGAATTGAATTTTTTCTATATCTTCATAAATATTTTGAATAAGACAAGCCGACCAATTTTTGTGAAAAAAATCAAACGATCTATAAAAAATTGGGACAGAAGGGTACCTCTTTAGCCTCATAAGTGCTTTAATAGTAGAAAGATCTAGCTGGGGCTAAGAGAAACTCGGCAAGGGTGGCCGGGGCTTGAGCCCCAGCCGCCCCAGATGTAGATCCGCCTTTGGTTATATCTAAACGCATGAAAGGACATGTTGCCATAGTATGATAGTACAGTGTGGAAAATGTGTGGAAAATATATAGACACAGGTGTAGCCATAGTATACCCTATGGAAAATATATAAACCAAGTGAAGAAGACGTTGCCATAGTACCCTGTGGTGTAAACACATTCGAAAGCAGTGTGCTCAATACTTGGCCTTTTATGTTAGACTAGCACAGACGTACGTATAGTGCACACATCTTGAACCGAATCTCTATATACTTAACGAGTCTACGTGGATCGCCTGAAGAGCGGATGACGTCGAGAAAAAAGAGATGACCGGCTAGGTAGGAATTAGGAAAAGAAAAAAGAAATGAGAAATTAAAAGGAAGGGGCTCCCTTGATTGACGTATGTATTTTTTTATTAATTCTAAGACAAGGAAAGTCCTTGGTGGTTAGGTATAAAATGAGGTGAGAAAATAGAAGACTAAATACTGAAAATAATTTTTTTTCTATCAGTTTCAGGCTCTTTCCAACCTGTATAATGAGGACAATATGAGAAGTATAGAGATTTTTGTCGGATGAAAATGGTATTACGAATATTCGCTCTAGTGGAGATAGAAAAAAATTGCACCGACAACTTGTGTGGTCCATCATAAATCTGCTCCTCGCCGGGAGCATTTCCAACAAGAGACCAAGAGTAGATGCGAACACTATTATTTACCTTTTCAGATTTGAAAAGGTCGAAACCACTATTGCCTAGTAATTGATTTGGATACCAAGGGCACAAATAGGGTGTTTAGTTTAAGAGTCTCTTCACTCTATCATGCCAAACCAAGTAAGAAAAAAAATGAGCGAAATATAGGGCCTGTTCTTTCTGCTAATACGTGGAATATTTGCATTCTCTTTTCCTTTGTGGTTATGTTCACTTTTCCTTAATATAAATATATTTTGACGAAATGCTTTTGCCCGCTTTTATTAAGCATTGCGTAATAATATACTGCCTTTGTTCTTTTTTTATTTGAGAGCTTTATTTTTTTCAAAACTTTAATCATTCGTTTTATTTAAAATTATACAAACAAATAAAAACAGAAGTAATACTCAAACTATCCCTAATGATGAAACAAGTAATAACAAAATAAATGGCTATAATAACATTTTTTAAAATAAGACGAAATATTAAAATTTTGAAAACGTCAAATAAAAAATGGAGGGAATATAAATACAGTAGCACACACTTCCAGTCTGTTTATGTTTGAAAATGAGAAATAATGAAGAACAACAGCCAGAGGACGAGAACCTCGTACTGATGAAGCAATCGGCTACTGAGTTGCTGTTGCCCGTCCGAGTCCAGGCCCAGGCCATGGGAGGAGGGATCGCAGGTGACAGGCCGGGAGCCGACAGAGCTCGAAAATACTATCTGTAGGACAAAAGTTTATCCATGTTTCATCGTTTGAGATTCGTGTATATTATTTTCATCATCCATCTTCCACCCCTTCTCCCTCCTCCGCCCGGTCTCTCCCCGCGCCGCCTCCGCGCGCCTAGCCACGCGACGCCGCGCCCTGCCGACGCCGCCGCCGCTGCGCCGCCCCGCGCGCACCTCCGCCGCCGCCGCGCTCCCACCGCGCACGCAAGCGCTTGCGCTGCCGCCGCGCCGCCCCCGCGGGCGGAGTGCCTGCAGCGCCGCTCCGCGCACGAGTGCCTGCACCGCCGCCGCCACGCCTCCCCGCGCGCGAGCGCCGCCGCCGCGGGGTCGCCGCGCGCCTCTGCCGGCTGGGCAGATTTTTATTTTATTTTTTCAACATTTCAATTGCTTGTTGATTCAACATTGCAACTACCTGATTCAACATTCCAATCATCTTGATTCAACATTCAAACTACCCTGATTCAACATTTTGTGTATAAATTGTTGAAATTGTATTTGCAAATGGTTAGTTTAGGCATTTGCAATTGTTGAATATTTTACGCTGAAATGGTTAAGATAGAAGAAGAAACTGTTATTGGACCTGCTATTGGGCCTTCGTAGGTTTTATATTTCGCTCGCTTATCTATCTTTCGGTAGACAGATAGAAAGCCCCGACAGACCTACAGGAGACAATCGCAGCTGTCTTATTGGGCCACCAAACGGTTAGTCTATGCACGACATGTGAGCAGTTAGTTGGGCCTTCTTCAGGTACTACTCCTACCTTGCTGGCTGGCTCACTGGCTCCCGTGCATACTCCAAGCGGTGATCAAGGAGATTCTTCGCATCGCTGACAGGGCCACCCAGCAGTGTCGTGCAGTTGTGCTCCTTGGTCCACTCTCCAATCCTCTCCGCACGCGATAACCCACAAGCCGTTGTTCGGTCTCGAGAGTTCTCCAGGAAAGCAAAGCTTCCGGCTCCCTCCTCCATCATCTCCGGCGTTGACCCCGCCTCAAAGAAATTCCACAAATGACCCCCTCTAAAAACTATTTGCACTGCCTGACGCCACAAACCCTGGCACCGCAGCACCTGCTACGCTGTCACGCATCGCCTGCGGACCCCACCCTACGGCATAGGACCTAGGCCATTATGTGCCGGGCCGCGTCCCCCCTTCCTGCGGCGCCATGAGTGCCGCGATTGCCTGCTGCGGCGCCATAATTTGTGGCGCCGCAGCGCCTCTGCCCAGTTTTTGTTTTCTGTTTCCTGTTTCCGTTTGATAAGTGTTTTCTGTTTCCCTGCTTCTTCTTCCTGTTTTCTGTTTCCTAAGTGTTTTCTGTTAAGTTTTTTAATGGCATGTGTCTAGGTTTTTTAGTGGCATTGCCTTTAGTTACAATATCGATTGAGGACAAATAGTTATGCAGAGAAACATACAGAGTTACGAGGACTAACCATACTGATAACATCCAAGACATACCAATAACATCCAAGTTCATAATCATCAAAGACATCCAAGTCCACGAACTGTAGAATCCACATAGTTTTTGCAACCTAACAAACCATATGTCGCATGCAGAACCCTACAATCCTACGGCCTGCCTAGGGTGAACAGGTCGGGGGCACGACGATGCCTGCCAACGCTGCTGCCGATCCTATTCGTGCTCCCCACGTCCGACGCGTCATGACCACGCCTATGGCGCCTAGTAGCCTGAGGTCGACTCAGACCGTGTCAATTGTAGTAGTTAGTCTAGGCAAGCTATCAGGACAACTTTGTATGATACATTAATAGCTAAGAACGGACTGCCTCGGCGTCGTGCTGCGTCTGCGTGAAGAGTGGCGCGTCGTACAGCTGGCTGGTAGAGAGGACGTCCAGACCGAGGGCCCCGCCTTGTCGTCGTCGTCGTCCCCGCCGCCGCCGCAGTCGCCCTCATCGTCATCATCGCTCTGTTTAAAGGTAGGTGGAGTGACCTCCCTAGACCTAGAGCTCCGTGACGTCCGGCCACTCCTAGAAGAAGAGGTACCACCAGCGCCCCGTGGCTGAGGAGGGACAATAGCTGTGTGGTAGCACCCGATCTTCCTAGACAGCTTGCAGCAGTGGCGGGTAACTGTCTGTACGAAGGACTTGAGGGCGCCGCTGGGTTGTGGGCCGGCTCGAGTAAGGACAACACCCGCCTCGTTCAACAGCCAGGCCAACTGCTGCCCCTGTAATTAAGAATCAATCAAGTGGCAAGTATAATAGTACGTGGTATGGACTATGAGGAAATTGCATCGTAGAACCTAGTCCTGTATGGGCGCTCTCTTGCAAGTATTGGCGTCGTACCATCGATCTCGTCTGAGTCCACCTCGCCTATCGGCTGATGGTTAGCGGTAGCTCGTAGCCTAACCCGCGACACCGACTGCAGCCAACGAACGTGCTCCTCGAAGTAGGTGTCCGCATGGGCCGCACCTGAGTCAACCAGTGTCGATGTGAGTGATGGACCAATCGAACTCCCAGGGTAGCTGAGGCCCAGCTGTAGGTGCCAATGGTGTTCCATGACATGGCCAAAATAGTGAGGACCGTCGAGGCTACCGTGTCCCCTGGTGAGTCGGGGAGCCGGAAACACGTCAACGGGTCCGTGTCAACCATATATTGACATTTGGTAATGGACCTATATAAATACAAAAGAATGTGTGGTTTTACCTGTCCTGCCGCGATACGTGGTGCACGGTGCTCTGACTCGTATGCCACCTCAAGAATGGGGTACTGGGGTCCGCCATCCTGCAAAGACATTGAACAAAATGTTAGAGACGCATTCAAAGACATAATT
Source organism: Paspalum vaginatum (assembly GCA_030272315.1). NCBI lineage: Eukaryota > Viridiplantae > Streptophyta > Magnoliopsida > Poales > Poaceae > Paspalum > Paspalum vaginatum. Next base: position 12,340,485 of record CM059016.1, on the reverse strand, counting down.
GCTCGTGACAATGATACAAAATAATAAAAATTCAGAATGTTTACAGATTTCGCCATGGGATTAACAATTTGGCCTTTTAGTCTAAACCTAATGTCTCAAATGCAAACTAGCGAGAGCATAAAGTCTAGCCACAACATTAAACCTAACAATACTAATCCTAACACTAACCCGGAGTATTACTTGAAGTATATTGACTATGATGAAGAAGGTAAGCAAATATTTATTTCGACAACACCGGCTTCCTCAGCTTCTTCGACCGTGCAGCTAGTGTGGCTTGTGGCGTAATCGGAAGGCCTGCCTGGGTCACGCCTCTCTTCGTCTGCACATCGACCTACGTCTGCTCGTCGTCTCCACCACCAATTGGGAGGCTCCATCTTCGACATCGCTTTCGCCATCATCGTCTCCGCCTCGCACGCCATCGCCTGATCATCCGATCGCGGGCGAACCACCCTCCTGAGATGTATGTCATCTATCGCGAGATGCTTCGCCAAGCAAGAGGGCTGCTGCTACATTGCCTCCTCGGGCAGCAGCGTTGCCGCCTGTCGTCGTCCTCGCCGTTGCATCTACACGCTGTCAACTCTATCGGTGCGCATCTCTCGGGCATGGTTTTCTCCAGCTGTCTGAGTTCTTCGCCAACTTCAAGCACCACCCCCGCACTACAATGGCATTGTCGAGGATCTCCTTCCTATGCGTCGTGGCCCTCTCGCCACGGCAACTCCAGAATCCTCGATGCGTCGCCACGACTACCTCGTCGCCTTCGTCCAGCACAACCTCATCGCCCGCATTGCTGTCTCATCCTCACCTTCGTCGTCCACTCCGACGGCTGCATCGGCATCTTCTTCCTCGCCATCCTTCTATGCATCGCAACCGTCGTTGAGGCCTTCTCTGCTGGTCCTTTCAGACACGGACACTTGGTTGGGGCCCTCTACCTAGTACATCCAGTACCGGCAACACCGGCGCGTGTATTCGTCCATACTGCGTTTCCAGGCCTAGCAAACCTGGAGCATGCCTCGTCCACGGCGGTTCAACAGCATCGCTTCGGCGTCGGCTTCTCCCTCTATGCCTGCCTCGACTACGTTGCCGTCTTCGTCTATGGCGCCCTCCTCTGCACCACCGTCCACCCTGGTGCCCCTTGGTGCAATGCGGATCTTCCTGCGTGCTGCGCCGCACCCGCAACTTGTGCGGCTTTTCTTCTTCGGCAACCTCGATAGCTACATCGACCACAGCTACCCTACGCACGGCACATCGACAACGGCTCCGCACCCTCGCACCTGGCTACCTTGATATTATCGGCACAAAGGGCTCATGTCTACATTAGCTCCTTTTGGGTTTCTTCTCCGGTCTTGCCTTTGCACCGCGACACAATTACGACTGCGGGGGATGTCAGCTCTTCTACTTATTCTCTAGTCTAACTGTGTGTGATGCTCTAGCTACGACTATGGGGGGATGTTAGAGAACAATTGGCAGTATAGATGCCATTTATGTTTAGGAGTCTTAGGTGTCTTAGTCTTATCTATCTAGGAGTCTTATCCATCTAGAACTGCCATATGTATCCGAGGAGGTGACTTGCCCCCCAATTCTTGTACTCCTATATATTTATCCCAATGGCTCTATGCAATACATCCAATCCATTATACACAATCCTTCATTCCTACAATTGCAGCAAGGTCAACTAACTTATTTATATCAAAGTTGGCAAAAGAATTCCTATGATCAAAGCATGCGACACATTTTAACAGATGTTAGATCTTTCACCAAAGCGATTATTTAACTCCACAATAAATTGGTGAAATAGCTAGGGAGAACAGGGTGGTCGGTGTGGTGCCCTGGTGGCAGGCAGGGAGGAGGGGGCCAATCTCGTGGTGGGCTGGCGGCATTGGGCGGCACCGCGGCGGGTAGGAGCAAGTGCGCATGCCCTAATTTGCCCCTACCACAAGTCACACGCAGGAGCAGATCTACAGGGTATGCCATATATCCCTGGGCATACCTAATAAGATGAAACACCAATATTTATCTTGGTGGTTAGGGGTGTTGGTTTTATACTTGTAGAGCTGAGTTCAAATCATAGTTTAAGTTTTTTTGCTATTCTTTTTTTTCCTGACAGCATGTCAGGAGAAAAGAATAGCAACTGGCCACACATAGAAGTGCCAACCCCAAGGTGATCACAAGCTGAGACATGGCAAGAGCCAACGGGTAAACAGTACGTATCCACTAACAAATACAGTTAGGGTACACCATGAGAATACAAATGTACGATAAGCTTAAATTAATAGGTTAAAGATCACACCATACCATCTATCATGTCCTGGCAACCTGGCAGAGACTTCGCCAGAACTGCTGACAGAGTAAGAAAACAGAGCAATCGGCGCATTAGCAAATCTATCAATAGATATACAAACGAACACACAACACAATGGGTACATGAGTTTCCTGAAGCAACACAGAAGCCGGCTTGCGAGCGCCTGTGTGATAGGAAACGACACATGATTCAGCAGGAACATCAGCTGCAGACTGCTGTTCGTAGACACAGAGAGAGCGGCAGTGCTCTGTTTTTTTATTTCTGCAACGAGAGACTTTCCCGAGATCTCCAGCTCCAGCTCACCAATTCACCATCCATCTCCAGAAGCAAACGTGCACGGAATCTGGACATAAACAACACGTTTACACGGCAGCAAGACAGTAGCGAAATGAGTACGAGTAGTAGGTACGCAGTGCGGAACCGCGGATGCTTGCAGGTTTCTACATTACCAGGACAATTGGGCATGGCTTTGGGCTTCTGCTTCGACTTCTTCACTCTCAATCTCGTTTCCCACCTCCGTATTCTGATCAGTTTGTTGAAGATCATGTGTGGTGCCATTGATGACGAGGTTGATCGGCTCGCTGTGTTTTGCAACCTCTGTCTTCACCGCTTCAACGGTCTTCTTCACGCTAGAGCTACCGGCGCACCAATCTTTGTTGTAATGGAGAACTACTTCCGTGAGGCTTCCGAGGTTGGTGATGCCAGATGGGACAGCACTCTCTCGGTTCGCTGGGCCTGAGCAGACCTTCAGTTCAAGGCATTCAAGCCTCCTCATGGCCCCTTCTCTGAAAGGGAGCCACGGCATTGCGCAATTGACAGACAAGGTGAAAAGCCAACAGAAACCCTCACTTTCAATCACTATCTCTTCTGTAGGGATGAACTCCAGGCCAAGTACAAGGCGATGCAATCTGGGAAGCCTCCAAGTTTCTGCAGGTCACCTGTCTCTAGTTTGCAGCCAGTGATCTGCATGGAAGATAGGGAGTTGAGCATACCGATCCATTCGGGAATCCTTGTAAATGTTCCCGTTGTGATCTTCAACTTCTCATTCTCAAGCCCTTGAGGAGGACCAGACAGGGAATCCAGGAAATCCATGCAACAGCCGAATCCACAGTCAATGGTCAGAGACTTGAGCTTGTGCCACTTTTTGATGGATGAAACTAATGCATCACAGTAGTCTTTGTCAGTGCACTGGCCAAAGGACCATGTTATCGCAAGCACCCTCAAGTGGATCAGATCACCGAGAGACTTCACTAAGCTTGCAGGCTGTTCTCTTAAATCAATAGTTGGCAGGGTCCTTAGTCTGTCCGAAAGATGCATCCCCTGTATAAGTGGATCAGATCACCGAGAGACTTCACTAAGCTTGCAGGCTGTTCTCTTAAATCAATAGTTGGCAGGGTCCTTAGTCTGTCCGAAAGATGTATCCCCTGTATTTCACCATCAACAAGAACATGTCCCAAACGCTTAGTTATATGCGGCGCATGCTGCGCTAGCTGCCTAATATGAGTGCCTCTTAAGTCCAACCTCCATAAATTTTCTAGCATCTACACTTCTGACGGGAGTTTTCTTATATGTGTGTAGCTTACGTCCAGAGTCCTCAGATTACAGAGCCCCTTAATCTGTGTGGGGAGCTCAGTTATCTCTGTGTGGCTTACATCTAGAGTCCTCAGACTGCACAGCTCCTGAATCTGTATTGGAAGCTTGGTCACTCGAGTGTTCCTGATGCTCAGATGCAGCAGTAGGTACATTTTGCTGCATATTTGCTCCATGTCCTCATCCTTCAATTTCTCCCAACCTTCGAGATCCAGCAACACCAGATAGAGGAACTTGTGAAGAGGTATTAGGTCGACTGCACCAGACATAACTAGGCAACGAGTCTGAGACAGATCCATTGATTCGAGCAGTGATGGAAGCTCTGCATTGGGATGGTGGAGGGTGCATCCGTCATGTTTGTGTTTTCTTGTTGCCGCCTCCTGCTTCCGGTGCTGTGTTGAGGTGAGCGTGCAACTGGTACTGGTAAAAGCAAAGCCCTTTTCTGCTGACATGGAGGCAAGGATCTGCTACATATAATGACTGGTTTTCCATCGGCAGGCCTCAGCTTCGTCATTAGGATTACCATTATGTCTCCAGTTGGCTGCTACCGGTGTGATGATATTCCTATCGACCAGTTCCCAGAAATACTTCTATGCTTTTTCTTCGTCTTTGCCTGTAACATCAAGACTAGGGGTCAATCCTTCTTGTGATAACCATTTCATGATGAGACGGTCCTTATCGAATAGGTAGCCCTGTGGAAATATGCTCGCCATGTATATCAACAACAATTGAGATTCATAAGGAAGATCATTGTAAGTAGGCGATAGTGCTTGTTCAAACTGTTTCAACAACGCCTCCTGTTGCTGCCATTTTTTTTAGACCAGTCACCCATACCAGTTATGAACAGTGGTATACCTTCACATCTTCTCAAGATTTCACCGATTAGATTCACATTGCTTGGAAAGCAGATCGTCCTTGTCAAAAGCTCTTGTGAGAAGTAGCCTTTCAGAATTCGGCTCACTCAGACATTCCATCTCGTGCACACAATCAAGGCAACAAAATGACCGGGCTATACTTGTAAAGCAAATTGTAACCAATATCCGACTTCTGCACCCCCATTGTTAGGGAAAGCACCCTTGATTTTATTCCAATCATTTCTGTCCCATATGTCTCATCACCTGCAGTAGCTTTGCAATCCAGAAGTGTAGCAAAGCGGCATCTATCTTGTAGCAGAACTTCATCTTCGGAATGTTGACTTCTTATTCTTCATAGCATTGTCAACTTATGCCTAAACACCAGGAAGACTTATGGATCCTCTTCTTCTTCATAGCATTGTCAACTTGTACAGAGCATAAATGTTTGGGAATAGCAAGAATTCATAAACACAATTGAATACCAACATTTAGTATTATACAGATGTTAATTATCATGCACAAGAGGGTCTAAGCCGATCTTGACCGAGAGCATGGCTGATATATCAGTTTTAAACACTCTCGAGAGGTTGTACATCTTTTACCTGTGGATCGTGATTCCAATTTGTCTCGGGCTATATGGGCCGTTAAACACTTCCAAGGTGAGTCGACAGGGTTTCACTACGAAGCCTTTACAAAAAATACCAGAATGTAGCCGCCCGTTACAGAGTTTCTGAATTCCAGTATAGAACTCCCCTCCAACCGGTGACCAACAAAACCAGAACCAATTAAACCACAACCGGCACCACCTTGGCAGAGCGAGGCCTATATGCCATGCCAAGTAAGCAAACTACCCAACTCTAGTTCATCTAATGAATTAGCCATAGATGTCCCATTCCATCCTACATGGTTGCACTGTTTTCTTGGGTGGTGGCTCCACATTCAAATTAAAATCACATATGCAACCAAACATATAAACAATATACTCCCTCCATTCTTTTTTATTTGGCGCGGTTGACCTTTTTTTCAAAACTTCGATCATTCGTCTTATTTAAAAAATTTATGCAAACACAAAAAATGCAAGTCATACCCAAACTACCTCTAATGATAAAACAAGTAACAACAAAATAAATGATAAGTAATGAAATTTTTTGAATAAGACGAATGATCGAAGTTTTGAAAAAACGTCGACCGCGTCAAATACAAAAGAATGGAGGGAGTATTTAAGATAACTTGCATGTATTTCCAAGTATATAGATGCTCAAAGAATCTTTAACTGTACAACTGACAAACTGGATCTTCACAACTCACGATCACCAAAGCTCTTGTATTGATCTCCAATGGTCGTGCACCGCTCTCGTTTCATATGTGACAAGCATCCAAGACAAACAACAAACAGACAAACACATAAACACATAAGAACAATACAACAATCAAAGAAAAGGTTTATAAAACACATGCCAACAGAGAAGGCTCGTCGCTATGGTCACGTGTGCAAAAGAAACGCAGAAAACAGAGCTAAGAGATTTACATTATTAAACACATAAAAACCTATATGATGTTGGGTTTATTTTAGTTAATAAAATATGCATACAAGATATTTCAGAGAAACATCTATGTTGTAATTAATTCAGATTATATTCGAAGTGAAAATCGTATTTAAAAAAAGCACATTAAAGTGGATATTAATCACATTAACATTTATTAACCAAAAGGCCAGAGGTTAAACCTAGGTTGCTTTAAGTAAGAAAACAAATTAAATAAGCATTAAACAAATTAGCATCAATTTAAAAAAATGCGAGATTAAACACTACATTGCTTTTATTTATAAAACTAATGGAGATGACATTAATCATATTGATATTTAATTTGAAATCTAGGAATACATAACATGGACACTAAATCGTAGTTTGTATTGTTGCAATCTAAAACATAAAGATATACGATTGGGAACAAATAAGAGTCAGGAGATTGCGCGGTTAAACATCAATGTTTTAAATAGTGCGCTGAGCCATTTAGCGTTCAGCTGCTGAAAAAACTATAGTGGCCAACTTAGCGGGCTATAGCCGCAAATAGCCGGTGGCTTAGTGGAATGCCTTCAAAACAGCTAATCATCTCGCGAGGGAAAAGAAGGAGACGCTCGACTGGCCAGGCGGGCGCCAGGGCCAGGCAGCAGGGCAGCCTCGCCGGCGCTGCTGCAGGGCGACGGGGCCAGATGGTGTGATGGCGACGCGCGGCACGAGCCGGAGCACACAGCAGGGCCTTTTTTTTGTCGAATACGCAGGTGAGCTGCGTATCTTTGTTAATAGAAGAAATGCGTTACAAAATACACCGACCAGTGACTGGCCTGCCCCTTTCGGGGAAGAACAACGACAAAGAGCTAATTACACAAGTGAGAGACGACCCAAGGCGGCAGCTCCGACGCTAACCCAATCGCTAGCCGCACGATCCACGACTCCTAGCACAACACTGACCGGCGACGCGTCCCCTCGAAAGCACCTAGCATTGCGTTCCTTCCACACGATCCACGTGACCAGGGCAAATAAAGAGTCGGCCCCCTTCTTGAGGTCAGCCGGCCACAGACTGCTCACCCGCTGCCACCAGGCTATGATGGAGTCGCAGCCCACAGCTGAAGGACAAGCACGGCCACGCCTCACTAGAAGCCCCTCCCACACTTGCCGTGTGAAGGAGCACCCAAAGAATAGGTGGTCACCGGTCTCCTCCTCCACGCCGCAGAGGTAGCAAGAGGCGTTCGCTTGCAACCCGTGGCGATGCCTTCGATCAGCCGTCCAGTGGCGTCTTTGCCACGCTAGCCATAGGAAAATTTTTACGCGCAAGGGAGCCCAGATCTTCCAAAGTCTAGCAATGTCGGGAAAGCAGATAGAGCCCTCATGGAGCAATTGGTACGCCGATTTAACCGTGAACTGGCCATCAGACGTCCACTGCCACACCGGCACATCCTGCACTAAAGGTTGGAGGCGAACTCCTCGCAGCTCCTCGGCAAGCCTAAGGTAGTCGACAATGGCGGGCACTGTCAACCCACCAGTAAGCTCCCGGATCCACCGCCCCTGGTGCAGTGCATCGGTGACCGTCTGCGACGTCCGGACTCACTTGGAAACTAAGGCAGGCAAGTTCGGGGCAATGTCCGGCACCGATTTCCCGTCGAGCCAGCAGTCGACCCAAAAGAGCACGCTTCTCTTGTCCCCAACCACAAAGAAGATGGATGCCTGGACTAACTCGCGGATCACTAGTTCAACCTTGATCAGCAGTGCACTCCAGGCTCTGTCGTCCGGGCGACGCTGCAGCCATAGCCACCTAGCCTGCAAAGCCATTCCCATCAACCGCAGGTCAGGCACTCCTAGACCACCGAATTGGACAGGCTTGGCCACGGCTGGCCACGCCACCATGCATTTGCCTCGCACTAAGGAGTCTGCACCCGCCCAGAGGAACTTCCTACACATGGCTTCAATTAAACTTCTGATACCCGGCGACAAGGCATTGGCCAGCATAGCATACACCGGAACGGCCATCATCACCGTCTTGATCCACACTAGTCGACCACTTCTAGCCATCAGGTTGCCCCTCTAGACCGGCAGCTTGTTGGCCACTTTCTCCACCAGGGCATGCGCGCTCGACTTGGGCAAGCGCTTGCAGTGTAGGGGAAGGCCAAGGTAAGTCACAGGTAACTCTGCGACCCGGCAGCCCAGGATAGAGACCATCTCGGCCAGGTCTTGCTCTTGCACAGAGATGGAAGACACCGAGCTCTTGCTGAAGTTGACCTTGAGGCCAGCCGCGTCACCGAAGAGTTCCAACAGTGCCCTGATGGCCCTCGCGTCCGACACACAAGGGCAAGCGAACAGAATGACGTCGTCCGCATAAACGCTGCACTGGTACTTGATCGCGTGGGACTCAAGAGGCGTCAGCACTCCGGCGTCCACTGCCCGACGAACAAGGGCACCCAGTGCCTCCATGGCGAGGATGAACAGAAGAGGCGACAGGGAGTCGCCCTGTCTGATGCCTCGGAGGTAGCTAATGGCGCTGCTGGGGTGGCCGTTCAGCATAATCTTGGATGATGCCGTAGAGAGGAGAGTTGCGATCCACCCGCACCACCTAGTGCCAAAGCCCAAGGCCTGCAGCACCTCAAACAAGAAGTTCCAAGCTAGCGAATCGAAAGCCTTGGAGATGTCTAGTTTTAGCAGCAGCTTCGGTATCTTTCTCTTGTGGAAGAACGCCGCCGCGGCTTAGACATACTTGTAACTGTCCAGAATGGAGCAGCCTCTGATATAGGCAGTTTGGTTTGCACGGACAAGCCTGGACATCAACGGGGCAAGCCTCAGGGCTAGGATTTTGGATACTAGTTTGCTGAAACTGTGGATCATGGCGATCGGCCTATAGTCCCTAGGCTCAACCGCATTGCTCTTCTTGGGCAGCAGCACCACAAGGCCATTGTTTAGTTTCTCAAAACCCCTTCTGCTGCCGCTATAGAACGCGTTTAGGGCCTCAAGGATGTTAGCTTTGACAATGCTCCATGACGCCTTGTAAAAAGCTCCGGTGAAACCGTCAGGACCCGGTGCACGGTCGGCAGGCAGTTCCCTGATCGCGGCAAGAACCTCCTCCTCTGAGAACGGAACCTCCACCGCAGAAAGGTCTGCCCGAGTGAAGCCCAGTGCTACCAGGTTGATTGCCTGGCCTCTCAGAACCGCCGTCCCGAAGGCCCGCTGGAAGTGAAGCTGCACTAAGCCTTGCATACCATCCATTGAGGAGACAGAAATGCCATCTGACCGCAGCTTAGAGATATAAGTTTTCTTCTTCTTCCCTCTGGCCATAACATGGAAGAACCTGGTATTTGCGTCACCTTTAGAAAGGAACCTCACTCGAGCGCGCTGCCTCGCAATGGTCCTCTCTAGAGATGAGAGCCCAAGGCACTTGAATTTCATCTCAGAGCGCAGGCTCGCCTCCTCATGCGTAAGTCGTCTGCTGTCTTGGGCACGATCTAGCCGCAGCACAACCTCCCTAGCAACGAGCAGCTGATCGCGAACGCAGCCCACATTGCGAGCCGACTAGTTCTGAAGCTCACACACCAGGTTACGGAACAGGTGATCGAGCCTGGAGAATGGATCGACTGCCCCGCCGTCGTACGTCCACCCGCGTCGTAACGCATCTTCAAACCCAGCCATCTTGGGCCAGAAACACTCAAAGTGGAACCTGGGTTTGCCACTGCGACCGAGCTCAAGCGAGGTATGCAGAAGCAGCGGGCAATGGTCCGACGCATTAGAGTCCAGTGCCTGCAGGTGACAGCCCGAGAATCGATCCTCCCAGTCCAGGGAGACTAAGGCTCTGTCAAGACGCTCCAACGTTGGCGTTTCCTGTTGATTGCTCCAAGTAAAGGACCGTCCATGCAGATGCAGGTCACGAAGCTCAAGCTCGTTCACCGCACGCTGGAAATCACACATGGCGCGGCGGTAGACACGAGAGTTGTTTTTGTCCGCCTCGTTAAGGATGAGGTTGAAATCTCCCACTACAGCCCACGGGCCCTCGCATGCGTCACACACCGCCGCAATCTCCTCGAGGAAGAGAGATTTCTCCTCATCACCCTGTGGCCCGTAGACAGAGGTCAGCCACCACGGCTCGCCAGCGCAGGAGCAAGCCACCCGCACCGTCACCGAGAAGCACCCGACCTGAACATCAGAGAGAGAGAGATGTCTGGGCCTCGAGCAGCCACGAGAACCCCTCCCCGGGTACCAGCGGCAGGGACATAGGCGTAATCAATGAAGTTAGACCCAAGCATGGACAATACAATCTCTCTAGATACCCCCTCAAGCTTTGTCTCTTGAAGACACACTACGTCGGCTGCCACGTCACCCACCAGAGTACAAACAGCATCGCGCTTGGCTCGCGCATTGAGCCTGCGCACGTTCCATGATAGAACCTTCACGTTATCCATGAAAGATGGCCCCCTGCCCCACACTCCCCCTCCGCCGCTGGCGTATGAACCGACTGCCTCCAATTCCGCCAATGCCGGAGCACGGGCGATGGAGTCGGCCACCAAGAACAGCTCCCTGATGGCGCTAACCTGCTCCGGCATCAGCCCCTGGTCAAACAAGTCATCGTACTGCTTCTTGACGGCAGGGGTGACCACAGCGGCTTCCTTAATGAGCCCGAGGCATCGCATGAGGATGATCTTGCCTCTTTTGGTTGCTGGCACTCTGGCCAGCCGCTGCGAGGCCAGCCGCCTGCTCCTGAGAGGCAAGGCCGATTTCACCACCGTAGGGGCCTCCAGCCCGGAAACATGGGCCACGGCGACGGGCGAAGCGCAGACCGGAACGTCCAGCAGCGAGCACGGCGTTGAACGGACAGAGGCCAGGAACTCCTGGAGGGAGGCCTCCACACGCACATGCTGCTCGTGGGCCAAATCCACCAGCCCAGCAGACAATGGGTCGTCTAGAACTTCGGCCGGCGACGCAGACGGCTGGGGAGAAGTTGGGCCGCACAGCGGAAGAGGCCCAGAGGAAGAGCCACCAGCCACACCCGTCACGACAACGGCAGGCGACAGCCCTCCACCTTGCATCTCGTGCTCATTGGCGTGGGGGTGAGACAGAGGGGACGTAGCAGCAGGGTCACAAGCGACCGGCAGCGCGGCCACGAGCTCGGCCTCAAGCAGCATGGGGTCGTCGCGCTCGCGCAGCATGCCCGCAGAGGGCCCTCCTGGAAGCAAGCTCGAAGAGGCAAAGGGGCCGATACTTTCGATCAACCCCTCCTCCCAGCCGGCCCCGGAATGGCAACTTTGACCGGCGGGGCGCGGCCGGCCCGAGGTCGGAGGAACGGGCCAGGGAGTGGCAGCCCTGGGCCCGAGCTTCTCCTGTCCACCCGCTAGACTGCCACAACGGCCACAATGGCGGGCCCCACTAGAGCTCCCTACCGGTCCCTGGCCACCGGAGTCGACGCCGACAAACGCACCACCCGCGCTGGCGCCGTCCGCGCCATGGCTGCCGGCAGAGCCGCCGTCAATCTCCCCGCGAACACATGGCGAGGATGGCGGAGTAGAGCCCCGAGCGCCCGAACCAGTTGGTGTGGAAGAGTCGTCCCAACGAGCCCGAACAACTCGCCTCTGCGCCCGGGGCGCGCGACAAACGGAGGCGGTCGCGATTTGACGCGGTCGTTTGCAGTCCCGCGCCAAGTGCCATGACAACGGAGACAACGGTGCGGCAGGCGGCAGGTGGCCACCAGATGAGTATAGGAGAGACACCTGAAACAACCGTCATGGAGACCAGGCGACGGCTGGAACGACGAACGCGGCGGCGCAGCAGCGACACACGCCCCCCGCGCGCGGCCAGGAGACCGACCACGCTGCTGTGGCAGCATGCGCCGCCACCCATCCTCGTCAGGAGGAGAGACCCGGGCGCGGCGATGCCCTTCCCTATGCCCGGGGTCGCGACGACCGGACCTCTGCCGCCCGAGGGGGCGCGGCAGATCCTGACCCCGAGGTGCAGACGCCTCAGGCTACACGAGGATGAAACGGAGGCGTGGGGGAGGAGACCGCGGCCTAGGAGCAGCAGACGGGCCGGCCTCCCAATTGTTCCCAGCACAGAGAACGGCGTCTCGGTAGGAGGTGGGAGAGCTCACCGGGGAGATCACCGGGTGAAGAAGACTCCTCCACCACCAGATCGGCCCATCTGAGCAGCTTAGGGCGCCCAGCAGGCCGAGGACGCTCCGGGAAGAACGGAGCAGCGTCCGGGGATAGGCTGCAAACAGACTTACCAGTCCGAGCTGATGGCGGGAGGGTGGCCGCCAGGGCCGTAGTGGCGGCCGGCTGGCTGGCAGGAGAGCTGGCAGGGTAGACGCCGGTGCCGGGATGGCGGCCGGCGGGCTGGGGAGGGGCGGGCGGGCTCACCATTGTTGTTTCCTCCGAAACCTTCACGGCGGTCACTTTCACGTAACCAGTCACACAGCAGGGCCTCGCCCTCAAGGTGGGGCCTCGCCCTCAAGGTGGTGTCACGAACCCACCAGCGATAGAATTACTCAAACAAGCACACACAAAACACCACCAACTTCTAGAGTGTTGTGGATGGTTCTGGATACAAGAGAGGTGCAAATTAAATCGGAGAAGAAAGGAGAACAGGATAGGGAAATCAAGCCGAAGCTTGCCTCGAGCGTGAGCTCGCCGCCGCCGGCAGAACCGGGTTAGTGCCTGGTCGTTCAACGCCTTTCCTGATGACCATCGCCTTTCCTTTGTACTCCCACCCCGGCTTAGCTTTCCCTCAGCCCAAGCCCGGTCCATGTACCTCATGGCCAAGTGGCCAACCCAATCTGATAGTATCGTGACAGGTGGCCGCTGGCTCGGCGGAGCTCTGGCTTACAGGAAGAAGATGGAGCGGGTGGACTTAGGCCTGGGTATAAAAAACGTGGCCTGCTAGTTACATAGATTTGTTCATGAGCAAGATTTTTTTTTTTTTAAATATGCAGCACCGCCGGAGACCAATCTCAGTGGGCTTGATCCGTGGTGGGGGCGCCGATCAACCAGTGCGCTCAACCATCGCGCTATCTGCGCTTCTGCTGTTCATGAGCAAGATTGGACCACAGTACATGATAAGTGAAAAGGAAAAGAGATGACGGAGGTTGAATTAAAAAGATGTCTGCTTGTATAATACGGAGTAGGTGAGTAGCTGGTCTATAACATGTTTCGGAGCCCCTAGTTTGTGTGTGCAAGGATTACGTCCAAAATGCGAGCATGAGATTCAAAGGATTTTGGATGAAACAATAGGTTGCAAAATCTAGAGAATAGACTCGGACCCAAGCGAAATCTAGCCGTATTTTTCAAATAATTTAAATTCATTTATCTTGCAGAAAAAACACCATGCAGAGCGGCTTGGATGCAACATTCATATCGTTATAAGTCATATTTGATTGCTTTAAGAAATAATTATTTGAACATAACTATATAAACATTAGAAACTTTTAAAAGTTAGAGAAATTCATTGCATTAATTTAACCTAAAAGAATCACATTCCAAATTAAAAAATTTGGGTTGTGACAATCCAATTAGCTGGGATGACGATAGATCTATATTTAGGTGGATTCAATTTGAGATTTCACCTGAGATCCATAGTTGGAAACCATCCTAGCCATGGTAGGTGTAGCCGTGCCACACTTCATGAAGTCGGACGACTGGTTCAACTTGGTAGAACCATGGGAATAGATTAGGTGATGGATGGACGTGATGGACGAGCGTTTGGTGCTTTGCAACCTCATTACGCTGGCTTCCCCACACTATATGCTGTTGCGTAGAGGTGGTTACAAGCAGTGACGACCAAAGATTATGATCTTCTATGGAAAACGTTTTTAGATCCTTGTTCCCTTTGATTTTCATTAGTGCCATCTGTTCATGAGATACTAGGCTAGTTTTTGCATCAGTTTGCGAGGCCAGGACACCCATTGCATTGTTTTTGAAAAAAAATGTCTATATAACCCCTAATGTATGGATAGACGTATACATCACTGTTAGAACTACAAATCTGGATATTTTATACCTTAAAGTATTGAAAACCAGACAAACAACCTATGGCTGGTTTTGTTGGATGTGATAGTGGGCCCCACAAGTCATGCATGGAGGCTTGTTCTGATAACCCATCAAACTGATTTTATATCCAAATCACACCTCTAACAAATTTAACTTTTTTGTTTCCTTGAAACACAACTTTCGCTTATGTGTTTATTTATCCATACATTTGAGATTTAGATATGTGAAGTGTGACGAATGTTTCTGGAGTTTTTCTTGATTTCTTTTGAACTAGATCGTGTCGTGTGATACATCAACAAATTTGTCAAGCCAAGACATTGTTTTGACCAAACACATGGGCATACACTTTGTATGTCCCGTGGCAACATACCGGCATACACCACGTGCTATATGAAAATAATAACAAAAAAACACATAAATGCTCTCTTAAGGAAACATGTAATACATGATAGTCATTACATGCCAAACACATGATACGCTTCGATTTACTGTTACTTTCAGAAATTATAGTTTCAATACAAAAGAGTATTGATTTCTGATCATTAATTTGATGTACACAACGACAAAACCTAGAAACATGAAGGTCATGAACATATAGGCAAGCAAGAAGTGATGCATTGAATGCACAACAGTATCTGAACACAAAAGAAAGGTCTTATCTCACCCTTAGCACATTCAGATAAAGCACCGAAGATTGTGCAGTTGAGATTATTTTATTAGCATAAGACATTATTCCAATAGAAAGGGATCTTCTAGCTTCTTTCAGACAACAAAAATACCACCTGCTCATCTTTCGGGTCAGTTATCGTGCACACTGAGGCAATGGTAGTTTCGTAAAATGCAAGCAAATAAAAGGATGGTGTAAAAGGGCAAAAGGATTGCATCATCTCAGAGTTGAAATTTTTCTCACCCAGAGGGCCCACCCAAGACCCTGATTCTTACTCCAATGTGCTAGTTTACATTTGAAACTGGTCATATGATGTTTCAGCCAAGGTTGGTTGAGAATTTCAGGTTTTTGCACTGAATCTCTACAATTAATAATATAGAATAGCTACCTGTGAGACCAAGCATGATTAATAGAGAGGGACTATTAACTATCACAGCTACTCTATATATAACAATAACATTTTGGGATCTAATCAGCATAATATAGATCGAATGACAATTAGTGTGACCAATCATAGTCATAAGAGAGGGAATGTTATTAAGACTCAGCACTATTCTCTGAACATTTCAATTTAATCAGAAGAAACAAATTGAAGTGCATTTTACATACATGTACAAAATTGGAACCATGGTCTCGTTTTTCACTAAAAATGCACCATCATGTAAATCTATCGATTCAGCACAAGAAGATATCGATTGAGGAGTTAAAAATCCCACTTGAAGTCCCCTCCTTCAGATTAAAAGAAGCGAAGATAATGAGTATGTCTGACAATTGACAAGTGGAAGTTACCAATCAGTTTACTGATGTTTTTTAACAAAAATATATCAAATAAGGAAAGGATTATTATTAGGGTGTTAACGAAGCGTGAAATCAAAATTCCAAACATATATCAATCTCCTAGTTCTATCAGAATATCGTAAATGATAGTTTGGAACTCGTTCATTCTTATATATACACGAACTGCATGACATATAATAGTTAGGGACAAATAGAAAATGCACATTTGCAAACAAAATGATCTATCATTGGCAGCATGTGTGACCTCACATCAGTTTAGTGGAAAAAAGAATTATTAGCAATTTATAGAGTCCCTAATTCATACATACCTAGTTTGAAATTTTTAAACTGGCTCCACATGTATGCAGCGAAGTCTAAATTAATTTTATGAATTATCCTCAGGTACAAGTACACATGAATTCAGTTGAACATATCTTAGAACGATTCAGTTAGAAGAACAAACCTTGTAGGACTTTATCTCCCGATGCATCTAGAAGCATATGTTGACTCTGCATACATAACCTTCTTGCCAAAACTGTCATAGGCATAGCATTTCGTAGACTGATTTTGCTTGAATAGCTCACGAATTTCCTTGCAGGCTTTGAAATTTGGCATAGGACCAGGGGCTGGTTTCAAGGTCACTTTTTTCAGCATGGGTGCAGAATTTAAAAGAAGCTTGAGGAGATCAACTTCATGTCCACGCCCATAGAAATTTTCTATTTCTACCTCTTCAAGAGATACCAAGGCGATGCTCTGGCTTCTCCAGATTTGGGGTTGAGCACATTTGCAATTTGGTGAGCATGCTTTCTGATATTCCTAGAGAGAGAAAAGTCAAGGTATTATTGTTGATTCTCCGTATGCATCTAAAAACACTATGGCAGCTATCATCGAAGAAAATATGTGAAGATGCATGCAGCTGAAATCTTACTTGCCAGTTTGCCACATATCCTTGGATGACTAACTTAAGCCTCTGTATGTGAGGATAGGCCTCCATAATATTCGACACCACTGGTCCATAAATGTGTCCGCTTGGATTGAGATGTAGCTCCAAAATAGAGATAATAGGAAGATGGAATGTTTCTTGCAAGTTCAATGGTTGGTATGCGAAGTCCTGTAAAGGGATGAAAACAAATCAGTTGTAAAATGATGAGTCAAAATATATAACTTATATAACAATCATATCCAATTCTATCCTATCGTGTGTGTGTGTGTGTGTGTGTGTGTGTGTGTGTATTTTTTTTACTAACAACGGGTGGAGGGGGGCGGAGGCTCCCCACCTGATGGATTAACTTAGCCCAAAACAGCTCGCATCGAAATTACAAGAGAGTAGTTTCAAGGTTTGAGGACAGGAGTAAAGCTCCCCAAATACCGGCCCGGCAATTATAGACAAAAAAGAGTTAATTAGGCGTTGGATGATCAACACCAACACCCTGGCCTCCAGAGAAGACTGCACACCAAGCATCACCCAGCATCCTCTCCTCCGGTTTGAAACGGCAGGTCCAAAGCCGCGCATCCGCCTTGCATTCCGCCAGCACTCTATTCAAAGGCTTCTGATCACCACGGAATACAGCCTCATTCCTCCGTTTCCAGAGGTGCCAACAACATAACTGAAAGAAGGCACTGAAATGAGCCCTGGGTATTCTTTGCCATTTGTTATCTTCTCCACTTTTTTTATTCCCATACCATATTTTTCAACGTAAAGGCCACCGCCAAATCACATTAGTGTAGCAAAACTGCACCCATCACTAGACGTTCAATGCTTATTTATGATTTAGCAATTAATAGTACTATATTTCACCATCCGAGCAGCTAAAACACCAAAAGCTGCAAGCATTCAATGCAGCTATGGGGTCTTTTTGTTCACCACAATGTCTCATTTGCTTCATCCCTACCTCAGTTCATTCTCCTAGCAGTAGACAATTTAGATCCACCTCTCCCTGCTCCATCATCCTTTCGTTTAAGGTTTGCATACACAACCATAAGCCCACAATCTCAAAAGTCTCGCCATTTCCATTTGGTTGGTTGAAATTTCATTTGAAATATGTGGTCCTATTAATGGGTTTCTCCTCTGTTAAGTTGCGGTGTCTGCCATTCCGTTCCTTTCAGCCATTGAGATTGCCTTTTATAATATACTCCTATTCAAGGTTTATCTGTGTGGTAATAGATTATCGCTATTCAATATTGTTTTTATTTGCATTATGTACAACATTCTTTCATTCCTATTTCCTTCTTTAAGCTAACGTTTTTACAATTTTTTATGGTGGTATTCTTAATTTTATTTTGTCATAGAAATTAAGACGTGCTCTCCCCACATTCACACACAATTAGCAATTATGTAAGTATCATGGCTCAACGTACATGTTATCTAATCATTATGACATAGCCCAAAGTCTTGATGGGAATATGAGGACCTCTCATGCGCTAATATCTTTCTCAGAATCCTATTGCCACTTTATTTGTTCATGTATGCAACCATGTACTATAATATGTTGTGAAAGATCATTGGGTTTCATTTCTATTTTAAAATCGTTGAGGCAAAATAGCCAAATCTCAGTGTGTAGTCGGATTGCTTTATCATTGTATCGGTACCACTTCCGCTACCGGCAGTGTACAAAATAGCACGCTATAGCGTTTCTGTAGACTTGACGCTAACACTATTATAGTATAAAATAGCGCGCTATTGCGCGCTAATAGCGTTTTTGGAAGCCTGTCGCTAAATTCTATAGCGCGCTATTTTGTACATTGGCTACCGGGCATACGAAGTCCACTAAATAAAAACATTCTAAACTATTTAGGTTCAACAACATCGTGCAGAGTGTTCATAAATCTTCGGTTAGTAAAAACTTCAAATCATCCTGCTGTACCCGGAGCAATGCCTAGAGAATTCATCTAGTATATCTATAGAGATGGAGGCCACTAAAGTCATTAATTGCTATAAAGCTACTCTCACGTTGAGCCACATCACTTGTAAAACTATGTCCCTAAGAATTTAGAATATATACTTGACCATGTCTATCCATATAGGATTAATACCTTTGTGTCATTCAATATACCCTATCACACTTTCTAACAAAGCTATCATCAATTAGCCAATAGTTGAAGAAATTAATTAGGCATAGCCATTGGCCATCACACAAACAAATGCTACTTGTACCATCGCGTACCTTTATTCTCTAGGAGGTGGTATGATTTCTTAATTTCTTCTAGACGCTACCACAACAATCTTTGCGCTCTTCATTTATCCAATGGTATTTTATCTGACATGTCCTCTTATATAGACTCCAGTAGTCTACAAGTTTTTCATCGTTTCATTATTGATGTGAATCATACTTCCCACATATTATTTCCCAAATATTGTCAAGTATTGTGTATCTTGTCAAGACCAATGGCTACTTATAAAATATTGCCAAGTACCTGTTAAGTCATTCTTGACATTGGTTTACTATTAACTGTGTATCTTGCTTTTCCTACCTCACCCACATATATTCAAAAACACTCGATCATCATGCTTTAGTCACATCTTGCAATTCATGCTCCCTATATCATGTGTTCGATTAATGGAGTAACACTTCTCTTAGGTTCTATTGGATGCCTTACAAATCTATATATGGATGCACTTAACTTTATTTCCCAATCAGTTATGTTATATTCCCCTGTTGATTTTAGTAAGATTGATCTCTCTTTTCTGTTTCTTGACGATAATTTTGGGTCGCCCTCTGGATCTCCATTACTTTTTTTTTTCATTAACAGGGGGGAGAGGGTAATGCATGTCAAAGTTTATGGATAAGATCACTTGCATGCATTTTATTCTATGGAAGAAATATATATGAACAAAGCTGGGTTTGTTAAGCAAAGTAGAAAAAATTAAGATGCATGCAGATACACATACCGCGACAGCGAGGGACAGGATTAAGACGCCGGCGTCCTGTTTCTTGCGGAACTTGATGGCAGACGAGAGCCACATCCCGTGGATGGAAAGTGCATAGCCACAGCTCCATGAGAGGCTCTCTGCGGTCGGCACTTTGAGTGATATGGCAGAAGGACCCAATCCCCCCATCATGGGGGCGCCCAAAGTGAGAATCTTTAGCAATGGGGCAAAAACATGGAGACTATATATGCAGCCCGTCATTGTTCAAGGTGAGCGTCTTCAACGCGGGGGCCATGATGTCGACGTCACAACCAGTTAGGGTGAAGTTATGCATCACGAGCTCCTCAATGGTGTTGGAGTGCACGTTGATCTTGTTGGTGTGTTGCATGAGCATTGTGTCGTGCACCAGCAGGGAACGCAAGCGTGGTGCCCTACGGACGAGGTCGGAGACGCTGATGTCGGGGGCATCCCGAGAGGGAGAGCCTCTCGGGCACGGGGAAGTCGCCGCCGGTGAGACGCAGCCCCTGGTGAGGGCGCAGGCATCGCAGCTCCAGCGTGATGGACTTGGCTCGATGGAAGCAGGGGAGCTGGACCTCCCAGGGGATGCGCCGCCCCTCCCTTGAGAGGCCAGCCGTGACGACGAGCTCCACCGGTGCGAGACCCGCGGCGGTGCGGAGCAGCGAGGTGAAGGGCAGTACCGAGAAGCAGTATGTGGGCAAGCCGTGGATGCCGGGTTCCAGCGGCGGGAGAGGACGCGGGTGCGGGCGGCGGCGCGTGCGCAGCGGAGGACCTCGCAGATCATATCGTCTGGAAGGTCACTGATGCGGTCCACTCCGTCATCGCCGCCGCCGCCGCCGCCGTCCCCGCCTGGGCAGTGCTGGCGCGTGGTGGGTCGGCGGTTGCCCGAAGACCTCAAGTCCATGGCGGTCATGCATGGCTACTACCGTACGTCTGCAGCATGCATGCCAAAAGAAGCTAGTACTGTTTCGGTTTCGTGCAGCATACCGCCGTCCCAAATCCTATCCTATCATAACTAATCGAAGCCCCGACCACCCGACCCACCCAACAGGTGGTCCGCCCCCACCGGACCGGCCCCGGCGACCCACCTGATCCAAAATTGACGCTCAATACCCTAGATCCCCCCGAATCGGAGAAACGGATCCCCACCCGTCGTCGCCAGGCGACCCTGCGGCGGACGGAGATCCCGCGGCCGGCCGCTGCCCCCAACGTGTCGTCGCCCGGCGACCCCGCCACGGCCCCCCAACCCGTCCTCGTCCGGTGGCTGCCCATAGACCCGAGAGCTAGGTAGCGATTCCTCCCCAGCTTCCATTCCACCGCCGCACGTAACCCCCGTCCGCCATCGCTCCATCCTCGCGCGAGGAGAAGGGCTGCGACGACCGGATCATGCGAGGTGGCGGACGCCCCCGGCGCGGCCACCCGCTCCTCCTCACCACCTCGCGCCGCCTCGCTCGGCCTCCGCTGCCGGCCGCCCAGTTTGCTCTGATCCTCTCCTTCATCTCCGTCTGCAGGCATGAGATTGTGCTCCTAGTGATTTTACGGTACGGCGGCAGGCGGCGGTCTGCGCGCGGCGACCTCGCCATGGGTGCCTGACCAGGCCAGATCGCACCTCGCACAGCGGCGGAGAACAGGTGCGGCCCCTCGCCGTGTGCCGCCTCGCACGGCCATGACGGCACAGGTGCGGCTTCCCATCAGGCACGCGAATCAGCCTCGCTCCGTGCTGGCGCGTCCCCAACCTGAGCTCCCCAAAGCGGCTGAATCGTAGCAGATCCGTGCTTGATGGCCTCCCTGGAGGCACGAACGGTGACAGAACACAGCTCCCCAGGTGGACAAAGGGCTACTTTTTGGAGGATCTCTGCGGCGTGTGCTTAATGGAGTGGACTCGATTGTTAATTAACCTAATTTCCGACAACTGAGACACATGAGTACGGTTTGTTTCAATTCTTTATTATTCGCCTGCCATGACGTGTCAAAGAATCCAAAATTTGGTATATATTCACAGGGTATTACTGCTTCATAGGAATATGATTCCTTTTTTTTTTTCAGATTATGCTGCCTTTAGTTCATGAATTTCCTCTGCCCCCGGATTAATGCTGCATTTAGATGCTGATTCTAGTTTGTTGATTCTAGTTAGACAACCTCCATGCTCCCATGACATGATTTGTTTTGATTTGAGAAGTTATGGCTTCTGTAATCCATACATATTTACAATATTTTCTTCTCAAATGCTTGCGACTGCATCGGAGCCGGAATCGGAGCTCTCAACCGGACCATAAATGGTGCGACCAGCAAGGATTATGCTGAATCCCCCATCTTGCATTCCTTTTTACAAACTAATCTCCCCTGATTTGATTGTTATAATCACTGGAGTTCTAGAGCAGTTCTTCTGTAAATTAAGTCATCATTACATTAAGCTGTTTCATTCCGCTTTCTTATTCTGCTCGGTGTGAGCATCAGAGGAGATGCATTATTGTGTAAACCAGGTTTTGTCTAGTTTACATCACTGCTTGCCACAGGATTTGATAATCGACATGCTTGGCCAATGGCATTGCTTTTCGTTTGAGAACTCCATCCTTAAACATAATTGGCAACCAACCCACCCTAAAGCTAAATATGGCAATCACATTGTTCTTTATGCCCAACAGGAATCAATAAAAGTTATTTGTCATATTCTCTTCACTGTTTTATGACTTGTCAGTAGTAGTTTTATGCCTTCCAAGGCAAGTTATGCAAGTTAATTGTTACATGTTTTCACCTTTTTATGACCTGGGAATAGCAGTTTTATGCCTTCCAAGGCAAGTTTCTATGCCCAACAGAAGTAGTCAATGAAAATTAATTTTCACATGTTATTCTCCATTCTATGACTTGTTAGTAAAAGTTTTATGCCTCACAAGGCAAGGTCTTATCACTTCATCCGATGAAACATACCCATGTTGTTTATTGATAAGTTTATGCCCTTTGCACAATTCTTATTTTTTTTTACTATAACTGAGTCGGTCTACTTTACAACAACTTGAGCATCCATTTCCATGCTGAGATGGTTTACTATAACCGACTCACATCTGCATCCATTTTTATGCAGACTACTCACACCCCACCATGAAGAACTTTGATTATATGAAGCTCTAATTAAGAGGCCAGTAGGAGCAACGGGAGCTCATTTGTTTCTTTTTTGTCATGTGCAAGCTTAGGTACTGGTTGGCTGGCTGCCTTTGGTGATTTTTGTTATGACTTCCATTGCATTTATCCATAGCAACGCTAGGTAGACAAATGCTGCGGTGGATTATGGTCCCTAGTATTGTTGTTATCTAGCCTAAAAGTTAGAAACTTTTGTTTGAAATCTTTTTGAATAGCAATATGTAGGAGCCATCCAGAACACGTGATTGTATATATGCCCACAATTTGCTTTACTTATGCACATCATTGCATTATTTATGCCCACCATTTCACTTTTTATGCACACGGTTGCAATTTTTATGTCTTCATATGTCACTAATTATGCCCAGCAGACTAATATATATGCTTTGATTTGTTTGCAGTCTCGCCACCATTTGTACATGCATATGCTCACAGGATAATGTAATCCTAATATGCAGTAGCAAGATGCTGTTATTTTTGTTGTCTATGCTCCGATGCAGCAGATATTTCTTTATCCCAATGTTTACACTCCCTGAGTATTTATTACACCATTCAAGTAGGCAACATTACTCAGATGGAATTGACTAGGTTCATTTATTTACACCATTCAAGTAGGCAACGTTACTTTGATGGAATTGACTAGGTTCCATATTACAGCTGTAATGTAAACCTCTTTTTCGACTTTGTTTCAAATTATGGTCCCCATGCTTCGTGCCGGCCACTAGGCATTTGTGTATGTCATTAATGTTGTTAGGGGTTGCATAAAATTCTCACTAGTAGGCATGACATATCTATTTTTTATGTTGTTTCTCATGTGATGATATTATGTGGTCATTTTTATGCTTGATGAAAGATGTTTATATGCAAGTTTTCGTAGATATGTATTGGTTATATGATTACTGACACTAATTTTTATGTCTTTTTTGATGCGAGATGATAAAGAATGATCAACGAACGTAGATGCAACATGGGAGGGCTAGGACTCGGCGATGGGGCAACAATGATGGCGACTTTCTCTTATGGCATGGTTCCGCTGAGATGGCTTGGTGGTCAACTGCATTTATTATTTCTATCCTGGGTCATTACTGTTTTTACACCAAATTGTACAATTAGTGTAGGTAAAACAATCTGTTGTCCTTGTTATTTTAATTGCTTTCAATGAAAAATGAAGAGAATTTATGAATGCGAACGTATGTTTTTATGCTCTGTCAATAAAAAGAGTTTGCCTTTCGCAAGTGCTCTCAAACAGTATAAAATCATTGAAGTATGAGTATAAATATTTTTAGTTTTTAGTCTAAATTCCTTTTATGTTATTTTTCGCAAAATGGATGTCAGTTTATGTGGAAAAAATCGGCAATCCAACCGTAGAAACTGTTTGTAGAAACTGTTTTTCTATTGGAGATTAGAGTGAATATTTTTAAAAAAAATTAAATCGATAATAGAATTTAAAAATGATGAAAGCGACATCTCATTTCACGTTGCGTGGAGCTTCTTTTTATTAAAAAATAAAATCGATAATAGAATTTAAAAACGAAGAAAGCGACATCTCACTAAGCGCTGCGTGGAGCCGCAGCGTGCATGGCTTCTCGTTGGGTCGCGGTGAGCCACGCCGGCTGGCGCGCGTGCGAGGGAGCGCATGAGAGGGATAGTCCTGGCCACTAAAACCATATCTTAACATGTAAGCTATACACATCATCATCCACTGAGAATTCATGTCATCATTCACTAGGACACTCTATTAATGTCTTTCGCTGATCTTCTATGGCTAATATCATCCATTTATGTAACTATTTGTCCTTTCGATCACTTTGCCATGATCAATCATTTAAGATGAATAAGTTATCTAAGTATAATGTGTTTAAAAATATAGTACATTAAAAAAATAATGTGTTTAAAAAATGTTGTCATACCAGATGATCAATCATTTAAAATAAGTCAATCTCTTTAAACTAAGATGAATAAGTTTTGTATGATGTGTCCTATTGGAGACTCCAACAACCAAACTTCTGATTTCTGCTTACACGTTGATTGATCATTTCTGATTAAGGTGAGTCTTACTTTTCACGTATTATTTATTTTTCTATTAACCTAAGTTTCGTACTAATAAGGATTTTCAAATACATGTTCAAGTCACTCTCCTCTTCGGTTTACTATACAACTATATATCTTTTTTTTTCTCTCACACATATATACACAGATGAACCCATCATATTTTAGTCATTGCAATTTATTTAGTAGTAAGTTCAAGTTACTCCCTACATCTCACATTCATTCATGTGTTAATGTTGCTACACTTTCTAAATGTAAGACTTCAAATTCTATGAAGGCACTTGCCTTTCTTACCTAAATAATTATGCAATATCCCCTATGCAGGAAAGCAGGAGATAAAATGACATGTAAATGGAGTCCTCTTTGTAGCTGTTTGATTCATGTATTGTTAGAAAGTATACCCAAAGGTAATAAGTTGTCATCATTAGAGATGTGTTAGCTCATGCTAAAATGAAATATCCACTCCATAAATTTTTTTAGTAGTTTTAATTACATAGGTTTATTAGAACTATTGTTGGAGGCTGTAGTGATAGACCTATGGCAGTTCCATTGTTCTATTTTCTCTACCAAATGAACGTTTGAATCAATACTATTTATTTCTTTAAAAAATATTAAAATCATTGTATAAGTCCCGCAGCAATGTGCGGGAAAATCACTAGTTGTAACAATATTATCACGACTGGATTGCACCGCAAACCGCTGGGCTGGCCCGCACCACTACCCGCAGCCTAACACATTTATTTACAGAGATTAAAGTATGGTTTCCTGTCTGTATTTTTTTGGCAGGAAACACAGCATTTTGCTCCTCACTCATGACAAAAGACAAAAACAAAACAAAACAAAACATGAGACCAAAGGACGCGGACACCAAATCATATAATGAAAATGTCAGGACAAATGTCGCAACTAATCCAATCAACCCTATAAATTCCAGCTCACCAACATTTATGCAGCCACTGCATGCTGAATAAGTCTATATATATTTAGACAAATGTACATGTACAGCAGCCAAGTGCCAACATTTGACCTTTTTTCTTCTGTAATTAAGAAAGATATCACTGATCATGGGGAAACAACACTGAACAGGCTGTAGTTACATAGTGCGAACATAGACGCCAATTCCTTCGATATTATTTGTTCCGTTCGCAAAGAAGCCAACAATTCTGCCGTTGCTCGGCACAGGGACGTGGAAAGCAGCTCCCTCCTCTGTTCCATAAGGCCCATATCGTCTACCCGTATTGGTGACAAGTGTAAGGGAAGATATAGCCCACAAAGTAATTGTGCCAGAAACTTTCACCACAAACTCTGAAGGATCAAGCAGTATCTGCAAAAAATGAAGAAAAAATATAGAAGCGGCTATCAAGCTACTGGCCATTTGTAGGAAAAATATCCTACGCAATCATTTGATGTGTGCAATCGTGCAATCAAGCAATCCGAAGCATCCTTTTTATATCTAATGGTGGTTGCTATTTTGTATATAAATCCTCCCACCTGAAATCTCACATTCTTCTCCTGAAATTTGCTTAAAACCCATCCGGAACTCTACCATAGTGGATATTGATCGGACGCTTCATATTGTTTGATTGCACAATTGCACACATGAAGTGATTGCACAGAATATGCCCTCCCATTTGTATGAGGAAAGCGGTGTAATGAACCACATCAATGTGTTATTGATACCATGTAATGTATACTTGGTTGTATTAAGAGTTGAGAGCTACCTCATCTGATCGAATGAAATCGTACCTGATCACTTGTTTTATTCAAAAGGTTTAAGGAAAAAGTGTATTTTTCATGCCTTAAGTATTTCAAATGTGTGACATTCATCCTTTATGCTGTAGCTGGTGCAAACCAATCCCTTAACTAATTAAACTGCTACGTTTTTCATCCCCACCTCAGTTTAACACCAGTTTGAGCCACAAAGTCATGACTAATCATTAATTAGCCACATCATATGCCGACTCATCATGATGTGGTACGCTGGTGAGCTCTTTTATCTCTTTCACGTTCAGTATGCGGCTTCACTTTCGATCACCGCCTCCACTCCCTTGAGTACCATTTGTATTATGTCACTCTTCACTTAGCGAATGGATCACTCACCTAGTGCTTCACCACTTATCGCCGCCTCATGCCGGCCGAGATCGGCTCCAACCCACAAAGATTCAGGTGCCCTAAGATGCATGAGCTCATTTGTGAGCTGGCGATCATGGAGGCTCTCAGCAGCGTATTCAACATCACTACCCGCACTGAGAGGAGGTTTCTTGTTCCTGTGGAGCGGCCTTTGGTGTGACAAAAAAACTACAAAGGACTTAGGTCGTTGTGCCTCTGGAAGGTCGTTGTTGCTGCCTTAGGTTTTGTGACAAGGCTTGTGTTTGAGTTAAACACCATCGTCATGAATCAGCACATGACATGACTAATTAAGAATTAGTCGGGTGATTATTTGGCCTAAACCAGTGTTAGACCGAGGAGGAGAGGCTTAGTGTGCGGTTTAATTAGTTAAGGTATTAATTTGCACCAACTAAAACTGAATGTCACATTTTTTGCAATAGTTAAGGGATGAAATTTACACTTTTCTCTAATTTTTTTATAATACATGTGGTCAAAGTGGATGTTGTCTAAAAGGTGAGACGGCTTACAATTGAGAACAGGAGTAGTAAATGCTCACCTTATGATCGCCACCGCCACAACCGCCCCAAGGACCAGCTGTGTGCTGCTGACCATTCTGATCACTGTATGAAAACTCTAGTGAATCAATGACACTGCCACTGAAAATTGTCACGCTTCTTAGCTGGTGTGGTCTTACTATGATGTCATGAAAACCCTTTTCTTCTACACCTTTTTTACCCCAAGGCCCAATCCTTGCCACCGTAGGCTGGAAGCAATCAATTAGAAGATTAGAAAAAAATAAAAATTATCGGATAAAATCAATTTCGAGTAAACTAGTACCTCATCTTGTCGCATCATTTTCAATTCATACTTCATGTATACACCAATGGCATCGAGATATCGACCATAACGCCCAAAGAAACCAACAATGCAACCATTGCTCTGAATTGGAAAATGGAATGGAGTTCCTCGCCCTTCTCCATATGGTCCATAGCTATGAGCATTTGTGACAAATGTTAGCGACGTTACAACCTTTGGTAGTTTCTGAAATGGGCCTATTGATCCAGATACGCCTGTTAGGAACTCCGAAGGATCTAGCTTAACCTGCAAGACCGAAGAAAAAAAAACAATATTTCACATTAGGGATGCCCCTTGTTTGATGCTTTACCATCCTTTAGACAGGCACTCCTCATATTTACAGTGGTTTCCGGGTACTAGGCGGTACTACTCTTTTTTTAATGGACTTTATGTCCTTTGTGTGACTAAGAATTTAAAAATATAAGTAGATCCACTATTTTTAGTACCGGACCGTCTTATTTGGTACCATCTGGCACCGATACCGTTGTACTGCCTCCTGACGAACGGCTCCAATTTTTCCCAACCATCATAAAAAGAAGTTCTTATAAAATCAGAAATATATATCTTAACCACCATAACAGTTAGACCTATTTTGTTCTCTTAAAAAACACTGACCCTGCCATATGAAAAACTGCAAAAAGCAACTCCCTAAATCTACATCTAAACTTGAGAGATTATTGTACAGTGATCAGAGAGGTACCTACCTGTACAGGAGTTACCACTCCTTTTCAAATTTTTAATGGCCTCTACGCTCTTTGTGAAATTATTTTTTAAAAGGGTATTGGTCTACCATTTTTAGTATCAGACCCCCATTTTTGTTACCTCCTAATACTGGTACCGTGATACCACCTATTTCTAAACCATTAGATCTCCTCGGATGAATGACTTTCCTATTTTTTCCAACCACCGTAAAACTCAAGTTTTACTGTGGTTGGAAAAAAATGAGTTGTTCATCGAGCGAAAATTCAACGGTTTAGAAATATGCAATACTACGGTACCGGTATGAAATAAATAGGTCTGATATCCAGAATGGTGGGATAAGTACCAATACCATTTCCATATTTATTTTATTTCCAACCACAGTAAAATCTATCTATCTTCTATTATAAAAGATAATATGAAATAACCATGAGAGATTTTACAATTGTTGGAATGTTACCCATTGGTACTTAGATGGTACCACTATTTTATAAATTTTTAAATTCCTTTATGCCCTTTGTGGAATTAAAAATAAATAAAAATACAGATACAGGTCCACCATTTTTTGTTTCGGACCCTCCTATTTGGTACCGTTTGGTACCGGTACCATGATACCGCCTATTTGCAAATCATTAGATCTCCTATGATGGACGGTTTCTATTTTTTTCAACCATCGTAAAACTTCTAAATAACCCCATTACAAATTTTATGGTGGTTGGGAAAAATAGGATCCGTCCATCAAAGAAGATATAACAGTTTAAAAATAGAAGGTATCACTGTTTCATTACTAGACGGTACCAAATAGAAGAGTCTGGTATAAAAATGGTGGAACCGGTACACATATATTTTAGTTCTTAATTACACAAAGGACATAAAGGCCACTAAAAATAAAAAAGAGTGGCACTGCTGCCTAGGTACCGATGGGTACCTTCTCAAGTATTATAAAATCTCTCAACCTTCTAAATTTGCCCATGATTACCAACCTCCCCACTATGAAAGTTTATCAAAAATAACCAAAAAAATAGAATGTGAATTAATCACAGAGCTGGCATCATTAAAAGTATGTAAACCCAAGATATTTGTCTCAATTACCCACTCCACCATTGTGAAAGTTAATCCAAAATAACCAAATAAATAGGATCTAAATTACCACACATCTGACATTATAAAAAAGCACAGTAAAAAACCGTCACATTTGCATTTAAATACGAATATAAGAAAACTTAAAAATTACTACCTATGTTATTAAATTTTTATCGCCCGCTAGTTCATATTTACTTAAAATGTCAGATAAAAAGTAGAGGAAGTACAAAGTACATTTATATATGCTTCTAAATTATCAAGTTCTAACACTTTTAATTATTTAAACCTAACTATAAATAAATGTACATGCTGCGTGCCATCATGCATGCATATGCATGTGCAATACATAATGAATAAAAGGTACAGTAAGCACTTGAGTTTCAAATTAATATGTGAGTAAAAATAAATATTGAGTCAATTTGAAAGCCAAACTTAACTTCCATATGACTCAAGCTAACATATCTAGTAAACACATACAGAAGATAAACATATTTGTGAACTAAGTTGGGGACTATGAACTTGAATGGGATTAAAAACATACTCCCTCGGTCCCATAGTAACCGTTTTTTATCATTCAAAATTTGCCTACAATAAGTGATGGTTTAGCACTTTATTATATAAAAATAGAATTTAATCTCTGCATATACATGCATACATATACCATATAAGGAAAGGTAGATCTGTTAATCAGAGTACACACGTGTTTGTCCACCTTCTCTAAATTGTCTAAAATTTTGTTAAAACAACTGATATCCCATTGTCTAAAATTTTATTAAAACAAATGATATTGTGGGACGTAGGGAGTACTATACAGTAATCGATAATAGAGAGATTCTTTCTATGGTCTGAACAATGACATGGCCCCCACAAATGCAACTTCAGCTTGTGCACATCTGGAAGCATCACTTGTTTTTTTAGCTGGAAAGAGTTATTTTTTTTACACGCACCGTGTCATTGTTTCCGCCGTAACCTCCCCAAGGGCCTATGGTGTGGCAATGACCATTGTGGTCAGTGTACGAAAATTCAATCGAATCGATGATAGTTCCACTGCTAACTGTTATTCTTTCCAAACGGTACGGTGCCACATTCATGTCTTCTGGCTTCCCTCCGTTTCCACCCCATGGCGCAAATTTAACAAGTCCATCCTGAGGAAAAGTAAAGTGTATATAAGTACTACTATAAAGAACTTTGTTGCTGTTAGAAGTATTGGTACCTTCACCAATTGCCATCAATGTTTTTCTAGTTGGTCTGAGAAATAAAATTAATGAATTTAAAAAGTAACTATTATGGAGGCAAAATGATCAACACAAGAAAAAAATACAGGCTAGCTAGCTAGATGGGAGATTCTATGCAAACAAAATGATTAAGGTGGTTTGGGCATTCTTGACCTTGACACTCAGAACAAATGCTTGTCGGTACCTTTGCCATCAATGTTTTTCTAGTTGGTTTGAGAAAGCCAATTAATGAATTTAAAAGGTAAATATTATGGAGGCAAAAAAGACAAGAAAAAATACATGCTACCTAGATGGGAGATTCTATGCAAACCAAAGGATCAAGGTGGTTTGGGCATTCTTGACTTTGGCACTCAAAATAAATGCTTGCTGGAAAAATGGATTTTCAAATTGGCGAATGAAGATGGAATTTGGCAGCAGTTATTGATAAACAAATGTCTTAGAAATAAGACTTAATTGTCCACAAATAGAAAAGAAACCAGGAGACTCTCAATTTTCGAGTAGTCTAATGGGGGTTAAAGAACCATGTCCTAAACATGGGGTCCTTTAGTTTGAAAAATGGGACCCAAGTAATGTTCTAGGAAGACATCTTGTTAGGCGGTGTAGCATTAGAGCATCAATACCCCCCGCTTTGTTTAACATTGTGAGGAAGAAACATGCAACAGTGGCAGAAGTTCCTTGGTTCAACCTCACTTCATCTGTCTTTTAGAAGCAAACTTCAGGACTAGGAACATCTAGTTGCTCGAATTTTGAATATAGACCTGGACGAGGATAACGATATTTTCAAATGGAACCTACACAAAAGCGGGGTTTTGTCGGTGAGGTCTATGTACACACATCTAGTCAACAACAGGGTCAAGGTGTCGATGGAAATTTGGCGTGCAAGGTTACCACTAAAGATCAATTTTTTTTATGGTACCTAAAAAAGGAGGTGGTGTTAACCAAAGATAATTTCGCATGTTGTAACTGGCAGGGTGATAAATCTTGTAGTTTTTGTTGTACGACTGGAACTGTTCAACACCTTTTTTTCGAATGCAAATAAGCTAAATTCCTTTGCTGTTTAGTATATACGACTTTTGGAATTCATCCACCACGAAATATCCAACATTTTTTCACTAGTTGGGCCGGAACAAGAGTCGTTATTACTAATGGGAGTCGCGGGGCTATTTTGGGCTCTTTGGCTCTCAAGAAATGATGATGTTTTTAACAAATATACACCAAAATCTTTCTTACAGGTGCTATTCAGAGAAATGTGCTTGCTTTGTCTATGGGCTAAGTTGCAGCGAAAGTGATGAGTCTAAGCAGGGGCTTCACGGCGGCCATGGAGTTGTTCTCTTTGTCTGGGTGGCCGCACGTGGCTAGGATTTTCTTTCTTGTTGATGAATGGTCCTTTTTGTTAAAACGGCATAGAGAGTGAGCATTCTGTAATAATTTGGGTTTGATTCTCTCAAGAGATGAAGCCAGAATCTGTAAATTGGAGACAGCGGCCATGGAGTTGTTCTCTTCGTTTGGGTGGCCTCACGTGGCTAGGATTTCCTTTCTTGTTTGATGAATGGTCCTTTTTGTTAAAACAGTATAGAGTGAGCACTCTGTAACAATTTGGGTCTAATTCTCTCGAGAGGTGAAGCCATAATCTTTTCCATTATCTAAAAATTATTATGGATAGAAGTCTTATCTTTTTTTTCTATCAGACCGACATATTTGGTAGCATCCAATACCTTGCGCTTGATGCCTATTATTTATAAACCATTAATTTTTTTTCGACAGATGATGGCTCTTTATTCTCTTTCTTATATCAATGGCTAGGAAAATATCGATGGAAAATGTACCTTGAAGTACTAGCGGTACTTGCAAAACAAATGTAAGAAAGCTTGACTATAGAAAATGTAAATAAAAGAAGGAAAATAAAGATAAGAGTAAATCTAACCGTTTTTTCTCTTAGATTCACGTAGACTCCAATCGAGTGCACAAACCACCCTGCATGCCCAAAGAAGCCGACAATGGAAGCATCGTTTTTCTGAATTGCAATATCGAAAGGATGTCCTCTTGCTACTCCATAGGGCCCGTATCGATTAGTATTGGTGACAAATGCAAGACATGTTATGATATTTGGTGATGCATCGTATGACCCAACAGTCCCAGAAATGTTAATCAGAAACTCCGAATGCTCGAAATGAATCTGCATGCAATAAAAGATCATTACCAATACTGCAATTTGTTTGAGGGGATATTTAAGAAATGAACAATTTTACTATTACTAATTAGATATTATTTCTTTATAGTGCCAATGTTAAGCCTCACAATGTGATAAAAAGGATAAATCCTAGATACACTCTCGCAAAAAAATATCTTGCATTTGATTCTATACAGTGAATTTTGTGTTTGCAACTATAGCGATTAGATTAATTTGATTCTAAATCTATTATCCACGTCGTTCATGTTATTCAATATGAAAAATATAATATACATGCCATTATTAAAATAATATAAAAATATGACCCAACTTTGTAATTATTACAACTAAAATAAAATGAACCCTTGATTTTACATATATTACCCACCTTTGCCATTACTAGATGTAACCTAAAGTAACATTTTAAATGTATTTCTAAGTCAATGTACTGTTCTCTTTTTTTCAATTATGAAAAAGGCAATTTAGTACCACAAGTATCTACTTCTACTGCACTATAAAAGAGCAAACCTTTTTACTCCTCACATTGGCCCCACTACATAGATTGTAAAAGGTTGAAAAAGGTCCAAAAACGATAGAATGAAAATGTTTACACACTTTAGTTTTTTATTTTGTCACCTTGTTTTGTACCTATACCTAGCGGGTACTTTCCTTTTCATAGATTAATGAGAAAGGAAAGACATTAATTAACTGGATTTTTTTTTCATTTTAGTTCCTTCCTTAGTTGCTCGGCTGATCAACTTATGTCATATGTGTGTTGCACGTACATCTAGACTAGTGTTTCTAGACTAATCACTTCCTCTCTTATTAACATATGAAAAAAAAAGAGTAGACACATGTATGTACCAACATGCAATCCACCCGTACGTACAGTTGTACGAACAGAGAGATAAGTACAGAGTAATACAAATTTTACAATGGTTGGAAAAAATAAGGACCAACTATTAAGCAAAACCTCTTTTTTTTTAAAAAATGAGATATTTTATAATGGTTAGAAAAATACTTACCGATACTAGGAGGCACCTCTCCTATTAATTTTTTACTGACTACCGAAAAAAGACTTTTGTGAATTAAAACAATTAAATTTATATAGATACTGGTCCCACCATTTTTTTCTGGTCCAATTTATTTGATACCGCATGGTACGTCTTCCCTGTCTATTTTTAAATTATTTGATCTCTCTCAACGAACTGTTCTATTTTTTGCAACCATCATAAAACTTATATTTAATAATTAGTGGCACTAGGTGCTGGTGGTACCAAGGGGAAGGAACTAAATCGGTTAAAAATTATTTTACAAAATATATTTCTTAGATCAATGACCATAAGTAATTGGTGAGGAATGGTACTAGGTGGTACCAAAAATAGACGAACAACCGGCGTAAAATCTACCTATGATTTTTTTTATATGAGGTTGCCCAAGTTAAATTTCAGCTACATGACGTCAAATCAAACAAATAAAATCGGAGGGAGTAACACATAGTACAACTCCCCAACGATTATTCTCAATTGACAGCTTTCTTTTTTCCAACAACTGTAGAGGACTGGGCTAACGCATGACCCGTCACGCGCTCACTAATGCGCGAACCCTCCGTGCCACGCCACCGCCTTTCGTGTTCTCTCCTCGCCCTTGCCACCAGCTGCCCCCCTACCCCGACGGCTCCCGCCGCCGCTGTCATCGCCTGCCTTCACCAAACCACCGCTAACCTTCGCGGCGTCCTTGCCCCTGCCGCCTCCTCCAGCCCTGGCTCAGGAGACTCCCGCCAACTCGATCCACCACCGCCCACCACCAGCTACCGCTGCAGCCACCGCTAACCTCTCTGGCCTCCTTGCCCCCGCCACCTCCATGTCCACCGTCCGTCCTCCACCGCCCACCGACCGCCTCCACCGCCGGCCGCTGACCTCCCCAACCTCCTCCTCTTGGTCCGGTGAGCATAGCTCCCCCCCCCCCCCGGCCCCTCCCCAAAACCCCAGCCCCTAACCCTAACCCTGGTGAGTTTGGTGGCTGCGTGGTGTCGCGTGCTGGGGCGGAGGGGTGTCACACGGTAGCATTTCTGTTGTAGAAGTTGTAAGAAAAAGATTATCTAGTATTTTGTGTATGTATTGTGTTAGCAAACAAGTTCAAGTAAAGATTAGGCAATTTTTCATTAATTATCTATATACCCTGAGTTTATCTATGAAGTTATATCTACTTGTTTCTCTTGAATTTGTTAGCGTAAGTGGTAACAGGCTAGTACAGGTACAATAAAAAGAAACATAATGTATAAGATTCAAATCACCTCATGCTCACTACCGCCACAACCGCCCCATGGACCTGCAGTGTGCATCTGCCCATCATGGTCGTAGTAAGAAAAAGAAAATGAATTAATGACCCTGTCACTGCGAATTATCACACTTTCCAGACGGTGTGGTGCTACGTTGATGTCATGCGGCGTCCCTCCACTTCCACCCCACGGTCCGATCTTGGTAAGCCCAGCCTGAATCGACAATGCAAAGATCAAACAGTAATTTATCTTGACAGGAAATGAAACGAGAATAAGATAAAGAAATATAGGAAATATATTACTCAGCATCAAAAAAATGTATACCAGCTCTTCTTGTATTGTTTCTAGCTCGGGGATCTCTATGGTAGTATTCCATGGCATCTCTCTTACAAAATGTCTGCGCAGATCAAGAGTGGGATGGCTGGGATTTAACTTAACTGAATTCTTTATTGCAGCCTCTGCATCTAGCACTTCCCAAGGTGTGGCACATCGGCAGTCGATGCCAACGTCCACAACCTTAAGAGAAGTGAGATTCTCCAAGCCCAAGTCAAAATCACCGTAAACATATTTTGTCTCGGCAACATCGAAACTAAGTGAAAGTACTTGAAGCTTGGGCATGGCTTGTCGTCTAAACACCAGACCCACTGCACGACTTGCATACCTGAAGTTTGCTAGGCACGGGAATGCTACTACTGCATGATCAGCACTTGAACTGCCGATGGTCTCCATGCCCTCCCTTGCACAGGCCTTTACCACATGCAAATCTAGAGAACGAAGCGCAGGTAAGGACCCAAGAACTCTGAGATCCTTTCGGGGTAGTGTATTGACCATGATGGCTAGGTGAGACAGGTTAGGGAGCGAAAGCTTGATCCAATTTGGCAGCCTAGAGAATGGGCTGGATTCTGACCATATAGACGATGGGCTGAGCCTGAATATGTCTCCAGTGTGGCGATGGACACATGCTGTAAATCTTTGGAGGCGTTGAGGTGCCCATGTCCAGTCAGATCCCAACATGAAATCCAAAGACACATCTTGAGAAAAAACATGGAGTGTTCGAAGTTCAGTAAGATTGCATAAACAATTTAGTAAAGCTTCCTTGTGCTTCGCATCCCAGGTATCAATTGAAATTGCGAGCACCCTCAGTTTACTCAGTTTGCCAAGCTCCTCCATGACGTTTGGGTTCTTGCCGGTGTCAACTTCCGAGAGCTCTTCAAGAGACTGCATGCTCCCAATACCTTCTGGCAGCTGTGTCTGCCTGTCAACACATAGACGCAGAAGTTGTCCTAGCTGAACCAAAGTTGATGGTAGTGGTCTTGTTTTTGTCCGCTTCAAGTCCAGTGTTTGCAAAAGCTGCAGATTTCCGATTTGTTTCGGAACCTCAACAGTGCAGTGTGTACCCCATAGCCTTAAATATCTCAAGTGAAACAGATTAGATATGTCCCCTATGTTGTGACCACGGCTGTCTTCCAAGTCCAAAACACGTAATACCTGAAAACTCGAAAGGGGGAGCTTCAAATCAGCAGCATGGCAGAATATAGAAAGTGTCCTCACATGGGACAAGTTATTGGTTGCCTGAGATATGACTTGCTCTTCTTTGCTGTCTTGGTAGGATAGCCGACGATGAACCATGTTTGGTTCAGAGGTGTTGGTACGGTGACCGTTTATTGTAACAAAATTTTCTTCAAGTGACAAGGAAGTGATAAATTCAAGCACTATGTCATGTACGCGACAAGACTGTATCTTGCCATGGGTATCGACATGTACTGGTTGGACAATGCTTCTACTGACGAGTTCGCTGAAGTAACCCTCTCCTAATTCATAGAGGTTCCTACTATCACGTTTTGCATGGACAAAACCTTCACCTATCCATCTCCATATCAAGTCATCTGTCTCAATGATATGATCCTCTGGGAATAAACTTAAATACAACATGCAAGGCTTTTGCTCGGGAGGCAGATCATAATAGCTAAGAGACAAAATCCATCTCATGTTCTCCAAACCAGAACTAGTCTGTTCATCATTAATAGAATTGAAGACATACGACCATTCATCCAATGTATTTTTGTTTGCGAGTAGACTTGCTATGGTAACGATAGCTAATGGCAACCCAGCACATCTTTTTAAAATTTGATCAGATCTGTGCTTAAATTCTTCAGATGGGCAGCTGTGTTTACCAAATACTCTGTTATAGAAAAGTTTTTGGGAGTCAACATCTGAAAGGGGCTGCAGTTCATGTACGATTGCCTCATCATAGTCAGGAGAGCAACACAGTTTAGCAATACTGATCTTCCGAGTTGTCGTTATTACTTTACTGCCACGGTTGTTCTGAACTAGGGCACAATTTATGTATTCCCATGCTGATTCATCCCATATGTCATCTATAACAATAAAGTACCTGCATTGACGAGTTAGTTGCAAAGGTTATGAGGTATAAAAAAGCATCATAACAAGAAACCAAATTCAATTCATTAGATTGCATTATGAGCCAAACAACCTATAAACCTTCTTTGGTTACTGAGTCAAGGAGTTGACTCAAGTGGATGATTGATTGACAATAGTAAGTGAATGTAGGTCCTTAAGGTTAGTTTATTATGACTAATATTAGACTAGTTGTATAGAGAGCCATGTGTTGGTCGGCTTGCGGTGTGTTTAGATGATATATGGGATGCCGTGATTAGCGGTGACCGGCAAAGCCAAGTGAGGGTGCGTGCAACATGTGGTGGTGTGCGGAAAGCACGAGGCTTGGCGTGTGTGACCATACGGTGGTGAAGAGTGGCCGAGAGGCTTAGACCGATTGCCCAAGTGAGTCTGAGCAAGGCCAGGGCGATCCAATCCGGACAAGAGGAGAAGCCAAGGTTATAATATGGAGTATACGGCAAAGATGGTGGGGGTCAAGTCAATGCATGGGGTGTGATGGACTTGGGTCATGATTATTGCAGAAAGGTCAGAGACGCATGGTGGAATTACAAATCTTGTGCTGGGGCTAGGTAAAACCACAGACCAACACGGGGCCAGCCTGAATAGAACCGTAAGGGCCTGTTTGGAAGTCCGTTATCGAGCCCAATACCCTTGTAAATTATAGGCCCCTAATTTTTTACAGGCTGAATTCAAAATGGTTGTTTGGATGACATGTGAGCCCAATAAATTTACACCTGGATTGGGCCAAAACCGGTGTAAAAAAATGATGTCTACGCAGGTCTGGAAAATAAAACGAGAAACATCGGGTCGTCTCCCTCGCTTGCTCGCGGCCCGAGGAAGGAGGTGGACTTGCGAGTGTCTGGACAACCCAATCAGCATCAGAGTTGACAACAAGGTGAGATGGTGAGGAAGGCCTGCATAGTGCCTTTGATGTACCGCAGAATGCGCTTAAGAGCAGCAAGGTGCGGTTCCCGTGGGTCGTGCATATGAAGACAAATCTGCTGGACAGAGTAGGCGAGGTCTGGCCGTGTTAAAGTCAAGTACTACAAGGCTCCAGTGAGGCTGCGAAAATCTGAAGTGTCCTGACAGAAGCGCCAGAGGCATGCAAAGACTTTTGGAATATTGGTGTCAATTGGAGTTGAACAGGGCTTGCAATCAATCATGACTGCGCACAGTAAAATATCGATCATATACTGCCGCTAAGACAGAAGCAAACCACCATTACATCATCGAACCTCCATACCCAGAAAATGGTGAATCTCTTCCAAGTCCTTCATGGCAAAATCACACTGCAAAGCTGCAATGGTGCGACAAAGAAGTCCGTGAGAGGAGGTAGTGAGGATGATGTCGTCCACATACAAGAGTAGATAAACAGTATCAACACCACGAGGAGGTGTCAGACTTGGCTTCCCGAAAACCAAGGCTGACCAATTATGATGCAAACCGACTGTACCACGCACATGGTGCCTGCTTCAACCCATAAAGAGACTTGTTGAGATGGCACACCAGACCAGACTGTGTGGGATCCTCCAAACCAGATGACTGCTCCCAATAGATAATTTCAGACAGAGTACCATGCAGAAAAGCGTTCTTAACATCGAACTAATGAATGCCCCAACCGCAGGAGAGAGCCAAAGAGGGCACTGTGCAAATAGTAGCAGGCTTGACAACTGGACCGAAATTTTCATCATAGTCAATACCCGGACGTTGAGTGAAACCTCGGAGAACCTAACATGCTTTGTAGCGCTCTTAAGTGCCATCAGACTAGAACTTGTGCTTGAACACCCATTTATCGGAAACCACATTATCTTTGGCAGGACGGGCAACCAAATCCTAAGTATGGTTGTGAAGCAAGGCAGCATATTCCTCTTCCATAGTAGCTCGCCAATTTGGATCGGCAAGGGCACTGCAAAAGTTCTTCAGAATCGGAGACAGGGGTGCAGCTGAAAACAAGGCTAGTTGCCGAAAACCCAACTTGCCACGAGTAGCGATACGATGATGACACACAACTGGGCTGATGGGGACATCCCATGTGGGAGAGATCGCTATTCCACCAGAGATAATCCATGGAGCGGCGCACGGACAGGAGACGACCTAGTGGTGGGGCGAAGCGAACCATGCACCACAAGGCGCCGAGAATAGACCTAGTGGAATGGTCGTGCAGGTACTAGAAGAGCAACCAACAGTGGGGGCAGGGACCGGTTCCTTGTGGCGACTGGTATTGGAGACGAGGATCCAGCAGCTACTGATGATGGTGACTGCAGATCAGCCGGAGTGGGAGAGGGGGCCTTGGCTATGGCAATGGTGTTGTAAGGGACACCGCTGGATGGGCCGGTGGTGGAGAAACCGGGAGCACCGGCAGCACCGGAGCTGCTGTGATATCATCCTGAACTACACTGGGTGCCTTATGACCAAGGACACAATGCCAAAGGTGATGTAACTGAGAGTCGCAATGGGTAGAGGGGTCTAGAACAATATCACCAAGTGATCACGTTCTGAGACTGAAGATCCTTCATAGAGCAACCAAAGGAGTCAAACTCGATAGAACAGGAATTATCAGTAGTGAAACGACGAACAGAAGTAAGATTTTTAATAAGAGTAGGTGAAACAAGAACGTTAGTAAGATGGAAAGGACCCGGAAGATAGGCAACACCCGAGGTGGTGACAAAAAGAAGGAACCATTGCCGACAATAATGGAGGGGTGTTGTGAGGGTGAAGTAAAAGAGGGAGTACCAGGGTCGGAAGTCATATGAGAGGTGGCCCCCGAGTCGAAGTACCACTCATGCTGCTACGGTGGATTGAGGGACATGGTGTGGAATGAATTGGCGAGGCTCTGCTGGTTCCAAGATGGAGGAGCTTCTGCCTGCGGTTGGACGCCATAAGGGCCTGGAGACGCCCAATGACCCGCCCAGGGAGCAGCAGGTGCAGCAACCATGGCCTACTGTTGCCGTTGCTAGGGCCGCAAGCCTAGCCACATCTGGATGGAGCTGGTCTAGGGGTTTCAGAAGGATGGCTAGGTCTGGCCGCCCCTGGGAGTTGAAGAGCCACCGCCACCTTTGCCTTTCTTGCAATGACAGACTCTGTTGTTGTTGTTGCTGCTGTTGGCCGACAAGAGGAGGAGTAGCCCCAACAGGAGTTGGCGGCTTGGCGGTGTTGTTGGTGCCAAGAGGAGTAGTAGCCCCAGCAGCGGCGGTGAAGGCAGTCAGTGGTGTTGTGGTCGTACGCTTGTCCATTGTGAGTTCCTCTAGGAGAAGACCAGCACTAGCCTCCATGAAGGTGGGGAAGGGTCGTCAGCGCTTCAGACGGAGGCCAATAATGTCAAAGTGCTCGTTGAGTCTGCGGATCAAGTTGAGGACGAGAGTATGACCCAAGACATGCTCGCCGAGGTCAGAGAGGGCATCGGCCATGCCCTTCAGCTTGCGGCAGTAGTCGGTAATAGAGAGGCCGTCTTGCTCAAAATTGAGGAACTCGGCGTCGAGGTAAAGAGCGTGGGTCTCGCGATTGCCGAGAAATTGGGTCTCGACAGCAAGCGGAAGCAAATCGGGAGCGGAAGCGAATCGGGAAGATCCCAGACTCGTGATATCATGAAAGAAGGTATGGTTCGAAAGTTAAATAGATTGATTGAGGACCATGGGTACGTATATACAGATGAGGGGATAGAGTCCTAATCTGGGAAGGAGAGGATAAAGTCCTAATCAACCGTCGGCTCATCCTAATCAATCTAGGGAAGGCGCAGGCTGTTATCCATCCAGCCACAGCCGTTACAACGCCCAAACAGGGCTGAACCGAACCATGTCCCTTGGACCCTAAATACATATTTCTAACAAAATGAAATCTGGTACATTCGGACCAGAATCCAGTGTTTTTCGGCCAGAAAATTTCCACTGGAAAATGGTGTATGCATCATCAAAATGGAAAATTCATGTTTACGTGGGCAAAACAACCATTTTGGTCAAAAGCACCCAAATCTAGTTAGAAGATCAGGTTTTCGTTGTTATGATTTTTTTTTAAAAATGTTTTATTTTGGGACGTATTTTTTCAGAATATTGAACCAGAAAATATTTTGGTAAGTGACTGGAAACGGAATTTTTTACTAGAATTTGGTGTTTTCGAGCGGGAAATGCATCCCTCACGACACAGGACGGGTCGCTGGTGAGAGTTTGCGAATTGTATGTAAGAGCATAAAAGCAACAACGTGAAAGATAGATGGGCTCGCTCACCTCTTGTCCACGAGCACATCTCTGATTCTTTCGATGACTTCATAGTCGCCCCATGATTCAAGGTTGTCGAAGCTGGATTGGCTCACCTGCCGAAGTATTCCGCCGAGGATGCTCTTCTTGTTGGGCCTCTGGGACACCGGGACGAAGGCTCCGCAGTCGAATTTCTCCCGGAGCTTGTCGTACACCTCCCTCGCAAGCGTGGTCTTGCCGATTCCTCCGGCGCCAACGACGGCGACCACCTTGAGCCTCGTGTCACCGTCACCGTGGGGCGATGGTGGCAGCAGCAGCCGGATCAGCTCTTCCGTCGACCTGCCCATGCCGACGAGCCTGGTCTTATTCTTGTAGAGCAGTGGTAGGCGGGGGTCGTCGGCAGGCGGCGGAGACCGCGGCGCTGCCTCTGGAATGGAGAACCTCTTCAACCGGTCGCTTGCCTCTTTGACCTCCATCTTGATGCGCTCGATCTCGACGGCGACGCGGCGGCGGGCCTTGTACCTGCGTGCCGCGGGGGACAGCCCGGCCACCTGCCTGGTACTGGAAACGCGCACCAAGTAGGAGTCGACGGTGTCTTCGGCGTCGTAGGCGAGCTCCCTCAGTCTCCTCGCCCAGATCCTGAGCTGCCCGTCGTTGGGGTTGAGGTGGCCAGCAGCTGCAGGCGGAACGCGGGAGCGCGACACCGCCTCCAGGGCGGCCTGCATACTGCTCAGCTCCTTCTCGATGTACTTGACATCATCCTTGGCGCCACTTTGCAGCTTGTACTCGTCGGTGAGGAGCGTGGCCAGCTTTGGGAGGAGTGCAGATATCGCCGCCGCCTCCATGTCGGTGCCAGTTGCCACTAGCTAAGGCTAAGCTTCGCTGCCTGTGCTCTCGATAGTTTTTTTTTTTTCTTTTTTCCTCTCCAAGACAGCGCGCGCTCTTGTGTAGTAGTGTGCCTCTTTTTCGTATTGTGAGTTTGTGATGATGTCGATGCAAACAATGGTTCTAGATATATAGCTAGCTCTTCTATAGTGTCGTAGGCCATATTTGACACAGATGTAAAAGCTAGCTTTTCAATAGTGGTCTAGAGAAGTGGTTTCTTAGAGAAGCTCATGAAAAATAAGTCAAGCTGTTTCGCACGGTAGCTTTTTTTTGGCATGGATGTCCTGGATCCACCTGTAAGTGATTGAGGAGAGCTCGAGGATGGCGTGGCCGGAGGCGGCGGACGGTAGCACCGGCAGGGGATGAGGGTAGGGCTCGCGGTGTAACTGAGGAGAGCTCGAGGACGAGCATGATCGGAGGCGGCAGACGGCAAGGACAGAGGCGGCGACCGAAGGCGGGGATGGGGACGAGGCCAATGGCCTAGAGGCGGGGACGGGGTAGGGTTGGCGTTCGGACTGGGGTGGGGATAGCGGCCGAAGGCAGGAACGAGTACGGCGGCCTAGAGGTGGGAACGAGTATGGCAGCCTAGAGGAGGAAACGAGGACGACAGCCTA
Source organism: Paspalum vaginatum (assembly GCA_030272315.1). Lineage (NCBI taxonomy): Eukaryota > Viridiplantae > Streptophyta > Magnoliopsida > Poales > Poaceae > Paspalum > Paspalum vaginatum. The sequence continues at coordinate 12,297,172 of CM059016.1, read as the reverse complement.
GAGGCGGAGATAGGACAACGTTCGAAGGTAGAGGCGGAGGTGGGGGCACAGTCGGTGTCGGGAGGCGGTGGCGAAGCCGGCGTCCGGAGGCTAGGGATGAAGGCAGGGATGGCACCAGGAGGTAGAAGGCGTGTGGGGAGAAGCTAAGAAAAAGTTGGGTGGAGGCAACTTCTAAGCTTTTTCTTTTCCACGTTGAAACATGAGAAGCTAAGCGTTTGGGAGCTCGTGTGGCTTAAAAAAAGTAAAAGATACCTAAAGCAGTGCCAAATAGGACCATAGTCGGTTGTACCTGTTTTAGCGTGTCATACCATTAGACTTCTTTTACTCCAATTTACTGACTATAATCTGATATAGCATGTTATTTAAATTTTGACATACACATAGGCTAAATAGGTCCGAAAATTTAGCTCGTCTCACGAGTCGGTTTGAGCTCGGAGTGGTTTGCGAGCCATTATGAGCCAAGCCAACTTTGATTTTTTGGTTCGCAATGATACTAAGCCGTCTCGCGAGATATGGCAATGCACCGTCTAATCAAATAAATTTCACCAGCGGTCTCCAAACTTATCCTATTATGTTACCTATGTCCCTCAACTTTGAAAATGCAAATCATCTAGGTCCCATAATTTGCTAACACGTTTTTACGCCAAATCTTTCCTCCACCCAGGGGCAGTTGCCCGGGCCCATTACGCACAGTGCATGTCGCTATGGCTTGCAAGCCGAGTCGACTCTCGCCTGAGCCTCGACCTAGCGAGCTAGTAAGCAATGGGCTCATTTGCTTCCGTAGGGCTAAACGTCTTAGCTGATATTATTGATGCTAACAGCACCACCAACGATGCTAACAGCACAACCACCATGTACTGAGCTGAGCGGGCCATAGTAGCTCGTGGACGACGGAGGAGATAATAAATCGATGACTCGTTAGTACAACCACTTAGTATAGAGTTGCATGAAAAGCACGTATTGTGACTCCTGAAAAACAAATATATTGGTCACAATATAGGTGGCGAAGTTGGGGACTCCAATTTTAGTTGACTAGCTAATGGCCCATGGGTTGCAAAGGTGTCGCAATTGAAGCCTCGTTGTGATGTGAGATGTAGATAAACATAAAAGATATATGGTATAATTTCGTTGGATGTTCAAGAAAAAATTTAAATTGAGACTCCAACCACTTGCCTGCCTGAAACATTATTAGTAGGTGATACACACGCGTTGCTGCGGGAATTTTTAAAGTGAACTTTGAAGATAGAGAAATACAATAATGGCATGATAACATTTTTTAAGACATTGTGTGCTTGATAATTTATTCATCTTGATTGAGAGAGATCGACTCTTAAATGATATTCTCGCAATGACTAAAAGTTACATGTATGGATGTTATTAGCCACAGAAAATATACGGTAGGCGCGAATAGAGAGTGTTGATGGATGATGACACGACTTCTAATTTAGTGGGCCCATAGTGAGTAAAATACATGAGCGGTCCTCAAACTTGGCATAGCGTATCACTTAGGTCCCTGAACTTAATATATCAGATACTCGGGTCCCTAAAATTGGCTATTGCGTCATCTAGGTCCCAAAACTACTTTGACCAGGCGTTGACCATGGTTTTTACCAAGAGGACCCCACATACCATGTCAATATATATTCTTTCGTCCTCATATATGTCATGTGGGACCATTTGTAAGTAAAATAATTATTTTTTTATCTTTTCCGTCACTCATATATCACTTATGATCATTTTTTTAAAATCTTTTTCACCGCTCATACATGAGGACAAAAAATTTTAAAACTAATTATTTTACTTAGGAATGGGCCTTGCATGTCATATACGAGGAGATAAAATATGTGGACATGACATGTGGGCTCCACTAGCAAAAACCATTGTCAACGCCTGGTCAAAGCGGTTTTGGGATCTAGATGACACACTAGCCAACTTTAAGGATCTGAATATCTGGTTTTCTAAGTTCGGGGACATAAGTGATATACCATACCAAGTTTGAGGACCGCATATGTATTTCACTCTCCCATAGTTGTATACAAGTTATATCATTAGAAGTTTGAGATGGATGGCAAGATGTTTCCTTTTCTGCATCAATAATGGCAGAGTAAATAGAATTAATGACCTTTGTTTTTTATGTTATAGGAAGCATCATAAGCAATGTTTTGTTTAAAGCTTGCAATTAGTGATCGGGCAAATTTGTAAGCCTTCAAGTTCGACGTCAAGTGGAGAAACTCGGCGGCTGCGCCAGCTGGACGCGAGTGCGATTGATGTAGAGAGGACAAGGCCCGTGCCCAAGTGGCCAACAAGGGCACACGACAGAAGTCCACTAGCTTCAGAGCGATGCTATTGACGCAGAAGAGGACAATGTGCTGCATGGACCATCGCCAACAGTGCTGACATGTCTCATACTCACCGCGGGCCGCCAACAGCACATGTGGAGACGATGGGTTGAAGGCTTGTGCTCTGCACCGCCGACGGCGCGAGGAGACTTCCACTACCATGGAACTTTTGGATGAGAATCGCAGCCAGCCAGAGGAGCATGTTGCAGTGTCACCGAACGTGGATGTCTGCACCAGTGACGGAGTGTTGCCATGGAACTTTTGGATAAAAGTATTTAGGCCATCTCAAACAGTAGTGTAAAAGAACTACTTACAGTACAAAACGACACTGTAACGTTACTGTAGACAGAAAGTAAGGTGGTTGGAATAGTGATAGGCAATGGGTTTTAGACTTTCCGTTGGAAATAGTCTTAAGGTGACATTATTGAACTCTCTCCCAACTGCTGCAGTGACCAGAATATCCCATCGTTCCCAAACCGGCACGACCAGCGTCTTTTTGCAATTGCGCAATACTTGCATCGGCATTACACTTTCACCATAAAATGTAAGCCCATCCCAATTTATAATTCGTTTGATTTTTTTATATCAAATTTAATTTACCTGTATTATTTAAAAAATTTATAATTACCGTTTATTTTTATTGCGATTTTGTTTAGCATATACTGTACTTTACTATGGCTTGAATTTTTTTTTCATATATTTGCAGAATTTTGATTGGGACGAGTAATTGAGGATGAGGCCTATTGACCAATTGGGCCGTCAACCGAGAACAAGTTATACGGTTCCACAACTCTGCGAGCTGGTTTCACCGGCAGACAGGCTGGGCCAAGTGAGAGAAACAGCTCTGGTCCTACCTGGGCCACGCGAATCGCATCTGGGATCATATCTGTTACGATCCTTGGGTACCAAATCACAGTTACAAAGGAATTTGATACAATATCAGAAGAATTGGAGAGGATCTAGGCTAGGGATACAAGGGGATAGAGAAGAGTAGCAAGAACAGTAGGGGGTTCGTGGACAGAGGAGCCGGAGGTAGAAGACGGGAGCTTGGGAAAGTACTTAGGTTGTAGTAGTAGGGTACTGCTGCACTGTCCACGCCAACCTGACAATATCGCATTTGGCCCGTCAAACTGAATTCAAGAGCCCGTTCAGATTGAGAAGGAATCAACGAACAGGGGGGGGGGGGGGGAGGCTCTCCATTCAACATTCATCATGATGGAGCAGGCACTCGATTAGTTCCTCGCTGAGTTTGTAACGGATAGGAACAAAGTTGCAGTGCTCAATTCTTGGTTCTTGCAGTTCTAGACCGGCATTTCTTTCTTTCTCACGTTCTCTTTAGCTGGAAATATCGTCTATCACTGAGAAAATAAATCCTCAAAAGTATGTGCACTCATGCTAAGTCGAGCATTCGAATCCGGATGCTAAAAAAAAAAAACCAAACCATCTAGCCTATGCGTGACTCAACATTAGACTTTGTAATAACCACCGTGCTACAATACCCCGTCACAGTAATAGAGCTGCTCCAAACAGACCTTTAGGTACAACGTGTATAGCACAAGCACAGATGAGCCGGTGAGCGTCTACTAAGGGGCCCTTGGTGCTCGACATGCTCCATTACTTTCTGTAAAAAACAAACCCTTTACCCTCCGGCTGGAATGTTGCTTAGACTGAAACTTTCAGAATGAAATCATACGTATCCACTTCATGTTTAGTTGATCTTTGATTTCTCATGCACATTTCAAGTTTTGTTTTTTTCAGTATTAGTGTGGGCATGGTTATATCTAAGAATACCTAACACTCGCTTTGTTTGTTGAACGTCAGGAGTTAGAAAATGATCCAAGTCATGTTTAGTTGCCAAGAAATTTCGAGGGTAATGGACGTTCTACAAGAAATGCATGCATGGAATAAATAATATTACATTGTTTTTTTTTTGGCACAAAACCCAAGAGTACGTGGATTTAATGTTATGACCGTGAATTTTATCGTCCATGGTAATGTATGGAGACATGTACATATGATAGATGAATGCAGATTCACTGGTGTACATTGAATTATGAAAAGCACTTGATCATCACTGGATCGAAAGAACGATATACTATTATTAGCATCCTTGGCAACGCATAGGGGCAGAACCGACCCGTGACGTGTTTTTTTGGGTTGGCTGTAGAACCCGTATCCGCCACACGGAAGCGGGTTGCGCTTGCATTCTTCTCTTCTTCCGGACGGTTGGCAGGCTCCATGCCGAGATGCTGCTCGCCTGCTCTGTCCGTCTCTCGCCACCGCCGCCTCCCTCCCTCCTCGTCCCCCAACCCCACGCATTTCTCCACCTGCGACCTCCCCTACCCCGCCTCCCGCCCCTTCCCCCACCCCGATGCCGCCCCCGCGCCTCCCCGGGCGGCTCCGACCCCGCCGCGCTCGCCACGCCCCCGCCCCACGACGACGCCACCGCGGCGCTCCCATCCCTCCCTCGCGGAGTCCGCGGTCCCACGCTCTCCCGCAGCTTCGCCGCGCGCCCGGACCTCCGCCGCCTCATGCGGCTCTCTCTACGCCACGGCGGGCTCGGCATTCGCCGCGCGGGGGAGGGGGACATCCCCACCCGACCCCATGGCGCACGAGGCCGTGCGCGCGATGGCCGCCGCGCCGCCTTCGCGGAGGCCGGGGGCGGCTCCGGGAGGCCGCGGGCATGGCGCTCGAGACGCGCATCCACGGGCTCCCGCGCCCCGCTCAGCGTCGGGATCCGGCGCCCCCGGCTGCTTCGGCCACGCGCGCGAGGCGTTCGACGGAATGACGCGGGGCGGGGTGCGCCCCGACAAACGCAGTTTCCGAGCGCCGGTCCTTGGGTGCAGACGGGAGGGGCCGCGGGAAGAGGTGGACGGCCTGTCGGTGGCAATGTGAGCTCAGGGGGTTCTGCCTTGACAATGTGACGTGCATGGTGGTCATGTGGGTGTCCTGTCAGCAGAGACGGTTCAAGGATGTGTCATGTGTCTGAGCTGATCAGGAGGATGTTGGAGGCGGGCACGCCACCGAACGTGGTGACCTACACTTGCGTGGATTGATGGGCTGTGCAAAGCAGAATATCTGTACACGCATGTGTCGCTGACCCATGGGCCCTGCATGGTCGAGTGGATGGAGCGGGCGTTCCGGTTGTTCCTGAAGCTTGTTAGGAGTAGCACCTACACTGTTGATGATTGCAGGGTGCTGCAAGGAGGGCAAGCTGGCTCGAGATGAGAGCCTGAGATGCTGAATGCTGGTGGGGAGGATGATTGAGTGGGGACTGGCCCCCCAAACACAGACACATACACTACTCTGATCGATGGGCACGGAAGAGGAGGCAAGTATGGTCCTAACTTTGAGCTGATGAATAAGATGAAGCTGGAGGGTTTCCTGCCCAATATTTATCCATAAAACGCTACTATTGACGGTTTTTGCAGAAATGAAGAGATTCAAGAAGCTTACAATGTCCTCCAAATGGTTACTAGTCAGGGGCTGCAGCTTGATAAAATGGCATACACAGGCACATTCTACTCATATACTGTTAACTGAGCACTGCAAACAATGCCACCTAGCATATGCTCTAGTTTTGTTCAACTGGATGGCAAGAAAAGGGTTTCCATCTTGACATAAACACATACACCTCCATAATTGCTACATATTGCCAGCACAGACAAATGGAAGAAAGTCAGAAGCTGTTTGACAAATGTGTCTCTATAGGATTGGTGCCAACCAAACAAACTGATACCTCAATGATTACAGGATACTGTATAGTTGGCAAATCGACCATGTCTTTGAGGGTCTTTGTGAGGATGGTTAAATGTGGATGCCTCCCGGACTCCATAACTTATGGGGCATTGATAAGTGAGTTGTGTACGGAATCAAGGCTAGAGGAAGCAATGTCATTATATGACTGTTTGAGAGCATGCTAACATTTGGTGCCATGATGTAGTACGTGTCACTTTAGCTTTTGAATACTGCAGGAAAGACACGACAATCGTTGCTGTATCGTTGTTGGATAGACAGGACAAACATCAACAGGCTCAGATTGTCAGACATCAGATGCACTAGTTAGAAAGCTCGCTGCTGTTGACAATTTTGAAGCTGCTAGTCTTTTTTGGGGGCATAAAACCTAAGTTTATGTGGATGTAATGTTATAGCTATGAATCGTTGAATCATGAAAAACACTTATACTAATCATCTGTGGCAATGCATGGTGACAGAACCTTGTGACCCGTTCCGTTTGGCCGCAGAACCCGTATCCGCCACACGGAAGCGGGCTACACAGTGTCCCGCTTTGCGTTTCTCCCCTTCTTCCAAACCATTGGGCCGGTTGCAGCCCAAGCGGGAGGCAGACTCCCCAAGACCTCAACCCGGCCTCCCGCTCCCTCCGCCACGGAAATTGCCGCCCCCCACGACCCCGCCGGCCGCCGCGGTCGACCCCGACCGCGCCATCGCGGGGCTGCCCTCCCTTGCGGAGTCCGCGGGATCCACGGCAGCGCTCGCGCTCGCGCTCGCGCTCTTCTCTAAGCCAGAGCCGCCACGGGCCCACGGCCTTCGTGGCGCGGGCCGCGGGGCAAACTCACCATGGCGGCACGAGGCCGTGCGCGCGATAGCCGCCGCCTTCGCGGCGGAGGCCCGGCAGCTATGAGTGGCCGCGGCCATAGCGCTCGAGACGCGCTGCCACGGCCTCCCGCTGAGCGTCAGGCTCCGGCGCCCTGGCTGCTTCGCCCACGCGCGCAAGGCGTTCGACGGAATGACTGGGGGGCGGCTTGCCCCCGGACGAGCGCAGCCTCCGGGTGCTGCCAGGAGGCGCCGGTGGAGGATGTTGATGCCCTGCTGCTAGCAGGGTGCAGGGACGGTTCAAAGATATGTCTGAGCTGTTCAGGAAGGATGTCGGAGACGGGCACACCACCGAACATGGTGAGCTACGCCGCGTGGATTGATGGGCTGTGCAAAGCCGAATGTGTCCACACATGTGGCGCTGATTCATGGGCTCTGCAAGGTCGGGTGGAGGGAGCGGGCATTCCGGTTGTTCCTGAAGCTTGTTAGGAGTAGCTTGTACAAGCTGAATGTGCATACATACACTGATGGGCAAGCTTGCACGAGCTGAGAGCCTGGGATGCTGTTGGGGATGATGGTTCAGAGGGGACTGGCCCCAAACACAAAACATATACTACGCTGATCAATGGGCATGGCAGAGGAGGCAAGTATGATCGTGTCTTTGAGCTGATGAATAGGATGAAGCTAGAAGGTTTCCTGCTTAATATTTACATACAACGCCACTATCGGCAGTTTTTTTTTTTTTTTTTTTTTGCAGAAAAGGAGAGATTCAACAATCTTACAAGGTCCGCCAAATGGCCACTAGTCAGGTCCTGCAGTTTGATAAGGTGCCAGTGTGAGCACTGCAAACAGCGCCAGCTAACATATGCTCTAGAGTCTATATTTGTTCCAACCAGATGGCAGAAATTGATCCTGATATAAACACATATACTTCGATAATTTCTGCATATTGCCAGCAGAGGCAAATGGAATAAATTCAGTACCTATTCGACAAATGCCTTGCCATAGGATTAGTGCCAACTAAACAAATTTCTACCTCAAATATTGCAGGATATCGTAAAGTTGGCAAATCAAACTTAGCTTTGAGAGTTTGAGAGGATGGTTCAACATGGACGCCTTCCTAACCCCATAACCTATGGGGCATTATAAGGGGGTTATCCACGGAATCAAGGCTAGAGGAAGGAAGGGCGTTACACGAGAGCATGCTCGGTAAACATTTGGTGCCATGTGATGTAGCACTAGTCACTTTAGCTTTTGAATACTGCAGGAAGGAGGATACAATCATTGCTGCATTGTTCTTGGATAGATGGGACAAACAACAGCAGGCTCAGACATCAGATGCACTAGTTAGAAAGCTCACTGCTGTTGACAATTTTGATGCTGCTAGTCTTTTCCTTAAAAGTGTTCTGGACAAGCATTATGCTGTTGACCCTGGAACTTATGCAAACTTCATTGATTCATGCAACAAATGTAATAGATATGCCCAAGCTTCTGTAAATATCTCAAAGAGGATATCCAGCGTTTAGAAAAAGGATGCTGCAGCCATTGCTTCATTAACAAGAGCAATCCATATTTCTTCTACATATGTAGCAGAGAAATTTTTCAGAAGCACTCAGTGTTCATTCACAAGGAGGTAAAAATGGTTACTCATTTCGTACCATGAGCTCTCATATAGAGTTTTTAGCTGCACTACTTTGTCAAAATTTGCTCTTGCATTCTCATGAATCAATTAAATATCCTGGTGAAGGTTTAAATGACCAGATTTTCATCAAGGATGAAGGATTAGGTGAAAAGGCTGCTTGACAACATTACAAAATCTGCTTGCGCAATCTATCCAATAAAGTAGCCATATCAGATGTGGTCCAACTGTTATGTTCACAGCATAAGAGTGCAGTTAGGGCCTGTTTGCTTGTGACCCAGGCAGAGCTGCCTGGCACAGGCACAATTCCCAGGCGTTGGATTTCGTCCGCCTGGGGTCCTGATCTCTGCCTGGGCTCTCCTGCCTGGCTCAGTAGAGCAACCAAACTAGCCCTTACTGCTGCAAACTATTGCACAAAAATCCTATAGACTACCCCTAGTAGAAAATATCCGTGGAGCATATTTCTGAAGTCTCCTTGCTCTCTTTATACCGAAAGAACAAGTGAACTCATGCCACCTTCAACAGGTTCCTGGATGTTTAGACTCTTCAGTGAAGCTGAACAGCTTGTGCTGCTGCCCTGTCTCATGATGTGGGCGTCGGTTGTCCCACAGCTCTGCAGGGACAAGCTCTCCATCCAGCATCTTGACTACATCAGACATTGCAGGGCGTTGATCAGGCTCCATGTTGGTGCAGCGGAGTGCTATCTGGGTAATCTTCTTCAATTCTTCAAGGTTGTATGCACCACCTAAATTGCGATCCACAATGTCGCACAGCCGCCTTTCTTCCATCAATAGTTTGACCTTCACATTTGCAGTATTTATATCAACTCGTGAATTTAATAAGACTGTCAACATGTGTAGAATCTTAAGTAATGTTTGACCTGAAAACTTATGATAATTGCGTTGTTATACCTATTTGCTATTGATCATGGATACTGGTTACTCTAGTTTCCAAAAGGTGTCTACTTAGACCTCAACATGGTTCTCTCACTAAATCTTCATGAATCTAAGTATGTAACAATATTTAGCAACATCATGCAACCTGATCTTTATTGTTGCACCCTTAAAGCGATATTTAAGATAATGTAATGATTTTTACCTTATAAATGAGAATGGTCGGGCCTGCTTCTTCCGTAGTGTTAGAATAGAATGTTGCAGGCTTTCCTGTAACAATCTCTAACAGCAGGACGCCGTACCCAAATATATCTGTCTTCACTGATGACATCCCTGTCATTGCGTACTCCGGAGCCATGTACCCAAATGTCCCTCGAGCCTTAGATGTGATTGTATTCCTCTCTTTCTCTACTTTCTTCGCCAACCCAAAATCTCCTACCACTGCTTCAAAGTGTCCATCAAGCAGGATGTTGGCAGCCTTGACATCACGGTGGATGATACTGGGATTGCAGTGCTCATGAAGGTATTCCAAACCACGGGCAGCACCAAGAGCAATTCGCATTCTTGTTTTCCAATCTAATACTGCTTCATTTGGCTTTAGATCTGCATATTTTTTGTAAGTATTGTAAGTATCAGAAGCAGTGTTGGCAGAAAGAATGATACATTTTTTGTATTCTACTTGAGTTTTCTGAAGTACTATAGTAGTATCCAGTATGGAGTACTTAGCAAATCATGGTCCTAGTTTGTGACAACATATATTACTATTACTTGGACAAAGCACATGCATCCTTCATCTGACTACAAAACAAGACCAATCAAATATACAAGTAAACAGGTCCTCTAGTACATATATAAAAGTACAATGATATAGACATGTTATTAGCATTGTTCTACCTCTTACTCGAGACGCAACACTCCGATTCTCCATGAAAGGGTATACCAAGAGCCTCTCTTTTGGTGTCATGCAGAACCCTATCAACCTTAATATGTTCTTGTGCACAGCAATGCTTGTCAATTCAACTTCTCTGAGGAAAGCCATTTCCCCATCAGGTTTTTCCACTTCAAATAATCGTTTCACTGCAACCTTTCTACGGTCTGGGCCTGGAAGAACGCCTTTGTACACCTTACCGAAACCACCCTTGCCAAGAACATTTCGTTCACTGAAATTATTGGTTGCAATCTGGATCTCTCGCCACGAGAACCGTTTTATCTGCCCCAACTCTAATCTCTGATCATGCTGACCTGAAATTGTTTATCATGTTCATCTTTAATCAGCTTAAAGAAGTTTGGGTTTTCTTTTGCAATGCCAATTTTATTGAGCCATTTCAACCAAGAAATATTTTGTTCCTATTTGACAAACACCATTTTTGTTAATCATTGAAAAAGTGTAATGTTGATTGGGCAAACCTGACACATCAATGTATATTTCTGGTCGGTGACGCATTTTTTGCCACCATAGTAGAAATACAGCTACAGCTACAAAGAGAGTGACCACACCACCAATGCTTCCAAGAACCACCTTAAGCTTGGAGTTCTTTGATCCACCTGAATGTGTTACTAAGCATTTAGTCTGAGGAAAAAAATGAACTCACAGTTTCTGTCCATATTTGGGGTTCAGCAAGGATTGCCAGTTTATTAGTAAAGTACCTGTCCTTGTGCTGCTGCCTCCATCACATGGAAATAAATTTTGGCCACAATTCAAATGGTTGCCTGTATAGCTGGAAAACAACATCACAGTTCCTAATTATACTTGATAGCACACATGATTTTTTTTTCTGTAATCTGCTTTGTTATAGATAAAGCGTACTTGTATTGGGCGACCTGAAGCAGTTCTTGTGGTATTTCACCGCTAAGATTATTATATGCAACATTTCTGCAAAATAAAGTAATTTACGATATATGTTATAATGTAAAATATATATTCGCTCTTCAACTAATAAACTGACACTAGTAACTAGTAAGTAAAAAAATGGCAATATTTGCCTGTTTTTACATCTTTCAGCATGAAGTCAAAAGCTTACATATTCAGTGATGGAAGATTTGAGAAAGAGCTTGGAATATTCCCGCTTAAATTGTTTTGGCTTAGATCCCTGTGCAAGCTATCACAATGTTAGAGCTCTTTTCTGAACCTTTGATAGAGTCATAGCTGACTTACAGAATTTCGAGTTCAGGAAGGAGGCCAAGAGTATCTGGTATGGAGCCACTTAAATTATTTCTTCCAAGTTTTAGAACTGTCAAACTCGATAGGTTCCCAAACTCCGGTGGAATCGCTCCAGTTATGCTGTTGTTGTCCAATAGGCTGAAATCATAGGATGTAGCAATCAGCAAGTTTACCCATTGTACGGGGGCATAATTTTATTTATGATCATACCTTTTTTTTTTACGAGTACAAAATGCTGGATGCCAAAATAATTAGATTGAGAACTTACAGCTGTTGTAAAGTTGTTAACTTTGCAATGCTGGGTGACAAGATTCCTGTTAACCCTGATGATGTCAAACTTCTGCAAACTCAGAAATGAGAAATTAAGCAAATAGTCATGTGGGCAAGTACACACACAAACTGATAGTGATATTAGGAAGGAGTGAGGCATGAAAGTACCCCATGAATGTACCCCATCATAATCAACAGTTGTGATCAATCATGAGCTAATACAATTGTAGATTTCCTTATATTGGAGACCATGATGTGAATTTGGTTAAACCTAGTTGCTTTTGACAGTAACAGTGTTCCATATATATAATCAAGATGAATAGGTTGAACTTACATTGTTGTAACTTTGTTGTCTTGACAAGTAACGTGATCCCAATAGCAGGGGCTCATTTGATTATCCTTCCAGTCATTAAGGACACCACGGTTGTCATTGAGATTCCTCCTCATTTCATACAGATACAGTGCTTCAACTGGGGACAGAAAAAATAGTCTCATTTCCATTGTGGTTGTGTAGAAGTGCTAAAAAATTAGTGAAATCCTTAGCATTTAAGCCATTCAGTGTCTCAGGTGTGATCTGGGTTCTGTGGTAGTTAACTATGCATGCACAATTTCAGTGCTCCACTCCCCTGGTATGCATTCGGATCTATTGCATAATTTTTGAAACTATAATCTATTGCATAATTTCCTTCTACAGTTTCTGGCTCAAAAATTTGACTGGTGACATGGATGAAGAGCTAAATTTCTGAAGACACTTTTGTGCTCTTTATAGTCTAGGCGATTGCACAATATTTCCATGTCACTTATGGCAGGTTGTTAGTTCATTTTGAATTCAAACATACAGTGGTCTTATCAAATGTCAGGGGACAAAGAATATCTTGTTTTTTCTGTTACAAAAAGAGGAATATCTTATTTGGCAAAAACTGTAAAGGCCTTACCTTGGAACTCAGCAGCAACAGCAGAAGATTGTTGGGATCCCAATAAAAGTAGCACAAGAGCTAACAGCTTCATGCTTTCTGAAAGCATCCTCGGTCTCATGTTTTTAGAAACTGAAGCACTGCTGTGATTCACTCTGAATCTTTTTGGTCTACTCAAAACAGAAGAACTCTTGAAGCAAGGCAGATGCTTGACTGTTGCAACTGAAGAAGCGAATGAGATGGGAAATGGGAAATGATAAGACCAAGAAAATGAGGAGAAGCTAACACCAATCCTGTACTGATCCTACCTTTTTAGAGCTTTCTCCTCTTTCAACTGTGTTCCCAAGGATGAACGCCCATCTGTAAGGAGGGAACCCGTCTCAGGTTCTCAGCAGAGCTCTGAGCTGAGCTTATAGACGAGTGATGTTGGTGGCGCACAGGCATTGAACGGGCCAAATATATTGGAGTTCGGAGAGCTATCAGAAGGTTGCCAGATTCTCACCCTCATCAGTCAATCCGGCCGTCCACTTGTAATCCGACGATGCAAATACGTTCTTACAGTCAATCCGGCCGTCCACTTGTAATCCGACGATGCAAATACGTTCTTATCAGTCAATCCGGCCGTCCACTTGTAATCCGACGATGCAAATACGTTCTTATCAGTCAATCCGGCCGTCCACTTGTAATCCGACGATGCAAATACGTTCTTATATAGACCCGTCAGAACACCGAAAGTTTCTGTTAGAGCTTCATTATCCTGCTAAATTAGCCGGCTAGTGATCTTCCAAAGCTCACAATATGGTCTACTTATGGCCCTGTTTAGTAGTTTTTTTTCAGCTTATAGCCAAAATAAGTCGGAACTAATAGCTAAACAAGGTGTTTTTTTTTCAGTTTCTTTTAGCCTCGTTTTTTTCCACCGCACCCATTTGCACTAAGAAAGCAGAAACTAGTCTAAACCAGCTTATTTTGACTACATTATTCACTTATTATTTGTACAGTTGTCAGGAGCGCTTCTTTGCATATATAAGATTTGGTGGGAAGGGCAAGTTGAGTACTCCTCCGTATTTAAATATAAGTTGTGGTTGATTTTATTTTAAAACTTGAATAGATTGTTTTATTTAAAAAATTTATAATTTATTTTGTCGTGCTTTGTTTTATCATCGAAGAGAGTTTGTGCATGAAGTATTTTCTTTTACATAATTTTTTGAATAAACTGAACAATTGAAGTTTTGAAAAGAAAAAGTCAACCGCTACTCAGTTACCAGTTCTGGGCGCCCTGAATGTTCGGCTAGTTGCCATGTGCAGGCTTTTTGTAGTGCGCGGCGCCATCGTTTCTAGCATGTCGGTCTTGGCCTCTTGGGCCCGGATCACAGAAGTGAGAAGACGGCCACGGAGGAAACTGAATGCGAGTGCTGTCCTAGTCATAGAGATTGTTGCGTCAACACATGCCAAGCACTCACCATAAGATCCAGCTGTGAGCTGTTTGACGCACCAAACCAAAGATTTCCTGTGGACTATCCATCCATTCTCGATTCTCGTGTCCGCGACGGATACTCCGAAAATTCATCAGGCGGTAGATGAGGATGGTCAATGGCCGGCGGCGACATCTCACAGTCGCACCTGCCCCCATCGGGTCGTCATTGCCTCACGGCTGTGACAGCGTGTTACGTATCACCTTTTTCAGATTAACTTCATGTATGCTGTTCAGCTGTTGTCACAATAGATGGCGAAGCAGCAGCAAAATTTAACGGGTTCGATACAAACTTTGTGCCAGGCTTGCTTCCTGCCGAGATCACTTCTCACTGAATTTTCTGTATATATGTCTAGATTTATCATGTTTATAATAATCATTAGGTAGAGAACATGAACTATAATTTGGGGAGGGAGTAGCTTATAACAATCATAGGAGTATGGATTATTTAATGAGTGTTACGATAGCAAATGAATATAGATAGAAAGAGATAGCCAAGTAAAGATAAGTAAGTTTAATTATCTGGAGCTACTAAACCTACGCAAACCATCTCACGCTTATATTTACTGCTCCATCCATTCTAACTAAAATATAGCTACTTTTCGATTTGTCCGGATCAAACAATCGTGCCTATGACTGAATCTATAGAAAAATATTTAAATGTATATATGAATCGAAATAAATGTATAAGTCGGTCCCCAAAATGTTAAGAGCCCGTGTAAACTAAATTTTAAACTTCAAAAGTGGAAAAGGTAACCACACGCAGGCAGCACTTGTTTCTTTTTAGGATGATGATCTACCTCTTTCCGTTGAACATCAACGCTAAGTACTGTCTATGCCTGTGTGTGTTGTGTAGGGGCGAGCACTGTGTATTATATCATTCCATACTGTACTGTACGTAGTTTGTTGGCACGTCTGATAAAAAAAAAACTGAACATTGTGCGGACTATTTAATTTCGTTGCACTAAAGGTTCGGTGAAAGCGTCATTTTGGTTGTCGACAGTGGCGACGCCTTAATTTGAAAACCTTGTGATGCTAAGGTGAAAGCCCTCGCGCTGCGGTCTTCCTCGCCTCTTTCGTCTTCGGTTTCAATTTCATGGACGGAGCCAGAACGTTTTTACGAGATGCGCCAAGTGAAATTTTTACAAAAGTTCATAGGGCCCATATGTTTTTTTTTTTACACACAAATGATGACAAGTGGAAATAAATTGGCTTTGCCTCACTTTTTTTTTTTTTGAAAAGGCTTTACCTCACATTCACTCTAATAAACACACGTCCTGCTGTATATGCTATCCTATCTATGGTGGCGTAATTGAGGATGGGTGTAGCTATTGGGCCGTCAATTGACACGAGCTTCTCTCGCTCTGCTGTTGTGTGCCGGACCGAGAGAAACAGATCCTACTCCTAGCTGGCCGAGATGCTCTCTCTCGCCACTCGCCGCCGGGCCCCCGCCGCGGCGCCACGGCCGCCGCCAACCGGCAACCGCCTCCTCCCCAACACCACCTCCCCGCTCCCTCCTCCACCGATGCCGCTCCCCACGCCTCCGACCGCGCTGCGCTCGCCTCGCCACCGCCGCGCTCCCCTCCCTCCCACCCATCCTCGCCTAGTCCGCGGCCGCGCTCGCGCTCTCCCGCAGTCTCGCTGCGCGTGCGGACCTCTGTCGCCTCATGCGGCTCCGCGCCACGGCGAGCTCGACACTCGTCGCGCGGGGGAACGGCCGAACCTCCCCAGTCCCCACCCCGTGGCGCACGAGGCCGCCAATCCGCGGACACCGTGCGGATCCAGGAGGCCGCGGACATGGCGCTCGAGACGCGCAGCCACGGGCTCCCGTCCCCCGCTCAGCGTTGGGCTCGGGGGTGCCCCCGGCTGCTTCGCCCACGCTCGCGAGGCGTTCGACGGAATGACGCGGGGCGGGGTGCGCCCCGACAAACGCAGCGCTGGTCGGCCGGGAGGGGACGGCGGAGGAGGTTGGACGCCCCCTGCTGGGCGCAATGCGGGGTCAGAGGGCTCTGCCTGGACACAACGCGACGTGCACGGTGGGTCGTGCCTGCGTTCTGCCAGCAGGGGCACGGTTCAAGGATGTGTCTGAGCTGTTCAGGAGGACGTTGGAGACGGGCACGCCGCCGAACATGGTGACCTAGGCATGCGTGGATGGATGGGCTGTGCAAGGCAGAATGTGTACACGCATACGTCGCTGTTCCATGGGCCCTGCAACTGCAAGGTCTGGTGGACGGAGCGGGCGTCCGGTTGTTCCTGAAGCTTGTTAGGAGCAGCATGTACACTGTTGATGATTGCAGCATACTGCAAGGATGGCAAGCTGGCTTGAGCTGAGAGCCTGAGATGCTGGATGCTGGTGGGGACGATGATTGAGTGGGGACTGCCCCCCAAACACAGACACATACACTACTCTGATCGACGGGCACGGAAGAGGAGGCAAGTATGGTCCTAACTTTGAGCTGATGAATAAGATGAAGCTGGAGGGTTTCCTGCCCAATATTTATGCATAAAACGCTACTATTGACGTGTTTTTTTTTTTTTTTTTTGCAGAAACGAAGAGATTCAAGAAGCTTACAGTGTCCTCCAAATGGCTACTGGTCAGGGGCTGCAGCTTGATAAAATGGCATACACAGGCACATTATACTGTTAACTGAGCACTGCAAACATTGCCACCTAGCATATGCTCTAGTTTTGTTCAACTGGATGGCAAGAAAAGGGTTTCCATCTTGACATAAACACATACACCTCCATAATTGCTACATATTGCCAGCACAGACAAATGGAAGAAAGTCAGAAGCTGTTTGACAAATGTGTCTCTATAGGATTGGTGCCAACCAAACAAACTGATACCTCAATGATTACAGGATACTGTATAGTTGGCAAATCGACCATGTCTTTGAGGGTCTTTGTGAGGATGGTTAAATGTGGATGCCTCCCGGACTCCATAGCTTATGGGGCAGTGACAAGTGAGTTATGCACGGAATCAAGGCTAGAGGAAGCAATGTCATTATATGACTGTTTGAGACCATGCTTGATAAACATTTGGTGCCATGATGTAGTACGTGTCACTTTAGCTTTTGAATACTGCAGGAAGGACACAACAATCATTGCTGTATCATTGTTGGATAGACAGGAGCGGGACAAACAGCAACAGGCTCACTGCTGTTGACAATTTTGAAGCTGCTAGCCTTTTCCTTAAAAGTGTTCTGGACAAGCATTATGTTGTTGGCCGTGGAACTTATACAAGCTTCATTGATTCATGAAAGATATGCCCTAGCTTCTGAAATATCTGAAAAGATCTCAAAGAGGATATCCAGCTTTCCGAAAAAGGGTGCTGCAGCCTTTGCTTGATTAACAAGAGCAATCCATATTTCTTCTACATATTTAGCAAAGAATTTTCAGCAGCACTCAAATGTTCATTCACATGGAGGTAAATGGTCAATTATTTTGTGCCATGAACTCTTATACAAAGTTTTTAGCAGTACTACTTTGTCAAAATATGCTTATGCAATCAATTTTAGAAAAAGGGCGAGTTTTCATATGTTATGTAACTGAAATAATCCAGCACTGTAATGCTAGTATTTAGTTTTCACTCCGATTCTATTAATCTGATGCAAATTATAAGGATATTTACCAATTTGAATGCTTATGATCCTATAGGTATAGGGTAAAGAATCTTTCCGAAATACTTTGAAGATATTCAGTGCTGGATGACCCATCTATGTTCCTGGGTGAAGGATCCCCACCCCGCCGCCGAGAGGGGAGTAACAAAAAATCTTCAGGGCTCATTTGGATACATGAAAAGCCCTCTCCAATCCATATTTAGGGGAAACTTGAACTAAGCTCACCCTGAATGCTGTCCAATACGTATGGATTGCAAACAATCCCTTAGTGAGGTACTCACATGACCTGTGAGCACTTGGGTTGGTAGCCTCTCAATTGGAGGCTCTACCAATTTGCTATCACTCTGTTCACAAACCACCTTACATATTGTAGTTCTGCTTATGTAGGTTCAATTTTCTGCAGGCCTAATTATTATACTGTATTGGTTGCATCCTTATTTCTCGCCAGAAAAGCTTCGACCCTAGCCCTCAATGCCAAGTTGATTGGAAAATTGGAATATGAGTCCATTACAAGTAATCATTATGAAAAGAATATTTCTCAATGAAAGAGCATCCTTATCATTGTGCTCATAACTTATTTCTTCCAGTTAGATAAATTCAGTAATTTGTGGTATTTCAGGGAACTGTTGGCAACTAGGCAGTACATGATTTCCAACAGTGATTACCTTTACAATTGGTAGTTAGATATTTCTTTACTTATGTTTTACCTCTTCTTTGGGTTCTCAATGACATATTTGATGTTGTGCTCCGTACAATCATGTTTTTTTGACTGAAAGGTCCATTTAATCATTGTTGTCCCAAGGATCACCATGGTGATAATATCTCATTTTTTTCTTTGTTGATTGCATCTTTATTGATGGTACACTTCATTGGCACTGCCACCCTTGCAACTGAACACACTTTTTTCTTTTGCTAAACCTGCTTGAGAGAACACACTTTGTTCAGCAGTTCTCTTTAGATCAGATGATTGGTGAAGTTTTCCTTTTTTTATGCTAAACTGTGACTCGAGTTCTTTTGAGGTATTAATGCTTGGGAATTTCCATCAGCAAAGAACTTCATTTGCAAGATTTCTCTGAGTTATCCAGTAGTGTAGAATGAAAAAAAATGTAGAACAGTCTATAGTCTAGCATGCACACGGTCTGAATTAGATGTCGTCCAACTGTTGTGTTTACAGCATATTTTTTCTCGAACACGCAGGAGCTGCGCATCTTTTTATATATAAGAGAAAAGAAGGGGGTAAGAGCCCCGAACAAAACAACCACACCGATCCTCCATGAGGAAGAATGGTTTACAGCATATGAACGCAGTTACTGGTGCAAACTATTACATAAAGATCCTATAGACTACTCCTAATACTTAATTTCCATGGAGCATATTTCTGAAGTTTCCTTGCTCTCTTTAGAGTAAAATTCAGCAGCTGTCCTTAAATTTGCGTAGCTGTGTCATTCCGGTCTACGAATTCACAAAGTGTGTGATTCCAATCCACGAACTTGTTTTGGGTCTCACTTTGGTCCAAACAGATCGTCCACCCTACAGCCGAAAGCTGACATATGGACCCCACATGTCAGCTTATGTAGGTCTATTTTTTTCTTTTCTCTCTCACCCCTCCCCTGCATCTCGCCCGGCTTTGCTGCAGCCACGCCCGCCGGCCGCCGGCTCCATGCCTGCCCCCTCCCACCGCTGCCGCTGTGCCTGCCTCGCCACCCACCACCGCGCTCACCTCCGGCGCCGCGGCACGCCGTCGCTGACCCCACCCGACCCGCGCGCCGGCCCCGACCAACCGGCCGCCGCGCGCACCTGGCCCGGCGCCTTGCAGCGCCCGCTGTCGCCGGCCTCCACGCAACCGCCGCGCGCTGGCCCCACCCAACACCGCTTCCCCGCCGGCCGCCGCGTACCCGCCCCCTCCCGCTACAGCGCGGCAGCACAGCGACACGCAGCGCGTCCGTGCGGCGTAGCCGCGGAGGCAGGGGTCCCGAGGCCCTCGCAGTCCCACCGCAGGGCCTCCAGGGCGCGTCGTCCTCCGCCGCGCGGGAGCGCGCCACCAGCGCCTTCTCCCTGGCGCGCCACTCGGCCGTGTGCGCGTCCACCCACTCCGTGGCGGCCCACAGCTCGGCCTCGGCGCCCTGCAGCAGGCCCCGGAGCCGCTCGGCCTCAGCGCCCGCAGCCTCCGCCTCGGCTTGCGCATTGGCCAGCCACACCTTCACCTGCTTCGCCTCCATGCTGACCGTGGACAGCGCAGCCGTCAGCTCGTCCACCGCCTTCCGGCCCCGCTCCTCGCCCTGCGCCGCCGTGCAGAGCCTCGCCCGCAGCCCCCACTGATCCCCTCGTACGTCCACGCCGCCGAACACGAGGTCCATCACGCTCCATTGCTGCAGCGGCGGCGGCGTCCCGCTGCTGCTGCCGCAGTGCGGCGGCCTCCAGCCTTGTCGCCTCCTCCAGCGCCGCCTTAGCCTCCTCCAGCGCGGTGGTGGGCGGCGAGGCAGGCACAGCGGCAGGCCGGCAGTGGCGGGAAGGGGCAAGCATGGAGGCGGCGGCGGGCGGGGGCATGGCCGCAGCGGAACGGGCGAGATGCAGGGGAGGGATGAGAGAGAAGAGAAAAAAAATAGACTTACATAGGCTGACACGTGGGGCCCACATGTCGGCTCTCGGTCGTAGGGTGGAACCACGACCCGTTTGGACCAAAGTGAGACCCGAAACAAGTTCGTGGACCAGGATGACACACTACTGAATTTTACTCCTCTCTTTATACTGAAGGAACAATTGAAATCATGCCACCTTTTGATGATCCTGTGGTTCATCTACCAGTAGACAGCTCAATGGCTTCCTGGATATTTAGAGAGTCTTCAGTGAAGCTGAACAGCTTGCGCTGCTGCCTCATCTCATGCTGTTGTCGTCGGTTGAGCTCGGCTAGCTGCCACTCCTCCCACCGCTCTGCAGGAACAGACTCTCCTTCCAGCATTTGCACTACCTCAGACATTGTAGGGCGTTGATCAGGTACTGTGTGGGTGCAGAGGAGTGCTATCTGGGTAATATTCTCCAACTCTTCAAAGTTGTATACACCACCTAAATTGCGATCCACAAGTTCTTGCAGTCTCCCTTTTTCCATCAATAGTTTGGCCTGCACATTGCAGTCATTTGAATCAACTTGGTGATTTATTTATTTATTTCCTTAGGATCAGCATGTGAAAAATTCAAGTAATGTTTGGCCGGAAAACTTAAGATACTTGCATTCTTGTACCCATTTGCCAGTGTTCCTAGATTACTGGTTACTGTGGTGTGCAAAAGTGTCTATTTAGCCGGTTAGACCTCAACATGGCTCTCTCACTGAAGTTTCCTGGATCCATCACATCATATAACCGGATCTTTATTGGTGTACTCATAAAGAAATATATAAGAATGTAATGTTTTTTACCTGATCAATGAGCATGATCTCGCCCGCTTCTTCCATACGGTCAGGATAGAATGCAATTGCACGCTCTCCTGTCACAATCTCTAACACAAGGACACCATATCCAAAGATATCTGTCTTCACTGATGGCCTCCCTGTCTTTATGTACTCAGGAGCTATGTGGCCAATTGTCCCCCGGACCTCAGTCGTGACTGTATTCCTCCCCCTGTCCACTGTCTTTGCCAACCCAAAGTCTGCTACTACTGCTTCAAAGTTCTCATCAAGCAGGATGTTGGCAGCCTTGACGTCACGGTGGATGATATTGGGATTGCAGTGCTCATGAAGGTATTCCAAACCACGGGCAGCACCAAGAGCAATTCGCATTCTTGTTGGCCAATCCAATACTGGTTCATTTAGCTTTATATCTGCATATTTTTCCTAGTTTAATCAGCAGCAATATTTGCAAAAGAATTATATTTTTTTGTATTCCCCTACAGTTTTCTGAATTACCATATCGTCCACTATAATATCTAAAGAGTGTGTGACTATATACTTTTATAAAGCAGTTTCAGTACATACTCCCTCCAGCTGTGATTAGATGTCGTTCGGACATACAAAAGCTATGCAAATTGACCTAGCCCTTCCGGTCAGAATGACATGTATTTGCGATCGGAGGGAGTAGTATTTAGCACATCTTTCTCCTATTTCATGCTTAAATAACTGATACTCCAGACCAAAACAATAAAATAGACAAACCTATCATCTAGTATAAATAAAAATACAATTGTTCTACCTCTTAATCGAGATGCAACACTCAGATTCTCCATGAATGGGTAGACCAAGATCTTCTCTGTTGGAGTCGTGCAGAATCCTATCAACCTTAATATGTTCTTGTGCGCAGCAATGCTTATCAATTCAACTTCTCTGAGGAAAGCCATTTCCCCATCAGTTTTTTCCACTTCAAATAATCGTTTCACTGCAACCTTTCTACTGTCTGGGCCTGGAAGAACACCTTTGTACACCTTACCGAAACCACCCTTGCCAAGAACATTTCGTTCACTGAAATTATTGGTTGCAATCTGGATCTCTCGCCACGAGAACCGTTTTATCTGCCCCAACTCTAATCTCTGATCATGCTGACCTGAAATTGTTTATCATGTTTATCTTTAATCAGCTTAAAGAAGTTTGGGTTTTCTTTTGCAATGCCAATTTTATTGAGCCATTTCAACCAAGAAATATTTTGTTCCTATTTGACAAGCACCATTTTTGTTAATCATTGAAAAAGTGTAATGTTGATTGGGCAAACCTGACACATCAATGTATATTTCTGGTCGGTGACGCATTTTTTGCCACCATAGTAGAAATACAGCTACAGCTACAAAGAGAGTGACCACACCACCAATGCTTCCAAGAACCACCTTAAGCTTGGAGTTCTTTGATCCACCTGAATGTGTTACTAAGCATTTAGTCTGAGGAAAAAAATGAACTCACAGTTTCTGTCCATATTTGGGGTTCAGCAAGGATTGCCAGTTTATTAGTAAAGTACCTGTCCTTGTGCTGCTGCCTCCATCACATGGAAATAAATTTTGGCCACAATTCAAATGGTTGCCTGTATAGCTGGGAAACAACATCACAGTTCCTAATTATACTTAATAGCAAACATGATTTTTTTTTCTGTAATCTGCTTTGTTATAGATAAAGCGTACTTGTATTGGGTGACCTGAAGCAGTTCTTGTGGTATTTCACCACTAAGATTATTATATGCAAGATTGCTGCAAAATAAAGTAATTTACGATATATGTTATAATGTAAAATATATACTCATTCTTGAACTAATAAAATGACACTAGTACCTATTAAGTAAAAAAAATGGCAATATTTGCCTGTTTTTATTTCTTTTCAGCATGAAGTGAAAAGCTTACATATTCAGTGATGGAAGATTTGAGAAAGAGCTTGGAATATTCCCGCTTAAATTGTTTTGGCTTAGATCCCTGTGCAAGCTATCACATTGTTAGAGCTCTTTTCTGAACCTTGATAACATGAGTCATAGCTGACTTACAGAATTTCAAGTTCAGGAAGGAGGCCAAGAGTATCTGGTATGGAGCCACTTAAATTATTTCTTCCAAGTTTTAGAATTGTCAAACTCGATAGGTTCCCAAACTCCGGTGGAATCACCCCAGTTATGCTGTTGTTGTCCAATAGGCTGAAACCACAGTATGTAGCAATCACCAGTCAGCAAGTTTACCCATTGTATGGGGACATAATTTTATTTACGATCATACCATTTTTTATGAGTACAAAATGTTGGACGCCAAAATAGTTAGATTGAGAACTTACAGCTGTTGTAAAGTTGTTAACTTTGCAATGCTGGGTGACAAGATTCCTGTTAACCCAGATGATGTCAAACTTCTGCAAACTCAGAAATGAGAAATTAAGCAAATAGTCATGTGGGCAAGTACAGTAGTACACACAAACTTATGATAGTGGTATTAGGAAGGAGTGAGGCATGAAAGTACTCCATCCAATGAAAACTCTCCTTTATCTACAGTTGTGATCAATCACTAGCTAATATAATTGTAGATATCCTTATACTGGAAGACCATAATGTGAATTTGGTTAAACCTAGCTGCTTTTGACAATCACAATGTTCAATATATATAATCAAGATGAATAGGTTGAACTTACATTGTTGTAACTTTGTTGTCTTGACAAGTAACATGGTCCCAATAGCAGGGGCTCATTTGATTATCCTTCCAGTCATTAAGGACACCACGGTTGTCATTGAGATGCCTCCTCATTTCATACAGTGCTTCGACTGGGGACAGAACAAATATCTCATTTCCATTGTGGTAGTGTAGAAGTGCTCAAAAAGTAGTGAAATCCTTATCATTTAAGATATTCAGCGTCTCTGGTGTGATCTGGGTTCTGTAGCAGTTAACTATGCATGCGCAAATGTACAAATGCAAGGGCACTAGTATTCTGAAAGGGGTCAAGCATTTCAGTGCTCCTCTCCCCTGGTATGCATTCGGACCTATTGCATAATTTCCTTCTACAGTTTCTGGCTCAAACATTTGACTGGTGACATGAATGAGGAGCTAAATTTCTGAAGACACTTTTGTGGTCTTTAGAGAGAGTCTAGGCGATAGCACAATATTTCCATGTCACTTATGGCAGGTTGTCAGTTCATTTTCAATTCAAACATACAGTGGTCTTATCAAATGGCAGGGGACAAAGAATATCTTGTTTTTTTTTTGTTACAAAAAAGAGGAAATATCTTATTTGGCAAAACTGTAAAGGCCTTACCTTGGAGCTCAGCAGCAACAGCAGAAGATTGTTGGGATCCCAATAAAAGTAGCAGAAGAGCTAACAGCTTCATGCTTTCTGAAAGCATCCTCGGTCTCATGTTTTTAGAAACTGAAGAACTGCCGTGATTCACTCTGAATCTTTTTGGTCTATTCAAAACAGAAGAACTCTTGAAGCAAGACAGATGCCTGACTGTTGCAACTGAAGAAGCGAATGAGATGGGAGATGGGAAATGCTCAGCGAGGAATTCTGTTACGGTCCTGAAGTGGATGCAAGATGGGATTATACCTGAACATGCCAAGAATATTCTTCAGCGTGAAGTTTAGATTGTCATTTATGTCTACAAAGAAAAAGAACTGGATCGGATTGCATAGTTCCCATTTTGATTACTTCCATGATTTTTTTTTATTTTTTTATTTTTTGCTACATGTGAAGAGTCTCAGTGTGGTCAATTGACTTCAGTAGTTAGAAGGGTATCCAGCATTTCTCAGAAGTTTTCCTCTGGTAGTTTTCTTGGAAAGGGAAGCTTGTCCACTGTAAACGTGTACATGCAAGACCAGAATTTGGCCCCACTGAGATTATCTGTATCTAAACAGGGACCTAACGACCCTACAGGCCTAGACCTTCTCAAAGTTTGTCATTGAAAATGAAAATCACAGTTGGCCACTACTTTCATGCATGATGGATGGACTGTCCCCCTTTCTTTTCTTTAGATAATACAAAATTAGTGGATATCCTACACCCTTACCAAATCCATAACCGCTCAAATTGGGTAGGGTATGGATTGCCCATATAAACTACCCATACCCGTCAATCGCACCACTAGCGTCAGCTGAAGGAGTCTCGCCGTCGGTCGCGGTTCTAGCCAAGGAGGTGCTGCCGTCTGCTTTTGAGCCGAAGTGCGCGTGGAGGCATCGATGTGGTGCCCCGCGCACCTGCTCGGCCGGACGCCGGGAAGAAGAGACGCTCATCCATGACTTCGACACGCCGCATCGGAACCTCAAGCCGGGCACAACATCCTCCTGGGCGCGGACATGGAGCCGCGGCCGCACATCGAGTTCGTCACAGGCAGTTCGCATCGCAGTACGTCGTTATTGTCCACTTTGTTTGGGTATGGATAAACTGGGTATGGGTAAGTATGGGTATGTAGGCCAGGTAATCCATTTTCTCCCCCAACGGCATCGCTATGCAAAATGCCAAAAAACAATGGAATGAACAGCAAAGCGGAACGGCCCCTAGTTGACCCAGTATCGTGATGTTTGCAAAGGTGAGCAATAATGATGTATTTTCCCTCTCCTGTTCTGCAGTTACATAGCAGTTTCTCAAAGATCAATAGGAGACTGACTGCTACTCTGCTCGGAGAACATGGGCTCAGGAGAGGACACGCAAACTCTCAGTCAGTTTCCTCTCCGTGTTGGCTGTGCGGGTGGAAGCTTGCAGGAATCAACCAAAGGTATCTTGTGCCTGGTTGGTAGCGTTTGGGGCTAGCTTTGGGCTACACGGCTAACGCAACTGCTCCTCGACGCCTCTACGTATCCGTGCAGTGAAGCAGCGAAGCTTCTGTACTCCGACATGACCATCCCACAGAAGGCAAGTAAGAGGCACTGGCTAAAACCCTTCACGGAAGTCAACTAGAAAACCACTCTAATGGACTGCAAGCAATTCATTCGAGAAAACGGATGCTGAGAGAAGACGATGACCACTTGATCACGGAGAAGCAGATGAAGTCAACCGGCGGTACTTTTATGGGAACATACAAGGAGTGCCGAGAGCATACCAAGAAAAAGAGGTGAAGCTAGCACCAATCCTGTACGGCTCCTGCCTTCTTAGAGCTTTCTCCTCTTTCAGCTGTGTTCGCAAGGATGAACACCCAGCCGGAAGGAGAAAAGTCGTAGAAGTCGTCTAAGCAGTCAGCACATCAGTGAGCTCAGAGACAAATATATTGGAGTTCGGAGAGCTATCATTCTCCTCTCATCAGTCAATCCGGCCGTCCACTTGTAATCCGACGCTGCAAATAATTTCTTATAGACCACAAAAAGTTTCCGCTAAATTAACCGGCTAGTAGATCTTCTAAATCTCACAAGATGGTCCTACAGTCTCTCCTGCATACATAAGATTTGGTGGCAAGCGCAAGTTGTGTGTATTTTGATAGCAGAGGGCGATTTAGGTGTCGGTGTGTGGGTGACTATATGCTTCCCCTCGCCATTGACTATCCAGTCTACCCTAAAAATTTCGTATAGTCTACACTGGAGAATATCCACGTGTATGCAACCATGAAAAAAAAATTCTTAATATCAGATTGTTGGAGCAAGTGAACTGAGGTGCCTAGTAGGAATAGTATATTTCTTGAAATTAGTGACACTGTCGTCTGACGTCAGTCTCACTGGCCTGCTGATGTCGCTACTGCTGAGGCGTTTATTCCCTGGTAATGAAGCGACACTACGTGGATGACAAATTACAGGTCTCTGTGTAGCCAAAATGTTCCTTTCATGATGACACATGGGTCCCCCGCACTTAAACAGTGTTTAATAAGTACGTATTATTAATTGCATGTTGTTATACCTTTTCAGATTAATTTCATGTTGTCGCCAGAACAGTTGGCAAAAGCAAAACTGAACAAATTCTAGAGGCATAATTTCTGTGTTTATCTTGCTTCTGCCGCTAACTGCGTGTATTATTCTACTGATGTTAATATACGTAGAAAACGAAGTGTTTTTGACCGTTGACTACCAAGTTGGATCCTATCCACTCATTCAGATCATTTCTCACTGAGGTTTCAGTGTCACTACTCTGTCATTGCTCAGTTTTCTAGATGACTGTGAGTTGGGGGGCCCGGTTCAAGAATGCTGAACTTCAGCATCAAGGTGCATTTTTTCTTTTTCGCTCCAGTATAGGGGAAAAAAGTTCCATCAATTATCGGCGACTTAATCCATTCCTCAGCACTTTCTGTTTCTTACTATTTCTTCCCCAGCATAACCAAGAAAAGATTGTTCTTCCATAACAAGAAAAAACAAAGTAAAAGGAATCTGCTTTATTTTGCCGCCCCTTTTTTTTTTCTCACAGCTGTTGATCAATAATGCAGGCCGTTAATTGGCAGCCTTTTGTTCGTCCCGTCAAGCAAGTTTGTATCATGACTCCTTTATTGCCTTTTAGTCCATATGAAACTGTGAAACAACCTTCCATGTTCATATTTTCGTGTAATTTTACTCAAATAATTTTGTCGAGCTTGAGGCTGTGTCAGCTGTTTCCGAAAACCAAAGCATATGCAAAGTTTCTTTACATTAAACTACTAACTTGCTACAATACAATCTATTTTCAGCTGAGGGACACTGCAGAAAAAGTCGTGTTGCATTGTCAATGGAATCCAACAGACCATTTCTATGGATTGCTTCATGGTCTATACATATGACTGTTTTAGCAAAACAAAACAAAACAAAACAAAGAAAACATATGCCTACAACTTTGCTTAGTATAGAGAGGTTATCTACAATAACGGAATAAGAAAGCTTTACAGCGTGCCAACAATTAGATATTACCCCTGAAAAGATATCAAATATTCGCATTCGCAAAATAAAGTGCTCGAACAGGCGCCCTACCACTCAATCAAAGATTCAACCTTAGCCTTCTAGGTTGTGCTTAGTAGCGGTTTACAGTGCAGTTATAAATAATTAAACAATTCATCGGTAAAAGGAAGCTTTAATTTATGTTCGTTGATATTAAGTAGCTGCTGGGTGCCTTACACATCAAAAAGGTTCAAGGGTAGCGCCCTAGATCGCCACCATAGCATAAACAACGACCAATGAAATCTTGTGTAAAATTCGGGACGCATATAATCTGTCCCCACTTTTGTTTGTGCTCGTGTGCCTCACGCTGTTCCAATCCCATCGTCCTCATCCATGGCCATAGACCTCCATGTACTGCCGCTGCCGCTACTACTACAGTACACATGGATTCCTTGTCCATTAGCCCTTTTCCCCCGGCTTTTGTTCTGGCGCCCCACAGAAAAGCGAGTCCTCCTCATCTCCTGATGCTATCTCTGTGCAGAGACAAGATCATCGAAGGGGCTATGCATGGGAACAGACATGACAGTACCACCAGATAAGGTCGGACTGTGCGAAGAAGCCCATCGCACGTTGGGCGTGTCAAGCCAGTCGCTGAGTACGCCTTGTTGTGTGACTGACTGTACATGTGGGGCTGGTGTAAAGGCCGTGGCCTTTTGAAATTTTCTTTCAAGTCACAACCCTGTGGGTGTGGGCTGTGGAAAGTTGACGCCAATAGATAGAGAGCATGTTAGGGAATGAGGAGCGATTGTATATGTATGACGTACAAATCACTTATTTAGTTGGAACTGGGCTCGTCCAACCAGACGGTTTACTAAAGAGTAAAATACACGAGCGGTACTTAAAGTTGACAGGATGTGTCATTTAAGTCCCTAAACTCAGAAATCAGGTGTTTGGGTCCCTAAAGTTGGTTCATATGTCATCTAGGTCTCAAAACCACTCTTCAAAACCATTTTTCTCTTTCTGGTGCTGACGTGGAGTATTAACATGGTATATGGGTCCCTATACTTGGCGGGAGGATATCATTTAGGTCCATAAACTTGATTGAGGTGTCATCTAGATCTCAAAATTGCTCTCCAGAACTGTTTTGTTCTCTTCGAGCATTGATGTGGCATACTAACATAGTGCATGCATGTGGAGCCCCCGCATGTAAGGTCATCTCTCTTCTACACATATGACACGAGGGACCCATGTGTAAGCAAAATTACTTTTGGAGTTTTGTATCATCCTATATCTCTATATACCATCATTTTCTCTCCTGCTACCGGCCATCCTCCCCGTCGGTACTCCTCCTCCATCCTTCACCATCATCAAGAGGAGTGCCGACTATCCTTTCACCACCGTCGTCCCAATCACCACCATCCTCCATCGCTGGCACTCATCCCGATGATGGTGAGAAGAGAGCGATTTTGGGACATAGATGACACCCTAGATAAGTTTAAGGACCTAGATGATACCCCCAACTAAGCTTAGTGACCCAGATACCATGTTAGTATGCCACGTGAGCACTGAAGAGACGAAAGCGGTTTTGGAGAGTGTTTTTGGGACCTAGATGACATACAAATCAAGTTTAGGGACTAGATACCTAGTTTTTGAGTTTGGGGACCTAAGTGACACGTTCTGCCAATTTTAAGGACCGCTCATGTATTTTACTCATTACTAAAATTTGAACTAAATCATCGGTAAAGAAGAGGTCCTGTTTAAACACGTACTCGAACTAGATCATGTAAGTTCATGAAGAGGAAGATGGAAGAATGGAGTTGTTGTTGGTTCAAGGGGACACAGGAGCATGTGTGAAAGGCACTTCCAACAATAGTTGCCCTCCTTCGTACGGTAAAAAAAAGGATGAGAAAAAAGCCTAGGCTAGCTGTCCCTTTCTGACGGGCAATGCCACACCTACTGCTTTCAAACTAACAGTGCTCCGTCAAGATTCTCCTTTTTTTTCTGTCTCTCAGCAGAACGAGTTCCCTTTTTTTGGATAAGCTTCATTACTAGGTTGCTGTTCTTCCAACAACAGGTGGCACACCCAAATTCCATCCGATGAGGAATAATAGATTGAAACATTTTTTGCTCATTCACTTATTTGAAGATTTGGAGAAAAACAAATTAGTGTAGTTGTAGTGGATCTCCTAGCTAAGAAAACAGAGAATGTAGATCCACCTAGCTAAAAGTTAGCAACTTCTCGTTTTCTGGATCACTGGATGGCTTAATCAACATTGCTGTGTCACTGTATTTGGGCCTGCATAAAGGGTGCGGCCTTTCCAAGTTCCATTTCAGCCCTTTGGACAGTAGAGGTATGATCGTTGGTTTGATGTTTATATTGGATTCAAATCCCTATGATTTGGTTTAAATATGAAGTAAACTACCTAGAGGCCAACCCTCATACGTGTCAGTATCTGTCTACATGCTTTCACTCATTCAGATGTGTAGCAAAATAATTAAAAAGATTCTTTTTTATGTGGAGTTATTAGAATGGTCGTTAAAAATGTGGCCTCTTTCTGCCACTATTTTCTTCAGCGCACAAAAGACAGGGCATGGTTTTCTAGACAGAGGAAAGAAACAACGACTGAAAAGTGAAAAGGCAACCAACCAGCTAGTTGCCCTCGTCCCTGGGGCGAAGGACTTACATGTCACTTTCTGATGGTCCAGTGCTAGACGCACCACTATAAACACCAAAACTTACATTACAAACAGGATATAAACGCGGACAAGCTTTATGCCCTTTGTTGTTGATTTTTTTTAAAAAAAATCCATTTTGCGAAATCGTACTTGCAGTTCTTCGACTGGCTCTTAGTGTTAGCGCACAGCAAAGATCGTCACAGCTGACGACAAGTTGACTCAACGTCAGTGGCCTTGCAATCCAGTCAGTGTCTAGTGTGATCAAGAGCCAGAGATCACCGCAGTTCATCTTTGCATCCAGTGTCCTTCCTCACCACACCAGCGGTGGTCCCGCGTCGTCATCCATGGATTGGCTGATCGTCAGCAGACTCTTTTGTTTCCTTTGTGTGCTCCGTCTTTTTATGTAATATCTGTACACTAAGTGTTCCTGCTTTTCCTTTTTTTTTAATACATATATTGTTGTATTCACACATTGATGTGTTTAAGAAACAAAACAGCTGTGTAAAAAAATCATGATTCACTTCACACTTTCAACTAACAAGCTCAAATCGAAGAAAATGCTAAAATAAAATCACAGCAATGACCCACAGACATGAATTTGAAAGGTCAGTACTCAACAGTACAAAGTACATTTGTACACTTGTGCTCAAAAGAAGCGACATTGATTTCAATATAAAGAGGAACCAGTCCGATACCCAGTCCAGTGCTATCCATGTCTTTGGTCGTTTCAGCTGTCAGCTTATCTGTCCTGATGAGAGCAGTGGATTCCATGACTCTGAGACCATCCTAAGTCGGTATAAAATGACACTGCAGTTAGAACGGTGATAAAAAACGACAGGCATGCCGCTGAAGACAGTCCGAACCTTCAGCTCTAATGAAGTACAATATCACGGGTGCAAACAAACGGATGCAAATTTTGCTCACACTCAACCTGGATGAAACAGTAAAGGAAAATCTCAACAATTTTTTTCTCGAGTACACATGAGAATTACACATTTGTATGTATTAAAGGGGGAAGTAAAATTACAACAATCTACTTTACTGATCCCTTAGCAGTAAAGAAAGATTGCAGACCAAAAGGAAAAACAGACCTATCTACTCTGAGCTAGAAACATTATTCGAAAGGATGTTCAGATGAATCTGTACAAAGTGCTGTTATGCAGTGTTCTCTCATGAAACAATGAAAATTAGGCAAAATATATATACTATAAAGAACAATGAGTTAAGAAATAATATTTTTTACCGTATAGGTGCTTAGCCTCCTTAGTTTTCCACCGTTGATGTGTTTCAGAAGATTCAATCTGACGGAGAATTTGACGTCTTCTACTGTTGGGCCCATAGAGCCAGATAGGCCCACACAATTCTAGGCAGAACGCAGAGCGGAACGCGTTCCTGCCATTTAGTTTGATGATTTTCGTAACCCGCTCTATCTCTTTTTTCACCAATTTTTCTACCCACGATCTGAACTGAGATTCAGATCTGCAGAAACACAAAGTCCACCGTTGTTTCTTCTCATGAGGAGTCCTAATACCAACTCGCATAGATCACCTTACCAGATCATCATCAGATAAAAAATACAATAATAGAGGCCTCTTTTAACCTTATCCTGAACCAAATTCATAAGGGGCCAAGATTACATAGCATAATACCACAATCCGATGAAATACAACACATTTATCAACTGCAACACACAACAGTCCCAAATAGCCAATGCAACTCTGAATAAATCTGCTTATAGCCATTGTTCAACAAGTTCATCAACAAGTTCTTCTGAGCACTGCAACAAGAATCGAATGTGATGGCACAAACAGAAAAAAAAAATCAATTGCGGCAGCGCATCAGACAGGAAGATCGGTCTTGGGCAGACCAGAGAAGCGAACAAATCCTCAAATTCCGGCAGAATCCCCGAAGGAGGGGAGGGGAGAGAGAGCCTGTCCACACCAGCCGAACAAAAAATAGATCCAAGAACACAGTCTCCCATGCATGCGAGCAAGAACCAAGAACCACAGTCCAGATCTAGGCCACACCCACGGTCCAGAGACGGAAAATAAAAAAACGAGCTTGTGTTGCGTGCGGTGTGCAGAAAGAGGGGGAGAGAGAAAAAAAAATCAAGAAATGAGTTGAGCTGTGTGTGTGTGTGTGTGTTTTTTTTTTTTTTTTTTTGCTGCGTGTTGTGCAGATCTCCAAGAGCAGCTACTGCCGCTCATAGGAAATCAAGAACGAGCTTTTGCTGGGCTACTGTGCAAATCTCCAAGAACGAGCTTCTGCCGTGCATAAATAACCGAAGCTGCTGTGTGCATCCGCTGTGCAGACCTTGTGGAGACCAACAAAAAGCAAGAGAAGAAAAATCATCTTGTGGAGACCAAGCATGAGCAAACAGAAAGGAGGAAGGCCAAGATAGAAAAAAGAGAGGCCCTGTTGCATCTGAACTCATGGGTACGACGCGATGTTGGGATGGCAGTCTCCTTGGGCCCACACCCACGGATGCGTGGGGATCCTTCCTCCCCCTCTCTGCAGGCTAGAATGCTAGATGCGCATGGTGTGCAGCTCTCCTCACTGGATTTGGTGGTGCGAGAGACGAGGCAGAGAGAACTCTGCGAGGGAGAAGAGGAAACGCAGCAGTGCACTTCCAGAGAACCTCGTGGACGTCAAACTTCTCGACGATTCTATTTCAGAGTCCGGCAAATCCATCATTCCCCACCGCTCGTTCTCTCTGTAGCATTCAGTGGCCCAAGAAAGCAATCTGTGAGTGTACTGAGGGCACGAGGTAGTGGGCACCAGGTGTGCGCAATCTGTGGCAAGGTGTGTGACGAGGCGGGTGGCTGAGTGACCAGGTGTGCGCACTCTGCTGAAGAGAGGATGCGTGCACTAGCCTCCAAATGATACGTGTATCTCTTAAAGAAATCTCTATTGCAAATAGATTAATTAAATATAGATATTAGACTTTGGACAATGTTAAAATCAGCTGGGCTTTGGCGTTCGTACCCTATTTTAAAGTTTAATGGTGATTATGTTTTATTTTTTTAACTTTGTATATTTACCCGTACACTTTCAAAACAAAAGCGGAGTTTACCCCTACTCACTTAATGGTTCTTAACAAAAGCGGAGTTTACCCCTACTCACTTAATGGTTCTTAATGGTGTCAATTTCTACGTCAAAAGACAATCGTACCCATACGCCGAGGGAGGGAAGCCACACTGCCGGGGGAGGGAAGCCACGCTGGCGCCGCCGGAGGAGGCATGCCGCGCTGCCTGGGGGAGGGGGAGTCACGCCGCCTGTGGGAGCCGTGCTGCTTGCCCGCGGCCACGCCGCGCACAGGTGGTGGAAGCCGCGCCGCCGATGGTGGGGACCCATGCTACATGCCAGCCGCTGCGCCGAGGGAGGCATGCTGCGCCGCCAGCCGTCGGGCCACGATGGGGGGCCAAGCCACCGGCTGCCTCACCGGGCCGCGCCGCCAGACGCCGGGCCGGAGGTGGTGGTGGGAGGAGGCGGCGCCAGCACGCGCAAAGAAGACGGCGGGCGGAGGCGGCGCCGGTGCTAGCAGGAGGCGGGCGGGTGGAGGTCGGAGGAGGAGAATAGCCTGCATGTGGATAAGGGGTACAATGGTCTATTTCTCCTATTTAGAAAGGTTCTTTTTTTTTTCAATGTTTTATCCCAACGGCTTCTAACAGAATTATAAGTAGGGGCAGACGGAGCGTTCGTTTTCAAACCACAGGGGTAAATTCACAAAGTCTAAAAAAGAGGGTAAAACCAATATTAGAGTTTGTAGTAGGTGCAAAAACACCACTCTCCCAATCAGCTATGTTCCTGCACTTTCGTATAAATTGTGCAGAAATTTTAAAAAACAATTCAAAAACACAGAAAAAAATGTGGACATGAATTTTTCCACATTCCAATGGAGATCTCCTTCTTAATAGAGGGGAGAAATGAAGGATTCAATTCCTATATATATGTAATATTTATATGAAAACCTTTAGAACAAATGATTGAATTCTATTAAACCCTTTGAAATCATTATGGAATGTACTCTTCCATAGAGATTTTGGTTATGATTTCTATATTTCTTTTTCTGTAGTATCCAAACACATATTTTACAACTTTTCTGTGTCGTATATTCCTATAGAAATTTAATTCCATTGGGCATTCCAATCCAGTGATTTTCCTATTCATATGTTTTGAAAATCATGTTCCAAAAATACCCTTATTGTGCTATATATACATAAAATTATCACTCCAATGCATGATTTTTGGTGCCTCACAAGATCAGAATTAGGCTCCCCATGTTTTCAAGGTAGAAATAACAGAATGGATATTCTTGCCGTGGGAAACATTAGGCGCGCATGGCTTTCCCTCTATTTTTTCACACAAACACATTTCTGTACCTACTTGACTCAAAAAAAAAGTATAATGGATGTTAGCCAAATATCTTGGGAATAGACGGAGCTAATCAAAATAAAAGAATATAAAAATTATCCGCTGAGATATTATGCGGTTTAATACAAAGAGCGATTCGATCTAAAGAGTCGAAAGAGAGGTTGAAGACAAAGGCAAAAAAATGATATTTCTCCAACCTCCTCCCTCCCTAATCTGAGAAAATATTATTATAATTGTTGCAATAGTTGTTTCGCTAGCTAATATACGGTACATAAAAAGATATGGAAGCTAATTAATAGTGATAAGATCCAAACAACAAAGAGTGTGCTCTAACAAAGAACCACAATTTCATAACGATACTTTCAGCCAATTTTAGCGTTAGTGGCGTGGAATAACAAAAAACCTCAATTGGATGACCCACAACTAATTTTTACTTCATTGTTAAAAAATGGCATAATAAAAAATCACAAGTACTCTTATATTTGATGTCACAATGCCAATATATTAAAACATGTGTAGGTGTATATACATTTATTTACTCACGTGCGAGACGTACGTGCATTTTAATTAGTATTAAGTAAAAGAGCGACTTCTCGGTCAATTGACGATAGGTCAAAGCACTATTGCTAGCACCAGATGAGACGGGCACGTAGGTCGTTATCCTAGTATCATTTTCGCTGGTGAGAATAATTCTAACCGGTCAAAGTTTATATCTGAAAATTGGGGGCGAAAACTGTAAAATTTCCATATGCATCCAAATGAGTTGGAAGTGCTCTTTCAGATGAGTTTGTAGGCATTAGTGACATGGTTGTCAATGTAATGTTCACTTGCTGACTTGCTGTTCCCCTGATGTCCACGTATCCATATTTCTCGTGTCTATGTAATCTACCGAACCTGCAATATGACTAAAAAATTTTACGGTGCTTAAAATTAATATGAACCATTGATGTGTCTAGATTGGATGGTTAAAATCTTAAAGGAACCAAAAAAAAACTTAAATTGTGGATCAGAATCTAAAATTATGTGAGCCAGAAACTAATTTTAGATGATACACCAGTAACTTCGTTATATACTAACGTAACCGGCGAGGCCTTGCACGACGATACACATGCCTCAAGCCTCCTGTCACTTTTTTTTTTGCATTTTGACCCTTGACTAAATAAATTATAAAAATAATTTTTTTCCGAAACTATTTGCACGGCGTGACTCTTTTTTGACGCCACGGTTCGTGGCGCCGCAATAAAACATTGCGATGCCACAGATGATGGTGCCGCAATATCTGTCGCGTAGGAGCCGAACGGAGTGTTTTACGATGGTTGACACGTCATTTTTTAGTTAAAGTCTTGGGGCGTCACTGTTCATGGCGCCGCAGCGCCACGCAGACTGGCGCCGCAGGTTTTTTGTTTTTCAAAAATCGTATCTTTTTCATATGACGTCGGATTGAGATGATCTTTATATAAAAATTGTAGCTCTCGACGAGATCTACAATTTTGTAGTTTTGAGTTTTTTCATTTTAAGTCGTTTAGATACTCAAACAAAATTATTTTATTTTTAAACTGTGTTGTACGCAGTCTGCCTTAGAAAAAATAAATTATTCAAGTATCTAAACAACCTCAATGAAAAACCGTAAACTACAAAATTGTAGATCTTGTCAAGGTCTACAATTTTTGTACAAACACTATCTCAATCCGACGTCATATAAAAAAGATCATTTATTTTGCGTGCTTTTTGTTTTTGAAAAAAATATATCGGACTTCGTGTAATATCGGACAATAAAAGATAGTCAATTTTTTTTATAATACATTTTAGTAGGATGATATTTATTTTTTTCTAGCATCACTCACCTTCGATTGTGCACCAAATAAATTATTGAGCAATTGATTAGATTGTAAGTAAATGTGTATGCGCAATGCAATTTGGAAATATAACTCTTAAATCTCCATACCCTCGCATCTAGTTTTTAGTTTTCTCTCCTTTGCGAGAGGGATCGTCAAGCTATATCCTTTGTTAGAGGGATCGTTAAACTATATTAATATCTTTGAGAAGTTTTTGTTTCGTACCCTCGAGCGAACTTGGCACTAATATTCGTTCCATTTCTAACATAACAATCGAAAAAGTTAATAATGATAGAAATATTGTCTCCATTTATTTTTATTTGGCATGTAATAGTGCAAATTTGTACCACCATGCGTTAAATAAAAAAGTTTGGAAATAGTATCACTTACCTTTTTCATTCTCGTCTAAATAATATTGCGACAAAAAACTTAACTTATTTCTGCCATAATTTTATAGTTACAACCGATAATTATAAACAAATAGAGGCAGTACACCAATGCCTTCAATCGTTGGCTCTACCTTAAAGTCGAGGCTTAAGGACGCCATTATCAATTGTCAATCCAATGAGCATTTGAATATCAATTTTCAGTACAATTAGATTTAGAATGTATTTTTAGACTATTTAAATGACTTCAGATGAAAAAACTCAGAACTACAAAATTTTGGATTTCATCGAGATCTATAATTGTAATATAAAGATTATTTATATCCGACATCATATGTAAAAGATATATTTTTTCAAAAACAAAGGGCACGCAAAATAAATGATCTTTTTTATATGACGTCAGATTGAGATAATATTTGTACAAAAATTGTAGGCCTTGACGAGGTCTGCAACTTTGTAGTTTACGGTTTTTTCATTTGAGGTTGTTTAGATACTCGAATAATTTATTTTTTTCTAAGGCAGACCGCGTACAACACAGTTTAAAAATAAAATAATTTTATTTGAGTATCTAAACGAGCTAAAATGAAAAAACTCAAAACTATAAAGTTGTAGATGTCATCGAGAGCTACAATTTTTATATAAATATCATCTTAATTCGACGTCATATGAAAAATATACGATTTTTTAAAGACAAAAAAACCTGCGACGCCAATCTGCGTGAGCAGCACACGGCGCCATGAACAGTGGCACCACAAAACTTTGACTAAAACAAAAAGAATCACACAATGCAAATAGTTTCAGAGAGGACGATTCTCACCATTTCTTTAGTCAGGAGATCGAAATACAAAAAATGTGCGCTCCTGCACAGCTGCACTACTGCTACGCCGTGGGCCATGGCCGACGAGCCCATCGCAGCTATGTTTAAGCCGTGAGCCCTCCTTGGCGACGCCACGGCCGGCAAACCTATGCGCAGCAATGTTATGCTAGCTACGCCATCGCCGCCGGCGAGTTTCTGCGCGGTGACGTCTGAGCTATTCTGCGCGGCGACGTCTGAGCTATAAGCCCTTGTGCAGTAACGCCATGCCAGACGACGCCTAACCCATGAGTCACTAACAGGTATTGATCGATGTAACAGTGGACGTGACAACACAAAATGAAATCCCGGATTGACCAGCAACAGAACAAGACGCATTTCCAGGCTTGATCAGGCTAAGGATGGAACAACATCGCATAGACCAAAGCTGTAATGCAGCAATCAGACATCAAGTGGGAGCTCAAGGCTGAAGGGTCTTCAGCACCTGGCCCACTGATAAGAGGCAGGACTCGCAATCATTCAGAAGAGACACACGAAAGATTCAGCAAAAGAAAAAAAAACTGAGAAAGAGCTAAAGCATCAGAGTTGGGTTCTCGCTTGTTGCAATAACGAAATGTACTGAAGATGTATCTTACTGTTACTATCCCACGTTAATCCTCACGAAATGCGCTAGAAAAAAAATAAACCTTAAATTTTTTCAAAATAATCAGAAATATCCGACGATCAATTTGCAGATTAGAATATTAATAGCCGTTAAATTTGTTTTCTAAATAATTATCCACTTATGAAAATATTTTTTTTTTCAGATTTTTTCTAACAGGCGCCGGCCGACGACGGCACCTGGTACGGTGGTGCGCGGCGCGCTGTGATCACGCCGTTGGTAAGCGAGGGGATTCCATCTGATCCACGGATGAAGTTCGACTTGGGCCGATCGAACTACTGCTTATTTGAAGGAACGTTTCGTACGTCATCTTCAAACCCTTGAATCGGTGAGAGACGGGACGACTACTAAATTTTCCTGTCAAGTGAAGTCTGCTAGCTAGAATATAGAACCTGCTGCTTCCAAAAAACTTGCATATATATAGCCATAACTGCTAGCAGATCTTGCCAGCGTTGATCGATCAGCATGCTGTCTGGAATATATTATTAATAAGTGCATATGGTCGCGTATATATTTCGTATAAATAAATACGTATGTATGCTGGATCGATCGAGGGGATGAATCATTCGTGGCGCACGCTAGCTGTAAATTTTTGTGTGTACAGTGTATACTACTCATCAGGAAGCAAGTTGGCATAGGAGTGCGATCAATCTTAATATTGCTGGTTGAAGATTTTTTTTAAACATTCACGTTAATTTTCACCAGACACGCTAATTAAATACTAGAAATTCTCAAAAAATCAGAAACATCCGGCTATATATCACGTAGCTCTAATAATAATAGCCATAAGATCTATTATATTTTTAAAAAATAATTCACTATACCATTATGAAAAATAAGATAAAATAACCCTCTAAATTTATATAAAAATTACACATCATGCTATTATAAAAAATGAGATAAAATAACCACTAAATTTATATAAAAATGATGACCCCACGATTATGAATATGAATTAAAATAACCCTCTAAAATTTCATATAAATTACCCGACATGCCATTATAAAATATGAATTGAATTACTACGTAAATTATTATTACTAATTGGAGACACTTTTTGGAGCCATCCACGTTAATCCTCACCAAGCACGCTAAAAAAAAGTTTTAGAAATTCTCACAAAAATCGTTAGAAACATCCGGGTATTCACCATGTAGCTCTAATAATAATAACCATAAGATCTATTATATTTTCTAAAAAATTACCCATCATGCCATTATGAAAGATAAGATAAATAACCCCCTAAATTTATATAAAAATAACCCTCCAAAATTTCATAAAAATTATCTGACATGCCATTATAAAATATGAATTGAATTACTCCCTAAATTTGAACATAAATTACTCACCATATCATTATAAAATATGAATTAAAATAAGCAGTAAATCTGCATATAAAATACCCAATATGGAATCATGAAAGATAAAATGAAATAATTTCTAAATTTGCATATAAATTACCCACAATGCCATTACAAAAGATGAATAATCACCTCTAATATCACTAAGGATTAAAATTATTCTAACCTATGCAAGAGCACGGGTTGACACATGGGCAATCTCAATATTACTAATTAGAGGCTTTTTTTTGGAGCTTTTGTGTTAATCTTTACGAGACACGCTAAGAAAAAAGATATAATCATAGAAATTCTCACAATAATCAGAAACATCTAACCATCAATTGACAGATTGGAATATTACATAGCCATTATATCAGTTTTCAAAGTAATTACCCATCTCTGTCATTATGAAAAGTTTTGAGTTCAATTCTCACCGAAAGCAAATTTCTTCTTTTTTTTTCAGATTTTTTCCCATGTTGAAATTTACCCTCATTTTTTGTCAGATTTTTTCCCATTTACAAATTACCCTACTAAATAATCTCGTAACTTTTTTATAAAGATGCTAAAAAAACTTTCTATGAAACAAATATATTGTGCCTAATCTTACTATTATAGACTCTTTTTGGAGGCTACTTATTAATCCTCACACGATGCGATAAAAAAAGATAAAATCATAGAAATTCTTACTATAATCATAAACATCCGATCATCAATTGGTAGATTAATTATGAAAATAATATTAAGTAACATCCAAAACTATATATTAGTTACCCACTTTGCCATTATGAAAGAAAATATGAAATAACACCATAAATTTCTATCTAATTGCTTACATTTGCTATTACGATGGATAATACCAAATAACCCTCAAATTTATATTAAAATTATCTGCTTTTGCAATCGTATCAAAGATTACATAATATTCAAGCATACTTCCAAAGTAGTAAGATATACTATTATAAAAATCTAAGTATAAAAATAGATCTATATATGTTGTACTGTAACACATAATATATCTAAGACTTTAACCCGTGCGAGAGTACGGGTTGATAGACCAGTAGTCTTTAATATAATCTCTGACACTGAACCACACAAGGAACAATGGATGGTTCTCTGTCTCCGTCTCTGGTGTCTGAAATCATGGAGAAAAGCTAGAGAATCTTCAGAAACCGGCCAAATTTATGTGTTGGAAGTAGTATTTGACATGAATTTCTAGACAAGGCATGGATCCAATCCGACGTGCTGCCGCTAGACATCCACACATTGTTTTTCATATTTTCCGTGTCATTTTGCATGTGCAGCACCATTGTCAGCAGTCGCAAGTTGTGCCAAGTACTGACCGCAGGATCCTGTCGGTTTCATGTGCACCTCTTTCTCCTCCCTTGTGGAACTCTGAGTGAAGGGCGCATTCAGGGCGGAGTAAGGTTTGCATACTGCAGCGTACAGACCAAGGTGGATAGCAAAACTAGGAGATCACAGCAGAGCTGACGTGAACATCTGGTCTGGCTCCATATTATTACTGGAACATGTTCAGTGACGAGGGATGGTGCTCATCCTCATTTGTAAGAGGCGTAGTATCTGTTCCTGAGCAAACTTTGTGATCTGTTCCGTTCGACGACGGTGACCATCTTCCGCGTCGCCGCCGCTCGAGGGATCAGAACACCAGCCAGGCACCTCGATCGTCTCCCGCGCCGCAGTTCGACAAAAAGGCCGGCTTCACAAGAACATGCATGGGCACCTTCTCCTTCCCAAAAGCGTCAGGGGACAAGCAGCCGGCGGCCGGCCACCGTGCAGAAGCTCTTTTGCGGAAAGCAGGGTGGCCCTGAGCACCGACGTGCTCGGACGCCTGCACCACCGTTACTAGCCAGTAGCCACTAGCAGTCCGCATCCAACAATGCTCAATTGATCACCCTCTTCACCGGCAACAGATGCATGCTTTGCTTGCTTGAGTGCACGGCTGACTTTTGCACCGCCGTTGTTGCCCAAGTTGTACGCTAGCATGGCATGCAGTTAGCCCAGCGTCTAGTAGTTACAGGTCTGGCCCAATGGCCCAAATACTTATATACTAGTACCTACAGGTGTGGCCCAATGGCCCAAATATATACTTCATTCTACAATTGCTTAAAACTTACAAGGCCAAGAGACTAAACCAGCTTTTCTCAAAAAAAAAAAAAAAAAGAAGAAGAAGACTAAACCAGCTGACGCAGCTGTTTCTATGAAATTTTTATGCGATTTATGTATTCCAAACGGACCTGATAGCATAGTAGTATTTTTGAAAAAAAAATAGCATGGTAGTAGAATAACTTATCCATGAGACCAGGGCATACTCCCTTCTTTAAGAAGCAGCTTGCTGCCTTGCTGCCAGCAAGTACCACTTGCGCACGACCCGTCACGCCTTAACATGGTTCATTTGTTTCAACAAGATCTAACCATGATCTTCCATTCAAGCTACACTTCAAAATAGATAAAACTTTTGCCCGATCATTAATTTGTTTGTCCAACGTTGTATTTTCTTAAACAACAGGCAGTGGACCAGCAAGATCATCCACAGTATCATGTTCATCAAATAAACAACTTCATACTATTAATAATTCAACAAATTATTAAAGTTACAAAACAAGTAAAATAATCTCTTGGAATGAAGATGGTATAGATCTATGGCCCATAAACCTTTCATATGCCATAAATTGGCCTGCTATTTCCATCCTGCAAAACATGAACTGAATATAAGAATCGAGTCATCAACATCACTACAAGATGAATATCTATCAAAAATACTGAAAGCTCACTTATAACAGATCTTTGTGATACATGCCTACATGATTTGTGTAATAAAAAGGTACATTAAGCCTCTTCGAGTGCATATACCAAGTGAACTATGCACTGGATTTATAATTATGCAATGCCTACAAACAATAACTTAGCTCCACATAAAACAAGATTTTGGTTATATATAATTACTCATATCTTTAGGGATTGGCTGGATATGATAAACAAAAAAAAATTAAGTACCATATTATAATAGGACTAGTGCTTTATATTGGGCTATATGTCTTAGTTGTAATGATGTGATTTTTGACAATGCTATAGTAAAATCTCTTTTGCATGTTATTTTCACAGGTGCCCATTGGACTTGGTTTTGGTCTCTGTTTGAAAAAAAAAAAATGGAGCAAGACCTTATTAAAAGAACATGTCAAAGGTTGGAACCAGCAGTAATGCACATCTTTGGCTGACCTTGATGGAAGTAGCAACTATCTATATTATTGAAACATTTTCCATGTATTGGCTACTAGGTGTTAAAATGTATTGGTTACTAGATGTTAAGTATTTATGTTTTAGCGTCTCACTTTAGGCCTGGTTGTAATATAGAACGGCTATGTCCATGCTTGGATGAGTAGCTGGGATAATTTTATTGCTTCATCTTAAAATAATTACTTGTATTTTTCTTGTATATCATTACGTCCATGCATACTATATTTACTAGGTTTATGCCCGTGCGTTGCTACGGAAATCTAAAATTTCTCAAACACGATTAAGGTTTCAAACCACATTGTGCCACACTGATTTGGACATAACAATGATGTAGACAACCATGTTCTATCTCTACTTAGCACCTCAGTAAACTTCATACAACCATTCAAATGATACAGAATCTCATTCATCACACAACCATCATCATTGTAACTCCTGTGGAATGTTGCAACCATAGACTGTGGTCATCATCAGTTTCATCACTGCCAGGATGCTGTGCAATGCTTATATAGGTTTGAAATCTTACTTTACGTGGTATAAGCACCAATTATGAATGTCATGAACTCTTTGTAAAATTTCAGGTTCAATCCAAGATGGGTTGAATCAAATATGTGAGCCCAAAACACCAATGATGAAAAAGAAACTGCCAAGGGGGGGATGAAGACCATGGCGAGAAGATAGGCATTAGCATGATTTTTGTAAAATTGCTTAATGCTTAAGATGTAAAGGAGCTTCAATACATATAGCAATTAGCAAGCAGCACCAAGTCAAAAGCAAATGCATCAGTCCACGTGTTA
Organism: Paspalum vaginatum; assembly: GCA_030272315.1. Lineage (NCBI taxonomy): Eukaryota > Viridiplantae > Streptophyta > Magnoliopsida > Poales > Poaceae > Paspalum > Paspalum vaginatum. The sequence continues at coordinate 12,252,984 of CM059016.1, read as the reverse complement.
TAGATTTTATATATTTCTTACAAGTTAGAAACTGTAACATATCTATGCACAATTTACTTCGATATGTACTCATGTTCTGAAGTCTTGACCAGTACACCTACCTTGAGACAGTATGCACGCCTGATTTGCAAAAACGAATCTGTGTGATATTGCAAATTAGACAACAGCTAATTACTTCAACATTTGGTCATGTATAACAGGTAGAAGTAAGGAAAGCATGTTTGATCTGTCAGCTAATCTACTGCACATTCACGAAGGATTCGATTGCAAGTTTCTTTATTCGGATCAATCGAAATTCAGCTAGACTATTTAGGCAAGTCGCAAATTTGATAAGTATTTTTTCACTACAAGACAAAGTAATGTTTTACTGATAAACAGATGCGATGAGATACAGCCATACATGTTCTATTGGCTATTTTCACTGCAAATTCTCAAAGTTGAACCAGCCACAAGAGAAAGTCGTGGGGATCAGCAATAACCAGTCACATAAATTAAGTGCATCAAGTGCATTTATCTACATACTCAACAGAGAGTCAACATATGCATACCATTGGGATATTGTTATTAGACTTCTTGACAACTTTGGTTGTCTTTTGATTCCGAGTTGGCTTTTCCTTTAATATCCACATTTCCTTCCCAACTTCTTCTCAAGGCCTTTGGCCCTGACCCACTACACAACACAGAGCTACTGATTGAATTACCGGCAGAGGACTTCCTCCCGGCAGCCCATGGTGAACAAGAAAAAAAAGTATTGATAATGTAGAGAAAAAATGAAAAAACAAAATGTAACCATGTGGATTTACACTCAATAACTGAACCTACATGCCGAGCATCAGGAGCACCAAGAATGTGGTCAAAATCACACTCTGAATAAATTTGCTTAAAATCACACACCAAACAGATTGGTCCAAATTAATATATTGCAGGAATGATTCAAAGGAAAAAATTGCTTCTTATTTAACATGGTGTCAAACACTACAAGGGACAGGGAAATGGAATGAACTTACCGGTATATTCATCAGCATTCAGCACTATGGAACTCCTAGTTGTCTCCATCTTTTTGTGCTTGAAACGAAGGCAAACCAGGGAGGACCACTGCCACCGAGCATATAACCCTGTGGAAGCAGCATTAGCCTTTTGGCCTACATAAAGGTCAAGAAAATTACATTGTAGATAAGAATCCAGTCAAATTATTTCAAAAAAATTACACAAGCATATATGCAGACATATCATCTAGCATCAATATCGATGCTGTTTGTGAGGTAAATCAAGCACTTTGATCTTTATCAATTGGCTTGTCTGATGCATGCCGGCTCGATTCAGAACTGAACGGATCAGGGGAGAGAAGTTGGATCTTGAGAGCCAGCCATGGGGGACAACAGCACGCAAACCTCGTCGTGGCCGGGGTCTCGGGTGCCGTGGGGCAGGGCCGCGGAGATGGTGACGGGGATTGCGCGAGGTGGGTGGGGAGGGGGGGGCGTACTGTAACAACCGTGGCATGAAGGCGTCGTCAAGGAAGGCGTATTCCAGGCGGAAAAACTACAGTAGTTTAATTTACGCTTTCTCTTACATGTGGGCCATGGCCGTGTAATAGGGAGAGGAGAGAATATAATGTATCGAACTCTCTGAAGACTACGAAAAAAGACATTCAGTAAAAAAAAAAAACCACGAGACCGCAGGAACCTTTCCTCGGCTCAACCCCGATCTGTCTCGCTGTGTGCTCACGCCGACGGTGGTTCATCACCGGCGACCACGGGTGTTACAGTGGTATCAGAGACGGTCTATCCTCGGCGACTCTCGGTGTGTTCTTGGGTGGAGCTCGGCGGCGCAGGCGTTGGGGAAATTCTTGATTCAGAGCTCCGGCGCGGGTGCTGCGGTATTGTTCTGGTGGCGTAGGTGTAGCGAATCAGGTGCGTTTTGAACCTATTGCAATCTCAATTGGTTGAATCCGATGATTGGTTAGGGTTGCACGGCACCTGTCCGTGTGTAAAATTCCGAGGCCAATCTGAGATCGGGTTCATCGGAGGCGTTGGTGGGGGAAACGTCCGTCGACTCGGGTTACGCGGCAGGTCCGTGTGTAAAATCCCTTGGTCGAGCCTCGTTTCTGGGTGCAGCGGATTTGATCGGGTAACTTATTGGGGAGGATTCGTCCAAACCGATTACCCCTTCTTTTTCTTTGGTGTTCTGCTTCAATTCGTCATCACGGCACCACCAAAGCCGTCGATTCAGACCCAGTTCATCATGACACGCATGGCAGAGGAACGAGAGCAGGATGACAATCACTGGAATCAGTTGATGGAGAATTTCGACCTGCTCTTTTCCCGTGTCAATGATATTGGGGCTAGTCAACAGCAGCTGAAGGTTCAGATGGACAATCATGTGAAGCACTATGCTGAGCAACATCAGCTTCTGACAAAACATGTTCAGGAACTGGGACATGCAGTTGCTCAGTTTTCTCTGCATCAGAAGGAGGATGACACTAGCAGCAGCAGAAGTTCTTCCATCATACATGATGACAGATCCCATGAGGAATTCACCAATCAGGTGTTTGCTGAGACATCTCACAAAAACAAAGGGAAACAGCATAAGGTATATTCAGATCCTCACCCTCCGCGTTCTGTTCTACCTAAGATGTCATTCCCTACATTTGATGGTCAGCATCCCCAGATTTGGTTGGATAAGTGTCATGATTACTTTGCCATATTTGAAATTCCTGAACGTTTCTGGGTCACCACTGCCACTATGCACTTTGAGGGTAATGCAGCTAAGTGGTTACAAGCATATAAACAGTCCCACAAACTGGATTCCTGGTCTTCTTTCTGTGTGGACATCAAAGCCAAATTTGGTGCTGATGACTATAGGACTGCAGTAACTGATCTATTAGCCTTGAAACAAACAGGCACTGTCCAGGAGTACACTGCTCTCTTTGAGTCATTGCAGTTTGAATTGCGTATGCACAATAGCAAGTATGATGATCTCTTTTTCGTGTCTCAGTACATTAATGGTTTGAATGATGATATTAGAGGCACGGTAGAGTCCCAGGTGCCCCCTACGGTTGACAGAGCTGCAGTTATAGCCAAAATTCAGCAGGGAATAGTGGAAAGGCAGAAAGCTCGACAGCAGAAGTCTACTGGCAGTGCTAAAGCCAATACAACCAATTTCAGGTATGATCCTAAAGCACAGCCACCACAATCCCCATTGTGGCATGAGAGACAACTGAGAGACTATAGAAGAGCCCATGATTTATGTTACTTCTGTGGTGAGAAATATGCACCTGGCCATTTGGAAGTGTGTCCTAAAAAAACAAAGACTCAGTTGAATGCCCTGGCTATCAATGATTTGGACAGGGAAATTACTGAAGAGGTGTTGAATCAGTTAGCTGTGGAAGATAATTTGGCTGAAGAATTCTGTCAGTTATCTCTCAATGCTCTATCCTCAATGGATCAGACTGGGTGTATTAAGCTCAGAGCACTAGTGAACAGCACTGCGATGCTTCTGTTATTGGACAGTGGGAGTTCTCACTCCTTTGTCAGTTCTGATTTTGTTCAGCATGTGGGCTTACCTACTGTGCTATTCAACCAAGGAGAGTTACTTTAGCCAATGGACACATACTTACTGTGACCAAGATGGTGCCACAGTTGCAATGGTGGTGTCAAGGATACACTTTGCAAGCTAATATGATGGTTTTGGACATGTCTCCCTATGATGCTATTCTGGGATATGACTGGTTGTCTCTTCATAGCCCTATGGAGTGTAATTGGGCTGCCAGGACAATTTCTTTTCAACTTCATGGGCAGTCAGTACATCTGCAAGGCCTCAAACCAACATCTTCTCAATTAACAGCTATTACACCTGATTAGGTGTTTAAGGCCACTCGTGGAAATGACATCTGGGCATTTGCTATCATTGATTCTGTATCTATTCCACAGCCTCAACAAGTGCCTGAGGTTATTCAGTCTGTGCTCAAAGACTATGAAGATGTATTTCAAGAACCTCAGCACTTACCTCCATCCAGGGTTTATGATCATTCCATTCCTCTTCAACCTGGGGCTACACCATTTAATAGCAGGCCTTACAGATACTCACCTTTACACAAAACAGAAATTGAACAACAAGTACAGCAATTGCTCAAGGCTGGTCTTATTACTCACAGCAGCAGTCCTTTTGCATCTCCTGTGTTATTGGTGCAGAAGAAAGATGGCCAATGGAGATTCTGTGTGGACTATAGAAAATTGAATGATCTTACTATTAAAAACAGGTTTCCACTACCTGTCATTGAAGAAATTCTAGATGAACTTCATGGATCTTGTTATTTCACTAAGTTGGATATGAGATCAGGTTATCATCAGATAAGAATGCTAGAGACTGATGAATATAAAACAGCATTCAAGACCCACCAAGGCCATTATCAATTCAAGGTAATGCCTTTTGGGCTCACTAATGCCCCAGCCACTTTCCAGTGTGTCATGAATGCAATACTGCAACCTTGCCTGAGGAAGTTTGTGCTAGTATTCCTGGATGATATTCTGATATACAGTCCCACACTGGACATGCATGTTGAGCACATTAAACAAGTCTTAGAACTTCTGAAAGCACATCAGTTATATCTTAAACCCTCTAAGTGTTCATTTGCACGGACTCGCATAGACTATTTGGGTCACATTATCTCTGCTCAAGGAGTGTCTACTGACCCTGCTAAGACTATAGCAATTCAAAAGTGGCCTACACCTACTACTGTTACTGAATTAAGGGCTTTTCTGGGGTTGACAAATTATTATAGGCGTTTTGTTCAGAACTATGGTATATTGGCACGACCATTGACACAGCTACTGAAGAAAAAGTCTTTCAGTTGGTCTTCTCAGGCAGAGCATGCATTTCTTAATCTAAAATCTGCATTTTCATCAACACCAGTATTGGCTTTGCCTAACTTTCATATTCCATTCACTGTGGAAACTGATGCTTGTGGAGAAGGAATAGGTGCAGTGCTCATGCAGAAAGGGCAACCTATAGCTTTTCTCAGTAAAGGACTGAGTGACAAGCATAAGGCTCTTTCTATCTATGAAAAGGAATTTTTGGCTTTAATTTTGGCAGTAGAGAAATGGCGCCCATACTTACAACGTCAACAGTTCACTATATTAACAGATCACAAGTCCTTAGCATATCTTACTGAGCAACATTTACATTCAGAATTGCAGAGAAAAGCTATGACTAGACTGATGGGACTTCAGTTTACCATTCAGTATAAGCAAGGAAAGGAGAATATAGCAGCTGACGCTCTCTCTCGAGTGGGTCATTTAATGGCCACACAAACTGTTGCCATTGTTCAGCATCAATGGATACAAGAGGTGCTCAACTCTTACACTACTGATTCCAAAGCCCAACAGTTACTTGCTCAGTTAGCTATTGATAGTCCAAATGTTAATGGTTATTCTTTGGATAATGGCCTCATTCGCCTACATGACAAAATCTGGATTGGGGACAATGCTGCTCTGCGCACTAAAATCATTGCAGCATTGCATAATAGTGCTTTGGGGGGTCATTCTGGAATTCAAGCTACTTCTCATAGGGTGCAGCTGTACTTTTGTTGGCCTAAACTCAAACAGGATGTGGAGGAATTCGTGAAACAATGTCTGGTTTGTCAACAAGCCAAACATAACCTGTCTCATCCAGCTGGTATGCTACAGCCATTACCTATTCCAAATGGTGTTTGGCAAGATCTATCAATGGATTTCATAGAAGGACTTCCCAAATCAGAAGGGTATAGCACTATTATGGTGGTGGTGGATAGGCTGACAAAAATGGCACATTTCATTGCTCTGCATCATCCATTCACAGCACAAGGGGTGGCTCGGATTTTCCTGGATTCCATTGTTCGTTTGCATGGATTTCCACAGACAATTGTCAGTGATCGTGACCCCATATTCATTAGTGCTTTCTGGAAGGAGCTCTTCAAATTATATCAAGTAAAACTGAATCTGTCCACAGCATATCACCCTCAATCCGATGGTCAAACTGAGCGGGTAAACCAGTGTTTGGAGATGTATCTTCGCTGTGCAATTCATGATTCTCCCCGTCAATGGAAGGCATGGTTACCATTAGCAGAACTTTGGTACAACTCTTCCTTTCACACTTCTTTGGGTTGTTCTCCATTCAAGGCTCTTTTTGGCTATGAGCCGAACCTGGGTGTCTCGGGCCCAGGGTCCGCATCTACACCGCCTTCGGTGACTGAATTGGCTCATGTGAGAGAGCTTCATCTTCAAGCTCTGAAGCAACATTTGGCGGCAGCTCAGAATCGGATGAAATTGCACGCCGATCGTGGTCGAGTAGACCTCCAGTTCCAGCCCGGGGATTCTGTGTTGCTTAAACTCCAGCCACACACTCAATCTTCGGTGGTCTCTCGTCCATACCCCAAGTTGGCATTCAAGTATTACGGGCCCTTCAAGGTATTGGAGAAAGTGGGAGCAGTTGCATAAAAGCTGGAGCTTCCATCATCCGCTCAAGTACATCCAGTTTTTCATGTGTCCCAGCTCAAGCCTTATACACCAAACTACTCACCGGTGTTCAATGACTTGCCAGTACTCACTGATCTTGAAGCCCGGGATGCTCAACCAGTGGCCATTCTAGAACGAAGGTTGGTTAAAAAAGGCAATGCTGCGATTACTCAGGTTCGGGTGGCATGGTCGGGACTGCCATCAATGGCAGCAACTTGGGAGGACTATCATGTATTCAAGACCAGGTTTCCAAATGCACTCGCTTGGGGACAAGCTCCATCTTCGGCGGGGGAAGCTGTAACAACCGTGGCATGAAGGCGTCGTCAAGGAAGGCGTATTCCAGGCGGAAAAACTACAGTAGTTTAATTTACGCTTTCTCTTACATGTGGGCCATGGCCGTGTAATAGGGAGAGGAGAGAATATAATGTATCGAACTCTTTGAAGACCACGAAAAAAGACATTCAGTAAAAAAAAAAAACCACGAGACCGCAGGAACCTTTCCTCGGCTCAACCCCGATCTGTCTCGCTGTGTGCTCACACCGACGGTGGTTCATCACCGGCGACCACGGGTGTTACACGTACTGCATGTGTGAGACCGAGCGCAGAGCGAGGGCACGGCAACGCGAGGTATTGTTGCGTGCGAAGAGCAGGGCGTGGGCGACGGTGGCGCACGTCTGTGGATCGTGGCAGTAGCCCTGGGTCGGGGCGCCGGCGGCGGAGCAGCGACGGCAGCTCGCGGCAGTATTGTGCTCGAGGAGCTCGTGCCGCCGCAGCGGGGCGCGTGTGGTGAGGTTTCGCGAGCGTGCAGGGGCGAGGATCGCAGATTCGCGCCCGCACGCGTGGTGAGGATGATGGGCAGGAGCGGGGGGAAACGCGGGGCGCGGGGGAGCGGGCATCTCGGGCGAGTGGGGCGCGGCGGTGAGTGCGGCGTTTCCAGCGCGTTGCAGGAAAGGCCGGGGAACGATCTTGGGCGAGAGGTCCCGCGGCGGAGCGGAGGCGAGGGCAGGCAGGAGTGAGGCCACCCGGGCTGTCTGTAGGGATATGAATTTGAGATCTAAATCCAAATCAATATAATCACGAGAGGTGTGAGCTAATACGGTTACATAGGGATGAAAGCAATCTTATGCTACAAACAAACTACTAATTTAGAGATTTTTGTTAATCCATAGATCCGTACCACATAGTTAGGAAGACAAAAAAAAAGTACTCTCTCCGTCCCAATTCACGGGTCGTTTGACTTTTTTTACCCTGATTTTTGGTACATAAAAATTCATTGCGAAAATAATTTAATTCATTTAGGATTTATGTGTTTTGCATGACCTTATGAATATTTATCTGTTTTGGTATAACTTGGTTGAGCATTCATGCCGATGAATAATTTTGATTGGATGATTTGGAGCTGTTTGGTTAAATTCAAATTCATTTAAACCTCTTTGCAAATAATTTCTTCTTCTCCAAATATTTTGAAAAAGTTTCGTCATCCCCGTCTTTGCCCTTGCCCGCGCGAACGCACGCCGTGCGCGGCACGGATGCCCAGTCCGGGCCGAGCCGGACTCTATCGCACCGCGCCGCCTCTCATTGCCCCCTCCGCAAGCTTCGGAGCTCCAACCCTATATAAGGAGTGACCCCGCCGCCCTAGCCCCTACAACCCTAGCCCTAGCAGCCACGCCGCGCTCAAGCTCGCCGCGCCATCTACCAAGCTTTCATCACTGCGTTTTACCTCTGCGAGCTAGCTGTCTCCACCGTCAAGACCCTGCTGCCAAGCTTCTCCGCCAGGTGGGACATCTAAAGGCTTGACTCAGTTGTAACACCCTGACTTTTTAAACATGCAAATTTCTTCATAAATAATATAATCCAATAGGTCTTATGTGTTTATGCATGGTGATATACCTATTTATTTGTTTTCCAAAACAATCAAATAAAATAAATCATAGGTCCAACTTGTTTGAGCATATATGCCACTGCATATTTCTATTGTGTGATTTGGGAATTGTTGATTTTAAATTCGAACTCGTTTGCATAATTTAGATATCATCTTACTTTTCCCAATTAGTTTGGGAAGGTTCTCTTTTTCACCCTTTTCCTTTCCTTCTTTGGTTTTGGCCGAGCCTAGCGTAGTAGTAGCAGCCCACCAGTCGCCCGGCCTGAGCTTTCCCTACTCCCTCACTGATGAACGGGGTCCACCCGTCATCCCCTTCCTTGAGCCCCGTAAGCTAGCTCTAGCGTACGCGCCATGGACTCAAAAGTCCAGACCGAGTCGAACTCTTTCCTGCACCGCCATCTCTTGCCCTTTCCGCAAGACACGGACACCGCCGCTATAAGTAGCCCCGACCCAGACATCCACACGCACCTGAATCCAAGCCCTAGCAGCCGCCTTTGCGCCCAAAGCTCGCTGGCGCCGCCGCTGAATTTCGTCGACGAATTTCTCATCTACAAGCCATCGCCGCCAACGAGGATCCTCTGCCAAGCTTTGTCGCAAGGTAGAACACCTAAGATTCTTGATTCCGACCTTTGTTTAGCTTTCGATCGACAGTGTTGCTCACTCGAGCCGCCATCTTCCTACAGGAGCTCCGCCGACCTTCATCGCTCTCCATCGTTGTCGCTTCGTCGAATCAATCTGTGCACTCGTAGCTTCGCTTTGAGGTGAGAGGCCTTACCTGCCTGCTCTTACTCTCAAATCTTGTTCCTCACTGCTAGAAGTTGCTCACCGATCTTCACCTGACCTATCTTCACCTTGCCGACCCATGTCCGTCCCGCCCGACCAATTTCTGAATAGTTTGACCTATTTTCACCCCGCTCGACCTAGTTTCGTCCCGCGTGACATATCCTACACCACTCAACCTATTCCCTGCTCACTCAACCTATTTCCGTCCCGATGGAGCTACTTCCGTCTTGCTCGACCCTTTCTACCCCGCAGACTTAGTCCCGCTCCGCTGGACCTATTTCCGCCTCGCTAGACCCATACTCGCTTCGCTGACCTAGTCTCGCTTCGCCCGACCGACTTCTGCCTCGTATGAGCTTCCCAGTGCTCGCTCGCGCGTTCCGTCTCGCTAGAACTTTCCTCGCTCGCCGCGCGCCCCATTCCGCACGACCTATGTTCGATCCGACCGATCTATTCCAGGCCATCGGTCTTCCCAGTGCTCGTTCGCGCGTTCCGTCTCGCTAGACCTTTCCTCGCTCGCCGCGCGCCCCATTCCGCACGACCTATGTTCGATCCGACCGATCTATTCCAGGCCATCGGTCAGCGCCGCCTGCACTTTTGTATCAGGACCCTTGAACTTTGCGATGTTTAACCCGCAATCCAAATCTGTTATGTCGACTATGTAGTTTTCGCAGTTTAGCCCTTGCCGACCCAAATTTATTTCAAAATAGCTCTTTAAACTTGTTTTGATCATATCTTTTGCATCTTAACTCTATTTTAAGCGATTCTTGAACCTACAGAACCACGATAGACTGTAGAATAGTTCTAAATCCTTTATAGTCATTGTTTTGGTGTTTGGTGTATTGTTTAGTTACTTTGTGCTTATTGCTTGCATGTGTGTAACGTGTAGGGAATGAACCACTAGTGTTTGCTGAGAACCAAGCTTGGGGAGTTCCTGAGCAAGTTTTTCTGAGGAAGGCAAGTATTCTTTGACCTATTGTCCTATTTACATTGAAAACTTACTTTATCGCACAACCTAGCATGCTCAACCTAAGGATGACTAGCCACTTATTTTCTTGTCAATGTTTCGTCCTATGAGAGGGCTATAGAAGGAATGCTAGTGCTCAACAACTATTTACTCTACTCTTATTAATGATGATTAAGTGATGCAACAATGGTACAAGGTGATTTTTGGTAATGGAGGCTTGAGCATGCGGGATTACTAAGCGCTTCACCCTAAGGATCGGTTCGCCGAGTGACCATCCAGGAAAACAGAACAACCACAAGACCTACATGGGCTATGGGCTTGACTGATTAATTAGATGAACTAGGGTGGGTGGCTTGCTTACCTGAAAAATGGCGTAAGAGGGGGTGCTGATGGGTATGGGACTCACTCTCCTGTTAGGTTGTGGTTTGGTTTATTTGGTCTTGTTAGTCACCCTTCAGGAGGGGACTTATATGTCTGGGTAGCGAAAACCTGTAATGGGCGGCTACACCCTAGGGAGTCTTTGTAAAGGTATCGTAATGAAACCCTGCCGATTCATCTACTACATTGAATAAACGGGGTTTGATCTACCTCGGGCATATGGGAATCATGATTTGTGGGTAAAGATGTACAACCTCTCGAAAGTGTTTAAAACTGTTATAACAACCGTGCTCATAGTCATAAGCGGCCTAAACCCTCACAGATTAGAGTTTTAAAGAAAAAGGACCTATGGAAACTGATGGGGATGAATGGTGGTGACTACGTTCATGAAGGACAGATTTATTTTATGAGCACCATACTGTTTTTATGTTACTTTGAGTTATGGGATGGGTTATGATAATAATCTAAATGTTAAAACTTGACCAACTAAAAGCGATCTGCTAAACCAGTCCACTATAAAGTCAGTCCACTTTTATCCTAAATGGAATACTTGCTGGGTACGGCATGTACTCACTCGCTTTGTTTTATATTATGTTGCATCCATTGCCACCGCTGCTCAGATCAAGAAGAGGGCGGTGGTGATCCTAACCAGGAGTTCCAAGACTACGATGAGTTCTAGACTGGTGTGCCATCTGTCAGTCGCTTGTGGAGCATATGGTCGTCTTCCGCTATCGTGTCGTTTAGCTATTTCATTTTGTTAAGTTATTTCGGTTGTTCGTTAAAGACAACAATGGTCTGTAATACTTTGTTATGCTCTTAAGTTAAAGTACTGGTTATGTTATTACTTTTGTTTATGCTGTGTATGTGTGATTGAACTGATCCTGGCATATACATTGTTAGTGCTTGGTTTGTTTCTAAAACCGGGTGTGACATCGGCTCTTCTCTCGGCTCCGTTCGTTGGATTTCACTCACCGCCTCCGCCGATTCATGTAGGGCTATCGCACCATCGCCGCTCGTTGCCGCTCCCCATCACTACGTCTCCATTGACCAGACCTACCGCCTGAGCTTCGAAGAGAGGTGAGGAGTCTCCTGGACCCGACTCCTTTCTCTCTCGCGCCTTAGGTTGCCATCAATTGCTCGCCGGAGCTTGATGTCTGCCCCACCCCGTCGCTAGTCGCCGTCGGCGATTGCGTAGCCATCCCAACCACCCTAATCGCTTCGCCGCTCAGCGCCCTCACTCAAGCACCCGGATGAGCTCACCCTAGCTCGTTGGAGCCTCAAAATCGCGGAATGCCAGCCATCCTCCGCCGCACCCCGCAGGTGGCGCCGCCCTGAACCGCCGCCGGAGCCCTTCTCCTCTCTCGATCTATTGAGAGCCGTACGATCTAGATCCAATGGCCACCATCCACCGCGGACTAGTCAATACCAGTCAGCGCGTGTCGTTTTGCTAAAGAGCCCTTGAGCTTTCCAGAAATCACCTCACAGTCCAGATCCTTTAAGTTTAGGTCTAGGTTTTTACGGTTTAGCCCCTGTAGATTCAAATCTTCTATATTTCAATCCTTTTATCTTGTTTTATTCATATCTTTTACGTTTTAGCTCCGTTTAAACCCGTTTAAGTTTTGTTAGAATTGTAGCGATGAAACCTACGCTTTAGTATACATGTTTATCACATTATGTGTTCTCGATTTTAAATATAAACTTTAATTTATTTAATTTTATTCTCATTATTTGTGAATAAAATCAATATAGGGTTAATCTGGTATTTCCTAAATATCTGTTAATTTTATTAATATTTATTCCAATAGTTTTCTAATTAAAATATAACTAGGTTCAAACCCCTGTCTTATTAAAGGCATGCTAACTTGATTAATGATTATGTAACTGCTTTCTAATTAAAACATGTATAGGTTTATGTTAAAACCTTGATTAGGTATATCGTGCATACCTATCTTTATAAAATTATTGTTTAAATGGTATTATTCGGATGGAATCTTTTATAAATGAAAATATGATTAGTTTCAACTACGATTTTCAATTCGAGTATAATTTGGGTTAATTCTAATCTAGTTATTTCTATGAAATATCCTTTTATATTATTTTGGTTTTTAAAATAAATGCTGTTTATGGTTGTTTCTTGCTATCAACAATACAAACCTTCCATTAGTTGAATCTTCTCAACCTTAACACCGTTTAGTGTTCCTTTTGCTCTCGTGGCCGTAGCAATGATGCCTTTCTTGAGTACGAGTGTTTTACAAAGCTTTTCTTTTGACTGGTGCATTGTTTTTTATGCATGTATGTTTGTCTGCTTTGTATGTTATTTGTGTTGTCATGTATAGGATGAGTATCATACGTGAGTGTGAAGATCCAGCTTTCCAAGATCTACAAGTGAAGATTTATTGAGCAGCTATATATCTGGGAATACACGCAAGTGTTCTTAGACATGTTTGTTTACCTGTTTATTCAAATACGTGATTTTGATTTGAACATGGAGTGACCACCCAAGAAAACAGTGCAACCACAAAACTTATATGGACACTGGGCTTGTATATTTAATTAGGGAATTCTTGTGTGGACATTAGTCCATAGTTGTAGTTATGGGGTATGGGAGAATGCTTCTATAGCTCTTCTACATCGGCTAGGTTTTTCGTACGAAGGTACGCTTCCAGGGTTGGCCTAGGCTGTGTAGAAGGATTGGACATGAGATGGTTTCTAGGGCATGCAACTATGACTAATACGCATGAGAGGACTATTTGTAAAGGCTTTGAAGTGAAACCTAACCGACTCACCTTGGAAGTTTTTAAATGGATCGACGGATCCTAGGCAAATGGAAATCATGATTCGTGGGTAAAGATATTTTAGCTGTGCTCACGGTCAAGAGTGGCTTGGACCTTCCTGTGCATGATAATTAAAGTTAGGTATGATATTAAATGTTGGCATTCAATTATGTATATGAATATTTGCTGAGTATGCCATGTGCTCACCCTTGCAATTCCCAAAACCTATTGCTCTACTCTCTACACGAAGAAGAGGATCCAAAAGTCTTCACGATGTTTAGGCGTACGTGCCCCTAGTCAATATTCTTGTGAAGATGGAGTTCCGCTACGAGTGATAGACGTTCCGCCATGCTATACTCTCATATAAAGACATTATTATCACTTTTAAGTTGTATTCGCTTATATAAAGCACTGTCTATTAATATCCATTAATGAAGTCGGTTGTATGTGTAGAAAATTAATCCTGGGCACATATACGGTGTCATCTGGTTTTGTTCTAAAACTGGGTGTGACATTTTTTAATATCAAGTTTGACTGGCTCGTCTTATTCAAAGAATTTACGAAAATATGGAAAAATTCAAGTCATAGTTACAGTATTTTATATGCTAAACTAAATAACAATGAAAACAAATGAGAATTATAAATTTTTTTAATAAGATGAGCCAGTCAAACTTGGTGTCAAAAAAGTCAAATGGCCTATAAATTGAGACAGAGGAAGTAGTACTTATCAATACACAAAATTCATAGGTTAACTTACTTGTTACAACATCATTAGTGATAAATTCAAACTGATTAGCTACTAATGTAAAAGCGCCAGGATAAATGTGGATAACTAGTGTCTATTTTTCAAAATAACGACACACTAGTGTCTATTTTTCCTTTTTATAGGATAACTACGAAAAAGGCATTACATTTTCAAAGGTAACAGAATACGATGGTTGTTTGGCTTAAAGTAAAAATGCAGCGATCATTTATTTGGCGTACTAAATACTATCAACGGATGATCTTTTAAAGGATGACGAGGGAGGCAGATATATCCTAATCATAAGCAAGAAGTTTTTTTTCTAAAGGACAATGGGATAATTTTCATTATTTGAGCATAACTAAGGAGAAGTTTTCTAATTCCCTTTTGGAATCAGGTGGAAGAGATTGTTTTTTTCAACATATAGATCATGCTTTTCATGTTTAAAGGGTAAAAAGGGAGTTACATATTCTTCAAGCATAACTGTGAAGGTTTTTTTTTCCTAAAATAGCAAGGGATAACTATTTTTCAACCATAACAAGGTGATATTTTTTTTTGAGAGTCATAAAGGATTTTGCTGCTGGAAAGGACAAAGCAGAATAAGGAGAAATGCAAAGAGATTAATAAAGCAGAATGTTTATTCCAAGAATTATTTAGGAGCCTTGCGCTAGGCAGGATAAAGCCGAATATGGAAAAAATAGTGGACAGCTGACAGAGTGATACAGAAAAGAGCTTGCTCTATTAAATACTAGGACAGCTGACAGAGTGATACAAAAAGAGCTTGCTGTACTAAATGTCTGCGTGCTGGATCAATCAAGCCGTAAAGCAGGCAAGGCCGCAAGGGACTGAATAGAAAATGAAAATATTGATTACCTTTGCACTGACGAATCCCATGTACTACAATTAACTATCGCCGCCATCGTCCCTGGAGTCTAGAGAGCCCTAACTTTGTGTAGCAAAAAACATGATAAAAAGAGACGACATGTCAGCGAAAGAGAAGAAGGTCCTAGCACGTGTACTCCTCAGCAAAAGAGGAAAACGACAGCTAGAGCAAGTGTTTTACCTTTGCTGCTCCGAGACCCAACTTTCACCGATGAATCTCAACAGCTCAAGTGTTGGATGGCATGGATGCATGCTAATTGCATCCCTGATCATGGCCTCAACATCCTCCACCTCCCTAATATTCCTGGCGTCATAGCAGTCAAGTTTGATGACGGCATGTTTAAGGGAAGTGAGGTTCTCGAGACCAATATCTCTGAACACGGCTGTCTCCTGTGCTTCGAAGTCACGCAATTTAAAGTATAACTCGAGACTTTGAAGCTTGGGCATCGCTCCTTGAGCAAACATGGTAAATATTTCATCCTGCCAAAACACAAACTTGGCTAGAGAGTGAAAGTGCTGCTGATAAGCACCAATCAAAAAGCGTCGTTCATTTGTATCACCAGCACAGCCTGCTCGTAGGCAAAGAAAATGTAACATGGGTAAAGCTCCAAGCAGTTGAAGATCATCCTGTCTTAGCCTCTCGACCGCGATGGTTAAGTAGGAAAGTTCAGAGAGGGAGCAAAACCATCGAGGCAGCTGAGGAATGAAGGTAAAGTGTGACTCAAACCTTTGTAGACCTGCAGGACCCTTCCATCGATTTGACATGCATTCCAGGAAACTCATCTCATCATTTATATTGAACTCAATAGTTAGGCTGCGAAGGTTGCCTAGATTGGGCATCCTCTGGACAAAAGTTCTCAGTCCGCTGTCATCCAAATTATATACGCTGAGTACCCTCAGTTCGGTGAGATTGCCTATCTCATCCAATGTTTTTGGAGAATGGACCGCGTTAAGGCGTGACAACTCTCGCAGGGACCTCAAATTCCCGATCCCGTCTGGCAGTTTCACCCCCATCGGAACATACAGATGCTCTAGTTTTGTTAACTGAACAATACTTGCCGGCACCTCGTGTATGTATGCTTCACGTAAATCCAGTGTTCTTAGAAGCTGTAGCTTTCCAATTTCTCCTAGAAGCTCGGTTTCAAGCTGACCTCCTAATAATAGAAACCGCAGATGCTTCAAACTACCGAGATCCTTTAAGTGACATCTCTTTCTCGAATATTTTTCCAGACTTAGAACACGCAGTACTGAAAACATTGAGAGTGGCAGCATCCATTTTTTGAAGCAAATCTTGCATCCAATGAGTGACCTCACATGGGACATATCCACACCTAGTGCTAGCATTGCTTGCTGGTCATCTTCATGTTCCTGTATTTTTCGTTGCTCATCGTCACATTGAAGTGATAGTCTGCGTATCTTGCATGCTTGAGGTGTGAGCTGGGGACCTTGTGACATGGTGACAAAATTTTCTTGAGCTGAAAGTGAAATGAGGAGATCAAGTATCATATCATGTACGCGGCATGCTCTTACACTACCAAGTTCATCCACATTTGCAGGCTGAATCATGCTCCTATTAACAAGCTCGTTGAAATACCTCTTTCCAAGTTCATATAGATTTTCCCCCTTCTCTTCATCGACAAGACCTTCTGCCACCCACATCTGTACCAAAGTATCTTCTCGAACCTCCCAATCCTCAGGAAACATGCTTAGATACAGTAAACAAGGCTTCAGATAGGAAGGTAGATCACCATAACTGAGGGATAATATCTCCTGCATGTTCTCAAGGCTCTTGTCCTTCTCGAGTCCAGAACCCATAGAAGTGCATACACGATGCCACTCATACTTTGTTTTGTTGGGTAATCCAGCCAGCATACTAGCTATAGTAATGATAGCTAAGGGTAACCCACCACATTTCTTCAAAATTTTTGTTGATATCTCCTCCAACTCAGAATGGATTTCCTGCTCCTCTTTAAAAATCCTTTGATAGAACAGATTTTTGGAGTTCTCGAAAGAGAGAGGTTCTAGTTCATACATAGCGCCATCAATGGGGGAACATGAAACCTTAGCCACGTCACTATTACGGGTTGTTACGATGACTCTGCTGCCAAGACTATTATCAACAAGTGCGCATTTTATGGTTGTCCATGACAATTCGTCCCATAAATCATCAATTACAATGATGTACCTGCAATTTTGCACGTTTGCATGAGCAACACTAGAAAAAAATATTGAACTACCATGATTAATAGCTGAGATAGTTTTCAGCAATCACTGAAAATTTGCACCTAATCCAATCAATCTAAAGCTAGGATATTTTCAATCTCTACAAGTCATCTTCATCGATTTTGAAGGCTAAAGTTGACGTTTACATGGAGCAAAGGTACGTGGCTCATAGCTAGTGATCTTGCACACCTAACATGCTACAACAATTTTTATTTGAATATATAAGAGAAATTTCCTTCCTTGGCCTAGAAAAAAGTTGCGGTTCCTTCTTGGCCCAAAATTTTTTTTCGTTCCTTCCATGGTCTAAAAATTTTGTTCCATGCCTTCCTTGACATTTCCGTCCATTCCATCACATTTTCCATCCAATGGTAGTGTGAAATGGCATTTTTGCCCCTGGTCCCACCTGTTAGCCCTTCTCCTTCCCTCTCACTCTCCTTTTCCTTCCACCTGCCGGCGACAGTGGAACATGGGCGTGACATGCCGAGGAGGCAGGCCCCATAATCACCCTCTCCCCATGGCAGCGCCCCTCCCCATGTCACCGCCGCGCCTGTCCCCAGGCAGCGGCACCCCTATGGTGCGGCCTCCATCGCCGCACTCGCACCGCCTGGCCGCGCTCGTGCCGCTGCGGCCGTCGCGCCTGCGCTTGCGCCCGCACTCGCGCCGTCGTGGCCCACGCCCGCGACCGTCTAGCTGGAGCTCGCGTCACCGTGGCAGGCCGTGGGCGAGGCCGCCGTGGGCGAGCGCGGGGTCCCTGCCCGCCATGCCCCCGGCCACGACTCCTCCTGCCCGACGCCCGTCGCCAAGGCTGTTCTGCGTTGGCCCGCTGGTCGGCGAGGAGAGGGGAGGCGAGGGGGACCATGAGTGCTTGGCGTGGCTGGACACACGCCCGGCGCGGAGCGTGGTGTTCCTCCGCTTCAGGAGCGCGAGCTCGGTGCTGGCGGAGCAGCTGAGGGAGATCGCGGTGGGGCTCGAGAGGAGCGGGCACGCGTTCCTCTGGGCCGGGCGAGCAGGGCGGCGCCGCCGGGCACGCTCGATGGCGGCCCCAGGCGAGCGGGACGGCGGCCCCGGGCGGAGCAGGGCCGCGACCACGCTGGTCTGGCTAGAGCGGTGGCTCCAGGAGCTGTCGGCCGACCCCAAGGCCCGCATCGCGGCATTTCGACCTGCATGCAGGAGGGAAGGAGGGACTGACAAGTGGGGCTTGGGGCAAAAGGGTCTTTTCTCATCGGTCTTGGATGGAAAACCTGACAGAGTGGATGGAAATGTCAAGGAAGGAACCAGGCAAAATTTTTGGGCCAAGGAAGGAACGAAATTTTTTTTTGGACCATGGAAGGAACCGCAACTTTTTTTTATGCAAGGAAGGAAATTTCTCAATATATACAACTTATACCAGGCACGTGATTCTCAATAGAGGTCCCTCTTGGGAAAGGGGAATCAATCTCTAAAAATGTCCACCTAATCCAACATCAATCTAAAGCTAGGAGGTTTTCAATTGCTACAAGGCATTTTCACCAATTTTCAAGCCTAAAGTCGAGTTTCATTTGGAATGAAGATACATGGCTCATAGCCAGTGATCCTACACACTCAACATCTTACTCTAACTAATTGAAGGCTCACGTTAATTCTCACGATACGCTCTGAAACATCCGGCTATCCACTTATGCTGTGCAGTCATCATAGCCATTAGATTAATCCTCCACATATGCATAGAATCCTATGTACGGCTGCCCAAACACGACTCCTCAGCCCTAGCCGCCATAGAATCCTACATACTCCTTTTGGTATTCCATCTACGTAAGCATATGCTTCGTACGGAACTCTATCCGTCGGCGAGCACGAACACACAAATCGCTCGCTTGGCACCCTCTGCCAGTTAATTCCGGGGCTCGCCATTGATCTTAGAAGCTACGGCCTATAGAGTAGCTTTCTTCTGTTTGAGCCGCCGGTCCAAGGTGGAGCACGGAATGCCAGACTAATGTTTGAGCCGCCGCTGCCGGATGGAAAACCAATTGTTTAATGTGGCTGCGGAAGGTCCCCTGTGCCAGCCCATCCGGCACCAGCTCCACAGGTGCTGCCATTTTTTTTACCATGCATTAAGGTATGCCTCATGACAGTATGGAACATTATCCAATTAATTATGCAAAGCTCAAAACAATGGATCAACCAAGAATAAAAGTTACTAAAAGCTAAGGTACTAATATAACTTGGCTGCATGTATCCGTCGTGCCTTTCTAATTCATCATTTGAATTGCAATATACTCAATTTGAACATTATCTCGAAGTCATTTATAGTCTAATAAGTCAACGTACAAAATCTGCAAGGATTACTATACAACCTCTTTGTCTTTCCTCACTTTTATATTATTAGCCGCCTTATATTATACAATTAAGATAAATTCATTTGTTAAATGCGGCTGCGTGCACTTGCTTATTGTAGAGGCTAGAATTTTATGTCATATTGGAATCATGCTTGCTTTATCTGAAACAATATTATATTAATTGTGTCCAAGACATGCTACGTTCAATTATTAGTGAAATAACACTATTACCAATGAGAGACTTATGTTTATCCATAGGAAACGTGCTAGAAAAATAGATAAAAATTCTACAAAGTCTCAAAATGAAAACCAGAAATATATTGTTATCCTCATGAATATGGTAGACTCTAACATTAAAGGCTATTGGATCTATTTTCCTAAATAAATAAATCATTATGCAATTACAAAAATACTATTTAAAGTAATAACCCCTAAATTTGCATTTAAATTTGTCACCATACATTATGCAACATGAATTAAATTAGTCCCTAGGTTTGCATTTAAACTAGAGTCTATTCCATATGAACCACTATAAAAGATTCAAATTCCACATCTACCATTGAAATAATGGACCAAAAAGAATGAGCTCTGCTGCTAGTGCCTCAGCGGCTAGCCAGTGAATCCATCTGTTCCTCCTAATCTGATCCGCTTCTATCCACCCTCGCCGAAGGAGCAGGGGAGCACCCGCTAACGGCTTGCTGATGGTCACTGTGACACTGTGTGCTGCGCCATGACGCCTCTAGGACGGCCGCAGCGCTGCTGCTCGGCGCGCTCCGCCGTGACGGCTCGAGGACCTTGTGCGCGGTGGAGGACGCGGACGACGATGCAAGCGAACACCAGGACCGCGCTCCGGCATCTCTGGTTGCCTTGACCCCGCGGGCCGCGGCTGCTTCCTGGGGCGCTGCAACGGTGCCAGCGCCGCCTATCCACTTCTTCCCTCTACGCAGGCGAAGACGGAGGATGAGTAGAGCCGATGAATTGCTAGGCGGGCAGGGACCTACATGGAGACAAATTCTGGTGAGCAATTGCTCCAACGACAAGGCATGAGATGATGAGAGAGTGCCGAAGCGCCGGGCGCGCCGACCGCAGGTCATTGCCGCAGGTTGTGCGAGCGTAGAGCCAACCGCCGAGATCAACCAAGGTCGCCGGCCATGAGCAGGGGAGCGAAGCGGCTGCAGCAGCATGGCGGGCAGCGAGAGGTGGACTGGTGGAGCGTAGTAGCAGTGCCGTCCATGTGCGCCGGGAGCCCGGGAGGTTATTTTTCTTTCTCCTTTTTGTGGTAAGGGCAAAATGGACAATTGCTAGGGCGATTTTTGCTGCCATTTGGTCCAAGGGATGAGTCAACGTGATCCATCTAACGAAAATGGCACTAAGGTCTTTGGAAATTTTGACTGGATGGCTGAGGAGGAACTATAACATTTTTAATGGTAGATATGGAATTAGAAACTTTTATAATGGCACCTATGGAATAGACTCTTTAAACTACTCTCCATGTAATTGTGAAAGCGGTTTAAAAATAACATCCTGAATTTGCATCTAACAACCTAATATGCCATTACGGAATATAATTAAAGTAACCTTAAGTTTCCATTTAAATTACCTACAATACTATTATGACATGATTTAAAGTAGCTCCTACAATTTATATTTAAATTACCCAGCTATGCAATTATGAGAAAAAAATTAATATAATGTAATCTTACTATTAGTAATTTGAGATTGAATGCACTAGAAAGAAATGAAACCCAGAAACCATAAAAAATATAAACATCCAGAAACCAATTCAAAAGACTCTGACCAAAATAGCTAATAGATCTACTCCATTTTTTCTAAAACAGTTACTAATCTAATAACCCCTATCATTATCTACCATTATCTACATGTGGTGTGTCACATTGTGGGTGCATGAAAGATATGCATACATTATATGGTTTAGCTGACATAAAAATATTTTCATTAGATAATCATGTTTCATGATAGTAAAAGTCATTTAGTGTTTCTATAACATATGTATGTATATTGGTTTATCTATTTTTGTATAAAAATAGACTACTCACATGATTTTTTGGTAGAGAAAATTAAAAATTTGAGTGCCATGACGGAGGTCAAAGCAGCTATTTATGTCAACATAGCAAATAAGAGCGTAATCTAGAACTATAATCTATTTTCATGAAAAAAATACAATATGAAAATGTCAAGAAATAGAATAAGTACCAGAGTTTCAATTTTTTATAAAGATAAAAATGTTACAATCACATAAATAAAATTTTAAAAGCCGAAATCTAGGTCCCTTTATGTTATGTCATATGGGTTTTAATAAGAGATAACATAACTTAACACATACTTGAATAAGCACTGAGGTATGATGCAAAGAAGAGAAACTATTAACATGGATAGAATGATAGATAAATTTATCATCAACGGGATTGAGATTACTATGTGTGTATGGCCATTGTGTTATAAAATGAATAGAGAGAGAGGGCATAAAGATAACAAACTTTAATTTGTTGTGAGTACTGTATTTTTCTATAAACTTTTAATTTTGTGGTGTTTAAGATTCTAACACCCATGCGAGAGCACGGGTTGATGGACTAGTATTATAATAATTTTGATTTGAATATATAATTTTTTTAGTAATGAAAACACAAACATAGAGAGGGAGAGAGTGCGTACCTCTTTTTCTCAAGGGTTTCTCTAATTCGATTTATAAGATCAGTATGACTCCATGCTTCCACACTGACATAGTCCTTGCCGCTAACGTTTCTCAATATGCTGCTTAGAACCTTTTTCAAGTCTGGCCTAAGGGAGACCGGAACAAAAGCATGACACTCAAAATTTCGTTTGAGTCCCTGATACACTGAGTTGGCAACCGTTGTTTTACCCAGGCCTCCGACACCAACGATAGAGACAACCATCAGCTGCCGTTTCTTATGGACATCCTCCCCTTGTGTTAGCAAGTTGGTGAGCTTTTCTACGGGGCCGTCGATGCCAACGAGTTTCGCAGCATCTTCATAGAGAGTTGGCAAACGAGGGTCGATAGCACTTGAGTCAGGATGTGCTGCCACTACATCTTTGTACTTGTTGTACCTCTCTCGTCTATCGGCAACATCATGGATGCGCCTCTTGATATCTTGAATGTCATCGGCGATATGGTGCCGAGCTCTGGCCTTTGTCACCAAGCCGATGGTCCTGTCGAAGAATAATTTTCTGAAGCTGTGCGGCTTGGCACTGTCAGGAGCATCGATACGTATCATGAAAGTATCAACGCTGTCCTCAATGTCATAGCAAAGCTCCTTCAAGTCCCTCACCCAGATCTTTTCAAGTTCGTCAATTTGATGAGCCGGCATCTTGGACACCGCTTTGAGGGCCGCCTGCATGCTCTCCATCTCGGCTTGCAGGAACCTGATCTCCCCCCTCACCCCCTTCTGCAGCTTGTATTCACCCGAGAGGAGGGTGGCCAGCTTGGGGAGCAGGCTACCCAGCGCCGCCATCGCGAGCTCCATCAACGTCTGGCCTGCTAGCTCTCTTGATTTGGCAGCAGATACCTTGCTACAAGCGCGGAAGTAGTGACATTGTGGTGTGTGGTAGAGGGAGGTGTTTCTGTATCCGTCCCAGGTGAGCAGGAGGCGTGCTGTTAATGGATGGACTACTTGTGGATTGTGGTTGCCGTCGTCTTTCCTGGTTAGTGGAAGGAGCCACCGTGTGGAGTAAAGGTCAATCAACGACGGCCATCAAGGGAACCAGTTCCTACAGCCATGTCGAGCTGTCGGTTCCGAGTTATTCGATCTCCAAGAAATAGAGAGCGAGGAGGAGAGATAATGAGACGAGTGCTTTGCCGATTTCCCCCGTCATCTTGCAATGCGCAAAGAGACTTTGAGCTGTGATTGTGATGCGACCTTATCAGCACTCCACCTACCGTGTGTAGCTGTGACTATCAGACAGGACTCAGTGCTACCTTCACAACCCTATGGCTGGTGGCCCAGTTATATAGCTTCCCGTGAGAGATGAAGCCACTGTTGGCCGGCCATGGTACATGTCCTCTGCCGCTCTGCATGTTGGGTTAGCTTTTGTTAACCTTGTGTTCAGCTCGTCCTTAGTTCAGTTCTATAGCTGTACTCAGTCACCTTGTCTTTCGTACCTGAGCTCAGCTTCCCAGTCGCTGCTCTGATCCAGAGCTGAACGCGTCTGTAGGAGGTCACATCTTGTGCTGGTTCACATCCTGGCCAAGTACTCGCGCACTGCACGCAGCGTGATCGGCGTGCGGGATGGCGCGCGCGCATGCAAGGAAGCATGGACCAAGCCCGGCCTTTTCTTTTTCATTCAGTTATAAACCTGTTATAAATAATAGTAATATAGAGTCTCTACAGAAGACGTCGCTATGTTCTGCGGCACAAATACTGAGTTCATTGTATTCTTTGGCTTGACTGTTCATCTGATTGTAGCAGGAGTTCCAGCTTATTACATTTGGCGTCAGAGCAAAGATCAACAGAGGGCCGATGTCTTGACTACCGCGATGACATGACCGCTTAGCCCTTGCCGTCATGACGTCATCCTGCGTGCCACCCTGCCCGACATGCACGGGTCACTCGCTGAGAAACGCATAGCACAGGATGCCTAGGAAGCCGTCAAGACCGTGCGCGTCGGTGTCAAGCGCATCAGGGAGGCTAATGCCCAGCAGCTGCGTCATGAGTTCGCCACCATGGCGTTCAAGGAAGGCGAGGGCGTCGAGGACTTCTCCCACGCTCGCTATCAACCTGCGCATCATCGAGGACAGGATCACCGAGGCTGAGGTCGTCAAGAAGATGTTCAGGTGGTGCCCGAGTCGCTAGAGCCGGTGGCGAACACCATCGAGACACTGCTCGATGATCAACACAATATCCGTGGAACAGTGCTTTATTTCGTAAACAACTGTGTATTAATTACATTGATATTACTGAAAGTAGACCGGCAATATCATCCACAGTTACATGTAAATCAAATAAACAACTTCACATACTATTAATAATTCAACAAATTAACAAAGTTTCAAGCGGAGTAAACAATCTCTTGGAATGAAGATGGTACAGATCTTTGGACCATAAACCATCCATATGCCATAAATTGGCCCGTCATTTCCATCGTGCAAAACGGGAACTGAATAAAAGAATCGGTCGTCAACATGACTACCAGGATGACTATATCTATCTACCCTATAAATGTGTGAGTTAAAAAGTACAATATTTACATATAACTAGTCAATATGCACGTGCGACATGCACGTGTCTATAAAAAAGTCATAGTGAAGGAATAAAAATAATATTTTATTATATTGTCAATTCATATATAGACAATATATTATTTGTAAATCAAGCACACCTAGCCGTATCAGACTGCAACAAAATTTATTTTTTTCATCTTGGTACAAGAGAAAGATCATTCGGAATTTATTTATATGACGTAAGAGAAGGATTTAAATATTATCATATAAAAATGCTTACAATAACTTCAAATTTACTTATTTCAATGAAAATAAAGTTTGTGGAAACATATAAAAAACTTAATACTCAAATCAAATTTGAGCCTCGCAGCTTGGCCCAACAGGAGTAGGAGTGGCCCAACCCTAGCCTACTCACGCATTCTACATTGGCTCTCACTCCACTCCAGTTCCCCGCTCCTGCGCTGGCGCGCCGCCGCTCCTCCTCATCCTCCTCCCTCGCCGGTGCACTGCGTGGCCGCTTCTCCTCTCTCAGCCGGCACGCCGCTACGACCGCCACTGGCCCCGCCCGCACGACGATGCTGCGTTCGCCTACGGCCGGTCGACCTAGGGTCAGGCTCTCCGGCGGGTTCGTGCGCAGCCGCGGCCGTGTTCGCCATCTGGCCCCGCGCCGCACCTTCCCCTCCCCCTCCGGCCGAGGCTCTTCTGGTCCTCCCCCTTCATTCTAGATCCGGTGCCTTCCTTTTTTTGTCTCGTCCTCTTCCGAGAGGATGTCTTCCCGTTCTGATGCATATAAGGTTCGGATGGGATTTGTTTCTGCATTTTCCGATTCATCCCCCAAATCACCCGTGCTTTGTCGATTATGTCGATTTATTATAAATACACAAATTCTCGGTTGTAAGACGATGTGGGATTATGACATGATATTGTTGTGTTTCTTCTTCCTATATTTTTCATAAGTTGGGCTGTGGCCAATCCAATGCAAATCACATGCGAACGCGCCATGGCTGCGGGCTGCTACGCGATCACGATATGTGGGGACTTGTGGGGTTGCGAGCTACTGGGTACAATTTTCCCGGTGAAAAAAGTATGGGAAATTTGGCAGAAACTCGTAAGAGTAACTCTTGCGAGTTTTTCGGGGAGGTTCGATACCCCGTCTGATTCTCTTAAGAAATTAAAATATATGGTCCTGATTGAGCACTTTTTTCCGCGTCAAGAGTTTAGAGCGGGGACTCTTAAAAACAAAAGGTTAGTTTGTGGGCCTTGAGTTAGATCCAACAGTAGACATAGGTGGGTGCAAAATTTTTAAGTAAAAAATATATTTTTTAACTCATTTTTTTATAGAGTAGAAAGTTATCTACCCACCCTATTTAACCACCCTTAGATTAAAAAGATGGTCCCACCTCACACACCATCTAACGACTAGGACCGGACTTACAGTCCACGTCAGACAATGTGTTACGCTACTGGACAGAAACTCGAGTTTCTGCCATCACAGCGTGCCAACCACGCTTCACCCCTCGTTTTTTTTCACCCGCGCATGACTTACCCGCTTCCTACCCACCCATAAACCCAGATCGAAATAGAATTTGATTTCAATGCAAACTTCATCGAAAGGAACCCTGCAAAAAAGCTCAACAATCTACTGATTTGGTCCATAATAAGCCCAATATCATTGAACAAAATGACAGAGAGAGCTTTGATAGTCATATTGTATCTCAAGTAAAATATACCAAATCGCTATCCTAGATCTAAATAAGCACAAAGTCTAAGTGGCGACAGGGTCGCGCTTTCTGTAAGCGTGCAACCCCTGCGTGGCCTGGCCTTTTGCGCAGCATCCAATTGGGCCTCAGCTGTAGCCTAATAAAACGGCGGACAGTCATAGCCTATGCGTTATTTCACCTTCGTCTTAGCAGAGAACTAATTTTCAGATGACATCGTCGATGATGTCAGAGACAAAAATTTGTTCTATTTTCTTAAATGGCCATTACTTTCTCACAAAGTATCCGTTTCTAAATCCGTTTGCACCATTGTGTTTTTTCTGACGAGATCTGTAAAATAAGACCAATATCTGATATATTTTGAGGTCGTTTCATGTGACTAACAACTTATGTATAATATGAATAGCAACTTATGTATAACATGGGTAGCAACTTATGTTGTATCCTAGATATTGCATCTTGTCTTGTTTGTCTAGCTGAAAAATTATACATGCATGATGTTAGCAAACTATATTATACAATGTAGTAACTTAAACAATACAACATAAGTCCCTACTATATTCTTTTGCATAGGTTTGATATATCGCATTTCGCGTACGATTATATATCATGTCATGTAAACAATGTCACCACTGCTTTGATATAACTTGTTACATTTTGTAATAAGTTGCTACTATACATATCTTCATAAGTTGGTAGTAGGTTTATACCTAACTTTAAAATCTATTAAATTTGATTTTATTCAGCAAATCTCATCATAACTAGAAAAATAGCTAGTAATAATGCAAATGAAACTGAAATGCAACTTAGATAACATAAGTTATTACATGTTCATGCATAAATTTCTACAAAACATATAAAATAAATTGCTATTTTGAAAACATAGCGCAACTTGCTACATAGTTAATACACAAATTACTACTATATATAATATAACTTGCAACATGCATAAGACAACATCAAAACCCATCTAATATTGGTCTTGCTTTACAGATCTTGTCACGAAAAACACGATGGTGCAATCGAATTTGAAAACGGACACTGGAAGAGAGAGAGAGAGAGTTATGCTTGTTGAAAGGAAATACATTACCTTTTCTCTCAATGATGTCAGCGTCGATAGTGACATCTTGCAAATTAAGTCTGCGGACTCTACTTGTCGTACAGATGGAAAAAAAATAACTAAACTGGATTGTAGAGATATGAACACGTGGCTGCACTGGAGTGGGGTCGCTCCATCTGGTTACGCGTGACACGTTGCGCCATATCGTGCTCCTAAATAAGCATGGTCATATACATTCAACTGACTCATTTGAGCAGAAAGAAAAGATGAGCTCATCTGAGCAGACAAGAAAAGGATCCTGAGTGAGATAACGAGGTCTCCTCATGTGCCGTGGTCAGCGCCGCCACTATTGCTGGAACCGAGATATGAAGGAGATTAACAACCGGAGCTTGCACCCATGAGCAGGGAGGGAGAGAAGGCCAAGATCGATAAAGACGGGGGGGGGGGAGGGGAGGGGGCATCAAAATCAAACCTGGTGAGGCGGGCGGAGGCGGGAGGAGGGGGCTATGCGGATCTGTCCGCCGCCTCCTTTGTCAACGGGGGCGGGGAAAGAAGAGGCCGGTGTCGGGCTGGGCCGCTGAGGCGGAGGAAGTCGGGCAGGACCGCGGGCGCCACCGCCGCTCTGTGCCGAGAAAAGAGAGCCGGCGTCGATGGGTGCGGGGGAGGAGGAGGCCAGCGCCTAGCTAAACCGCGGGCGGCGGCACTGCTTTGCGCCGAGAGGCTTGCCGAGTGGGAGGGAGAGTGTTCGGGGGTGGCTGACACTGCTTAGTCTATATGCACTGCTGCAACTCTAAATTCTTCCTCTAAAAGGAATATTCCAACCTAGTCAGCCAGATTCTTTCCTCGAAATCAATCTTTCCCGCACTCCTATTCCTCTATATATTTCCTCCACATCCAACTATACAATATTTAATTCATCCATCTCCAACTACCACAATTTTTTCCATACATATAATACTATCCCACTCTCCCAGGCAAGTGGGCCCGGCGGCCTAAAACCTTTTCCCTTCTCTGCCCACCCGTTCGCTCCTCTCTCCCTCTCCATCGAGCCACGTCTCGCTCCCTCTCCTCTTCCACCGCCGCCCCCTCGCGCCAGCCGCAGCCTCCACCTCCTCCTCGTCGCGCGGCCGCCCCGCTGGATTAGCATCTCGTGGCTCGCCCGCGGCCGGCATGGCCCCCTCTTGCTTGTCACGTGGTCGCTCCACCGGATCTGCCTCCCATCGCCCGCTTGCGGCCGGCGCCGCCTCCGCTTCCGCGTCGCGCCGGCGCTCCCTCCTCTTCCCCATTGCACGGTGCCGCTGCCTCCTCGCCGTCGCATGGTGACCGGTGCTCCCTCCTCTTCCCCGTTGCGTGGCGGCGCCTCTGCCTCCGCCTCCTCATCCTCCACCGACGGCCGATGGATGTCGTCTCTCTACCGGGGCCAGATCACCGCCGGCAGTCTCCTCCTCCTCCACCTCCAGCGCCAGATCAACCGGCGTCGACGGCGAGGCGGCCAGATCCGCCGCCACCCCGCGTCCTCCGCCTCTGTCTTCTCCAAGCGCGATGACCCCTGAGCTTCGGCCGCCCGCCTTGTCTCTATGCTGGCCTTCTCAGCCGGTGGCGTGGCCGGATCCGCCAGTGGCGCGGCCGTCTTCTTCCCACGCTCTCCTCTCTCTGCATCCTCTCTCTCCTCTCCGTCCGAGTGCGTGAGCAAGCAGTGGCTACTAGGCCCGCATGACAGAGCCATGGCGGAATCTTTTCTCTTACTCCACAGATGCAGGAACCGAGGCCTTCCTCCTCGTATAGCGGGAGCCTAGCGGAACCGGCTGCAGGCATTTTTACAGCAAATCATTCTGCTATCGTGCATGCCAGGGACGGCGGCGGAACGAGTGCAGATAGTCTTAGGCACCAGTGGGCTAGGCTTTCTGCGGCTAGAAGTGGCCCTTGCCGTTCGTGGGTTGGGCTAATTTTAGTTTTAGTTTTTCATGTCTCTGGCTTTGTTGGTTGTATCAATAAGCACCGAATCCGAGGTCAAAAAAAAGCACCGAATCCATGTGATTTCGTGTGAACTTGCATTAGTTTTTTTACTTTATTATACTATTTTTATTAGTCATGTGTGGACGCATTCCATGCGCTTTGGCTACAGAAAGAGGAGCAATCAAGAGGCAAAAATCGAACTAATTACGTAGCAAGAGGTAGAGGCGAGAGGCGAGACTTTGCCGGAATAGGAAAGAACAAAGAATAACTAATCACATAGCAAGGGGAAGGCAAGAGGCAAGACTTGGCCAGAATACGTAAGAACAAATAATAAATAATCACATAGCAAGAGGGAGGCAAGAGGCGAGACTTGGCTGGAATATGAAAGAACAAAGAATCAACTGAATCTTATAAAAAAAAAGAATCAACTGAATAGAGAAAACTGGGCCTGGGAGTCTCCATGACGCCAGATGAGAGCTGCGGCTACCGGACCCGAGGGTGGGGCAGAGAGGAGGTACAAGGGAGATGATTAGGGTTACCTTAATTTATATGGAACAATGATGTGAACTCTGGCCGTCCGATCATACCATTTGACTACTAGAAATGCATCGGGTGCTGTGATGTTAGATCGCCCTTTCTAGGCTTCAACAGGTTGGGCCGGCCTCACTAGGCTGAATGCTTACTCTTTTTATTCATCAAATTTTTTCTATTGATTGCAAGTATATTTTTTGGATTATTAATGCTATGTTTGTTTATATTTTGAGACATTTACGAACTGTTTAAGCTCTAAGTGTAAGCTCAGTTTCTCATAGTTCACTTAGGCTGGATTATGTTTTCCCATAATAATTTTTACAACTATTCTGTTCTATTCATTGCATTATTCTCTAATTTTTGGAATAAATTTAGAGATTAAGTTTTCGGTTAAATTTGCATATTAGCTTGAGATTTATGTATTTCAATGAGTTTTATTTCTAGAGTTATTACATTATTGAGTGTGGTCCTCGTGCATTGCCACTACAACCTCTGTGCTTAATCTGACTTAAAAACAAGGCACTATGACCAAAGATGTGTTTCACAACATGCAGTTTGGGATGGACCATGATCCAAATGTTTTTTCACAGTCCAAATGAATCCTTGATGATTTTTAACTCAAAAATAAATAGGAATATGATCCGACCATTAAGTCCAATCCTTAAAATTTCAATGCAAAATTTGAGAACCCTTTACCACTCCTACGTACATGCGGTGTAGTTTAAATGTTAGGTTGCAAAATCTCTTTGTTATCCATAAGCCTTTCCGCACGTGTATTTTTACTAGTATTAACAAAAATACTTAAAACTCACATGTTACAGATCTTTATGATACATGCCTACATCATTTGTCTAATAAAATGGTACATTAAGCCTCTTCGAGTGCATATACTAAGTGAACTATGCAATGAATTTATAATTATATAGTGACTACAAACAGTAGCTTAGCTCGACACAAAACAAGATTTTGGTTATAGACAATTACTCGTATCCTTAGGGATTGGCTGGATATGATAAACAAAAAAAAATCAACTACCATATTCTAATAGGGACTAGTGCTTTATGTTGGGTTATATGGCTTAGTTGTAATTGTTTGTTTTTTGACAATGCTATAGTAAAATCACCTTTGCAAGTTATTTTCAGAGGTACCCATTGGATTCTGTTTTGGTCCCTGTTCGCAAAAAAAGGGAGCAAGACCTTTGTAACACAGCAAGTATTAATAAATAAATAAATAAAACTAGTAGTATTTGGTAAATGTTGACCAATTATGAGTAAAAGTTAACTTTTTGAACCTAATGTCAGATGGATGATTGGACCGTGGCTGTAAAGAGCTCATCGAAACGAATCCGTTTGACTACTAGCATGTCACGTTTGGTTATCAGACAAATTTATACCGATCTATGCAATTTTGGCCCTTAGATTCTCTTAGGGTTTCTATTTTCTCTTTAACCCAAAGGGAAAGGAAACCGAGCACCAGCCTTTCGTATCTGCAGCCGCCCCTAAGAGTCAACTCTTCCCTTTGCACCGCTGCTCTTTCCCTGGAACTCTCCTTCAGTGTCGCCGCCTTACTTGGTTCTCACTACGGCACCTGATTCCTGCGTGGCCACCAGCCAACCCTAGCCAGACATTGACGTTGTAAGTCTGACTTCCACCTCGCTGGATGCTGCTGCTGATCGACATATGGATGGTTTATGGTCCATAGATTTGTACCACCTTCATTCCAAGAGATATAGTTTACCCTAAATGTTTCGTATAGTTTTGTGCAATACCCAGGCCCCGCGAAATTATTATGACACTACACTGGAGAATATATCCACGTGTATGCAACCACGACAAAGATTTTCTTAACACAGATTGGATTGTTGGAGCAAGTGAACTTTGATATCAAGAACACAGCTTTGCTTAGCAAATAGCTTTATAACTTGCTTACATCAGATGAAACTTGGCAACAGATGTTACATAATAAATACTTAAGATCTAAACCTCTTTCTCAAACACAGTGGAAAAATGGAGACTCACATTTTTGGGCTTGCCTTATGAAGGTGAAGCATGATTTTCTGCGATTTGGAACATTCTTAATTAAGAATGGTTCTCAAGTTAGGTTTTAGAAAGATAGATGGTTGAGACATTCAAGCCTGCGTGAACAGTATCCTTGCCTCTATAACATAGCTCGTTATAAGCAGGCCACTGTAGCAGTAGTGCTTGGCACCTCAGTACCTAATATCTCTTGGCGTGGAGATTTTATTGGAAACAAGTTAGCTGCGTGGAATAATCTCTTACCACGTCTAGCTAATGTTGTGTTATGCCAAGGTGATGATATTTTTCGCTGGAACTTACACCCAAATGGAAAGTTTTCAGTCAAGTCTCGTTATCTAGCTCTGATTCACACTGATGTCCCAAACATCAACAAATGCCTTTGGGGTTTGAAAGCTCCTTTAAAAATTAAGATCTTCCTTTGGTATCTACGTAAGGGCGTAGTACTAACAAAAGATAACCTAGCGAAGCGGAATTGGCAGGGTAGTAAGCAATGTTGCTTTTGCCACAATGATGAGACAATAAAGCACTTGTTCTTTGAGTGCCAGTTTGCTTGTGCAATTTGGGCTATCATGCAAGCGGCTTTTGGTTTAGCACAACCACTTAGTATGTCTAACATGTTTCGGAATTGGCTTGGGAGTTTAAAAAAAGAGTCTAAACTACTTGTTCTATTAGGAGCTGCTGCTACATGTTGGTCATTGTGGCTATCTAGAAATAATTTGGTATTTGAAAAGAAACAATGTCATTATCCCTTGCAGGTTATTTTCTCGATTATACATTGGCTTCGTAGTTGGGCTATTCTCTAGAAGCCATCTTCCTAGGATTTGGTTATTGCGGCGTCTTAGTGTTTAGCACATGTGGCCAATGAGTTTTTTACCCGGACACATGAGTGTCAGTCTATGTGGGGGATAGATATCCCCTGGGTCCTTATGAACCATATTCTCTACATGGGCCGACAGAGGACCCAATCCAGGAGCCGACCGACTGACTTGGCACACAAGACAAGGACTCTCTATCTTTTGTAATCTAAACCGTATAGAAGATATAGAAGGAAACCGATTTGTAACCCAAGCAACGCCGGACTATATAAGACGGGTTAGAGACCCCTCCCATATAGATCTCATAACACACGCCAACTCCTCCGTATCATGGCATACCAAATCTCTAGCTAGCCACGCCCTCATTGTAATCTCGAGCTCAGATCAATACAATCAGCCACAAACTGGACATAGGATATTACGCATCTCGTGGCCCGAACCTGTATAAATCGTGTGTTTTTATCTCTTGTCGCATTACACGCGAACCATCGAGCTACAGTCCATGTCGTCACCCACAAAAGCATCCCGTGGTCTATCCCGTGGTGCATTGCCGAAGTAAAACCCTGACAGTTAGCGCGCCAGGTAGAGGGAGACGACATCGACGTCAAGCTGGCTCCATGGCCTTTATCGTCAATATCATCAAGAATCAAGAAATAGTTTCGATCTGTTACAAGCCGGCGATTTGTGCCGCCTCTACGTCGAGTCCAAGAAATCATCAATTTGCATCGGAGTCCTCGTTCTCTCTGTCCGCAGTGCGGGAGAGACGACGGGCAGATCACAACAGAAGAATCTTGGGCTGAGTTCGGTTTAGCATAGGACAACGTGTCATGCAATGCAAGGAAGCTAGCAGATCAACTCTCCACGTGAAGTCAAGGCAGCCACTATCGTGTGCACCCCTGCAAGTTGGAGCAGGAAATTGCCAGCATCATCAACAATTACGAGATTGCTATGGACACCCGGTGGTTCCATCGATCAAGGACACCACAGCTCCAATCCGACCTGGACTCGAAATCTCCAAAGCAAGTTGAGGCTTCAACGGAAAATCGGATCTGGTACTAAAAAAACGTGCAGAATCACCTTCTCTGCTAATTGCACGCACGAAAGGGATCTAGTATGCAGTAGCATGTATGCATGTGGCGTATCAAGGTACTGCAAGCGGCATGCATCGGATATTATCGATTTCTACTCAGCTCCAACTCTGAACCAGTCGGGGCACCTCAAACAGCTAAGTCATCATTATATTTATTCATGCATTTGATTATGCTAATTATTGTTCGTATATCCGACTATCTCGTTCGGTTCATTCCAATTCTATTAATATCTAAGTATTCTTTTTACAAACAATACTACTCGCGTTGTTTCTCTGATTATCATTTTAGGAACATATTTCATGTCGACATAAATATTCGCAACACGTTGAATCACTCGGATTATCTCTGATCACCTGACTACAGATATATTCATATTATTCTTGAATCACCTGGACTATTGGATCATTGAATTATTTCTGAAATATCTAAGTTATTGAATCAATTGGATCATTCTTGGATCACCCGAGGCATTTGATCACTCAGATTAGCTCTGGATCACTCGGGCTATGGATATATTCATCTTATTTTTGGATCACTTGGGCTATGGGTTATTCGTATCACTTTTGGATCACCCCGAGCATTGGATCTCTCAAATTATTTCTGTTCACTCAAAACCATGCTTTACGCACCTCACTTTCCGTCGCATCTCGTGTTTCGCTGAGTTAATTCTTTTCAGTTGCATCTTGTGTTCCGCTGAGTCTATTCTTTTCAGTCGCATCTCGTGTTTCACCGAGACAACTCTTTTCTGTCGCATCTCGTGTTTCGCCGAGCCAAATATTTTCTGTCGCATCTCATGCTTTGACAAGTTTCGGTGTTTTCCGGCAAAATCTGTGTGTGCAACGACAGGGTAACTCTAGACCCTCCATACGGAGCAATCAGTCTGGCCAACCGGTGTTACATGCCTATGCGTACTCATAACAGGGTGCAATCTGGCCCTCGTTACAGGGCAATCAGCCTAGGTCGTAGACCGATAGCTGGTGTTACATGCCTTCGCGTCCTCATAAAAAGGGTGCAATCTGGCCCTCCTTACGAGGCAATCAGCCTAGGTCGTAGACTGACGGCTGGTGTTACATGCCTTCGTGTCCTCATTTAAGCGATACCTCTTGCCCTTCTTACGGGGCAGTCGGTCTGGCCCACCGATGCTCTATGCCTTCGCTATGCTCGGAATTCAAATAAGGAGTTCACTTTATGGTGTAATATCAACTTGGGAGTTCACTTCATGATGCACTATCGACATGGGGGCGCCCCACCGCTTCGTCGACTCAGGGGCTGGCTGTCGTCCGCCTCGCCGACTCGCTAATTCGTCGACTCGGGGGCTGCGCCGCTGCGTGCCTCGCCGACTCACTGCTTCGTCACCTCGAGGGCTGTGCCGCCGCATGACTCGCCGACTCACTACTTCGTCGACTCGGGGGGCTGGGCTGCTGTCTGCCTCGCCGACTCCTTCGTCGACTCGGGGGGCTGGGCTGTTGTCCACCTCGCTGACTCACTGCTTCATCAGCTCAGCGACTCACTACTTCGTCGACTCGGGGGGCTGGGCTGTTGTTCGCCTTGCCGACTCACTGCTTCGTCAGCTCGGGGGCTGTGCCACCGCACGCCTCGCCGACTCACTACATCGATTTGAGGGGCTGGGCTGTTGTCCACCTCGCCGACTCACTACTTCGTCAACTCGGGGGTTGTGCCACCGCACGTCTCGTCGACTCACTACTTCGTCGACTCAGGGGGCTGGGCTGTTCTCCGCCTCGCTGACTCACTGCTTCGTCAGCTCGGGGGCTGTGCCACCACACACCTCGCCGACTCCGATGACTCGTGGGGCTGGGCTACTGTCCACCTCACCGACTCGCTACTTCGTCGACTCAAGAGGCTATGCCACTGTACTCGCCGACTTGGGAGGCTACGCCACCGTACTCGTTGACTCAGGAGGCTACGTTGCCGTCCCTGCTCTACCAAGATCACTCGGAGGAATAAGTTGTTTGATCCTCAACTTGATTATACTAATCAGCTTGAGGTTCGGGGGCTGCATGGAGGATACCATCAGAAAATTTTTGAAGACTACGAGGCAAGACATTCAGAAAGCCGATTTTGGATCTTCAAGCTGATTGTTTCTCAAGTCAACTTGAAGCTCAGAGGCTTGTGGGGGATAGATATCCCCTGGGTCCTCATGAAGCATATTCTCTACATGGGCCGACAAAGAGCCCAATCCAGGAGCCGACTGACTGACTTGGCGCACAAGACAAGGACTCTCTATCTTTTGTAATCTAAACCATCTAGGAAATATAGAAGGAAACCGATTTGTAACCCAAGCGACGTCAGACTATATAAGGCGGATTAGGGACCCCTCCCAGATAGATCTCATAACACACGCCAACTCCCCCGTATCATGGCATACCAAATCTCTAGCTAGTCATGCCCTCATTGTAATCTCGAACTCAGATCAATATACAATCAGCCACAAACAGGACGTAGGGTATTACGCATCTCGCGGCCCGAACCTGTATAAATCGTGTGTTTTTGTCTCTTGTCGCGTTACACGCGAACCATCGAGCTATAGTCCATGTCACCACCCACAAAAGCATCCCGTGATGCATTGCTGGAGTAAAACCCCGACAGTCTGGTCTACGGATCGGGTGTCACTAGTGTGTTGGTATTTTTTTGTGTTTTTTTTAAGGCTGTATGCATCTGAACATGCAGAGGCCGAAGGTGTTTTAAGATCTTTGTTCGATGTATTATCTAAAATTAATAAAGCTTCCATTGTCAGAAAAAAGAGTACTATATTTCGTGAAGAAATTACCGAGACTGTCGTCAGTCTCACTGTGTCTGCTGATGTCCTCCTGCTGAGGCGTTTATTTCCTGGTATTGAAGCAACACTACGTGGATGACAAATTACAGGTCAGTCCTGTAGCCAAAATGATGACACATTGGTCCACTGCGCTTAAGATTGTTGAGTGCGTGTACATTTGTCTATTTTAGTTCCCACTTGATTAGCAAGTACGTATTAGTAATTGCATGTTGTTATACCTTTTCAGATTAATTTCATGTTGTTGCCAGAACAGTTGGCGAAGCAAAACTGAACAAATTCTAGAGACATAATTTCTGTGTATATTATGCTTCTGCCGCTAACTGCCTGTCTTATTCTACTGATGTTAATATACGTAGAAAACGAAGTGCTTTTGGCCGATGACTAACAAATTGGATCCTATCCAGATCAGTTCTCACTGAGGTTTCTGCATCGTTGCTCAGTTTTCTAGATGATTGTGAGTTACGTTGTGGGGTTCACCATCCAAGGTGCATTTTTCTTTTCACCGCAATACTGGGAAAGTTTCATCAATTATTCGCAAGTTAATCCATTCCTCAGCACTTTCTGTTTCTTACTATTTCTTCCCCAGCACAACCAAGAAAAGATTGTTCTTCCATGACAAGGAAAAACAAAATAAAAGGAATCTGCTTTAGTTTGCCGTCCCATTTTGTTTTTCTTTTCACAGCTGGTGACCAATAATGTAGGCCGTTAATTGGCAGACTTTTGTTCGTCCCGCCAAGCAAGTTGATATCATGACTCATTTCTTGCCTTTTAGCCCAAACGAAACTGAGAAACAACCTTCCATGCTCATACTTTCATGTAATTTTAGCTTCATCCCTGGCGAACACGGACCCCATACAAGGAATATATACATGCCTTAATTTCGTCTTGCATATGCTGTTTTTAAAACAATTTTGTAGAGCTTGAGACTTGTGCTACCTGCTTCTGAAAACCAAAGTATATGCAAAGTTCTTTTACATTAAACTACTACCTTGCTAAAGTACAATCTATTTTCAGCAGCGGAACTACAGAAAAAGTCGCGTTGCATTGTCATAGGGCTGGGATCCAATAGACCATTTCTGTGGAATGCTTCATGGTTCATATACGTGCATGACTGTTTTAGCAAAACAAAACGAAGAAAACATATGCCTAAAACTTTGCTTAGTATAGCGAGGCTATCTACAACAACGGAATAAGAACGCTTTACAGCGTGCCAACAATGCAATAAGAAATCAAATATTCGCATTCGCAAAATAAAGGGCTCAAACAGGAGCCCTACCACTCATTCAACCTTAGATTCTAGCTTGTGCTTAATAACGGTTTATAGTGCAGTTGTAATTTTATTTAAAGGATTCACCGGTAAAAGGAAGCTCTAATTTGTTTTCACTGATATTCAAATAGCTGCTGGGTGCCTTACACATCAAAAGGTTCAAGGATAGCGCCACTGGATCACTACCATAGCATAAAAACAACCAGTGGTGAATCTAGAACAATATATCACCGGAGTCAAGTACCAATTACTAGGGTCAAACATGCTTTGTTTTCAACTTAGCACCATGATTTGTAAGCTCTAAAGAAAAAATTGTAAAGGAAATTTCAAAAACCATCGGGGTCAGCTGACCCTAGTGGATACACGTAGATCCGCCCCTGTAAACAACGACCAATAAAATCTTGTGCAAAATTCCAAGGTCTATGAAATCTAGTGTGTAGTGTCCACTTCCGTCCGCTTGCTCGCCCCTCACGTTGTTCATTCCAAGCCCATCATCCATGGCAATAGACGACCTGGCACTACTACTACTACTACAGTACACTTGGATTCCTTGTCCATTAGCTCTTTTCCCCCAGCTTTTGTTCTGGCATCACAGAAAGTGAATCCTCAGGTCCTGATGCTCTCTCTGGGGCAGAGTCGCAGAGACAAGAATCGAAGGGGCATGCATGGGAACAAAAATGACAGTATATATCATACCAGCAGAGGACGGACGTACCACGTACGCATGCAGGTACGCATTGTGCATTTGCTGACGATTTGCACTTTTGCAGAGTAGCCCATGGCACACGTTCGGCGTGTCAAGGCAGTAGTCGATGAACACGCGCCTTGTATAACTACTAACTGTGTGGGGCTGGCTGGTGTAATTGTAAAGGCTGTTGCCTTTTGAAATGTTCTTTCAAGTTTCAACACTGTGGGCTGTCAGCTGTGGAAAGTTGACGCCAATGAGGGATTGTATATATGGTGTACGAATCACTGGTGTTTAGTTGAAACTGGGCTTGTAAAACGAGACGGTTTACTAAAAATCTGAACAAAATCATTGGTAAAGAAGAGACCCTATTTTAAACACGAAGAGGAAGACGGAGTTGTTGGTTCAAGGGGACACAGGAGCATGTGTGAAGGGCACTTCCAACTAGTTGCCCCCCTCCATACGGTAAAAAAAGGGGAAAGCCTATAGGCTAGGCTGTCCCTTTCCGACGGGCAATGCCACACCTAGTGCTTTCAAACTAACAGTGCTCCGTCAAGATTGTCCCTTTTTCCTCCCTCTCAGCACAACGAGTTGCCTTTTTTGTTTTTTCAAGGTCTGTGCAGCGCTTGGATATAAGCTTCGTTACTAGGTTCGTTGCTGTTCTTCCAACGACAGGTACACCCAAATTCCATCCGATGGATAATGGACTTCAACATTTTTTTTCATTTACTTATTTGAAGATTTAGGGGGAAAACAAAATACTGTGGCAGTAGTGGATCAGCTAGCTAAAAAAACAAAGAATTTAGATCCACCTAGCTAAAAGTTAACAAATTCTCGTTGTCTGGATCACTGGATGGCTTAATCAACATTACTGACGCTGGGGGTGCCAAACTAGTCATTGAGTCACGCGTGACTAAGTCACTGTTTGGGTGCGGCCTTTCGAAGTTCCATTGCAGCCCTTTGGATAGCAGTGGTATGATCGTTAGTTTGATATTTACATTGGAGACAAATCCATATGAAACTACCAAGAGCACACAAAAGACAGGGCATGATTTTCTAGACAGAGGAAAAGAACAATGACTGAAAAGGCAACCAACCAACTAGTTGCCTTCGTTCCTAGGGTGAAAACTTACATGCCGGTCACTTTCTTATGGTCCAGTGCTAACGCAGTGACACGCCACTATAAAAACCAAACAGGATATAAACGCGGACAAGCTTTATCTCCTTTGTTGTTGAAACAAAATTCATTATGTGAAATCGTACTAGCAGTTCAATCTACTCCTGGCTCTTAGTGCAGGCAAAGATCGTCACAGCCCACGACAAGTTGATTCGACGTTAGTGGCCTTGCAATCCAGTCAGTGCCTTATGTGATCAAGAACCAGACACCGCACGGTTCATCTTTGCATCCAGTGTCCTTCCTCACCACACGGGCAGTGGTTTTTAATATCACGAATGAAGAAATACATTCATGGATTGGCTGATCGTCAGCAGACTCTTTTGCTTCCTTTGTGTGCTGCGTCTCTTTTTATATAATATTTGCACACTAAGTGCTCCTGCTTTCCTTTTTTTTTAAAAAAAAATACGTATATTGTTGTATTCACCCACTGATGTGCTGAAGAAACAAAATGGTTGTGTACAAAATCATTCACCTCAGGCTTTCAGTTAACATGCTCAAATCGAAGAAAAAGCTAGTATAAAATCGCAGCAATGAACCACAGACACCGATTTGAAAGGTCAGTACTCAATAGTACAAAGTTCATTTGTACACTTGTGCTCAAAAGAAGCGACGGTGATTTGAATATAAAGTGGAACCAGTCCGATACCCAGTCTGGCCAGTCCCATGCGTTGACACGTTTTAGCGCCAATCACCAATAATAAGACCTAGACCAATCCTCCCGGGTGGGACCCCGTCAGGGAAGATCAGCGCTAGGGGTTGTTCCAGCGTCGGTAGGCCACCTAGAGCTCCTCGAGTCAGCGTAGAGTCAACAAGAGACGAAAGTGGTGGTTGAGAAGGGGAATTAGGGTTTGAGAAAAAGGATATGCAAAAAAAGTAAGTAAAACAATAGATTGGTTCGATTGTGTATGCGTCAATCGGTCTGAGCCCTTCATATTTATACATATTTATAGGGGAGGGTGGTTCCCTATAAATTCCGAGACGAACTCCAGGATTTGGGTGAGATATTTCGGGATATCACTTTATTACTAGACTCGGTCTGACCATTAGCCTGAGCATAATATGGAGAGGAATTGAGTAACTTAATTTTATATGATTCAGCAAATTCACGTATCTCCTTAGATATAAAAGAAGCACGTTAATATGTAGTTATAGTGTGAGGAATACCGAATCTATAAATGATATCTTCAGTAATAAACTCAATTACCTCTTTATGTGTCATATTCTTCAAGTCAACGGCTTCAGTCCATTTGGTAAAGTAATTAGTAGCCATAAATACGAACCGATGCCCTTTGGAAGATGACTGATGAATTTCTCCAATAAAATCTAGACCCCATCCTATAAACGGCCATGGCTCGATAATAGGATGTAACTTAGCAGCAGGCACCATCTGAATATCTCTAAATCTTTGACATGCCTGACATCTTTTGTAGTACTTAAAACAATCGGCAATCATCGTATGCCAATAAAATCCAGCCCTCTTCAGAAGCCAATTCATCGTCAAAGCCGATTAATTAGTACCGTAGATATCTTCATGCACCTCAGCCATAGCCAATACAGCATCATTAGGAGCTAGACATTTGAGCAAAACACCATTAACAGTCCGACAATATAAGTCATCATTAATTAAAGTATACTTAAAATTAAAGCATACTTAAACGCAACCTGCCGAACTTTTTTTTCTGTTTTGGCATTTGGATCTCGTAGATATGTAATAAAAGGCCACCTCCAATCATCTGGACCGGTTGCATCACTTGCCGAATCATCCAAAGCCAACCCACGGGACAGTCCAGTGTCCATCACTGGACAGTCCGATGGCTCACTGGACAGGCCAGTGTATCCGGCCGGACAGTCCGGTGTGCACAGTTTCAGCACGCCACCTTCTTTGAGCATCGGTTTCTCAACAACATGAAATTTGCCTTTCGAGACGCGATAACCAAATGCTTCCCACGCCAGTTTGTTAGCTCTGGAGTTGTCATCCCTGAATATATGAAAGATGCCAAATTCATCAAATGAACGAATAATATCCCAACATCGCTCTAAGTAAGAATTCAAAATCCCATCAAAACATTGGCATTCTTTCGAAACCTGTTGAGAATCTCCAAAAGCTAACGGATTCTTATTCCGGTTAAAAGTAAAAGTTAAACAGAACAATAATGCTTCATATTCGGCTTGGTTATTAGTACAGTGAAATTCTAATCAACTAGAAAAATCAAACGTAGCACCTTGAGGTCAAACCAACACTATACTGCGACCTTCATTACAAACCGATCCATCAAAATAAAGCATCTACGGAGTAAAGGTAACATAAAACGTATTTAGTTCATAAAAATCATCAATCCGATGTTCAACTATAAAATCAGCTACGATTTGGCATATCATATATTTCAAGAGCTCATAAGCCAAATCATATTTTATCAAAGTATAAGCCCACTTACCACTCTGGTACTCATGATAGGATCATGTAACATGTATTTAATGACATCAGTCTGACAAGCAACCACACAAGTACATAGCAAGTAATATCTCAATTTGGTACACGCATAAAACAAACATAAGCATAATTTCTCAATGAAGGTGTACATTGTCTTTGCGTCAATCAATCTCCTACTCAACTATGTAACCATATGCTCTTTACCTTTAGTTTCTTGAGTCAAAACAACACCAATAACCTTGTTTTTAGCAGCAATATATAATCTGAAAGGAATCCCACTTCTAGGTGCCTTAAGCACCGGTACCGAAGACAGATACTCCTTAATCTGCTCAAAAGCCTTTTGCTGCTCTGCCCCCCAAGTGAAATCAGCATCATTCTTTAATCGAAGAATAGGAGTAAACACATCAACCTTCCCGGCAAGATTAGATATGAATCGTTACAAATAATTTACTTTGCTGAGAAACTTCTGCATGTCAAGTTTGCACATCGAAACTGCTACTTTCTGAATAGCTTCTATACGACTAGGATAAATTTCTATGCCATTCTCATGAATAATAAATCCTAAAAACTTTTTAGCCGACACACTAAAAGCACATTTACGTGGATTCATCTTTAAACCATACTTGCACATTTTTTCAAAGGCTTTACGTAATTCGGCTAAATGAGAATTAAAAGCAGACGATTTAACAACTATGTCATCAATATAAATTTCTAAGATAACTCCTAGCAACTCATGGAGCACCAGCATTCTTTAAACCAAATGTCATGACAACCCGCTCAAACAAACCAATAAAGCCAAGACATATAAAGGCCGTTTTAGACATATCTTCTTCAGCCACGAAGATTTGATTATATCCGGCATTACCATCAAGAAAATTAATAACCTTGTTATCAGACACACTATTGATTAACATGTCGGCTATAGGCATAGGATACTCATCTTTGGGTGTAGCCTTATTCAAATTGCGAAAATCAATGCACACCCGAAGCTTGTTGGAGTCCTTCTTCTCCACCAGCACAATGTTAGACACCCAATCTACGTATCTGCAAGGTCTAATAAAGTTGGCTTCTAAAAGCCGGTGAATCTCATCCTTGATACGAGGATAAATATCATAACCGAAATGCCGTGGTTTTTGCTTAAAAGGTCGAAAACCAGGCTTAATAGGTAACCGATGCTCAACAATATCATGGCTTAATCCAAGCATTTCAGTATAACTCCAAGCAAAATAATGAGAATATTCTTTTAACAACCCGATCAATTTATTCCTAGAATCAGATTTCAATGTCTTGTTTACAAAAGTCAGCCTTGGAATAGTTCCATCACCTATATCCACGTCCTCTAGAGGATCAGCCAATGTAAACCCTTGTCCTAATTTATC
This sequence comes from Paspalum vaginatum, assembly GCA_030272315.1. Lineage (NCBI taxonomy): Eukaryota > Viridiplantae > Streptophyta > Magnoliopsida > Poales > Poaceae > Paspalum > Paspalum vaginatum. The sequence goes on along the minus strand of CM059016.1, from coordinate 12,209,410 downwards.
TAAGTCCCTAAACTCCTCTGTTACAAAAGAATTAGAATCACAACCAGAATTAAAAACAAAATTATATCCAGAATTCTGGCCATTACCAGACTGTCTGGTGGAGTCTACCAGACTATCCAGCGTCGGTGCAGGGACTGCCAGCTACCTGGACTTCATAGTGTCTCACCTCTTCTGGTCTTTATTTCCTATTGATGTACACATTGGATCTACATGATATGATTTAGCCGATTTTCGACCAGCTCTAACATTACAGGAATAAAGCTCTCTTTGCCCTCACTTAGAAATTGGTAATCGGACAAATCAACACCCATCAAACACTTAGTATTATCATAAGCCCAGATTACAGGAGCATCAGCTATAGCGATGCAAGCTGATGGAATAGCATATACCCCCTCAATCTCATCGCCGACCCATTGGATAAGAAATTGATGCAAAGTAGAAGGCACACATTGATTAGCAGGAATCCAATCTCTTCCAAGAATTAGACTGAAGTTACCTTCCACCTCGACGATGAACAATGCAGCAGCTATGGTCTTACTCTCAATGGTGAGCTCCATGGAAGCAACTCCCTTCGTATCGATGGGGTTTTTACCCCCTCCCCCCCCCCCCCGCTGCTAAGTGTCATGTTGGTCTTGACTACATCTGACTTGCCGAGCTTTTTTTTACAGATCATATGGCATTAAGTTGGCCACATCACCACCATCAACCAACATCCGAGAAATAGGTTCCCCATCAATGTGACCACGAACATAAAGAGGCTTCAAGTGATTATCCGATTCTGTCGATTTTGTAAAAACAACATCTCTTGGCCCAAAATTAAACTGAGCCATCAACTCTTCATCTTCACCAATAATGTTGTAATCCGCGAAAAAAAGTAATCATATTGATATCCATACCTAGATGTTCGGGAGAAGCTTCGTAGTCCACCATCTCCTCTTCTGTCACTTCTTCTGGAATAACAGCAGGTACAGGATCTTCCGTAGCCATCAGCGTTGCTTCTGTCTTGACTCCTGGTGCTACTTTCTCCTGACCATTGGACAGTCCGGTGCAGTCTGGTGGTCATCACCGGACAGTCCGGTGGACGCCACCGGACAGTACAATGGTTGGGACTGGCTCTGTCCAGCCCCTTGAGCAGGAGCTTTAGCGGCTTTTGGCTTCCATTGCTTTGGAGGGAATATGGGATGTGTCTTGTTGAAGATTGCCTCAGCCTCTTTCTCCCTTTTCTCCTTAGCCCACAAGCGTTGCAATGTCCTCTTTTGAGAATGAGTCAAGCCCGATGGGCACCATCGGGGCATAGAATACTTAGGATCTGGTGGCGGTTTACTGGTGGCTTTGCTGGAGCTTGGCTCGAGATCGTTAGCCAAAGTGACTTTTGGTGGAGCTTCCTTTGGCATAGCACTAGCCGATTTCCCAAAAACCACCTGCTTCTTGCGATTGTCAGTGAACACCTCATTGTTAGTACCAATATTGACATTACCGGTTGTAGCTTGAGGTGCTGGTTGAGCTAGTGATGTTGCTGGTTGAACTGGCTTTTCTGGTTGAACCAGTTTTGGCGGAAACTGAAAAATTTGAAATAGAGCATACAAATCCTGGTTGTGGCTGTCCTCCATGCCCCCTGCCAGATTTGTCGTCATTGAAGGTCGATAATTCTGGCATTGCTGCTGATTTTGCATCCATGAACCGGATTGAGGAACATTCAATCGGTCATGCACATAAGGAGCCAACCTATCAAAAATAGAAGCATGTGGTGCCCCCTAGCCCTGACAATAGTAAGGATTATATGCATAAGGTTGATACATAGCCATAGAACTCCATGCAGGGTTTGGTTGGAATTCTTGCGGAGGACCCCACATCATTGGCGGAACCAAGGGTGCTGGCGGTGCCAGTTGAACCTCCTGAGGAGCCATTTCTATCGGCTTTTGTTTTGGATAGGCAGTGCATCCCTTGGTGGTGACCTTGGTCGCTTGTATGGTCGATTGCGAGAAGCGGCCTTTTGCTTCTTGACATGTTTAGAAAGCAACTGATCAAAGGTGTGACCGCATGGATATACCATGCCAGGGGTCCTTGCTTGATGTCACTTCCACTGCCTCACTTCTGGCTGCCTCGGCTTGAAGGTCCTCGGGCGCTGCTGCTGAACGCCGGACTGTCCAGTGGGCCTCACCGGACTATCCGGTGCCCGGCGCCGGACTATCCAGTGGCACCGTCCTGGGAGCTCCCTGCTAGTTCTACTGCCTCCCGCGCCATGAAACCTGTTGGTGATCCTCAATGTGTCCTTGCACTCTATAGTCTTCTGCTTGACCACCTCCCTGGGCAAAACTTGAGAATTTTCATTGATTAGTCTTGAAGAGCCGATGACCACGGCTTTGCCCTTGCTTGCATCGGCAACTTCTGGCCAAACCAAGACTTTCTTGCCGCTTATGCCCAGAGTGTTCAAGGGGAATGACTGCTTGTCAATTTGCATTTCTGGAAAGCTTATACGGCCTTCATTCACGGCCGATTGTATCTGTCGACGGAAAATATTACAGTCGTTAGTTGCATGAGAAAAAAGAATTATGCCATTTACAATAAGCCTTTTTCTTTAACTCATCTGCAGAAGGAATAGTATGTGATAATGTAATGTTTCCACTCTTAAGAAGCTCATCAAATATTTTATCACATTTAGCAACATCAAAAGTGAACCTAACCTCTTCTTGCTGATTTTTGTTAATCAGCTTCAAGGATGGACATGTAAAAGGCTTACTCTTGTTAGACCAAGAAAACCGAGCTGCATAAACTTCCTTAGAATCATCATCGGAGTTAGCCGAATCGTAATCTACAAGATTTACATTATGCCGTGCAGCCTTTTGACTTTCCCTTCTTCGGCTCTCTATAGCCGAAGCCTGTTGATATAACGAAGCAAGAGAATAGAAACGCGTGCCGGCTAACTTTTCCTTAATGTATGGTCTTAATCGCTCAAGAGCTAACTGTCACTGTTTAGTACCAGCAGTGCACCACGGGATACCTCATGAGGTGCTTTTGTGGTTGGCGAGATCAACCGTAGCTCGATGGTTCACGAATAACGCGACAAAAAAACACGATTTATACAGGTTCGGGCCGCAGAAACAGTAATACCCTATGTCCTGTTTGTGGCTGTTTGTATTGCTTGGAGTACTCGAGATTACAATGAGGACTAAAGTGCTAGGGCTTTTGGTGTGCGATGTGGAGAGGTATGATGGGTTCTGATGGATGCTAGATGTTCGAGAGGGGTCCTAGCCCGCTTTATATAATCCGGCATGGCTTGGGTTATAAGTCAGTTCCCTTCTATGTTTCCTAATCAGTTTAGACAATAAAAAGCATAGAACCTTCTAACATTATGCCTCCCATAGTCCATCTCTGAGTCATGTTTGCCTTCACGCTTTCTGTTACAACATTGCAGAGTCCCTGTCTAAACGCCGAGCTCTTTCCTTCTTCATCTTTTTGCCTCAGCCAGACGAACCGCCCATGAAACCATCGGCCCATTCTTCTTGGGCCTTACAGCTGGCCCTTGTCTTGAATCCATGACATGAGGACCTAGGGGATATTTATCCCCCACAATAACCCGGCTAATTCCTTGTCGAAAGCAGTCAATTGGAAGCATCGGTTTCTAGTGTCCCTAAATCTCTTAAGGTAACCATGAACCGATTCCTCCTGGCCTCACCGAATCTTTGATAGATCGACCAATTCTAACTCATAGTCCTCTGAGAAGAAGTGATCGTGAAACTTTGCCTTCATCTCTTCCCATGTACTAATTGAATTGGGAGGCAAAGAAGAGTACAAAGCAAAAGCACTACCCGTAAGAGATAAAGAAAATAACCGAATTCAAAAAGCTTCTCTATCGGCCAAATCCCCCAATTGTGCTACAAATTGCTAATATGCTCCCTAGTGCTCTTATTGTCACTACCGAAAATTTTCACAAATTCCGGCACTCTAAATCCCTGAGGAAAGGCATGAGCATCGAATCTACTATCATAAGGTTTCAGATGGGAACTAATAGAACCCGACATATCGATACCCATTTTTTCTTAAATGCAGCCACAAGATCCCACCAAATTTCCTCTTTAACGTCCGATGCGGAACCACCGGTTTTCTGGTTATAAGAAGTGGAAGCCTTAGGGTTCTGAATAGACCAAATCTGGTCAAAAGCGGGATGAAAGATAGGTCCGTTAGGCAACCGATCCTATGCCATAAGAAACCCTAGTGAAAGGCAGGACAAAACCTTCTAATTCCTGCGGCAGTGTGAAGTATTCTACTCCTGCCGTATTTAAAACAATCCTTCAGTTAGGATCTACCGAAGTTGAAGGAATCACGGTGCGAGGAGGAGCCATCACAACTCCTGTAGTGGCCACACCAGATAGTCCGGTGGGTAGTACCGGACTGCTCGGTGACGCACCGGACTGTCCGATGGATGCACCGGACTACCCGGTGGACACGACCGGTTGAGCCGGTTTGCCCAACAATGAAGGTGGCAGCTTCGGCTGTCCTGGATAGTAATTTAAAGGCATGCCATACATCGGTTGGATCTGCTGAGACCCATTCAGATCCAATGGATTAGGCGCAACCGATTCCATGCTTTGTTCATGTGATGGGAAAGTAGGGGCAGCGGATTTTCCTTGAGCTTTTATCAACCCATCTATAGAAGTTTGTAATGCTTCTAATCTACTAGTTAGCTAGCTATGCCCCTGATCTACGTAACCTTTCATATTATGAAACTATTGAGCGGTCGTCAAGTTACTTACATCAGGATTTGTCGGAGCTGTTGATCAAGATGTTGATGGTAGGAGAGCATCGAGGGTGATCTCCTTTTCGTTCGTCACCTTCTTGTGTTCATGGTGAATCCCTCCAGGAACTTTTGCATCGTACGCTCCATCAGTTGCTTCATGAATTCCTCAAAGTTCTTTTGCTCCTCGGCCAGCAAATTTTCGAAAGCCGACCTCACGATTTTGCCTTGGGTGACATTGGTGTGATCCAAAAACTCAACCATGGCTGCTAGCTTTGGATTAAACTCTTTTGTCCCCAGTGGAGTCTCCAAAAAGTGTGTTGACATGTTTTAGCGTCAATCACCACCGATAAGACCTAAACCAATCCTCCTTGGAGGGACCTCGTCAGGGAATATCAGTGCTAGGGGTTGCTCTAGCATCGTCAAGCCACCTAGAGCTCCTCGGGTCGGTGTAGAGTCAACAGGAGGCGAAAGTAGTGGTTGAGAAGGGGAATTAGGGTTTGGAAAAAAGGATATGCATAAAAAGTAAGTAAAATAATAGATTGGTTCGATTGTGGATGCGTCAATCGGCCTGGCCCCTTCATATTTATAGGGGAGGGTGGTCTTAACCCTTGTAGAAGTCATATCCCGAAAGATCTCACCCAAATCCTGGAGTTTGTCTCGGACTTGACTACACCGGACAGTCCGGTACACGCCACCGGATTGTCCGGTGGCGCTGGCCAGCATGGCCTTGCCCAATTAGGTGCTCAACACTATGCATGTCTTTGGTAGTTACAGCTCTCAGCTGCTCTTTCTTGAGAACACACTGAATTCCATAACTCTGAACCTTTAGCTCTAATGAAGTACAATATATATCTTGGACCCAAATGAACAGGTGCAAATTAGCATGGACCGTGGCCAACGAACAGACCATTGCTCAGACTCAACCAGGATGAAAGTATGAAACCAAGAAACAGTAAGGGAAAACTTAAAAAAAAACATTCTCGAACACAAATGAGAGTTACATATCTTTGTATGTATTAAAGGTAGAAATAAAATTACAAAAATCTACTTTACTACCTTAGGAGCAAAGAGAGGTTACAAACCAAAAGGAAAAGGAGAGAACAATCACCGTGAAGAATCTCAACTCTGAGCTAGAAACATTATTCAAAAGGATGGTCAGAAGAATCTATACAAAGTGTTGTTATGCAGTGTTCTCTCACGAAACAATGAAAATTAGGCAAAATTTATTAAGTAAAATAGGGATTGTTGGTCAATAGGTCAAAGCACTATTGCTAGCATCGGATGAGACAGCGCGTAGGTCGTTGTCCCTAGTAGCATTTTCTGCTAATGAGAATAATTCTAACTGGTCAATGTTTACATCTGAAAATAGGGGCAAAAGATGTAAATTTTTTAGGTGCATGAGATGAGTTTGTAGGCATGACTGACATGGTTGTCAATGTGATGGTAACTTGCTGTTCCGCTGATGTCCACATATCCATATTTATCATGTCTACATGATCTATTGAACCTGGAATATGATTTGTGTACTTCTAGATTTATGTTAGTTTCAAATATGGGTCCTGAATATTTCAGCTCAGATAGGTACTACAAAACATCATGCATAATCTTGCACCATCATCCATCTTGGAAATTTGTTAGGCCAAAAATAAGGATGGAAACACTCTTCTCCAAACATGTCCGGACGCAAATTGTCATTCAAAATCGTTAACATGATATTTATCAATAACAGTGGACATGACAACAGAAACTGAAATCCCGGATTGACCAGCAACAAAAGCAGATGCATTTCTAGGCTTGATCAGGCTAAGGATGGAACAACATCGCATAGACCAAGCTGCAAAGCAGAAATCAGACATCAAGTGGGAGCTCAAGACTGAAGGGTCTTCAGCAGCTGGCCCCCATATCATTAGTGGCATGTGCCCACTGATAGGAGGCAGGATTCGCAATGATTTAAAAAAGACAATCCAAAGATTCATCAAAAGAAAAAACTAAGAGAGCTAAAGCATCAGAGATGGGTTATTGCAATATCTTAATATCACCAAAGATGCATGGTCACTAATATAATCTCTGACACTGAAACACACAAGGAACAATGGATGGTTCCATGCAGAAGGTCATAGCTTCACTAGCACTGCTCAACTATTATCTGCTTAAGTACGATAAACAACAGTTATTTGCTTGCTAAGGAGAAAAGAACATGCGTGTCCCTATCAAAGTCTTAAAAATGCACCAACACTTAAGATTTTTGTTAGAGTTTGTGTCGAATATGTGTACATTTTGGTTATGACCAGACTTAAGTTGTAATTTGGGTCTAGACAGAGTTCTAGTCCAACTCTATTTCTAGGGGGGACCATAAATATGAGGCCGACTCTGTGCAACCGTAGGACGACTAGATGGCTTGGATTGGGGGTGTGGCATTGCCGTGGTGTACCCAGATGCTGGCATAGCTATCTGATAATGGGGAGGAGCGCCCATAGTCATGTCCCGAGGATGTAGGCTTTAGCTGAACCTCGTTAACAAACATCATGCCTCCGGAGTAGTCTGTGAGTGTGCACGGATATCTCGATCGATGCATAGTCGCTTTCGCATGCTTGTTTTCTAACAAGTGGTACCGAGCTTTGGTTGGATTGGATCTCGAGATGTGTGCGGTAGATCATGAAGCATGAGGACAACATGCGTCATGGGCACCAGGAAGATAGCTCGTGTGGTGCAAGGTGGAGCATGGGGCGATCGATGATTCGATCGGTGGTGTCGAACACTTCAGGCGGGTGGCCTAAACCCTTCGTGAGCTACGGTTGATGAGGACTGACTAAACGTGGTCATAGGGCCCACTCAGGTGGCTGGCGAGATCATTATAGGTGATGACCTTGGTGCTCGTGATCAGTTGCGGTTTGGAGCAGGCGGAAGCAGCGATGAGACCGTGATGAACGTTACACGGAGCAGACATCATGACACGTTGAGCTAGTTGTGTCATGGATACGAGGCTAGGGTGTAACGTGGCAGAGGATTGCAAGATTGGTTTTGAAGCTGCAAAAGATCCGAGGGTGGAGTTGCGTGTGTTTGATGGCTGGTTGTGTGACGATGTCACGCTGCATGCAAGATGCATGGTCATTGGGGCTGATGTTGCTCGTTGTTTTTTTTCTCGTAGACATGCAATGTGCATGCAGGAGGTACGCAGAGGATCGAGGAGACCAGGTGGGCAGACTCAGACTATTGAGGTGCCTTCAAGCGTAGGAGCAGAAGGCCGCTCATGTGGACGCGTGGGGGCTTGGGCGGACTACCAAGGCGTGATCGCGTGGGAGGCTTGGACTTCGGATGTTGAAAGAAATGTGCCAGGTATCCGACCCAAGACGGGGAGAGGGTGAATTGGGTCGCTACTCTCTCTTCTAACACCTAGGGCAATCTAGTGCATAGAATAAACCTATCGTATCCTACACATGCTAGTTAAGTCTAAGGTTTATCTTTGCACTCTCTAACTTACCCAAAAGACTTGCAACCTAGAGCCAAACCTAATCAACTAACTAGGAAAGCTAAATGCACACAAGAGAGATAAATGCAGAAACGTAAATCCGGTAAGTAAAGAGAGTAAGGAATGGGGATGAAACTCCCAGGGAGACATGGAGATTTAATGTGGTTCACCACTAAGGGCTACGTCCACAGGCTCGCGACCAAAGGCAATATCCAAGCCGGGCACCAAGCCTCTTCCAACCACATCTTGCGCCCGCCACACAAGGCTCACAACAAGTAAAGGCTAAGTGCCACTAAGTCACTAAGGCTTAGCCACCGCTACCGCCTCTCTCGGTCACAAGGCGCCGGATGCTTCACTACAGAGTTTGTAGGGTCTCCTCGTTCCCGCACAAGTTGTCGCTGCCGCTCCACACCAAGAAGGAGGGTCTAGCAATGAGTACAAGTGGCTTGACCGTAGCTAAGGCTTCTCCTCTAGCTCACGCAGGAGCTACTCTCAAGAAGAGCTCGCAAGCTCACTCTCTCTAAGCCCTAACCTAGCTTGGGTGTGCACTAAGCTCTCATATGGTGGTTGGAGTAATGGATATGCTTGGAATACACCTCTACACTCGCTCTCAACTTCAGCGTCTCCAACACACTCGAAATAGCCGCGTGGGGTGGCTTATATAGCCCCCAAACACAAACTAGTCGTTGGGCCAAAGTGCTGCTGACGCAGTGAGGTTCGGATTGTCCGGTCTATGCATTTTCCCAGCTGTCGTCAATCTGGTCTATACACTTTTCCAACGGTCACTAAACTCAGACATCACTATCCATTTGTCCGGTCATTTGTCTGGTCTTCAACTTTGGACTGTCCGGTCCGTGTATTCGCCAACCAATATTTGCACTAGCCGTTGAACTAGTTGTTGCATTGTCCGAAGATTTGTTCGGTCCATTGTTTTCCTCGGCTGCTCCAAATTACATAGCTTCGGGTTACTTTGTCTGATGTATTGTCCGGTCCCACAGATAGGACAATCCGGTCCACTGTAATCCTCAGCAGCTTCAATCTTCATATCCTCAGCCAACATTGTCCTGAACCTTTGTCTGGTCTCTTAGAGCAGACCATTCGATTTGTTGTTTTCTTGGTCGCTTCAAGCATCCTCTGCTAGAATTGTCCGGTCAACTCTTTTGCCTAACTTCGGACTGTCCGGTATTCATGTTTTGCCTGACTTCTAATTTTTTCACCCCTTCAGGAAACTTGGCCTGGAGGTATGTCCGGTCTCACAGAATGGACTGTCCAGTCCTCACAGGGTTGTGAGGTTTCAGGGTGCTGCCCTGAGACCCATGAGGGGCGGCTCCCTCTCGACCCCCGTTGGGATGGCCCTTCGAGCCTTGCCTTCGGCATTTCCTCTTCTTCATCCTTTGAACCAAAACACTTGAGAATGTGTATCTAGACAAGTTCATTAGTCAAAGTGTTGGTTGTAAATCAAAGACCAAAACACAACTAAGGAATATGGCACATGAGGCCATTTTCCTTATAGACGTGCACAGTCCTAGGGGCGGGGCCCAGATGGCTCCTGGCGTGGGCAACACAAAAAGGGGAATGCGCGTTTGCCTTTGTTTCGTGCGGGTCCAGACACAGGGGAGCCAGACTCCAGGTCAGGAGGCACAGGTGCACGGGGCCCAGGCACGCAGGACAAGGAGACATGCCTTGCTTGCCAAGGATCGGAATCTGCAATGGGAGGTTCTATTCAGGTTTGGAGCATGATGAGGACGCGGTGTGGTGGGATATAAAACCAGAGGCGCAGTCAAGCTAAAGGAGAATAGGTCCAACAGAAGCAGAAGAGAGTTTTGGGTGCCTAGGGAAGCTGAGATCTACAGTTTGAGAGGAAACTGTGAGCGTGGGTGTTTCAGGACAAGGTTGATCATGTGGGTTCTAAAGGAAAGGCATTCAAGTGGATTTTCAGCGATCTGTGGCAATAGGCGGATGGTGTTGATGGCACCCAAATTCAATGTGGTGAAGTTTGATGGGATCGGAAACTTCGGGCTGTGGCAGACGAGGGTGAAAGATCTGTTGGCACAACAGGGTCTTTCGAAGACGCTCAGCGACAAGAAACTGAAGAAGATGGAGGATGACAGGTTTGAGGAGATGAGAGCACAAGCCTGTGCAACCATCAGATTGTGTATCTCAGACCCGATCATGTACCACGTCATGGAAGAAACATCACCGAAGAAGATTTGGAACACACTGGAAAGTAAGTTCATGTCCAAGACTTTGACCAATAAGCTATTTCTGAAGCAGAAGTTGTTCAACTTAAAGATGCAAGAGGGGTCAAATCTCACAGTGCACATCAATGTCTTCAATCAACTAGTCGCTGACCTGCTTAAGGTGGAGGTGAAAGTTGACGATGGGGACGGGGTGATTATTCTTCTGTGTTCGCTGTCGAGTTCTTATGAGCACTTGGTTACTACATTGATAGTTGGCAAGACAGATATCACCATAGCAGAGGTTGTTGCAGTGTTGCTAGCTCATGATCAGGTGAAGAAGCACAATGCAGCTGGAGACTCTGTTGGCGAGTGTTTGCAAGTCAAAGGTGATCAAAGCGCTGGAGATAAGAAGGGCAGAAAGAAGAAGAAGAATAAGGGGCCGATGTGTTTTGAGTGTGGGGAGTGGGGACATGTGAGGAAATACTGTCTAGAACTAAAGAAGGATGGTGGATCCGCAAGTGTTGCTAGTGCCAGCAAGAGTGGTGACTCAGATAGCGATGGGGATCTTCTCACAGTATCAAGTGAAGTGTCTTATGAAGCGTGGTTGTTGGATTCAGCTAGCTCTTTTCATGCAGCACCAAAGAAGGAGTTGTTCTTGTCTTACACTAAGGACGATCATGGTGCTTTCGCTTTCCTAGGAGATGGCTCGGTGTACCGTGTCATGGTGGCAGGCGACATCAAGTTCAAGATGTGTGACGGGCAAGAGGTGATACTCAAAGGGGTGAAGCATGTGCCGGGGCTGAAGAGGAATCTGATTTCGCTTGGGCTTTTGCATGATGAAGGTGGGTTGTATTAGGTGGAGCCTGATCAGAGGACCTTGAAATGTCATGCATGGCGGGAAGACTATCTTGTTGGGTGAGAAGTCAGGTGCACCCCAGTATAGGCTGCAAGGGAGCGCTATTGAAGGTGGAGTCATGGATGGCAATGCAAGTGTGGCAGTGTTCTGTTTGGGAGATAGTAAGGCTGAGGGATCAGCCTCGCCAGGCCGTTCGATGTGAGCGGCAAAGGAAACAGCTGAAGTCTAGTACAAGGAGATTCACGCAAGGGACGACTTCAGGATGGCGGGCATATTCGCCAAGGTGGAGTTTTTAGAGTTTGTGTCGAATATGTGTACGTTTTGGTTACCCGGGACTTGAGTTGTAATTAAGGTCTAGATAGAGTTCTAGTCCAACTCTATTTCTAGGGGGGCATAAACATGAGGCCGACCCTGTGTAACCGTAGGACGACTAGATGGCTTGGCTTGGGGGTGCGGCATTGACGTGGTGTACACAGATGCCAACATAGCTATCTGATAATGTAGAGGAGTGCCTATAGTCATGCCCCAGGGATGTAGGCTTCGGCTAAACCTCATTAACAAACATCATGTCTCCAGAGTCATCTGTGATTGTGTATGGATATCTCGATCGATCTATAGTCGCTTCCACATGCTTGTTTTCTAACTCTTTTTATGCTGACAAAAGTGTGCCTAAGAGCTGGTTATGTTAGACTAATATCTGTATGATTAACTCCTTAGCAATTTGGACTACAATGTATACTGTGTTGTCTCCCTGAATTAAGAATCAATGTCCCTATCAAAAACAGCTGTTATTGGCTTGAAATGTACTCACAAGATGCCAAAAATTTCAAGTCAACGTTTGATATTTGGTGAATGCAACTACTAAAACCAACCGTCCATCACCTTAGACAGCTCATGTATGGTCTCTGTCCCCTAGGTAGTAGCTTTTTTCATGTCATGCAGAGAATTTGCATGCATCCATATCGGTATCTGAAATCATGGAGAAAAAACTAGAGAATTTCCAGAACCATCCAAATTTATGTGTTGGAAGTGATCTTTGACCTGAATTTATAGCCAAGATCGACATGGGTCTAGTCCGACGTGCTACAGCCAAATAACCACACATATTCATGTATTCCATGTCATTTTAGCATGTACAGTTTGTTAGAACTAAGCTTGACAATGAGCGAGGTAGTGTGTGTGAGAGAGAGAGAGTTGTGTGTGTACGTGCACGCACTGCAGCGCGCCATGGCGCACCATGTCACAGTAGATGAGCTCGGGGCAGGTGAACTGCAGGCTCAGGTTAGCACAGGGTGGCACGGTAGGATGAGTGAGGACGTCTAGGAGGGACGGTCAGTGAATGTTGGAGTGGTGGCGGGATGATTGCATTGTCGTTGGGCATGGCTGCGAGTCATGGGCACGAGCGGGTCACGCGGACTCGGCGCAACACATGGACGTCGTGGTCATGGCGATAATGGCAGGCGTGGAGGCTGAAGGTTGGACCGACGCCTAACAGGGGGTGAATTAGGCTTTCTAAAAACTAAGGCTCCTAAAAACTACAACTACTAAGCAAAACCTATGCAAGATAAATCTAACTATGTGTACTAAGGTTTTGCTAAGTGTTGCTACTTCTACCATGGCTGAGTCTTGCAACGTAGTTCCACCTAGAAACTAATCCTATCAAGCTAGTCTAAGAATGTAAGCACACAATTGCAAGAATAGTAAATGCGGAAGCTAAAAAGATGGGTAGAGATATGCAAACTCCCAGTGACGATGTCGGCGATGGCATACGAATGGAGACACGGACATTTTTTCTCAAGCTTCGGGGAGGCCAATGTGCCTCTACCCCATACTCCTCATTAGGCGCCCCCAGCAGGCTTTGTTCTCACGCAATCCTCAAAGGAGTGCGGCCTCACCCACGCAAGGGTGGAGGATGGCAAAGTGACTTCCGTGGAAGTCGAGCAACCCCGGTCAGGTCCCCGGATATCCCTAGGTACACACCCACACGAGCCTTTCTCTCATGTAGTCTTAGGCTACGGCCTCACCCATGCAAGGGTAGAGGATTGTCGAGGCTATTGGGGTCTTTCCGAGTCTTTTTCACAGAGCTACCCTGCAGTCTCCACTATGGGAAGCTTTGGCCAACGTGCCGAGGGCCTTCCTCCCTCTCACAAGTAAGGTGGCGGCCACTCCACACTCAGGATGGTCTTGCAAGAGTTACAAGCCCCACACTTACAAAGGGTAAACGTGCATGGAGGCACGGGTAATAGATAACAAGGCCTAAGCAAATATGCAACTAAGCACTAGGCTATGCCGGGATATGTCTAGTTATGCTCTAGTGATGGTTGGGCTCACAAAATGTGTTCCTACTAGGGATGAAAATGGATGGGAAAAATCTTGTACCGTCCCATAACGTATTCCCGTTTTCTCCTATCCGTTTTCGTATTTTTGGGAAAAAAACGAAAACAGGACGGGAAACGGGATGGCAATGACCGGGAACGGGAACGGAAACGGTTGAGGGTGTTTCCCGCCCGTATTTGCGGTATCCCATTTTTCACCGAGATATTCACGTTTTTATCTCGGATGACATTTATAAGGGATAGGCCAAATCCTCCAGTCCATCAGCCCAGGTGGTCCAATAGAGCAATATAAACCATAAGACTCCAATCACAATAAGACTCAAATCTAATAACAAGCTTAATTGTACCATCTTTACATATAAAGAGCTCCAAAAAATTATTTGCAAAAGAAAATTAATCATTCCAACAAAATCTAGTTTTGTCTTGTCTTAAACATGGTACACCGGTATATGGATCTAGTTATGTTATTGGTTATTACGATACTTGTATTTCATATTTGGATATTCCAACTTAAATTCCCGTTACCGTCCGTTTTAGCCGTATATCCGTCCGTATTTTTTTCGTTTCCGTATAACCGCGCAACCTTTCTTGTTTTCGGCCATCCCATTCCCGATCCCGTTACCGGTGAGAAAATATGGGAATGGGAACAGGAGGGAGTGTTTCCGACCGTTACCGTCCATTTTCATCCCTACTTCCTACACTTCAAATGGTCATGGAGAGTGTGCCTCAACACTACAATGAGCTCAGAAGTCACCAACCACAATGTGGTGGCCGGCCAAGGGGGTATATATAGTCCAACCCTCAAAACTAGCCATTGGAAGCCTTCTTCCCTTTTCTGGCTCACCACTGGACCGTCCGGTGCGTGTAACTGGCTAGCCGTTGAGTCGACTGTTGGACTGGAAATTTGACCGTTGAGAGCACCGAACCATCCAATGCCTGCACCACTAGACCGTTTGGTGCGTGTTGGAGCTTGGGTCTTCAACTTGCAATGTCTTCTGTCCAGAACGTCTAGTGGATCATCGGACCGTCCGATGTTAGACCACTGGACCGTCCGGTGCGTCATAGCACTTGGACACGGTCGCTTCTTCTTCACTACCTATAACATCCGGTGGTATGACCACCGGACCGTTCGGTGTGGTACCACCGAATAGTCTAGTGCGTGTAATCCGCACTGGGTCTTGAATCTTCAATCTTGGTCATCTTCTACTCGCCAGACTGTCCAGTGGGCACCACCGGACCTTCCGGTGGTTGCAAAATTCCGACCCGCTAACCGGTCAACGGGACCGCCTAGTCAGGACTTCACGCTTTCAACGGGATGGAGTCTTAGTTATTTTCTTGTGCTCTTTAGGTCCTTTTCTGAGGTATTTGTACCCCAAGTCTATCTCTTGCACCCTGGAACTTAGACAAAAACACTTGCACACACATTAGTCCCAAATGGAACACGTTGTTAACTCAACCACTAAAATCACATTTGAGAACTAGGCACAAGGCTTAGGGCCCATTTTCCTTACACAGGCATGCTCCAGGCTGCGCCCGGGCCTATATGTACCCCACTCCACCATGCGTGATCGATGCCCGGTCTAGCTATCAATAAGACTGCCAAGATACAGGCGAGGTTGTCACCATGGCGTTCATCACTGGAAATCACACTGTTCATCTTCTTTCTCCCGATGCCGCGGGTTCTCGAGTGAGTGAGCTACGGCCGGCATCCGTGATCGTGTGAGGGAGCTAGAGAGGAAGCTAGGGGCCCAACACAGTACAATTGTGTCGAGCACCAAAATGGGCAGATCAGTGTTAATGGCAGTTTCTCTGCATATTTGGCATAGAATTGTGTCTTTCAGGTAATGTGCAACGTGTTGAAGGATTTTGAGCCTATTTCATTGAAGACACAAAGAAGGCCTTGTAAATGTGCCAAGCTGAAGACAAATTAGGAGTTTCAATACACCAAGTCGTAGCCCTTGTCGAGATGATCAAAATGAATATATGGATGACCTAATTCAGAGTCCAGATGAGGGAGTTATGACCTCTGGAAGATTGTGTAACGCCCCAAAATTTAGCCCACGGAATTTTCTTCTAATCTCTCTCTAAATGCAAAATCAATTGGTTGTTTCCTTATTTGTTTTGAGTGTGTTAGTATGAGCTCAACAAAATTCTAAATATCGCAAATACTCTTCACCAAAATTCTTTCCAAAATTCAATTCCAAAGAAATGTCCCCGCGACACTTGTACCCCTCATCTCCGCCACACTTGGACCCCCTATCTCCGCGCCACGTGGACCTCCCATCTCCGCGATACTTAGACCCCCATATCCCTGCCATGTGGACCTCCCATCTTCCGTGACACATCATCGGCCACCTCCTCCACCGGATATAAATAGCCCCCCACCCCATGCCTCCATCCACACCAAGCTCACCACCGCTGCAATATCAGCCCCCGGTTCAACCCAGGCGTTGTGTGCCGCGAACGCCATCCCCCTTCTCCTCCCTTCCTGTGTTCATGCACGGGAGCAGTGTGCCTCTGCGTTCTTCACAGAAAGGCCACCATAGCTCGATTGCTCCGACTGTGAGCACCTTCGCGTCCACCACCTCCACCGCGCTGACAACCACCAGAGCTGAACGCCGGTGAATCCCTACCCATTGCTCACGGCGGCGCGAGGCAAGCAGCCGAGCAGAGGCACTGCTCGGGCCTGCTTGTGCCCCTCTGCTTGTTATAACAGTCCTCCTCTCCTGTGAATGATAGGTGAATCCACCCATTATTTTTCCCACACCAATCACCAGCCACCGGTGATTAGTCCATCACTAATCCCGTGTCATTCGAGCTGGCAGGTCCAATCTTGTACCATTCTCTTCTTCTATTCATTTATTTCTGAATTAATCTCTCGACTATATAAGCTCCAATTCCGTTGTTTCTTCTTTCTAAATTCATCAAAAATCAATATCTACCGTCCACGTTAATTTCATGATTTTAGGAGTTTGCAGAGCCGCCTACAAGCCGGTGCCACATTCGACAGTGTAGGCGTGGACCGTTGACACTAGTCTGAAACTCTGCCCGCAAGCAGCCTAGAAATATTTTCTGTTCCTCCAGAATCCAAAATAACGATTTTATTCTCTAGTTTCGAAATATTCGGATTTTGGAATATTTCAGGAATATCCTTTTTTTCCTTTTCTTTTTCCGAATATCCAATATTCATATCTTCTTCGTTCCGACTCCGATTTGGGTGATTCTTTCGCCTAAAATCATCTAAAATCAAGCTCTACCTACTCATACACTCCACATAATGTTTTGTCCTAGCCAGAAGCCGATGTCATGTCAACATGATGCCGTCCCACGCCCAGTCACTGCTTCACACCGGTCCCACAATTTTTGTATGCCTGGTGATTGATGCCATTATCCACCTACTCCACATAAATCCACAAGGTTCTAGCCCTTGGTCTCCCTGAGCCTTGACTTCAGATGATGACGATACCGAAAATCATCTGAAAAACAACGCTCATTCCGTCATTCCACGAAAGATCTTTTCCTCCAACATCACCATGCGGCCACCATCCCGCAAATTCCGTTTCCACCTTGGCCGTCCCCGCCCACTCCCCTGGCGTTTCCGCAATAACCGTTACCTTGCACGCCAGCATGGCTGTCAACACACTCAACCCCAACCAACGCCCATGGTAAACTCCAACCGTCCAAATAAACACTAGACCCCTCACCATTTCTGCCATAACTAAAAACAATGTTGAGCTCATGCCATACTTCGATTTGTGTGTTTTCATTGTTTATGCACTAGGCCTTACCGGAGAGTCCGTTTGGCCTACCCCTCGCGGTATACTACGCGATGGTCTACGCCCAATACGTCCAGCAACTGTTATATCAACCGCCTCAACAAAGTGACAGGCAAGTCCACTGGAATCCCCACTTGATGCATAAAATTCCTATGTTTCTCAAACACAACCCTTGGCCAGATAATCACATAAAAACTTGCATGTTTTGTTTGCTAAGGTGACCCAGCAAAATATACAGCCACCTAAGCCTATTTTAGATATAGCGCGCATAGGTGGGATCGGTCATTTAATTATATATCATAATCTTGATGCTAATAACGTAGAATATGAAAGGTATGAAAAAGTGGATGTGTGTGTGGTTTTGAAATAAAATGGGAAAGAACCCCGACAACCGACCTTGTCGGAATACGGCTACGCACTGAAACAGCCATAAGGTCAGGGTATGAATGGGTAACTTAGCTACATGTGGTTACCCCTTGTCCCAGGATTCATGGAGAATACCAGGTAGGTGGATTGCTCGCACTGCCGAGCATTGAAAAGTTGGAATGGTTCTACCTGAGCTCTCCGTAAGGACCGTTATGATTTTCATCTTGCCTAACTCCTTTAGTACAACCACTCGCTCTGTACGAGGCATTGGCCTAGGCCCGAGCTGGAGTGAATGGCCTAGTAGCTTCTGTGCTAGCGCACAAGGGGCTAGGGGATGAGTGGTGTGCCAACGGGAGTACCGCGGGGTACTGGAGTGGCTCGGATGCCCGAACTCCTAAAGTTCTGCTAGGTGATGAAATAAGGGCAAAGGCTTGGTTTGGAATTCGGGCTGTTACGATGGTAACGTGCCGCTGAGTCCAACTTGTGGAAATTAGTACAACCTCTAATCAGAGTAAAACCTATTCGAATAATCCGTATCCACAGGTATGGATGAGTTACGGCTTGGTTCTTCAGTTAGCAGTTTTCATAAAATAAAATGGAATTGGTTTGTGATTGGATAAAAATGGTTTTTGGTTCAGCAGAGGATGCTACATGTATGGAAAATGTGTTGGCTGGAAAGCCATGGGCCACTTTAGACCGAAATGTCCAGTGGCAAACCTTTTTGGGAAAACTCAGTTTTCAGAAAGATAAAAACTTGACAACTATCATAAACACTGCATACAAGTATTTTTCTGCAAAATTATCCTAATCTCCAGATATATCCTTGCATACAGTGTTAGACTTCCCCAAATTCCTTTGGAGGAAGATGGCTGCTGAGTACGTATAAACTCACCCTTGCTTTGTTGTTGTTTTCTCAGTATTATGGACATATTTTGGTCCGAGAACGAGTAAGAGTTACGACCTGCTTCCCAACTGAGGCGTGAGGAAGATGGGCCTACGTTTTATATTCCGCTGCTTAGATTTTCAGTCTTGCGCCCCTTATTGTCCGACCCGTTTAGGACGGATCTGTATCAATCTGATGTAAGAATGTGATTGCCAAACACTAGGATGGTAATAAAACACATTTTAGTCCCATTATGGAAATTGGGGCACTTCAGGTGGTATCAGAGCCGTAGTTGGCCGTAGGATGTAACCCCAAGGTTGGAAAAAATATTTTGAGTCCAAAATCAGCTTGAAAAACACTTCTGCACCTCATCTTACTCTATTTTTAAAAAAGTTTTGGCCTTTTCTTACCCCAACGGCCATCACCAAGGAGTCAAGCTTAGAACAGAGGAAAGCTTGTAGCTTGAACGACACCTCAATAAAGCCAGGATATATGGACGGACATGATGGATCGATGTTAATGTAACTAGTGCCCGCCGTAAGACACATCACCATCACAAAGACACATGGCTCAATCTCAAGATATGGATCACCCTGGTCAAGCACATGACCCAATGAATATCCAGAAGGTGTGCACCATAAAACAAAGAAATAGTATCCACAGTTAATCCTGCCCCCTTCGCCATAAGTGGCTGCTCAGTATGGCACAGTCAATAAGAGACCTATTAATGGCGCCAGCCACTAAAGGACGCGCCAACCAAGCTATTTAAAGGGGATGTCATAGGGCTCAAGGGACCCGAGACCACTCCATTGCAAAGCGGCAATGGCAGAAGAAAAGCCCATCCTCAGTGGTCGCCCCGTGCCCCTTAAAAAGAGAAAGCGCCCAGACCTCTCAGTGGAAGTCCCAGTGCTGGAAGGCATACCAGTTACCTTCCCCGAGCCTGAGAGCCAGCCAAACCTACCAGAGTCCCACCCAAATTCACTTCCAAAGCTAACATAACACCCCACCCTGGGAAGTATCCCCATACCAGATCTCCGGTGCCTGGAAGAAGAGCTACCCAGAGCCCCACCTCCAAGTCCTGTCCCCTTGAGCAAGTCGAAGCCTCCACCAACAACCTCGCCAACAAAAGCAAGGCTAGAACCCTCAGGCATTGCTTCGCCCAGGGGACTAACCGAAGAAGACGACCCAGTCATTGCAACTTAGCCACCGCTAGAGGAAGTCATCGACATCAGCTCAGATGACTCAGAATGAGGTCTCCAAGCCTAGCATGGAATGAAGTCGCATGGTCTGAAGCTAGCTGTGTCCAGTGTCCCTCTTACAGTTGGGTAGTGAAGTTACTCCTTCGCTTTGGTTGGCACCCTTGTAAGAGTTACCCATATAGATCGTGTGCGTTGCAGACGCGCCTTGTTTGTTTGTGTGTTGAGTAGTAGTTTCGGTCTAGGACCGAGTCCTGCGAGTCTCATTTAGATGGCAATTGCCGGACGTGTCAACCTATGTGGGGATGTAATAGGTTTTTCAGAGCTCCTAAGGGATACCATAAGGTACCTTCGGATTTCCGAATACCTTGAGTACCTAGGTAGAGAAATCATCGAGAGTGGAGAACAGAAACGGATGGTCTCACTATACATCAAGGACAACCGCACCCTTGAAGGATGGCATTCTACAGCCACCAGTCATCGGTTTGTGGATGCGTGTCACATTATAGAGCGTGACGAAATTATAAAGTTGTGCTCAACCTATCATAGGGCAATCCAGGACACCCCTATGAGGTTCTTCCCACCCTTCAACAAGTTGACCACAAGCTGGGCAAAAAGGATTGAAGCCCTGAAGCTAATGAAGGAAACTGAGGATCCCGTCGTAGCCTACCTTGCTCTTCATCTACAAGCCTTGGATGATGAGTACGACAAGTTGAGCCTCATGCACGATAGATTGGAAGCTCGCAACCGGATAACAGAAGACCTTCTGTCCCAGTACAGAGCTAGGTCGATGCGCTAGAGGCAAGAAACCAACCCAGATCCAAGCAGCACGACAACACGGAGTCTGTTTGACCTCCATTACCCGTTGGGAATGCAGTACTGAGGAATATCAAACCCTCCTAGGCAATCGGAACCAAGTCACCAAGCTAGTTTTCAGTATTCTCTGCTTGAGCAATAGCAGAATCAGGGAAAAGCCCCTGCAACCATCAACCAAGAGGAAGATAGAGAAAGCTTGGGCACCCTCCTAACACTCTTGCTTCCAGGAAAGGGATCCAGTGTCCAGGAACCATCACCAAACGGAGCCTCCGGCAGTCAGAAGTTGAAGTCAGTTATGGGGGAGTAGTCACGTTAGTGTGTTTGTTTTCGATCTTATGTTTTGTTGTTGTGGCTTGTCTCCTGCTATGTCAGTAGAAACAAGCGTTGCCTTAATTGAAGTGCTAATAAAATCGCTATTAGAACTAGCTCTCACCTCTGGTATCTTTTCTCACCTTAAAACCCGTCAGTTTGAAGAGTATGTGCCCATTAAAAGGAGCGACCAGAACAAGCCCTAGTGATAATAAAGGACAGTCAGCAGCTAACAAAACTTTACCTAAGGAAAGCACAGCTAAAGGAAACAGCACCTTGGGAAAATGGATAAGATCGGAGGAAACATCCCGTACCATAGCACCTGCAAACAGTATCCACCACAGTCCCCCGCCTCTCACATCTTTCCTTTTCCACCGCACCCGCTGCATCCGATGCACCGGCCCCCACCACCCACTCAACCCTGCCGCCGTGTGCACGCCGCCAGCCACCACCTGCCACCTTTTGCAGCGCACCCACGCGCCCACTGCCGGCCAAAGATGGCCCCTACACCATCATCCCCGACCGGCTATCACGTGTCCCCACTCTACCGTCCAGTGATGCCACTCCGCCGTCCAGAGATGCTCGGTCCCCCCTCCCCCCCGCTCCATCCTTCCTCGCAAGCCGCCGTGTACCCCCGCTCCACCTCCACCTCTTGTGTCGCCTCGGTGCACAAAACGCTGCACTCCAACCACTGCCCTCGCGCGCCGATAAAACCGCCTCCCTTGAGCTCAGTGCCTCACTCAGCTCACAGAGCAAACCCGCCACCGCTCCTCTCCCACCAGCTAAACCAACCACAACTCCCCCTATGTTCTGTGATTCTTGGGTAGGACAGTTGCTCCTAAGTTACTACACTATCGCCGCCATCACTCTCCTACTTTGCCTCCTTTTCCTCTGGGAAATCCACCGCCCTCTCCCCTAGGAAGAACAACTCAGAAACCCACCCAAACCTCCTGCCAATTCCACTGCCAGATGATAAACATAGCAATCCTTCTACTCTTATTTATCCATTGCGTACTCCTCTCTAAAATCCTAAAAGTCCTCGTCCACTTTGCGAGAAGAGGAATCATCTGTGAGATCCACGTTCCACCTCCACCCAGAATATGAACCTAGGACCCATAGTCTGCATCCCCCTCCACTACATATTCTTCACCATACTTCTTGTCCTATGCCTACTAATCATTCTCCGGTTGATCACCCTTCCTCTGGCCGCGCCGAAGCAAGAAGGAGCTTCCTGCTAGCAAAGCTGTGCCAAGGACAAGAAGCTCAAAGCAGGGTAGAAGACCAACAAGAGGACAGAAGAAGAAGTGCTTGAGGCAACAAGGAGTATAACAGGAAGAAGGCCATCCTAGATGGCCGTTTCTTCTCTAGCTTACCCTTCGTCTGCTGATACAGCGACAATAGTTGGGAAACATAGTAGCTCCTCGCTTCCAGAAGAGTGCCTAACCTACTCAAGTATGGGCAACCGCCCTATTTAAGTGGGGTAGCCTCCCTCCTGTTAGCACTGGCGTAAGATAATCTAGATCCCATATGTTGATGGATCCATCCCTTTAGACAAACCACTCGGATTATGCCACCATCTAGAGAGCAGAAAGTGCCTTGCTGAATTTCTGCCACTCTCTAGGAAAGCCCCTGCCTGAAGCCGCCAGGCAATGGAGCAACCTTCAAAATTTATAAAGTGAATGATCCAGCTTGTATGTGGAAGGCCTGTACGAACAGCTCCAACAAAGAAGAAAAATAAAAAAAAGAGGAATCGAGTTGGACATGTAGTTGTTATTAAAATTCGACCTTTCATTCCATGTGAAGAATCAGGAAATAGCTAGCTAAAGTAAAGCAAACCGTGTAAACCTTCTGAGCCTAATCTCGAGGACGAAATTCATTTTAAGTGGGGTAGATTTGTAACACCCCCAAATTTAGCACTCAAAATTATTTTCTAATCTCTCTCTAAATTCAAAATCAATTGGTTGTTTGCTTATTTGTTTTGACTGTGTTAATATGAGCTCAACAAAATTCTAAATATCACAAATACTCTTCACCAAAATTCTTTCCAAAATTCCTTCCCAAAATTCAATTCAAAAAAAATGTCCTCGCGACACTTGAACCCCCTATCTCCGTGACACTTGGATCCCCCATCTCCGCGCCACGTGGACCTCCCATCTCTGCGACACTTGGACCCCCATCTCTGCGCCATGTGGACCTCCCATCTCCGCGACACATCATCGGCCTCCTCCTCCACCGGCTATAAATAGCCCCCACCCCCAAGCCTCCATGCACACCAAGCTAACCACCGCCGCAATATCAGCCCCCGGTTCAATCCGGGCGTTGTGCGCCGCGAACGCCGTCCCCCTCCACCTTCCTTGCTATGTTCATGCACGGGAGCAGTGTGCCTCTGCGTTCTTCGTCGAGAGGCCACCATAGCTCGATTGCTCCGATTGTGAGCACCTCGCAACATCCCTCCACCATTCCCAAGCCGCGCTTCCCCCTTCTCCCTGCCTGTATCGAGCTCCCCACAAGCTCCTAGGCTGTCACCAATGGCTGCCCACGGCGAGCACCTCCGAGTCCACCACCTCCACTGCGCTGACAACTGCCAAAGCTGAATACCGGTGAGCCCCTGCCCAGTTGCTCATGGCGGCGCAAGGCAAGCAGTAGAGCAGAAGCGCTGCTCGGGCCTGCTTGTGTCCCTCTGCCTGTTATAACAGCCCCCCTCTTCCTGTAAAATGACAGGTGAATCCACATATTATTTTTTCCACACTATCCACCAGCCACCGGTGATTAGCCCATCACTAATCACGTGTCATTTTAGCTAGCAGGTCCAATCTTGTACCATTCTATTCTTCTATTCATTTATTTCTGAATTAATCTCTCGACTATATAAGCTCCAATTCTGTTGTTTCTTTTTTTTTTAAATTCATCAAAAATCAATATCTACCATCCACGTTAATTTCATGATTTTAGGAGTTTCCAAAGCCGCCTACAAGCCGGTGCCACATTCGACACTGTAGGCGTGGACCGTTGACACTAGCTTAAAACTCTGCCCGCAAACATCCTAAAAATATTTTCTGTTCTTCCAGAATCCAAAAACACGATTTTATTCTCCAGTTTCCAAATATTCGGATTTTGGAATATTCTAGGAATATCCTTTTTTTCTTTTCTTTTTTCGAATATACAAGATTCATACCTTCTTCGTTCTAACTCCGATTTGCGTGATTCTTTCGCCTAAAATCATTTAAAATCAAACTCTACCTATTCATACACTCTACATAATCTTTTGTCCTAGCCGGAAGCCGCTGTCATGTCATCATGACGCCGTACTACGCCCAGTCAGTGCTTCACACCGGTCCCACAATTTTTTGTGCCCGGTGATTGATGCCGTTATCCACTTACTCCACATAAATCCACAAGATTCCTGCCCTAGGTCTCCCTAAGCCTTGACTTCAGACGATGACGATTCTGAAAATCATCCGAAAACGAATGCTCACTCCGTCATTCCACAGAAGATCTTTTCCTCCAACATCACCATGCGGCCACCATCCCGCAAATTCCGTTTCCACCTTGGCCGTCCCGGCCCACTCTGCTGCCGTTTCCGCAATAACCGTTACCTTGCACGCCAGCGTGGCCGTCAACACACTCAACACCAACCAATGCCCATGGTAAACTCCAACCATCCAAATAAACACTAGACCCCCTACCATTTCCGCCATACCTAAAATCAATGTTGAGCTCATGCCATACTTCGATTTGTGTGTTTTCATTGTTTTTGCACTAGGCCTTACCGGAGAGTCCGTTCGGCCCACCCTCGCGGTATACTACGCGATGGTTTGCGCCCAATACGTCCAGCAACTGTTATATCAACCACCTCAATAAAGTGATAGGCAAGCCCACTGAAAGATGCATAAAATTTCTATGTTTCTCAAACACAACCCTTGGCTAAATAATCAAATAAAAACTTGCATGTTTTGTTTGCTAAGGTGACCCAGCAAAATATACAGCCACCTAAACCTATTTTAAATATAGCACGCATAGCTGGGATCGTTCATTTAATTATCTATCATAACCTTGATGCTAATAATGTGGAATATGAAGGGTATGAGAAAGTGGATGTGTGTGGTTTTGAAATAAAATGGGGAAGAACCCGGCAACCGACCTTGTCGGAATACGGTTACGCGCCGAAACAGCCATAAGGGTAGGCTATGAACGGGTAACTAAGCTGCATGCGGTTACCCCTTGTCTTAGGATTTGTGGAGAATACTGGATAGGTGGATTGCTCGTACTGTCGAGCATTGAAAAGTTGGAATGGTTCTACCTGAGCTCTCCGTAAGGACCGTTATGATTTTCATCTTGCCTAACTCCTTTAGCAGAACCACTCGTTCTGTATGAGGCATTGGCCAGACCCGAGCCGGAGTGGATAGCCTAGTAGCTTCGGTGCTGGCGCACAAGGGGCTAGTGGATGGGTGGTGTGCCAACGAGGAGTACCGCGGGGTACTAGAGCGGTTCGGATACCCGAACCCCTAAAGTTCTGCTAGGTGATGAAACAAGGGCAACGGCTTGGTTTGGAATTCGGGCAGTTACGACAGTAATGTGCCGCTGAGTCCAACTTGTGGGAATTAGTACAACCTCTGATCAGAGTAAAACCTATTCGAATAGTCCGTGTCCACTTGTATGGATGAGTTACGGCTTATATTCCGCTGCTGAGTACGTATGTACTCACCCTTGCTTTGTTGTTGTTTTCTCAGTGTTATAGACATATTTTGGTCTGAGAACGAGTAAAGGTTACGACTTGTTTCCCAATTGAGGCGTAAAGAAGATGGGCCTACGTTTTATATTCCGCTGCTTAGATTTTCAGGGCTGCGCTCCTTATTGTCTAACCCGTTTAGGGTGGATCTATATCACCTTGATGTTAGAATGTGATTACCAAACCCTGCGATAGTAATAAAGCACATTTTAGTCCCATTAGGGAAATTGGGGCACTTCGGATTGCCTGCCTGGGCAATATCGGACTATCCGGTAGCTTACGCCGGACAGTTCGGTGCAACTCGGATTTTGCCCCGAGAATACCGGACAGTCCGGTAGAACCCTGTTTTATTTGAAAGAGACTTTTCAATTATTTTTAGGTCGGTTTAGGACGTGTTTTGGCTTGTAAAAGGGGTAAGACTATCTCTCCCTATAAATATAAAGGGCCAGGGCCGATCCACAATCGAACCAAATCAATCTATTTTAACGTTTTTACTTTTATCTCTTTGCCCTAACTTTTTCAATCTCCCTGTTCTCCCTGCGTCTCGATGGCGACTTAGAGGCGTTCTAGGTGGCACGCCGATCCTAGAGCAACCCTACAATCTCTTCTCCCCGACGGAGTCTCTCCCGGGAGATTGGATCTAGGTCTACCGGAGCTCTCAGAGGCTCACCGGACTGTCCAGCAGTATCGCCGAACTATCCGACGCTACCGGACCGTCCGTCGTGCATCGCCGGACTATCCGGCGCTGGCTGATCGATCCTAAAGCACGTGTTCATTGCATAGAGGACTTAGGGCTTCGTAATATTTGGCCAACACAGGTGCCAACAAATTGTCATCAGACAAGTACTAACTGATGGGTTCTATTGGCTTCATGTGCACCTCTTTGTCCTCCCATCTTGATTTCATGTACATATATCAATATGACCATGGAACATCACCAAGTTTGGAAGTTTACATGAACCCCAAGAGATGAGGATGAAAACTCTGCCAAGGCAGTGAGCTCGAGTGCACCGAATGGAACTCCGAGTCAAGGGCGCATTCAGGCCGGGATTGGGGGCGAGATTTCATAATACAGCGCACAGAGCCACAGACCAAGGCCGATAGCAAAATTCATCGAATCGTAGAGCAAGTGGGACTGATCACATCAGAGATTCAGAGCTGTCATAAACAGCTGTTCTGACTCCGTATTATTACTGAAACGTGTTCATCAATGATCCTCATTCGTAGGAGGCATAGTTTCCGTTCCTGAGCAAACTCTGCATCTGTTCCGTCCGACCGTGACCATCTTCTGCACCGCCGCCGCCGCTCGGAGGGGATTGGAACACCAGCCACGCACCTCGATCACGCGGCAGCCGGCTTCTCTGCTGGACGGAACGACCTCCCGTGCCGCAGTTGGACAAAAAAGGCCGGCTTCACAAGACCATATACGCATGGGCATCTTTCTCCTTCCGAAGAGAAGATCAGATGGTCCTCAAAAGCGTCAGGGGACAAGCAGCCGGCGGCCAAGCCTTTGGTGTCCGTACCGTACCCCCTATAGAAGCAGAGCAAGAGGAAGACCGGAAAGGTAGCCGCCGCGACTGAGATGGATATGACCTGACCACCGTGCGCAACCTAGCTCTTTTGTGCGGCAAGCAGGGTGGCGACCGACGTACTCGGACGCTCGCGCACCACCCTTAATTACTAGCCAGCAGCAGTCCGCATCCACCGATGATCAATTGATCACTCCACTCCGTTCAATCAAACCGCGACGGAGGCCCTGTGGAGGCCGTGGCGGTGGCATCGCCGGGGGGCAGGCACGCGGAGGAGAATACTGAGGTGCTGAAGAAGGGATCGATGTATGGGCTTTTTGATAATTTCGCAGCCACCGTTAGATGATACTTCACCGGCTGATCAATAACAGATGCTTGCTTGCACGGCTGAGTTGTTTGCACCGCAGCTATTGCCCACGTTGTATCCTAGCATGCAGTTAGCCCAGCGTCTAGTAGTTACAGGTGTTGGCGCAATGGCTCAAATATATACTACTTCATACTGCAATGGCTTACAACTTGCATGGCCAAGAGGCTAAACCAGCTGACGCATCACCTAATGGTTTGTTTAGAACCTAGAAAATTTTTCTGTTTCTGCATTTTTCGTGCAAAATTCATACACAATTCATGTAAAATTTATCTATTCCAAATGGGCCCTGCTAATAGCATAGTAGTATTTCACAAAATAAAAAAATAGCGTAGGAGTAGAATAACTCATCCATAAGACCATGATATGCTCCCCTCCTTGGGAAGCAGCTTGCTGCCTTGCTGGCAAGGAGGGCCACGGGCCCTCATGCACGACCTCATTTGTTTCAACAAGATCTAACATGATCTTTCATTCAAGCTACAGTTCAAATAGATGAAACTTTTACCAGCTCATTAATGTGTTTTCTGGCATTTTATTTTCTTAAACAACAGGATATTACATCAATATTGCTGAAAGTAGACCAACAAGATCATCCACAGTTACATGTTCATCAAATGAACAACTTCATACAATTAATAATACAAAATGTATCAAAGTTTAAAACAAAGTAAATAATCTCTTGAATGAAGATGGTACAGATCTATGGCCCATAAACCATTCATCCGCCATAAATTGGCCCACCATTTCCATCCCGCAAAATGTGAACTGAATATAAGAATCGAGTCGTCAACATAACTACAAGATGAATATCTATCAAAAATACAGAAAGCTCGCGTATAACAGATCGTTGTGATACATGCCTACATGATTTGTGTAATAAAAAGGTACATTAAGCCTCTTCGGGTGCATATACTAAACTAAGTGAACTATGCAATGGATTTATAATTATAAAGTACCTACAAACAGTAACTTAGCTCCACACAAAACAAGATTTTTTTTGTTATATATAATTCCACATATCTTTAGGGATTGGATGGATATGATAAACAAAAAAAATTAAGTACCATATTCTAATAGGGACTAGTGTTTTATGTTGGCCTATATGGCTTAGCCGTAATGCTATGATTTTTGATAATGCTACAGGTACCTGTTGGACTCAGTTTTGGTCTGTGTTTGAAAAAAATGGAGCAAGAACTTATTAAAAGAGCATGCAAAGGTTGGAACCAGCAGTAATGCACATCTTTTGGCTGACCATGGTGGAAGTTTAGCAACTAGTTATAGTATTGAAACATTTTCCATGTGTTGGTTCCTAGATGTTAAGTATTTGTGTTTTAGCGTCCCACTTTAGGCCAGGTTGTAATAATATTGAACGGCTATGTACATCCTTGGATGAGTATCTGGGGTAATTTTATTGCTTAATCTAAAAATAATTAATTGTATTTTCTTTTATACCATTACTTCTGTGCATACCTATATTTGTATGAATTTGAGATCTAAATCCAAATCAATATAATCACTAAGGTGTGAGCTAATCCGGTTACATAGGGCTGAAAGCAATCTTATGCTACAAACAAACTACTAATTTAGAGATTTATGTTAATCCATAGGCCATATGACAGATAGGTAGGAAGAAAAAAAAGTAGTAGTATCATTACACTAAACTTGTAGCTTAACTCACTTGTTACAACATCATTAGTGATAAATTCATACTGATTAGCTACTAATGTAACAGCACCAGGATAAATGTGGATGACTTAATTCAAAATAACAACACACTAGTGTTTTACTATTTTAAGGATAACAACAAAAGAGACATTACCTTTTCAAGGGAAACATAATACGATGGTTGTTTTAGCTTAAAGTAACAATGAAGTGATCATTTATTTGGTACACTAAATACTATCAACGGATGGTCTTTTAAAGGATAACAAGGAAGGCTGACATATATTCTGATCATAAGTAAGAAGGTTTTTATCTATAGGACAACAGCATAGTTTTCATTATTTTGAGCATAACGGAGGAGAAGTTTTTTAATTTCCTTTTTGGAATCTGTTTCTTTCAACATTTTCACCATACTTTTCATGTTTAAAGGGTAAAAAGGGAGGTGATTATTTTTCAAGCATATAACTGTGAAGGATTTTTCCTAAATAGCAAGGGATAACTATCTTTAACCATAACAAAGGTGAATTTGTTTTCGAGAGTCGTAAAGGATTTTGGTACTGTATAGGACAAAAAAAAAGAATATGGAGAAATGCAAAGAGATAAAGCAGAATGTTTCTTCCAAGTTGCCCTGAGCAGGATAAAGCGGCCGAATATGGAATTGAAAAAAGAGACAGCTAAGGCTAGTGTCATCAGAAAATGCATTTTACTGTCTATAGAGTGTTTTTCCACTCTGTATACAGTGCGCAAACAGTTTTTTCCATACTTTTTTCCACCCCTAGTGACACTAGGCTAACAAAGTGATACAGAAAGAGCTTGCTGTATTAAATACTAGGACTGCTGACACAGTGATACAGAAAAGAGCTTGTTGTACTAAACGTCTGCATGCTGGATCAATCAAGCAGTAAATTAAAGCTGGCAAAGCCGCAAGGCTGGATAGAAAATGAAAATATTAATTACCTTTGTACTGACGAAGCCCATATATATACTACAATTAACTATCACCGCCATCGTCCCTGGTGTCTAGAGAGCTCAGACTTTGTGCAGCAAGAACACGTCAGCGAAACAGAAAAAGGTCCTAGCATGTGACTCAGTGGGAAAGACGAAAACGACAACTAGCGCAATTGTTCTACCTTTGCTGCTCCGAGGCCCAGCGTTTATTCAGTCTCATCAGCTCAAGTGTTGGATGACTTGGATGCATGCTAATTGCATCCCTGATCATGACCTCAACATCCTCCGCCTCCCTAATATTCCTGGCATTATAGCAGTCTAATCTGATGAAGACATGCTTAAGGGAAGTGAGGTTCTCGAGACCAATATCCCTGAACACGGCTGTCTCCTGTACTTGGAAGTGACGTAATGGCATGTCTAACTCGATACTTTGAACCTTGGGCATGGCTCCCTGAGCAAACACGGTAAATATATCATCCTGCCAAAACACGAACCTGTCTAGAGAGGGGAAGGGCTGATCAGAACCAATCACAAACTGACATTCATTGGTATCACCCGCAAAGCTTGCGCGCAGGCGAAGAAAACGTAGCAGAGGTAAAGCTCCAAGCAGTTGAAGATCATCCTGTGTTAGCCTCTTGACCGCGATGGATAAGTAGGAAAGTTCAGAGAGGGAGGAAAACCATTGAGGCAGCTGAGGGATGGTGGATAAGAATGACTCAAAGTTTTGTAGACGTGCTGGACCCTTCCATCGATTTGACATGCATTCCAGGGAACTCGTCTCATCAATCATATTGAAATCAATAGATAGGGTGCGAAGATTGCATAGATTGGGCATCATCTGGACAAAGGTTCTCAGTCCGCTCTCATCCAAATCATCTATACTGAGTACCCTTAGTTCCGTGAGATTGCCTAGCTTTGCCAATGTTTTTGGAGAAAGGTCCACGTCAAGCCACGACAACTCTCGCAGGGACCTCAAATTCCCGATCCCGTCTGGCAGTTTTGCCCACCTCCACACATACAGATGCTCTAGTTTTGTTAACTGAATAATACTTGCCGGCACCTCGTCTATGGATGCTTCACGTAAATCCAGTGTTCTTAGAAGTTGTAGCTTTCCAATTTCTTCTAGAAGTTCAGTTTCAACCTCACCTCCTAACGAGAGAAACCGCAGATGCTTCAAACTACCGAGACCCTTCAGATGACATCTCTTGCTTGAAAATTCTTCCAGGCTTAGGACGCGCAGTACTGAAAACATTGAGAGTGGCAGTACCAAGTTTTTGAAATGAATCTTGCATCCGATGAGTAACCTCACATGGGACATATCCACATCTACTGCTAGCATTGCTCGCTGGTCATCTTCATCTTCATGTTTTTGTATTTTTTGTTGAAGTGATAGTCTGCGTATCTTGCACGCTTGAGGTGTGAGATGGAGACCTTGTGATATGGTGACAAAATTTTCTTGAGCTGAAAGGGAAATGAGGAGATCAAGTATCATATCATGTACACGGCATGCTCCAGGCCTACCAAGTTCGTCCAAGTGTGCAGGCATAATCATGCTCCTATTAACAAGCTCATTGAAATATCTCTTTCCAAGTTCATACGGATTTTCTCCCCCTTTTTCATCAACAAGACCTTCTGCTACCCACATTTGTACCAAAGTATCTACCCGAATCTT
This sequence comes from Paspalum vaginatum, assembly GCA_030272315.1. Taxonomy (NCBI): domain Eukaryota; kingdom Viridiplantae; phylum Streptophyta; class Magnoliopsida; order Poales; family Poaceae; genus Paspalum; species Paspalum vaginatum. The sequence continues at coordinate 12,177,581 of CM059016.1, read as the reverse complement.
CCAATCCTCAGGAAACATGCTTAGATACAGTAAACAAGGCTTCAGATAGGAAGGTAGATCACCATAACTAAGAGATAATATCTCTTGCATGTTCTCAAGGCTCTTGTCCTTCTCGAGTCCAGAACCCATAGAAGTGTATACACGATGCCACTCATACTTTGTTTTGTTGGTCAATCTAGCCAACATACTAGATATAGTAATGATAGCTAATGGTAGCCCGCCACATTTCTTCAAAATTTTTGTTGATATCTCCTCCAACTCAGAATGGATTTCCTGCTTGTCTTTAAAAATCATTTTACAGAACAACTTTTTGGAGTTCTCGAAAGATAGAGGTTCTAGTTCATACATAGCACCATCAATGGGGGAGCAAGCAACCTTAGCCACGTTACTATTACGGGTTGTTACGATGACTCTGCTGCCAAGATTATTATCAACGAGAGCATATTTTATTGTGGTTGTCCATGATGATTCGTCCCATACATCATCAATCACAATGATGTACCTGCAGTTTTGCATTGTGTTAGTTTGCATGAGCAACACTAGAAAATACTTTTTGAACTAACATGATTAATAGCTGAGATAGCTTTTTACATGTGTAAGTAGTTGAACGTGATTTTCAGTCCAAAGCTAGGAGATTTTCAACTAATCCAATCAATCTAAAGCTAGGATATTTTCAATCCCTACAAGACATCTTCATTGATTTTCAAGCCTAAAGTTGAGGTTTACTCTTGGTAGTGATCTTGCTTGCACACCTAACATGCTACAATAATGTTTATTCTTTAAAACATGGACTTGATTCTCTATAGAGGTCACTCTTGGGAAAGGGGAATCAATCACTAAAAAACTCCACCTAATCCGATATCAATCTAAAGCTAGGATATTTTCAATCGCTACAAGGCATCTTCATCGATTTTCAAGCCTAAAGTCGAGTTTCATATGGAGTGAAGGTGCGTGACTCATAGCTAGCTAGTGATCCTACACACCTAACATGCTGTAATAATTTTGATTTGAATATATAATTGTTTAGGAACGAATAACACAAACATAGAGAGGGAGAGAGTGCGTACCTCTTTTTGTCAAGGATTCCTCTTATTTGATTTATAAGATCAGGGAGACTCCATGCTTCCATATTGCCACATTCCATGCCACTAACATTTCTCAAAATGCTTCTTAGAATCTTTTTCAAGTCTGGCCTAAGGGAGACCGATACAAAAGCATGACACTCAAATTTTCCTTTGAGTCCCTGATAGACTGAGTTGGCAACCGTTGTTTTACCCAGCCCTCCGACACCAACGATAGAGACAACCATCAGCTGCCGTTTCTGAACATCCTCCCCTTGTGTTAGCAAGTTGGTCAGCTTTTCTACGGGGCCATCGATGCCAACGAGCTTCGCAGCATCTTTATAGAGAGCTGGCAAACGAGGATCGATAGCCGTTGAGTCAGGATGTGCTGCCACAACATCTTTGAACTTGTACTTGTCTCGCCTGTCGGCAACATCTTGGATGCGCTTCTTGATCTGTTGAATGTCATCAGCGATATGGTGCCGAGTCCTAGCCTTGGTCACCAACTCGATGGCCCTGTCCAAGAATCTGATGAAGCTATGCGGCTTGGCGGTCGCCGGAGTGTCGAGGCGGACCATGAATGTGTCGACGCTGTCCTCAATGTCGTAGCAAAGCTCCTTCAACTCCCGCACCCAGATCTTGCCAAGCTTATCGATCTGATGAGCGGGAAGGTTGGACGCCGCTTCGAGGGCCACCTGCATGCTCTCCATCTCGGCTTGCAGGAACCTGATCTCCCCCCTCACCCTCTTCTGCAGCTTGTATTCCTCCGAGAGGAGGGTGGCCAGCTTGGGGAGCAGGCTGCCCAGCGCCGCCGACGCGAGCTCCATGGGCGCCCTGAAGCTGTGCTAGCTCTCTTGATTTGCTACAAGCATGGGCGTGAGATTGCAGGCAGCGGGAGGTGCTGCTGTATCTTCTCAGTCGAGGTGGAGCCGTGTGGTTAATGGAGGGAGGCAGGGAGCGACCGTGGCCCGATCGACCGAGTAAAGGCTGCAATGATTTCGAGACTCGAAGGCTGCAGATGCCAGTGGGGCACATGGTAATGGTACCACTGTCCGAGCGTGCCGCTGTTGGTGCCACCTTCTATTCATTCTTTATCAATATCAGTAGCACGAAACATAAATATTGAAAATTTGTAAATAAATTTGAGCCCACAATTAGCTAGAATTCTTATTATTTCATATCTCTCGTGTGTTTATACTTTAGCCTGGACTCCATACTCCACATGGACATGATGCCCCTGGTGGCCCATATCATGCATCACCTTGGCTCTGTGTGAGTCAAGTCGTCGGAGCAAAGCTGCTGCTGCTGCTTCTACTTCACATGGACTGATGGACGACATAATAATCTGGCTGGGGGCCCATGCACACTTAGAGCAATCACCACCCTCCAGTGGTACTGGTAGCTATAGATATTATTGTCTCCGCCCACGCGCTGCTGCATGCACCAATAATGCAAAAGCTCCACCATTTCTTGCAGTGCAGCTAGCCTTGGTGCAAGCTGTTCCCCTTCGCTCCATGCATGGTTATCACAGTCACGCACCATCAGAATATCAGCACAGGTATCAAGAGAGTTTTTTTGTCTGCCAAAAGACGGTAAGACCATCCCAGCAAACTGACGAAAAGAAATGGCCTATCACTATTTCAATTATTCTTCTCTCTGTATGCAGTAGCGCTACAATGTTGATTTGTACTGTAGACGTTCACTTTACACACTTCATTAGGCATAGCCTGACAAAGCTAATAACTACCCTTGGCCACCAACGGACGGGTTTTTTTTTTAATTCTCAGGCCAGCAAAAGCGGGATGCAGGAAAGCAGCTAGCGGGGCGCAAGCGGTGGATAGTCGACTCCAACTCTGAACTCTGCTCTGCTTCATTATATTGGCATGCTCTGCTTCTGGTGAATTGGCCCGTCTTCTTTTACCTTGCGTAGTACTACGTACGTGTTCTCCATCCACATGGACATACATGGCTCACGTAAATCTCGAGTCAAATCGCCCTGCCTGCTTCGTATTCCTACTGCTCCACAAGGGGACATGGGCATGGCTACCTGCGAGACCTGAAGCCAGCCGCTGTTTGCATTGCGGGCGATGGTTACTACTGGTACATATGTCCTCTGCATCTGCAGGGAGAGTCGCTGGCTGTTGATGAAAGCTATAAAAAGTCCAATCTAAATGATCGAGAGTTACAAGTACTAACAGTAACAAAGTAAGCAACGAAATGCTACAGGAACACAACGTAATAAAGTGCCGTTGTCGGCAAGCATCCGTGCTCTATACGGAGGAAACGAACAGGTGCTGAGGTGCCGCGGGAAGAACATCATGCATGGTGAGAAGAGAGGAGGACGGCAGGAAATTTAAAAAGACACTACAGGTGTAACTTTATTCAGCACGTTGCAAAGTCTTGCTAGATGCATGAAGCTGGAGACGGACACAAACATAGTAGCATTTAAACCAAAAGCCAAAAAAAAAAAGAAAAGAAAAGAGACGATGGAAGGGCAGGTGCACAACAACTATCAAGTATGGGCCGGCTCACGGTCAGTAGATGGATTTCGAACATCCAGTACTGTCGACGCTTGGGCCACTCAGTCTGGGCAAAGACCGTAGATGGACCTAGGGGGCGGTCAGAGAAAGTGCAGCAGGAACGGATTCGGCACAGTCACACCTCCCCGTCAAGGCATCGCCGTCGCGGGATCATCTGAGCGCTAATGATGGATGGCGTCGGGATCATCGCTGGTCGCCGACGTCCACTTCAGTGCCTTTGCTCCGCCTCAGTTCCTAATTCTATACAGCTTTCCTGTTGCCGTCCAACAGATCCCTTTGCTTTGTAGGTTCACATATAGGCGCCGGCGGTTAGATCCCGTTTAGAATAATCGGGTTCAAAAACTAATCGGGTGCAAAAACTACTAAACTGTCATCTTTTTTCTAAGTCCAGCAATCAATATATATGTTGGATGGCAAGACATTCTCATTCCAAATTTATGTGTTGGAAGTGATCTTGACATGAATTTGTAGACAAGACATGGGCTCAAATCCGGCGTGCTACCACCAGGTATCCACACAAATTTATTCAGATTTTCTGTGTCATTTTTGCATGTGCAACACAATTGTCAACAGTTACAGGTTGCGCCAAGTAAGTACGGACCGCTGGATTCTGTCGGTTTCATGTGCACCTCTTTGTCCTCCCTTCTTGATTTCATGTACATATTATCAATATCGTTGTGGAACATCACCACTCAGTTTGGAAGTTTATATGAACCCAACAGATAAGGATGGAGTTAAACTCTGCGAAGGCAGTGAGCTCGAGAACACCAAAATTATCCTTGGTTCTGATAAGGTACAGCGATCGAGCCCTTGCGGAGTCAGTATTTTTTGCATAAGCTGAAGCTGCTCATGAAAGCCATTAAAAATCACACGGCGCCGTAGAATATGCCGAGGCCCATCATCCTTGCCGGCGGCCCAAGTTAGCTATGGCCGAGAGAAAATACCGAAGCCCATTAAAAACCACGGCATCAGAAATAATAGCAAATGAAGAGGTAGTGCAGTGTCCCATAGATGCCGAAGCCCATTAAAGAAAAATCCTCCCGAAAGGCAGTAGGGGCATGCTACCTATGATTCATAGCGAAGCCAATTACACAAATCAGTTGTCAGTTATCAGTGTGTGTCCGACTGCATCATAATCAGAAAGGCCATTCCGGCGAAGAAGTGGTTAGTCCCCTTTGGTTCATAGCAATGGTCAATGTTCGGTTCCTACGTGTAACAAATAAGATTTTACTAAGAAAAAAGGAATGAGATATCAACCAAAACACATGAGCTTCCGCAGTGGTAAGCAGCGTTCATTTGAACCTAGGATGTTGTCGTTACGAGCCCAGCGAAGAGATTTGTTTTTTTTTGTTGGGCGTGCGAGGATGCCGAAGTGAAACTGAGCCAACTTTGCGCTTGGGATTCCATACTCTTACATCCAAACAACCCCTGAGGGCTTGGCCCGGCTGGAGCGGCTCCCCTGGGGGCGACCTCAGCCGTCCATCGCGATGAACGGCCAGGATTCAGCGCCGCCCCCGCTTAAGAGCCACGGCGGCCGGGTCGAAACCCTAGCCGACCCGCCTCACTCTCTTCTCCCCTTCTCCCCTCACTCTCTGTCTCTCACACCCGTCTCCCTCTAATGCTGCATGGCGGCGTCCCCCGCTCATGGTTCCCGTGAGGGCCCCTAGCCGGCGCGCGCGCGAGACGAAGTCACGCGGTGATCCGTTGAGTGGTCCATCACTGGTGCCCCTAGGGGCGGGCGTCGGCGTGAGGAAAGTGGCTGCTCGGTGAGCCCGACTGTGGCTGCGGCGGCGACGGCGCGGACCACGACGGCGCCAAGCTCACGGCGCATGGGTCAAGCCGCCTCCGCGCAATGCAACGCTTAGGGAGGACCGGTCAAGGCGCTTGGCGGCGACTCATGCCACGCATGTGCCTCGGCTGGTCGCCAACGGCGCAACGGCAAGCTCATGCCGGCGGCCACCGACGCCTTGAGGTCAATGAGAGTGAGGCTTAGGTTAGGGTTTGGGAAAATTGGGGAAAATCAATTTAGGGTTACAATTTCCCAAATTCCCCTCTTAACACTTAGATATGAGTGAATCCTCGATCGTTTACTTATTTGCACAGGCTAAATCTTATCTGCGCATGGGATCGATGAACCGAGGTTCACTTAGGGGAAAAACAGTAAGCTTAACCCTAATTGCTTAATTGATCATGCAATTAACACTGTATATGCTTAGCCTGAGGTGCCAATCATGCACAATTATGGATTAATTTCGAAAAATTAACCCTGATCTTAGGCAAATGACTTAGGATAATGTTCTGATGTGTTAGGATTAGTGCTAAGACGATCTTATGTCTCAACTCTTATCCTTTAATTGCACTGTTAGCCATGAAACAGATCTGTTCCAATGATCTTGGCATAATTACAGTACTTGCTCATCAATGATTGAACTAATCCAGTACTGTTCTTAGCAAAACTTATTTAATTCGGCAATTAACTTAGAAAATAGATCTAATTAGGATATCACCATGCATAACAGATCCAATTAGGGTCTAGTTCGACTTAGGCATGCATAACAGATCTGATCTAAAACATGAATTAATCTTAGGCCGAAAAAACAATCATATAAAACTGATCTGTTCAGAGTCTAATGATCATAATTTACTTGCCAAATAATCTTAGAGGCTTAATAGATCAATTTCGACCTTATGCATCCAAGAACAAATCTGAAACCTTTTTAATTCGCTATAAAATATAGGAAAACAGATCTGTTGAACATAAACCAACTAATGATGCATTAACCGGAAAGGCTTAGTTTTGATTAGGATCAAGCCAGAAACTAAGCAAGCTCATGATACCGATTGTTAGAATTAAACTTAGGGTTAGACAACCTGATCTAACCATGCCAGGAACAACTTAGCCTGAACTTGACCACAAATCATTAATCTAATGTGGAAAACTCATCTTAGGATATTAACCATTAGGTGTAGGCTATTGCCTCTCTAGATGATCTTGATGTTGATGTAGATGAAGTAACATTAATCTTCACCGAATCAAGGGCGGAACGCTCCTGGTCGGTGAAGAACTCAATCCGTACCTGTGGGAGGAAGAGAAGGAAGTAGACACACGCTTCCAAAACCCTTCAGAGCCCTCAACAGATCGGTGTTTGATCGGTGTTTCTGGTAACTCGCGAATAGATGCGTCTGTAGCTGCCAATTAGGGTTGATCACGAGTAGGGGGTTTACCCTTCTAATAAATAGGCTTTGCGGGTCTGGGGCCGTGCCTAATGGGTTGCCGAGCCCCTCCGACGACTTGACTTGAGATTTCTGCGAGGCCGGCTGCCATGTGAAAAGGAGTGTTGGGCCATACAAGAGCAAAGCGAAGCACGCACGCCAAGCAAGGGATGCAGCTTTGGCGCGCGGGATGGGGGGTGGGTAGGCACGACTATGGCAGCCAACAACAAGGACGACATCCCCATGACCGCCGTGCAGTGAGACGATGTGTGAGGCCTGATGATCATCAACTCCAGGAAATTAAAGTGTGGCACGAACTGTGCACCCCCATGACGGTAACGTGGATATAGTAGCAACCTCCTCTATGACTAGCAGTATATAAAGCGTGGGGAGTCATGGGAAAGCCATAGGAAGGACCGAAGGGGACAAAGCACATGGAGAAAAGTCGAAGCATGGCAGAAGCAACGATTAGTGCACGGAAAGCAAGTGCAGGAATTTTATAGGAATCGTATATAAATTTTATTAAAAACTAGTTTATCAACCCGTGCTTCTGCACGGGCTAAAATCTTCAAACATAAAAATATTAAAAATTTATAGACACATTTAGTATTTACAACTAACTAAAAATGGTTATCTTTGTATGCTCTCTTTATTCAATTTCTGATACAATATCCACATAAATACCAAATAGATTAGGAGAGATTAAGAGTGAAACCACCTCAATCCCCTCCAACCACCTCAATCCTCTCCAACCACCTCAAACCAAACAAAAGGCTTACTAATTTATCCATATTCATAGCATCTCGTTATGTTTTTGACATGTGCTTAGTTGGTACCTTAGCATGAGTTATGCCCGTCATTGGTGGAACTCACATGGCATTACATTATGGGTCTAGATTTTGGATTTCAAATTTTTGGTTTCTATTAGTTGCCATATTTTCCTCCGCAGATTAAGTTGAAACCTTAATAATTATGTATCCTTTTAATTTATTCAAAATTCTCATAATATAGTTTTTATTTAAATATAGTTTAGTGGTATAAGTTGTTGCTTCAGCCAATCTCACGAACCCCGGGATGTTGAATGGAACCAAAATATGTAATTTTTTTCAATGTAGCAACTTACATTATTTGTTGTCATACAATATGTTTTGTTATTTATAACAAATTTAAGTGTTAGTCGTATGTGATTTGTTAAGGGTTATTTTTCATGACAGTTAATGAATATAAATATATAATTATCTCTATGATTGCTTTCATACTTAGCCTAGATATATGTTTTATAATTTACAACAAATTTTAAGTGTTAGTCGTATGTGATTTGAGATAGTTTTTTATAGTCTGATAAATACAGGAGCTAGCAGATGACGCGCAGAAATGTTCTTTAATATATGAGCAAGCAAGATAGAGTACACAGACTAAATTTTGCACTTCGGTTTCATGATTTATTAGATAAAAACAATATAGATAGTATTATCCCTGGATAGTACCCTGCCAACACATCAATTATTTTAATATGAGGTTTATTGAATAACTAATTTCCAATAATGACATTAAATGAAGACTTACTGGAAACTTTCCTCACAATTGTACATGTTAAATATTGCGATGGCATGGGATTTTGTCATATAATCGATTTCCCTACCTTTGGACCCCCTCTCCGAAAGAAGTTATGACTTTCATCTCTTCATTGCTATAAATACAAAAGTGGAAAGTAACACAACCTAGATGTGTAGGTTAATCAATATGAAACATTATGTAATTATTTGAATTAATTACTTAGGGCGTAGTATGAATATGAGGTTTGTATTGGTAGCATGTATGTAAATGCTTAAAAACATGCTCGATGAGGATTACAATAACACGTGTTTTGTTCAATCTATGGTTTGTTCTCGTCTCTTGTACTGACCCACCATGTCAGTGGGAGCTGTTATTAGATGGCCATCATATAAGAGAAAAAAAAATGTAAAGTGGTGCTATATTACCTGAAGGGTACATGCCAACATTTAGTTTTTTTTTCCAAGGCATATCTGTGCTGCAAAACATAAAACAATACTATAGAATGCTTTTGTATCTTTTATCTTCTCTAGATTAGTTGTGGGTAAGAAGTTGACTACCCTGTCATTTTTTACTGGTCGATATTTCTGTGTGTGTGTGTGACTTGATGTTTCTACTTTCTAGTACTCAGCGCATTACCTTCTCCATTAACGTTTGATTTTTTTTCCATATAGATGTTAACTCTGTGCATCATCATTTTTCTATAAAGAAATCTTTATTCATATTTCAAGCACGATATTAGCTTGTAAACTTAAATTATTCTCAATAGAAACTGCAGTCATAGGGGAGAACTATTGTACCAGCTGGCAGCTAATACGCATCATGTCTAAACTTTTTTATTTGCCAGAACTGCCGAGCAAGGTTGTATTGCATAGCTTGGCTATCCTAGCTTCGATCTACCATAGTTTCTTTCCTGGTCTAATCTCACTTGTTGAAATGACACTAAAAATTTGGCTATTTTGTGCATATATACAGAAGTTGTATTATGCAAATGTGGGTTTTCAAAGAACATGATTTTGCTGGATAGTGGTATGTATGCAACACATGTATACCATGTGAGGACCTAACTTGACTCCTTTGGTTTAAAATTATGCTAAAAAAAATTGCATCAACCGTACCTGCATCAGCGTCAATGTTGTTGCTGATGACATGGCCGTCATTGGTGCACATACATGCATGGTCCCCGCCAGGTGTTGAAGATATATCCCTGCAATGTGTACTCGCTCGATCGAGGCTGTCCCACGGTGGTAGTCGTGAGTGTCTTGCCCTTGTCATACAGCTGTGGACCTACAGTATGCCTCCGTATGTGCAGTCGCGGCAATGGGTCGCCATTCGTGGACCTGGTGAGCTCGAAGTGAGCGCCGATGCGCTTGCTTCATATGTTTAGCCAGCCCGGCATGTTAATGAGCGTGTTCCCGGCCACACCACGTTGGTCTTGATCGAAGTGCACGGGCGAACCGGCTGCTTATACCGATCGTTGGCCGTCTGCTCCACCACCACATCATATGCCGGATCGCATCGATCTCAAACGCCGTGGTGCCTGTTTCGCCTCGCATGCCGGCAAGGTTGCCGTCCACCACGATTGCGTTGACCACCACATGAAGGCCACGCCGTTTTTTGTCCCAGCAGCACGTACGCCGACGCGGCGGCCAGCGGCATGCCAGCTCAACAACGATCCAGGTCGAAACGATTCTTGGCACATATATACGATCTGACGATAGCTGAGAGATCGTCTGCAGGACGTGGACATCGTGTGGTTGTGCAACCTGTTCCGGCACATCAGCGTGTTGTCGGACATGACGTCGTCGAGCGACATCTTCCCCGGCGACGCCGCCAGGCTCGACAACGGGCACAACACGCCGCCAGGGGAGGAACCGGACCGTCGAGATGCTGCGGCGGTGGCGGGCGGCGCGGGCGAGGTTCCCGCCGAACCATGAGCAGGCCGTCTTCAACCAGATCAAGCACGAGCATGCTGCCTACCTGGGGGTCCGCATCCGGTTCCTCAACGATGGAGCCCTCCTATCGATTTGACGCGCTGGACGGCTAGAGAGGTACTAAGGTCTTTGGAGTTAGGGCACAGGAAAGCCTTCCTATCTAATGGCTATTATCGTTGATGTTGATTATAGGCTACCGAATTGATGGCCGGATGTTTCTGATTATCGTGGGAATTTTTAGGATTTATCTTTTTTTCTATCGCGTCTGGGGAGGATTAACGTAGACGTTCCAAAAGGAGTCTCTAATTAGTAATAGTTGTGGGAATTTTTAGGATTTATCTTTTTTTCTATCGCGTCTGAGGAGAATTAACGTGGAGAATTCAATTTCGCCTAGAGAACGTGGAATTTAAGGAAAATAAAATCCCAAGCTCCAAAGGTCTTATCGTACTATTCGATTTCAGATTGTTATCATAAATTAAATTCAAATCTGTATGATAAAATTGTGCAAAAAGGATGGTTTTCGATGAATCTCAATTGGAGTGACATTGCTTAATTTGTTTGATTGTATTGATACTCCTCTTGTGGTGAAGAATTTGAATCTAGATTTCAATTGAAGCCCCCCAAGATATAGTGCATTCATATATGTGGATCGGATCCTTGGAGTTGAAATTTTATAATTTGGAGCCTGTTTCATGCAACGAGCATCTGTTAAGTGATGAATTGACTGTATCGGGCATATTAGGGTCTAGATGGATCCATATTATTTTGTTAAAAAACAATACAGAACTAAATATGCTACCATATGACAGACAGAAATACCAAAGAAAAAAGGATGCAAAGAAGCCATTCAAATCTTGCATAGAAGTATGTTATAAACCATGAACTTGGATCGACTAACCTATAGGCGATGCTAGTATCAATTGATGAGTTGCTGATAATCATGGTGTGGAGAACCCTATAAATACTAGTGATAACTACTGTACGCACAACTTGCATGGTTTAATTGCTGAGTGCCACATATTATGACAGGGTAAGACAGGATCCATTCAAAGGCAATGAACAATTCGACGAAGTGCAAAAATAACTCTCTTTAGTTCACTGCACAATGCTTATAGTTGACATAGATCAAATGTTGATGCGTTCAGTTGAACGTGGACGGTTAGCTCTAGCATGATCAAGAGCTGGCCGGTTCAACCCTTGCTGATCGCACTACTTGTTACATAAGCTGTTAGCTAGATTATCACATCTTGTTAGTTATACAATATTTACTCCAAATCAGGTGGATAATGAGAAGTGAGCGGGTGTATTTTATGGGCATGATGACTTCATAAGAATGGAAAGCTTCCAATAATATTAGGTTGAACACTTCGCTCATTTTTCGTGGGATCGATATGGTGTCTGCATCGATCTATTACTCATAAACTAGCAAAGTGGCCCGCGTAGCGCAGGGTCGGTAGTTTCATATTACTTTTTTTAATATTTACATTTAGCTTATATTCATAGTTTTTTTTCCAAAATGATACATTTTCCAAAAATATAAGACTTTGCATATTGGGGTATGTTAGCAAAATTTTAAAATATATATATAATTTTTATATTGATGTATAGGATACAAATTTTAGACCTATTTTTATTTATATATTAGATTATAGCTACTATATATTGATTATCCAAATTTGTATAATATCTAAATATGATCTAGCATGGTGTTTTTAAATTGAATTACTACTTAGGTAGTGTGATTTGCTACTTGAAAGTAGTTTTATTAATATAGTTCATACATTTTAAATATAATTCACTTTAGATTTGTGCTAAGTCAAACGTATATAACTTTGATCAAAATTTTAGAAGAGAGACGCAACATCTTTAATATCAAATTAGTTTTGTTAATTTATTTTCTAGTGGATTTATTTTACATAGTAGATGTTAATATTTTGACTTACGACAACTCCAAATTAAATTAAAATATAGATAAAGTAAAATAGTTTCATTAATTTCACTTGAGATTTATTTGCTAGTTCATTTATGTTATATTGTATACGTTGATTTACTGGAATGGGTAAAGGCAAATAGAAAGAAATGAAACATAATAGTATAACCAAAAGTTGTTTGGAACATATAGAAATCTATAGCATAAAACCCATATACCATATAATGATCCTAATGTTCATTGGCCGAAGTAATCGAGGGTTACCTGAGTTGGGTACCATGGTGGGGATCTATGGGCTAGTGGAGGCAAGCCGCTGCGTGGGTTGGGCTTAGGACCATGGTGCATGCTATGCTAGGACATGATGACTGTTGGGCAGTAAAGGAAGGCTATATCTCTAGCATGGCTTGGCTTTCACTAAACCATTGGGTCCGAGTAGATGTAAAAATTCTTGTGTTTGCGAAGATGATGAAACGTTTTAAAAGGAATTTTTATATTCAATCCTCCACCCCAAACAATATGGGACATCAACAAAAGCCAGGAAGACGAACCGTAAGACATTCTTTTGAAAATACTCCATTTCGAACAGAGTCTTATCCCTTATCAAAGACATCCTCTTCTATACTGTCATTGCCTCATCTATGCTGATCGGATGCATGTTAGATCGTGGAGTATGGTGGCCAAGCGTAGATGGTGATGTAGTTTCGATGGATACATTATTGTAGTTATAGATTATTTGTATATTAAGATAGTATATACAAAATTTCAACCTTTATTATTTTAGCTTCTATTTGTGATTCTACCATTCTCGTAGCTATATATTTAATTCTAAATAATATGATAATTTTCAACCTGGATCAACTATATCATTGGTGAAAACCTTTTTACACTGAATAATATGATAATTTTCAAGCCTTGGCATATAATATGGTGTTTTTTTAAATCAATGGTGGAGTTTTTTGTATTTTTATGCAAAATTCATCATTTGTCTATTATTTTATTTTTTAAATAAAATGTTTGGATTAATCTAAACTGTTAGATGATCATAACAGCCAATGTTGTCGTTAATTCCTTTTTTACGGTTGTATTTTGATATATAATTTAATATAGCCCATTGTATTTCATAATATCTAAGGTTTATGTATTTTTTATGAATATGGTAATTTCTAAGACCTCTTGGTGAACATGTGACCTTTTAACTTAGGCCCCCTTTGGTACAAACCAAATATAGAGGAGTTTTGGAGGATTCTAATCATACAAAAAAAAATTTATTTGCGCTCATGTATTCAGATCCATGTATAAGGCTCATATACTCTAACTACTTCTACCACCCTTCTAGGGTTGGGAATAATCAATCACCCATTCTAGCATGGTATCATATTAGAATTAGGGTTTCTTCCCCTCTACTCCCTTTCTCCCTACCAGCGCGCCGCCGGGCTACCGCCGCCGCCATGGCCGGCCGGCCGCCGCCACCTCCTCCTCCTTCCCTTCCCTCTCCTCCTCCTCCCCTGCGTAGGTCCCGACCGCCGCCGGCGTCGCCCCTGCGTGGTGCGCCCGCCCGGTCTAGGGCCTGCCACCCGCCGCCGTTGCTCCGCCTGCCGCCGGCGCCCTGCCCGTCGTCGTGGCACAGGGGGCCGGTGCAACGGCCGTGGCGGGCGCGGCTCTGGCCCTTGGCGCCGCCGCTGGGCTGCGACTGCCCCCAGCGCCGCCGCCGCTGGCCCGACTGACCTACCGCCGCCCGCCGCCGACCCACCGCCGCTGGCCCCCATCTTCCCCGCCCGCCTCACCGATCCACCGCCGCCGACCGCCATCTCCGCCACCGTCGGTCTTCCCAGCAGGTCCGGTGGCCCCTTCCCCTTCTAGACGGCCATGCCATCTACCCGGCCCCGAGTGCGACGACTACGGACGTCCTGCCGCTCCGCAACCCCCACCTGGCTGCTACCATCGCCGCTGGTAAGCGGCCCGATGCCACCGGGATCGCTGCGGCAGACTCCGCCCTCACCGAGGCCCACCTTGCCACCCAGACTGCAGCCGTGGTGGCTCAGGAGCGTGTCCGCACGACCGCCCTCACTTGGGAGCGTGAGCACACCGCGGCTGATGCACTTGCTCGCCGGGTCATCGAGGCAGAGCACCACCTCTCCGTCTCCACCGACCGGCCGCCCTACCTCGACTACACTGAAGCTGGCGCCACCTCTACCCACCAGACCCCGTCCGCTTCGACGATCTCCTGACTGGATTGGGCCAATCTGATGGTCGCCCAGCTCCACCTCCAGGCCGCTGGTGTCCAGAACATCAGGGACCTAGTCCCAGTCGTCCTCGAACCCACGTCATCTTCCTACGGTTGATGGCGGGACCTGGTCCTCCTCACCCTCAGAAGCTAGGCCGTGGACGACCACGTCCTCCTTAACACGCCGATCGAGGCTCGGACCCCGGCGTGGCAGCCCCTCGATAGCGTCGCCCTATCCTGGATCTTTGGGACCATCTCCCTCGACCTCTAGGACATCGTCCGAACCCCCGGTGGCGCGCGTCAGGTCTAGCTGGCACTCGAGGGTCAGTTCCTCGGCAACACCGAGGCCCGCGCTCTCCAGCTCAATGCGACCTTTCGCAGCTTCGAGTAGGGGGACCTCTCCGTCAGCAAGTATTGCTGGCGGATGAAGGGCATGGCCGATGCTCTTCACGACCCCAGCTGGCCGGTGGAGGACCGAATCATGGTTCTCAATGTCCTGCGGGGCCTCAACGACAGCTATGGCCACCTGCGGACATGGATCACCCGGCGGTGGCCCTTTCCTTCTTTTCTGTAGGTTTGGGACGACCTTGTCCTGGAGGAGATCACCAAGGGCCACACACCAGGGTCATCCTCCTCTATGGCCCTCATTGCCGAGGGGTCCTCCAAGCTTCCTCCATAGAGCACCACCACCCCTACTACCACCACACTACTTGGCGCTCCTTTCCCCAGGCCAAGCGATGGTGGAGGAGGCCGCGGTGGGGGTGGTGGTGGCCTTCGTCGCCGAGGGGGGGGGGCAGCGGTGTCGGTCATGGGAGCACGCCGATGCCTCCTCCCACCACTGCTGCCTCTGCTG
This sequence comes from Paspalum vaginatum, assembly GCA_030272315.1. Classification (NCBI taxonomy): domain Eukaryota; kingdom Viridiplantae; phylum Streptophyta; class Magnoliopsida; order Poales; family Poaceae; genus Paspalum; species Paspalum vaginatum. The sequence continues at coordinate 12,162,272 of CM059016.1, read as the reverse complement.
CTGGTGCGCCCTAGCCATCCTTCAGCAACCTATGATCTGGGCGCATCTCGATGTGGCCATTCCAGGCCATAGGGGGGTCCTCGACCTCAGCAGCAGCCGACGGCCATGTTTGCTGGTGCTGCACCTCATTTGTTGGCGCAGCACCCCACTATGTCGGCTGGGCTCCACTAGTGCAACACCGTCCTCCTCCGACCTGGCCTGTGGGATGGGACCAGGCTGCGCTGGCACAGTCCTTCAGCACCATAGGACTAACATTGCAAGTCAGTATCGACTGTGGCTGACTCGGGTGCCTCGAACCACACCACTCCGGACGCTGGTGTTCTTTCTTCTATCCGATCTCCCCATCCTTCTTGCCCTTCTTCCATCATGGTCGGAAATGGTTCTTGTCTTCCTGTCACCTCCGTGGGTAATGCGGGTACCCATGGTCCTTTTCATCTTCCCAATGTTCTTGTTACCCCCAACATGGTTCATAATATTCTTTCCATTCGCCAATTTACAGCTAACAATTCCTGTTCCATCGAATTTGACTCTTCTGGTCTTACTGTGAAGGATTCGACTTCCTAGCATTCACTTCTCCGATGTGACAGCATGGGGCTCCTTTACACCCTTCGGTTTCCTACTTCCGCTGCATCGCCTTCCACTTCTACATCGCCCTCTTCATCAGCTGCCTTCGCCGCCACCACTTCTTCCACTACATGGCACCGTCATCTTGGTCACCCCGGCTGTGACATTTTGGCTCAGCTTAGTCGTAGCGCAGATGTTACTTGTACTAGGGCTACTGATGAGCATCTTTGTCATGCGTGCCAGTTGGGCCATCATGTTCATCTTCCTTTTCCTACTTCCTCTTCGCATGCGGCTCATATTTTTGATCTTCTTCACTGTGACCTGTGGACCTCTCCTGTACTCAGCATTTCTGATTATAAGTATTATCTGGTGGTGTTAGATGATTCCTCTCGTTATTCTTGGACTTTTCTGTTGCGCTCCAAGTCTGAGGCGTTCTCCACGATCTCCCACTTCTTCGCTTGGGTGTCCACTCAATTTGGCCTCACCACTAAGGCCGTCTAGTGTGACAACGGGCGTGAGTTCGATAACGACGCCTCCCGCTCTTTCTTCCTATCTCGTGGTGTCCAGCTGCGCATGTCATGTCCCTATACCTCCCCTCAGAACGACAAGGCTGAGCGGATGATTCGCACCACTAATGATGTCATGCGCACCCTTATGTTCCAGGCCTCTCTTCCTGCTCGCTTCTGGGCAGAGAGTCTCCACACTGCCACCTACTTGCTCAACCGCCTACCCTCCACTGCTTCCCTAGCTCCCACTCCACGCCACGCTCTTTTCAGTACCCTTCCTCACTATGACCACCCCCGTGTCTTCGGTTGTGCGTGTTACCCTAACACCTCCGCCACTGCTCCCCACAAGCTGGCGCCCCGTTCGACTCGTTGTGTGTTTCTTGGTTACTCCCTAGATCACAAGGGGTACTACTACCTTGACCTCACTTCTCGCAGGATCTTTGTCTCCCGACACATTGTCTTTGACGAGTCGGATTTCTCTTTCTCTACCACCTCCACCCCCACCTCCAATTTCGAGTTGGAGTCCATGTTTCCGACTGACCCAGTGGTTTAGCCACCCTTGTCTGAGTTTTCTACAGGTTCTCCACCGGCGTGTTTCCCTGATGCGCCGGCACCGCTTCCGACGGTCTCTGCTGTGCCACGCACGGCCCTGGAGTTCCCTGCTGCGCCATGCATGGCACCGACGCCCCCTGTCGCGCCATGCGCAGCCACAGTGACGCCGTCTCCAGCGCCTCCAGCGTGCTATGCCCAACCCGTGCGCATCTACCACCGCCGTTCGGCACCGCCCTTGATACCGCCACAGACGTCTCCGGTGCCTTCCGCATGCTACGCTCAGCCCGTGCGCATCTACCACCGCCGTTCGGCGCCGCCCTCGACATCGACACTGTCGGCGGCGCTACCTCCACAGGAGCCGCCGTGTGGTGCCCCCTCACCCACTCTCGCGATGAGCCGTCGGTGTACCACCCATCCGTCCTCCATTGGGATCCTCGTCATATTCATCCCATGGTGACGCGGCAGGCAGCTGGTGTTCTTCGGCCTGTGATCCTCTCCGCTGCCGTTACAAAGCGACGAATCTCTCCTGTAGCCTCTTCCATCTGTGACGCCCTGGTGGACCCTCATTGGCATCGTGCGATGGAAGAGGAGTACGTGGCTTTTCTTGCCAACCAGACCCGGGACCTGGTGCCATGTCTTGCAATGTGGTCACTGGCAAGTGGATCTGGACGCATAAGCGCCGAGCTGATGGTACCCTGGATCGCTACAAGGCTCGCTGGATTCGCCGGGGCTTCACCCAGCACCCCAGCGTGGACTATGATGAGACTTTCAGCCTAGTGGTGAAGCCTGCTACAGTGCGTACAGTTCTCTCGCTTGCTCTTTCACGCTCATGGCCTGTGCATCAGCTCGACGTGAAGAATGCGTTTCTTCACGGCACTCTGACTGAGACAGTCTACTGCAGCCAGCCGGCGGGGTTTGTGGATCCTACTCGTCCTGAGATGGTCGGTCAGCTCAACAAGTCCCTCTACGGCATGAAGCAGGCTCCTTGTGCTTGGTACTCTCGGTTTGCCTCGTTCCTGGTGTCTTTGGGTTTCACTGAGGCCAAGTCAGATACTTCTCTGTTCGTCTACAGCCGTGGGGATGAGACTGCTTATCTGCTGCTATATGTTGATGATATTGTTCCCATAGCCTCCGGTAAGCACTTGCTTCAGCGCATCATCACATCTCTGCAGCAGGAGTTTGCTACGAAGGACCTTGGTGTGCTCCACCACTTCTTGGGTATCACTGTTGAGCCCCGTCCTTCCGGGCTTCTCCTCCACTAGCAGCAGTATGCTCTTGATATCCTGGAGTGGGTAGGAATGACTGACTGCAACCTTGTTCCACCCCTGTTGACACCCAAACCAAGCTGTCAGAGGCTGAGGACACCCCAGTTGCTGATCCCACTGCCTACAAAAGCCTTGCTGGTGCCCTACAATACCTCACCTTCACCAGGTCGGACATCACTTATGCGGTTCAGCAGGTCTGCCTTCATATGCATGATCCCCGAGAACCCCATCTCACTGCTCTGAAGCGGATCCTCCGCTACCTCCGTGGCACAGTTGACCACGGCCTGCTTCGCCACCGGTCTTCCTTCGCTGAGCTCGTCGTCTACATCGACGCTGACTGGGCTGGCTGTTCGGACACCCGCCAGTCCACCTCCGGCTATGCCGTCTTCCTGGGTGGCAACCTTGTCTCCTGGTAGTCCAAACGGCAGCCGGTTGTCTCCCGCTCGAGTGCCGAGGCGGAGTACCGAGCTGTCGCCAACGGCGTGGCGGAGGCTTCCTGGCTCCGACAGGTCCTGGCTGAGCTTCACAGCCCTCTCGCCAGGAGCACTCTGGTTTACTGCGACAACATCAGCGCGGTGTACCTCTCCACCAACCCGGTTCAGCACCAGCGGACCAAGCATGTGGAGATCGACTTGTACTTTGTTCACGACCGGGTCACCATCGGCGATGTTCGGGTTCTCCACGTCCCGACCACCTCCCAATTTGCAAATATCTTCACCAAGGGTCTACCCTACTCGACGTTCTCCGAGTTCCGTTCCAGCCTCAACATCAACCATGGCCAGTGCTGAGACTGCAGGGGTATTGGCCCTGTGTGTGTTTTCTTTCTTGTCCAGTCTTAAACTCCGCTGTGCCGGGAGTCCAGTTTGCGGGAGGGTGTTGGAGCATGTGTGTTGACCCACGTATCAGATCCATGTATGAGACCTATGTATTCTAACTACTTCTACCACCCTTCTAGGGTTGGGAATAATCAAGCACTCCTTCAAGCACTCATTCTAGCACGTACCAAAGAATGGACCATTGCTTACAAGCAACCTGGATGAATTCAAGGTACAGTAAAAGAAAATCTCAACGCATTTTTCTGTCCAACAAACGCACATGAGAGCTACGTATCTTTCAATTAAAGGGAGAAAAAAATTACAACAATCTACTTTACTCCCTTAGGAGCAAAGAAGGGTTACAGTCTTACAGACCAAAAGGAAAAAGAGACCAATCAACAGGGAAAATCTCAACTCTGAGTCTCTGAGCTAGAAACATTATTTGAAAGGGTGTTCAGAAGAGTGTGTACAAAGTGTTGTTATGCAGTGCTCTCTCATGAAACAATGAAAATTAGGAAAAATATATTAAGTAAAATAGGTCAAAGCACTATTGCTAGCACCAGATGAGACAGCACGTAGGTCATTATCCCTAATAGCGTTTTCACTGGTGAGAATAATTCGAACCAGTCAAAGTTTATATCTGAAAACAGGGGGCAAAAGCTGTAAATTTTTCAGATGCATCCAAGTGAGTTGGAAGTGCTCTTTCAGATGAGTTTGCAGGCATGAGTGACATGGTTGTCAATTTAATGGTGACTCGCTGTTCCTCTGATGTCCACACATCCATATTTCTCGTGTCCACATAATCTAGTGAACCTGCAGTATGATCTGTATGCATCTGGATTATGTCAGTTTCACATATGGGTCCTGAATTTTTCTCCTCTGATAGGTACTACAAAACATCTTGCATAGATCATCTTGCACCATCAGCCACTTTGGAAATTTCTTCAGACATCCGGGAAATAAGGATGGAAACACTCTTCTCCAAACCAGGAACTTGGTCATACATGTTCAGACGCAATTGTCATTCGAAATCATGAACATGGTATTGATTGATGTAACAGTGGACATACAACACAAACTGAAATCCCGGATTGACCAGCAACATAAGCAGACGCATTTCCAGGCTTGATCAGGCTAAGGATGGAACAACATTGTATATGGAACAACATTGTATAGACCAAGCTGTAAAGAAGCAATCAGACATCAAGTGGGAGCTCAAGAGTGAAGGGTCTTCAGCACCGGCCCCCCATATCATCACTGACATGCGTGCCCACTGATAAGAGGCAGAATTTGCAATTATTCAAAAGAGACTTACAGAAGATTCAGCAAAAAGAAAAAAAAAACTGATAAAGAGCTAAAATTCAGAGATGGGTTCTCTTCTCGCTTATTGCAATATGAAAATGTCACCGAAGATGCATGGTCCCTAATATAATCTCTGACACAGAACCACACAAGGAACAATGGATGGTTCTCTGTCTCTGTCTCTGTCTCTGGTGTCTGAAATCATGGAGAAAAACAAGAGAATCTTCGGAACCAGCCAAATTATGTGTCGGAAGTGATCTTGCTTTGACACGAATTTCTAGACAAGACATGCATGGATCCAATCCGACGTGCTGCCGCCAGATATTCACACATTGTATTTCGTATTTCCCGTGTGACTTTGCATGTGCAGCACCATTGTCAACAGTTTGCAGGTTGTGCCGAGTACTGACCGCTGGATCCTGTCGGTTTCGTGTGCAACTCTTTCTCCTCCCTTCTTGATGTCATGAACACATCAGTATCATCGTGGTCTGAACATCACCTAGGCTAGTTTGGAAGTTTATATGAACCCAAGCGATAAGGATGGGAACTTTGCGAGGGCAGTGAGCTCCAGTGCACCGAATGAAACTCCGGTCAAGGGCGCATTCAGGCCGGGATTGGGGAAGAGGTTTGCAAGCTGCAGTGTACAGACCAAGGTGGATAGGATGGAAAAATTCATGGAGCCAGTGGGACTGACCAAAACAGAGCTGTCGAAGACAGCTGGTCTTGACCCTATATTATTACAAGAAGATGTTCATCGATGAGGGGGATGGTGCTCATCATCCTCATCTGTAAGAGGCATAGCATCGGTTCCGTCCGACGGTGATCATCTTCCGACTTCGGCTTCGCCGCCGCTCCAGGGATCGGAACACCAGACACACGCCTCCGTTCGGAACGACCGACTGCCGCGCCGCAGTTTGACAAGAAGGCCGGCCGGGTTGACAAGACCACGGGCATCTTCTCATTCCAAAGATTCAGGGGACATCAAGCAGCCGGCGGCCAAGCCTTTGGTGCCTTACGTACTGTACCCCACCCCTATAGATGGAAGCAGAGCAAAGGTGGCGGCGGCCGCGACTGAGATGGGCATGGCCACCGTGGACAATTAAGCTCTTTTGTGCGGCAAGCCAATGCAAGCAAGCGGAGGGTGCCGGCCGACGTACATGCCGGTGACAACAAGAGGCAGCAGCCAGCCGTCCTACCTTCATTCTGTACCGCTCGGGCATCGATCGTCGTTCTTCTTCGCCACCAGCAGGTCCCGCGCACTCCTGCTTTGGCCGGGCGCGGCGCGTGCTTCTGGCCGGACCCGACACAGTGAGCGTGCACGCCTGCTACATCTTGGACGAACAGGTTTTCATCTTTGGCCGCGCGCGCCTTCGGCGTGGATCCCTGTGCGATTTTCTCTTATCCATTTGAGATCCTGCCTGCGGCTGCGGACGAGGTTGGCTACTTGCACGTTTGCACCGCCGTACATAGCTTTGTTTGCACATGAGTCGATGCCAGATCTGACGTGATCTTTCATTCAAGCATACACTTCAAATATACGAAACTTATGCCCACTCCACTCATCAGTTTGTTTGTTCGTCCAACAATTTATTATCTCAAACAATAACTAATAGGGTATCATTACATCGATATTGCTGAAATTCACTAGACCAACAAGATCATCCACGGTTAAGTTATTACATGTTCATAGCAAATAAACAACTTCATACTATCATACTATTAATAATTCAACAAGTTACCAAAGCTTCAAACAGACTAACTAAAACAATCTCTTGGAATGAAGACGGCAGGGAGATATATATATATATATATATATTATTCATATACCATAAATATGTTGGACCGCTGTTGCAATCCTGCCAAACGTGAACCAAATATATATAAGAATAAATCGAGTCGTCAACATGACCACAAGACCGATAGTATCTAAACCTATGATGGCATTTGGTTGGACAAAATGTAACGCAATTGGATTACGCCCGTAAAGGGATACCCATACAGCTGTTTGCTTGGGTTTAGTCCGCAATGGGGTACCCTGTAATCGAATACCGGTCTATCAATTGATTTCCAATCCCCCCCATCCGCCGGTGTTATCCGATACTGCTCCCGAGTCTCAGCCGCCTCTCGTTCTCTTGGCCGCGCAGATCTCCCTATGCCTGTGCCCTTTTCGTGCAGCCGTTGCTCTTGCTGCTAGCTGAAGCCCACCAACAACACTGGACCTCTAGGCCATGCTGTGGCTGGAGTACCTCTCCACACGGTGCAAGAGAACCGTCGTCGTCGTCTCCGGCAGCATGTGGTCATCATCAAACAGCGGCGGCGGCGGCGCCTGCTTCCCGAGTGTGAGCACCAGCGGGTTGCCGCCGCCGTTCTCTGTTCGTTTCTCTCGTACTCTAGCAATCTGTCTATGCACTATGAACCGAACAGTTGTAATGCTATTTAATACCGGTGCCTTGCGAACCAAACAAAGTAGGGAAACAACGATTCCGGCGCAAGTTCCCCTGCAATCTGATTGCATTACCATTACCGTTGTCAGTTCACCAATCAAACAGCACCCCACACCAACTTTGCTAAATCTATCTTTGTTGTAGATCCTTCCCACGAATCATTCTCCCCCACCTAAAAGCAATCCTCAGGCTTTAAGCATTTGGATCTCCATAGCTCGCGGAGGATCCAAACTAACCGCTCTTTCTTCTTCACCCAGCTCCTAACCCTAGGTGGCTGGCTCACCCGTAAGGAGTTAGGGACGAACCAAAGTTGTGGATCCGGGTCTCCCACCTCACCACTGATCATCCAAATCCGCCCCACATGGGTACTTGGCGCAGAAGCCTCCACCTGTCGAGATCCCCCGGCTGCACATTCCTAGATCGGTCCAGAGTGCCACATTCCCGGATCGGGCTCAAAGTTTCGAAGCATCTCGATGAGCTGCACCGGTGAGGTGACGGCGGCGGCGTCTGCGGTGGTGGCGGCATCGCAGCGTCCCACTGCTCTTTACCCATCTGAGGTATATCTGATCATACAAATATTTGAAAAATCAATGGTACAATCATAGAGAATGCTCTGGACATACATCGAAGAGTCGAAGTACCAGCAATAAAACTTGTAAGCAAACAGCTTCTGGCAGAGACAATGAATGCAAGGAATCATATCTGAGGGCATGAATTGTTTTTTCTGATCTGACTGTACAAGCAAAAATTGACTGAATATTCGACGAAGCTGTATCTCAATCTTTGCGTCTTCCGTTCCTCCAGCCTGAAACATCACTGTATACATTACATGATCGATGGATTAAGGAGCTTTGTTAATGTACCATATACATGTATTATTATTGATCTTCAATTCGAAAATGCCTCAAGAGAGTAAACTAATTACCGCGTTTAAACTCCATCCTCAGTCAATGTAGTCGATAGCAGGTGACTTGATATGTCTGATCTTGTTGTACTCAGACCATGAGCTACCTGTTAGCAAGGACTCGCACAACTTCTTGCTGCAGGCCACCTTGAGATACCTTGGTTCTACTCTTGTCAGATACTCCGGAAGTGTCTCCATCATGGGGTCCACTATCTGCATGCTATGAAGTGATGGGACTCCTTCTAGTACCTCCAAATTCCCGGCAGCGTTGGACCCTAATCTTCTGCAACAGATAGAGGCCGCTGATCCTCTTGAGCTGAGGGCAGTCGAACACGTCAAGTTCCACAACCGATGGGAAGTTCTCCAAATATATCAGGTTGGTCAGCTGGTACAGGTTCAATTCTCTCAGAGCATGCCTATTGCTGCTGGCGAGACCTGGTGGAAGATACGTCAGCTTGCAGTTTTGGATTCTGATAGTATCGAGCACAGGCATGGCCATAGCGTCTGCAGTCCCATCCTCACCCTGCTGCTCCTCCCAGCCCCACACTGACCATTCGGACAAGCCTGCTAGACGAAGAGTTGTTAGATTAGGAAAAGACGCCTGGGGGAAAGACGACTGGAATTCCGGGCCAACACTCTTGATGGCAGGTGCATCTTCAATGTCCAATGATTCCAAACAAGGAAGCTGGCATAAACCATCGGGGAGCCGGGTACAGCAAGGAAGATTCTTCAACTTCAAAAACGTCAAGCTCGTGAAGGCTGATGTAGCCTGTACCATCATCCAGTTTGGTAGCTGGCAACCAAAGTATCCTTCAATTCTTAGATGTTGTATGCTGGATGGAGGCTCGAGCTTGTCTATTACCTGCCGTTGCTTCTCCATTTCTTCCCTCCATCCCATGCATCTGCTGCTACTCCAATGTAATTCCAGATAATCAAGGTGATCCTTGCTACTAATAATCGTGGCCATTTCAGCCAACGAACTAGTAGGGACACGGTCCAGACCATACAAACTAAGCTTTCTAAGATGGGAAAGAGGTCCTATCTCTTCCAAGCTACACCAAGACCCATCCCCACCCATCTCCACGTGTACTGGGAATGCCAGCAGTGTCCTTAGATTTGTTAACTGACCGAAACCTCTAGGTATGACAACATTGCGGTTTGGAGCATGTACGACAAGAGTTCTGAGATTCACCAGTTTTGTAATGGTACCAGGGAGACTCTCTAAATTCCAACACTGTCGAAGTAGAACATGCTGGAGGAACTTCATCCTATGGATATCATGTGGAAGCCTAGATATATGTGTTTCCTCTAAGCTCAAGTATCTGAGGTGCCTCAACTCACACAGGGAGCCAACCAACCTATCACAATAACGTGTACCCTTTAAAGATAACACCCTGAGCCTAGAGAAACCAGTCAATGAATCATTAGGGGAAAAGCTGATTTTGCAATTTATAATTAATGTCCGTAGTGACTGATGCTTTTGTAGAGCGGCCCATTCTAGCACCAATTTGCTTGGTCCCACACTCATGCGATAAATAGGGCTATCATTACTGCTACCACCAGCAAGTTGCCTGTCCTGGAACACAAGTGAGTCTTCTCTAGCCATAAACTCGGCAAAGGAGCGCACCACATCATGCATTGTGCAATTGTATCCAGTGACGGATGAACCTTTAGTTGGTTCTATAAGATTCCTCGTGATTAACTCCTTGTAGTATCTCGTTGCTGTTTCCTCTAGCCCATCATCACCTTGACTGCTAACATTACCATGCGGTTCGACAAATCCCTCACTAATCCACATGGGAACAATGATAGCCTGCGATATAGTTGTACCTTTTGGGAAAAGTGAGCAGTATAGGAAGCATTGCTTAAGCTCGGGACACAAATCCTCATAGCTCAAGTAGATTCGGTTGTCCAGCTCCTCAGGCAATCCAGCTACTGACCATGCACGATGGTTCAAAACAGCCTCCCACTCATTCTTGCTTAGGGACTTTGTGCTTAGCAATCCTCCCATCACTTTGATAGCGAGTGGTAGACCACCACATTTTTTGATAATTTCTATCCCAACTTCCTTTAGGTGACCGACTCTAGCTACCTGTTGATATATAGTTTAAGGATTCTTATTAGCGAATAAACTTTCATGCTTCTATGTATCTATTTTAAATAAAATACGAAAATGGCACTACGTTTTGCTATAAAATAATGATATGCCAATAAGGCCAGCTAGCTAGTTTGTTGAAACCCCTACTCACTCACCCGAACCCCGGCCGTAGCAAATGAACTCCATTACCTAGCCCAACCTACCCACTGCATAAGTTCGTTGCCTAAACCTAAACCACCTATCGTTTCAACCTAGGTTTCAAAAGGAATTATATAAAAGTTATCATTAAACTTCTGAGCCCATAACAAAAGTCAAACCCTAAAATCAAAACATAGCATTCACACCTTAAATATTTTAACTAAATTGACAGAAATCACCTAGTGATGGATCATTGAGACAGGGAGCCAATATGTGATTCCTACATAAAAAGTCTAACCATAAAATTATAACATCATGTTAGCACCTTAAAGATTTAACGGAATTGACTGCAATTTGTTGGAGATGACTCTATTTGACTGGGAGCTACTTATTGTATACTATAGTGGCTAATTCAATATTTGGGCACCACATAGAAACCTAGGACCCCACAATGAAAACCTTGTGTTCGCCAGGTTAAAATTTGGATGAAATTGAATGCCAGTTGTTCCAGAAGATAGGGAGACCGTTTTGGCAAATTGTAGAGGCTGGATCAATGAATGGACCTAAGTTAAACTTGAAAGTCAGACTAAAAACTTCGTGTTCCCCACTAAAAAGATTTACAAAATTGACTCAAATTTCCTAAAGATGATGTTGTATAACTGGAAGCTACTTCATGCCAATTATTGAGGCCATGTAAATGTGTGGGTCCTAAAAAATTCAATCCATAGAACTAAAACAAATTAACTGATTACCTGCAACATCAAGTACAACCAACTCAATTTAACCCAGTGGAGTGTAGACATACAATATCTAATAAACCCCAAAATAAATCCACGGGTTCCACTCATAAACCCACAAAAGAATAACCCAATTATAGTCATTTATAAACAATTTTTGTATTAAATCCAACCCAACCCACTTGAGATATCAACCATTTTCCACCCATCAAGTAGGTTCCCAGTTGAGAACCCACTCTAATAACCTCTCAATTTAGCCCACCCCATTAGCAGGAAATAATGTGATCACCCGACTAAAATGTTACCTTTTCTATCTTGAATGAGAAGAATCGAAGCATGGGAATATAGTTAGGATGGTTACATTTAGTTTGTTGAGGCCCATCTTTCTTGGGGGATAGACACAAAAGAATCATACATGCATTATTTAATTTGTATAGATGGGTGGAGATATCCTTTCACCTGCTCCAGAATTAAGAAAGAAATTTCTAAAGTGATTTCTTTCCCTAGAAAAAGTCCAACATAGTGTTACATAATTTAACTCGAATCTAGTGATTCAAAATGGCTATGGTGTCCAGAAGACAATTAGAGTTCGTCAACCCATCCTCTCGTATGGACTATATCTTATGAAATATAAGTTTTAAAAGTTTCTAGATTAATTTATTACCTATAACTATTTTTTTTTTATCTTTGCACAGGTCCTCTCTGTATATGTTCTATTCACTAATATAATACCCTCTAGATACCACACATCCCCTATTGTTTGTGGCAAATCAGTAAGTTACTATATATGTTTTCCTATCCAAGTTTATAGTTTTTTCCCTCTAGATCGCACCTCAGTATATCTTCAGTACGTGCCTAGTTGAACCCTCCGGTTGAATGTGTCACCTCTTGTTTCGTGACATATAAATCTAAATTTTGCCATTTGAACCTTGATCTTATTTGGTTGCAGCAATGTCTGTGAATCGTGATTAACATGTTATCTAAAAATCCGAATCTTATTTTACCTTGTATTTTATAAATTGTTATTTTGTATTTTTTTTAATCAATGTATTATAGCTGCTAGATGCATCCTTAGCTAAATAGCTACCCTGAGGATGCTCCAAAATAAGTCTCTAATCAATGATAGTAAATCTGATGCTACCATTTTTGTAATGGATGTTAATATGTTATCATGTCTGCTAGACAGTGCTTTAGCCTGTTCTTGTTGCTACTCAAATGTCAGTAACTTCATGAGCTTTTTATGGAAGAAGGGTGTTTTGTAAATAAAAAATAAAAGCATTGAATGCACTTCCCTTAAAATATTAATAGCGCAAAAGAGATGGTTTTCCGTGATATTTGAGAAATTTTATGACAAGATTACATTGATTACCTAGGAAAGAAAGAGAAACAAACTGCTAGACGTGTTCAAATTTTTAAGTAATAAGTTTTTTCATTTTTATTTCAGCTTTAGGATCATACAAATTTCATACGTATATCTTTGCCCTTTTTGAAACAAGAATGCCCAAAAAGTTATGTAGTATCCCTCAAGCAAATAAAATTCTCATATATCAGAAAGAAGAATGTAAGTGTGAAAATTTTCTCTTATCTACATTTTATTTGTGCGTATCACATTACGTCCAGTACTTATACAGAGAAATATAAGAGCAATTACCTTGGTTACTTCTGCCTAGGAAAGAAAGAGAAAGAAACAAATAGCTAGATGCGTACACAGTTATAGATATTTGGTTTTTCTTTTTTATTTCTTCTGTAACATCATAAAATTTCTCTGTATATCTTTCGTATGTATATCTTCCCCCCTTAGGCCTTGTTTGGTTTGGGGTTGGTTGGAGGGGATCAAGGGGGATTTTATCCCCTACAAGTCAAATTCCCCTTCATCCGCCTCCAATCCCTCTCAATCCATAGCAAACCGAACAAGGCCTTCTTCGAAACAAGAATGCCGAGAGAGTTATGCATTACCCCTGAATCAAATAAAGTTCTCATTTATCAGAATGTAGAATTTTAGTGTGACTTTGTTATCTACCTTTTATGTGGCCAGATATCACAATTTGTTCTAGTACTATAGAGAAAACATATAAGAGTAGGGTCTTCTTATTTTGCGTTTAATTGCATGGAATATTTAAATGGGGCATGGTTAATTAGACTAACCTGATCAGGCCGCAGCTGTTTCTTGAGCAAGGACCAGGCATCATCTTCGCCCAGGGGCTGAACACGGTGTTGGTGCAACGGGGCCCGCATCTCTTGGGGCAGGCATGCAGATCTTGTAGTGACAAGCACCCGGCTGCCAGGCTGTTTCTGGCTGGCAAGTGTGACCGGAACACTAAGCACATCGTTCCACGCTTTCTGACTCCAGACATCATCCATCACCAGCAGAAACCTGCCAGAGTATGATAGAATGTTGGTGAGGATATTTGTGAGAGTGCTTTTGTCTTGCTCGCCACCATGGTATACCCCACCAGCATGATTTATTGCTGTCCTCAGCAGCTCAGCATCATCGAAGTGCTGAGTAATGCTTAGCCATATCTTTGTTTTGAAGTGCTCTTGCATGGTTGTGCCATTGAAAATCTTCTGGGCGAGGGTGGTCTTTCCCATGCCGCCTGTGCCAATAACAGACACAACCTTGATGCTGTGGTTGTTGTCATCATATGTGGTCAGCACCTGGACAAGCTCCTTTGTATCCTTCTCTATCTGTTCCCCGACTATGGCTGACTCATCGATCTGTGACTTCGTCTTGTACCTGGATGGCTCAGCGGCAGTAAGATTCGTTTTCTGCGGGTTGGAACCAAGGGTGATATTGATGTTGAAGTCGCGTGCCTCCTTGTGGATGCACTCCAGCCGTTGGTTGAGCTCCTTGATGCGGCTGCCTATCTCATGGGCGAATACAGGATTTCGTCCGCAGAAGAGGAACTGCTGGAAGAAATCTTGTATCTTCTCTATGCCTCCGCACGTGATGAGACTGAACATGGGATGACGAAGGCATATCAACAGGGGTTGGCAACAACCCAGGAAATTCTGCTCCATGCTGGCACCACCTCCCGTCTCCCTCCGCTCATCGGCCTCGAGTTGACACAGTTCTATGATATCAACGGCATCATACATGCTATCCTTGAGCTTCCTCACCCATATTCGCACACTCTGGTCACTGAGGCGCTTCCTCTCGGCATCTACAAGGAAGGCTTTGAGGGTTTCCGTGTTGTCCTCTAGCTTCTTGATCTCGCCAGAGACGCCCAGCAACATGAAAACCTCTTCCTGCGCCATGTCGCGGATCAAGTTCTTGACGTAGGGTGCCAAAGCATCCAAAACGGCCGACATGGCTTGAGGGTAATAGTACTACCTGCTATAGGGGAAATTAGCAACCACCTAAAATATAACCATATTAATCTTATCTTATTATTACTAATTGAAGACTCTTTTTGAACCACTCACGTTAATCCTCATGAGACGTGGTAGGAAAAAAGATAAATCCTATAAATTCTCACAATAATAAACAACATCCGGCCATCTATTCATAGCATGGAGCAATAATGGTCCTTAATCAGATCTATTAAGTTTTTGAGAAATTACCCACTATGTCATGATTTAATAAGAGATAAAGTAACCCCTAAAGTTGCATTAAATTACCCACTCTGCCATTATTAATGATGCGCTCAAATTACTCGCTTTGCCATTATAAAATATAAATAAAAATAACTCTTTATTTTGCATTTAAATTGTCAAATCCACCACTATAAAAGGTGGCTATAATGAATATTAAGATTTAGATCTAAACTAAAAATATATCCAATTATGAAATATGATTTTATTTAATTATCTAATTTAAATGTAAGTTACTGACATTTACAATTATAATAGCTCACCTATATAACCTACTGCAAGTAAATTAGCCGCCTCCTAAAAAATATCCCCCACAAATCTACACTATATATCTTTTAACACTAGCTGTCATAAAAAAAGTTGGACAACCATAAAGTAACCATATATGATCTTCACTGACTTAATAGGTTTTTAGATTTGAATTTAAATAAAAACTCTGTGCATTTATGAAACTAGCAAGATGGCCCGCGCAAATAGCGCGGGTAGCTAGTTTTTCCGTTAGTACTTTGGTTTCACTTGAAATTAGCTTTCTTTGATTATTCTTATTTAACTTTGGTTTATGTTATTTTTCTCTATTTACTCCTCAACAATACACCTTGTTCTCTAAATTTACTTTTTGGTGGAATGTTTCAACATGCGTTTCATGAATTAATCTATTTTACGTTTTGTATGCATATATTTTCTAAAAGATATTTATTGACCAGTATGCATTAATATGTGGATCCAAATAACACTGGTATTTATAAATTAAATTATTTATTATGGCTACTATATACACTCTTATAACTATGAAACAACCGAGTATGATTTAACCATTGAATTTTTATATACTTCTTCTATTTCAAATATAACACCTATAATTTTTTTCTAAATTTTTAGGAAAGAGCATTGACATCTATAATACCAAATCAGTTGTACTAATCCTACCACAAAATATACTCTAATTGTTCATCTATGTCACATTTTATATATGTTAATTTTTAAAATTGCTTAGGACATACATATATAGTGGACTATAATTTGGAATTAAGGGAGTATTGAACAACCTCCTAAATCATATGGTAGGCCCACATAATCCCTATGTTGTTTTTCTTGGCACATTATGTAATCAACTTATGATTGGATAGATTGTATAAGGTGCTTTATAGTGTTGTTGGTAGGTAAATAACTCAAAATGGCATGCTACAATGAAAGGCTTAAAAATAAGCATCCTTTGTACATACTCTTAAAAGTATATAGTTCATGCTATATAGTTCACCGCAGGTCCATATCCCTTCGTTTTATATTTTATTTTTCATTTAGCCCCCCGAATTTTCTTTCAACCTTTCACATATGCCCTTATCCATCTCCCTCGCTGCCGGTGATGCCGGACGCGGGGACGCCGGAGCGTGAGTGTGCACGTCGGGGCTGGCGAGGCATGCCCGCGGAGCGGTGGGTCGGCGTTGCGGCCAGCGAGGCGGCGGCCGTGGGGGTATGGACCTGTGGTGAACCGCTTAAAAAGTTGATGGACCCAGAAATGCACTTCGAGAGTTGATGGACCTAACCGGCACAACGCAAAAAGTTAATAAACCTCCGGTGCCTTTTACTCTATCACAAATATGCTGGTGTATTCGGGATCAATAACTTTTTTATAGGATTTTGGTGTTGTCGGGATTTGATTGTTATTGAAATCAAGCCTAGCCCACAAACAATAGTACACCTTTTTTTGTTTCTTGTGCATAGATTTGTTGGTGGCTCTGGCATACATGGTTTGTCCCAGTCCATCTCGTTGATGGTTGCCACCTCTGTGGCAGTATCGTTGTGTGAAGGAAGACGTTGGTTCGGGCAAGGAGTTGGGAGTTGGGGTGCCATGCTGAGGAGGTAGGGCATGGAAAACGGAGGATAGACTATGTGCCAGTGTCAGTGCTAGATGATCTTAGGAATGGAGATGTTAGAGAGAGAGAGAGGCCAACGGTCATGGATCCAGCAGTGGGGACACCTAGGATACAATTCTAGAGTGTGAGGTGAGGTAGGGTGGGGCATCACTATCGCACGTGAAAGAAAAAAATCGACATAGGTTGTCCGCGAGAGGGAGAAGGCACATGATGTGAATGTCATATTTTGGCCCAACAAATTGATTGACACCAAAAAAATGGGTTTCACCCGAAATGTTCCATATCCAGTTAAAAAAACTTTGCATGTTTGAGTCCTTAATAAACATTGTTTAAGACCGCCATGGGCCTCACGTCCTCGAATTAAATGTGGAGCCCCATCCTACCACAATGGTAGCCATACAACTCTCATCTTAACACGTCCAAATGTGGTTAATTTAAAGTTGTCTAGATTGTCTAAAGTTTTAGAATGTGGTATTTTTATTTGTATAAAATATTTAGATTAATTTAGACCATTGGATGATCATAAAAACCATTTATGCATATCTTTATTTTGATTTATTATTTAATATAGTCTATTAGATGTTCATAGAATTCAATATTCATTTTATTTTTTTAATTGATATGGCAATTTCTATGTTTTGTCGACGAACGTGGTGGCTTCTTTTACTATATTTTATATTAAGATAATAGCTATAATGTTTGGTTTATTAGATGGTTTGATCTTGTTAAAATATGATAATGCAGTTTTAAATAAATGGTGAAGAGTTTTATCTATCTTTTTTTTTTTGTAAAAGTAGGCTTTTTCGTTAGTTGTACTCCTTCTATTCATGATTGCTCAATATATTATTAGAAAAAATAAAGATCTATCGATGGTTGTTGTATAAGGGTTTGAGTCATTAGTGCATTAATATGTAGACATTTCACATGGATACTTTCTATTCATTTTTCTTAGTTGGGAAGCTGGATTGTTTCACATGTGTAGATGGGTATGTGAGGTTCAGTGCATTAACATATATCTTTTCTTCATGTGTGGCCGTCCACTTTATGCTATCCTTTTTTTACTGGTAGGGCCTCACGTCGCTTTGTCTCCATCCGTAGTTTAAGGTCTGCCTAGGAGCTAGCAACGCTAGTGACGGATGAATAATCATTAAATATTTTAATCTAAATCATTAGAGCTCAAACGGCATTTATTTCAGACGGAGATTTGTATTTAAGCACTGATCAAATTTGGAGAGAGTATTTGGTACAAAGTAGATGGATCAATCTAGACTGTTTGATAGTTGTAATATCCAATGGTGTAGATCTTTCTTTTTTTTTTTTTTTGCTATATTTGCTATATGATTTAATATAGACGGATAGATCTTTATAAAATCCAATGTTGGAGGCTTTTCTTTTTTCGATTAATGTCGTAATTTCCAGACCCTCTTGATGAACCTTGTGGATTCTTTTAACACCATTGATATGGTATTTCAACTGTGAATTTATTTTTATTGGAAAAGGTAGTGGATGTTGTATTGACTTGAACTTTTGGATGGATTAATGATATTCGTTTGCTGCCCACATCTTTGGATTTTATTTCTTTGTCCACAATTCCGTCTCTAGGTGAATGAGAATAGAACCGAAAGTTGCAGATCTAATGTTTTCTTTGAAGTTTTTATAATATTTTTCTTAAACTTAAAAAATATTGAGGTAATACGAAGGCATTTTTCATGGAGATAGTCTATTTTTCCGTTTTTGCAATTAAATGCTGTTTTTTTAGATTTTTTATAATTAGTGTGGAAATTTCTTATGATATATTCATTCTCTATTTGCAACGTAGACCTCATGAATACTTACCTATGTGTCATAATCAATTATAATGCAAAATTTTATGACTATGATTATCTATTTATTTTCTACGGGAGAATGCTAATAATATTTTCATAACACAAATTTATGACTGGTTAGCTAATTTTTCCCTATGGACAATGGGAATAGTTATTTTTCCCTGAACATATCATTGTTAACGGATATTCTCTTATGATACGTAATATAAGTATTTTTTTTATCGGCAAAGCAAACATGGTAGTAGTTCTGTTGGGCAATGTAAATAGTCGTTTTTTTCCTTTAGGTATTGTATCGGACAGAGCAAATACAGTACATACTATTGGGCAATGTTTTTTCCTTTACATACTGTATATATTGGACAAAGCAATATGCTATGTAGTACTCGTACTTCCTTTGGACAATGTAAACAATATATTTTTTATTTTGGACAGCATATAGAAAACGTATTAGACTATTAAATTTAGACCGTTAGATCTTCATAAAATCCAACGGTGGAGGGCTTTTCTTTTTTCCGATTAACGTGGGAATTTCTTGACCCTCTCGGTGAATCTGGTGGCTCCTTTTAACACTCCCTTATTAATATAATAGATGTGATTTGATTTAATTTAATCTACTAGATTTAAATTAAAACACTCACATTTAGGATTATAATAATTAATCTATGTAACACATTAAGAGTGAGCTTTCATAAAAAAAGTTAGACAAATATAAAATACACGTACATATATGTAATAAAATTATTACATCTCTACTAATAATATATAAAAGACTAATTTAAAATAAATATATTTTCTAACACATCATGAGAGCCCAAGTTGACGAACTAGTTTACAAAAATTGACCCATATACACGGCAAGTAGCGCTTACCTCAAATGATTGATGGGCTCTTTAAGTTGGTGGCCGATGGAGATCTGCAGAAATGAGTGAGTGATGAAGGAGCATGGAGACCACTTATATATAGCACTAACTAGATCGATCGAGTAGCAGCAAGTTCTGCGTAACCATTTTTAATTGTCAAATTTTTAATATCATTACCAACCACTAGGATGTGGATCAGCCACCAACCAAGGCATGCATGACTTGGCGGAAATGTCTTCTTAGCGTATTCTAGATAACACCGATGTTATAATAAATAAACTAGCAATAAACGCCAAAGAGGCCACTGGTAATATATAAAAGCTAATTTAAAATTTAAAAGTAGAAACGGCTAACTAGTCCATTACAGACAGAAAAAGATAAAAGTATTTTTGTTACTATTTGAAGTATGAAACTGGCAGAGACTTAATACTAACAACCTTGGTTAGTCATGCGGTCCCGATTTTGTGTGTAAATTTTCAATATTTATGTCTGATAGCACTTGTTTCTTGAAAAAGCATTATTAGCCCATGCAAATACCTAAGGCCCTGCTCGTTTGTGGGGACTGCAGGTGTTACGGTGAGGGCACGCAAGTCCTGCGTCACACCGCACCAAACCTCTGGTTCGAGCGCAACCAAACTCGATCAGACAACGAAAAAGAGGCTAATCACTGAGGGCGGCCACCATTCATATATTTTACTCTTATAATCATTTTTTATTGTGGAATTTCCACAAGTCTTCAACTTCTAACATGTAAAAAGAAGAATGTTTTTGATAAAAAAAGAGGGGAGGGGGGAGAAAAATATGGCCAGCATGTATCATGACACCAAGAGCCGCTGGATGCATTCTAGGTAGCAATCTTGACTTTGCTTTGGTTAAGACAAATGTGGGAGTTCTATTTCTCCCTTTTTTCTAATATGCAATGACTGACTTGCTTGTCGTCGCCAACTACTCGTCATCGGTGTGTTTTGATCATGTTTTTATTGAAAGGGTGTTTTGATCATGTTGATGCAAGATAAGATGTCTAAAAAACATGCCACTGGGATTGCCCTTAGTACACCCCTATTTGCCAAGTTTGTTCGAACAGCAGGTGGAGAAATTGGTTGGTTCTGGGCAGTTGTTGGTTCGTTCACTATCATCTCTCTACCGTTGTCGTATGCATTGACTACCTTGTGCTACCTGTGCTTCGTCATTGCTAAATCTTTTTCAAAACTTTCACAGGTAGTTCAGGTTCACTTGCTTATTAGGTGTGTCTATCTTACTATTATTAACAAGAGATAAAACACATTAGACAAAATAGATTTATACAAATTCTTACAAAAAAGGATAGTCCTCCATCAAGTAATGTACCCTCTAACAATAATAGCCATCAAATCTATTTTATTTAAAAACAATAATCGAATTCAGTCCACTTATATAGGACTAACTAGATCGACCAAGGAGTAGCAAGTTGTGCGTAACCGTTTTTAATTGTTGAATTTGAATCACCCTCCATATATATCTTTATCGAAAAAAGCTTCCATCTTATTATTACTGATTGGAGATAAAAAATGCTAGGAAAGGAAAAAATTGTTAGAAATTCTCAAAAAAAAAGAAAACATCCAGCCATTGCTTGGTGGGCTCTAATCATCAAACCATTTACATCGGAAATAATCCCTTCTATTTACATCAAAATTACCCACACGTGCCATTACATAGATTTGACAACATCTTTAACTACCTAATCAGCTTACCGGATGACTTTCGGACGCTTCACTACAACGTGCTTGGGATTGATTATACAAACTGATTTTAGGAGATATATATCTTATTGCCACAAGGATTCTGCAATGAAAAGGAATGGAATTAAGATGGCTTAAATTCTACATACATATTGTTGTAGACCGCCAGGAAATAATACGTACCTACAGGCACCCTGCTCCCGCAAGAACTGCAACAGTCATCCCCACGATCTGAGACAACATAACAATTTTGAAGATTTTCTGCGAGAGCGAGGATCTTTTGATCAGTTCAAACAAAAGCATTTTTGTGGAGAGTGGCAAATGGAAATACGGCGTCATGAAATGCTATGCATGTGTTTAGTTTGAGGAGGGAGATGAAACACATTTGGTAAAAGATAAATTTCTATAAATTCTCACAAAAATAAGAATAGCTGGCAAACAATTCGGTACATGGTAATCCAATAGCCATCGGATATGTTGAGTTTTCTAGAAAATTGTCCACTCTACCATTATAAAAGATAATGTACATTTGCATTTAAATTTCCCACATTTACCACTATGAAAGGCTATTATAACAAAATTTAGTAATTATGAGTATGAGTAATTATGAGTATGTATACACATATTCTATATACAACTAGGCTAAACTATCTGATTTGGATGAATTGCATTTAAACGGTATATATAAGATGTTGGCAGAAGCTAGGCTAATCTTGGGCCTTAGCCCAACCCACTCCCGTGGCGCGGCTGCTGTGTGGGCTGAGATGGCTGCAGCCCAGCGCACAGGTAATGCGCAGCCAATGAAGTTTACTTAGCTCATTTACCTTCTCAGACTATTAGCAAACTCTAAATCTCTAGTAATAATAAATTAATAATAATGGCAAAATATAAGCAAAATTGGAACAGTTGAGGGTTTGAACCCTGGCCACAATGCTTAAAGTACACACTCACGTCGAGTTAGCCACCAGATCTCCAATTTGTTGGTGTTCGATATGGCATTATTTTATAATACATATACATGTAAATGAAAACCATAAAAAAATAAAAATGGGCCCTGCTATGTGGAGTTTATTGTCCAAAATTTTTTTGAAGATGCTACGTTGATATATGTTGCTCCTCTGCCAAATATCATGATTTTTTGAGGCTATTTACATATTGTTAATTTCTTTTTTGCAGTAAATCATAAAAATGAAATTAAATTCATAAAATATCCAAAAAATGCAAATAAGTTGTCTGGACCAATAAACATACAATAAAAATGTAACCTCAAATCCCCATATGAAAGTGATAAAGTGAACACATTGATCATATTGATACTTTCAAACTTAGAGTGACTTTACATGTAACCGACACAATGATCCAGCACGATGTGGAGTTTTTTGTCCAAATTTGTTTGATGATGTTACATGGACACATATTACCCCTCTTCCAGAAATCATGATTTTTCGAGGCTATTTGTGCATTATTAATTTCTTTCTGCAGTAAACCATATAAATGCAATTAAATTCATAAAATATTCTAGTGCTGACCGAATTGCAAATAAGTTATCTACACCAATAAATATGCTATAGGAATGTAACCTCAAGTGCGCATATGAAAATGATAAAGTGAACACAATGATCACGTTGATACTTGGATGGTTAGAGTGACTTTACGACTAACCCATGCAATGAAAAAGAAGCCGTGTGAAAGAAACAGTGGCACCATGTTACCCCTCCGCCAGATATCATGTTTTTCGGAGCATATTTGTGTATTATTAATTTCTTTTTGTAGTAAATCATAAAATGCAATTAAATTCATAAAATATTCTAGTTTTGACTGAAAATTGCAAATAAGTTATCTGAAAATAAACATACTATAAGAAGGTAACCACAAAACCTCCACATGAAAATGATAAAGTGCACTATTGGTTATGTTGAAACTTGGTATCTTTGTGGCGAACTCTCACACATCTCCAATGTTTCGAAGTGGCCAACACTTAACTTCATGCTCATCATATGGGGATTTGAAGCAACATCCATTCACATGTTTATTGGTCCACTCATATTGTTTTGAATACTCATTGAAGTTCATATGTAATTTCTATGAGTTGAGCTTGTTTTTTGGTGATTTTCCTAAAAAAAAACTAATAATACCGAGATGGGCTCCTAAAATCATGGAATTTTCCTACTAATATTGATCTCATCTTAAATATTACAGGTAATAAATAATCTTGGCTTAAATTTGTAGTTTAATTCAAAATTATACTCAAATCAATGCCCAATTAATAGATAAACTACTCTAGAATAAATAAAAATGTTATATAGATTTTGACCCGATCTAGCCCATTAAATCAGCTGGCCCATCCTCAGATACTCCTAGCCGTCCGATTTCAAAATGAACGGTCGAAAGTTGCCGAAGCTGCACTTAAATTACGGTGACCGACGAACCCTAGATCGGCCGCCCTCACCCTGTCCTACTCCCTCAGTCTCTTCTCGCAGGCACACTCCCGAGCGGCACCGCCGTCAGGCCCTCCTCCTCAAGCACCGCCGCCATCGGATCCCTCCTCTCTCGCCCGTCCGCTCCTTACCACCTCGTCGGGGCCGCGCCTCACTAGATTTGGGGCTGGGGTCATCCGCATAGAGCGCCGTCCCCTGCCCTCCACCCGTCGCCGCTTCCCCATCTAGAGGGCCGCCCCCTGCCCTCCACCCGGCGCACCGTCGCTGACCCTTCCTAGGCTGGCGCGGCAGGATATGCGGCGCCACCGCTCCTCCTTCCCGAAGCCGCCGCAAAGACCGGATCCGCCACTGTTGAGCTTCCTCACGGCCGGATCAGCCACTTTCCATGCCTCCTCCCTTCCGTATCCGCCGCACGGTCATGGCTAGGAATGCCTCCTGCCTGACGCACTTGCGCCGGGCGGCCGCCGCCTCTCGCCTCTCTGCCGTCGACTCCTTCTAGCCAGATAGGCCCTGCCGCCACCTCCTCCCACCCTGATGCCTCCTCCCGCCGGTGAGTCCTTAGCACCTCCCTCTTGATCTGTCAACCCTAGGTAATATTGGTCCCTGCGTCCATCCGTTCACCCTTCTTCAACGTTAACGTTGGATCTGAAGGTAAGCGTCATAATCCTTAATCTAAAGGTATTCTACCGAACCCTGGGTGCACACTGGCCAGCATTTCATTGTGGCAATGGAAGCGGTACAGCTCAAAACTAGATGTCATTATTGATATCATTTTATTTATACTGTTATGAAGGAAAATAAAAATTCCATTTATTTGCCCACGTGATGCTATCACCTCATGACAATACCATAAGGAATATGCAGTAGTGTATGTAGTAGTGTCAACTTGCTTAAATCTACCTAGGGAATATACTTGATTTGGTTATGTTAGTCTATGGTGGCAGCAGAGGGACTTGATTGCAAGGGGACATGAATTACTCTGTATGCTGTAATTCCATTTATCTGAAGATTTCTTTTTACCTGCATCGTCATATCTAGTGTGTGTAAATCATCCTGTACGGTTCAGTGCAATGATTTTACTTTTTGCATACATGTGTGCATACATGAGATAACTAGTGTGTAGTTGATCTCTAATTTATTCATTGAATATGCAAATTACAAGTTTGCTTCTCTGATTTGCAGGGATAATTCATCAGCACAACCATAGAGACAACAATGTAGCAGGTGATCTTTTGAGCTTGTGACCAGTTTGGCTTGCTTCTTGTTGAGTAGCAGCAGCTTATTACTTGTTTCTTTTGCAAGAACAGTGAAATAATCCATTCTATCAGCTGTTGCTTGAGGCAGAGATGCAATTGTTCTCTCTTGTTTAGTCACTAGCTAGTTAGTTTAATGTGCCTGGTTAATTTTCCATGAGAGAAAAACACAAACCAGCATATCATCCTACAGAATGAACAATAAATAATGATCTTGGGGTTAGTCTGATCATCCTCTGCATGATCGCTAGATAGATAGGTGGAAGATCAGATATGAATTTGTTAAAAAGTTTAGCTTGTTCTATTTTCTTGGACATAAATAAGGAAACAACCTAGCTATCCTTGTTTTTTTATTATTTTCTAGACATGTCCTAATGTTTCCTATTATTTTTTAGACATGTCCTAATGTTTCCTATTTGATACATGGTCCACCGATATCATTTAATTCAGGTTCCACCGATATCAATTGGCAGGTATTTTGACCAATTTGGAAGCTCATGGGTGACAAGGCAGATCTGTTTTTTTGGAACTCTAGAGAAGATATTGGCCTTTGTAGTTTAGTGGGAAAGTTCAAATATATAGTAGTCAATCTTGTGAAGAAAAATCAAATATATACCAATAGCCTTTGGATTGAGATGTTTTTTTCTGTCGTGTGTATCAGTTCTCAAATTAATTCATGTATTCATGATTTGTGCAGTTACTGATTAATGTATATATTCTTTGAACTATTTGAAATGGGCTAAAAGTTTTGGGTTTTGTGGGCTGTTGAAATGGATCTCTACTAATTTGGGCCAGAAACAACTAGGCTCAAAATATTATATTTTATGACGAATTAAATCGTCATGATGGTACTGCCACGTCAAACAACATGCCATCTCCATGTCATCAGGCCTAAAGCTTTATGACGATTCTTGTCCGATGTGGTGCTATCCCAGTCACTTATGTTCATCGATTTGTGATGTTTTTCGGGCTTGATAATGATGAAATCGAGTGTCATAAAATCTATGACAAAATTAGGAATGTCACTATGTTAATGACGAAAACATTTGTTTTTGTCATTATTTGAAATAAAGACAGCTGATCAATGACGAATAAGTTTTTGTCATGCAATCGTCATAATTGATTGATTGTGACGTAATTTTCAGCTTTTGTGACGTAAACAAATTGTCATTGTATGGCAAGTCTCTTGTAGTGTGCATGCTCCTATTAACAAGCTCATTGAAATATCTCTTTCCAAGTTCATATGCATTTTCTCCCCCCTTTTCATCGACGAGACCTTCTGCCACCCACATTTGTACTAAAGCACCTGCCCGAATCTCCCAATCCTCAGGAAACAAGCTTAGATACAGAAAACAAGGCTTCAGATAGGAAGGCAGATCACCATAACTGAGATAATATCTCTAGCATCCTGTCCTTTTCGAGTCCAGAACCCATAGAAGTGTACACACGATGCCATTCATACTTTGTTTTGTTGGGCAATCTAGCCAGCATACTAGATATAGTAATGATAGCTAGTGGTAGCGCACCACATTTCTTCAAAATTTTTGTCGACATCTCCTCCAACTCAGAATGGATTTCCAGATTCTCTTCAAAAATCCTTTTACAGAACAGCCTTTTGGAGTTCTCAAAAGAGAGAGGTTCTAGTTCATACATAGCACCATCAATGGGGGAGGAAGAAACCTTAGCCACATCACTCTTACGGCTTGTTAGGATGACTCTGCTGCCAAGATTATTATCAATGAGAGCACACTTTATGGCTGCCCATGATGCTTCATCCCATACATCGTCAATTAAAATAATGTACCTGTAGTTTTGCACTATGTTAGTTTGCATGAGCAATAGCACCAAAAACTTTTTGAACTAGCATTATGATTATGAGCAGAGAGGGAGAGAATGCGTACCTCTTTTTCTCAAGTGTTTCTCGGATCCGATTTATAAGATCAGTGGGACTCCATGCTTCCAGGCCCGGGCAGAGGCATGTGCTGCTGGTACGACCGAACAGGGCCTCCGTTCTTTAGAGGCCTCTAAAATATTCACTACTTTACTTTAAATCTACTGTAAGCCTTTTAGTCTCTTAATTAAGTGAAGTCGTAACAGCCAACTGCCGTTGTGCTTGTGCCTTCCTGCCGTTACATCACGCAGATGTAAGTATTAAGTTTCTTTGCTTTTTTTTAATTGCAAATTGTGCTGCTGTATGCAGTAGTCTAGGCCGTATGGTATTTTTATTGAACTACTAAAAATGCACGTGCGTTCCGCACGTGGCAAGAATTTATTTTTTAAATTTTGTTAATTAAAAATATTACAACGGATACACAATGGAATAATGTCAAAAAAGTTGTGACTAATTGAACATTTCAAGACTGAAACATGCTGCTTTTGTTTGGCCAGAAACTGCTAGGTCCCTCGATCCCACTTAAGGAACAATTAATGCTCACCGTCAGATCATATCGTATCACTCTTGATCGATCAAATAATGTTGTGATTCAGCGGCTAAGTCCCCTCAAACCCTAGATTTAGCCTTTTCTTTCCATTTTCGCCTTTAGGTGCCACATCTTTTGTTTTGCATAAACATGTGTGTTGCCACGGTAAAACATGCAAAAAAATTCCTATGTTTTAAGGGTTTAAAAATGATTTTAACTATAATACCTTTTATTACACTATTTACAATACATATTTGCAAGTCTTTCTAGCTATGTCCTCCTTGCATGCACGTCCCACATGTGGGTATTAATGCATTGCTCAATTTTGTTAATGAAAATAT
The DNA here is from genome assembly GCA_030272315.1 of Paspalum vaginatum. NCBI lineage: Eukaryota > Viridiplantae > Streptophyta > Magnoliopsida > Poales > Poaceae > Paspalum > Paspalum vaginatum. The sequence continues at coordinate 12,134,626 of CM059016.1, read as the reverse complement.
GTGACAAGCAAATAAATAATTTGAAAAAGGACATATTTCCCATGGGCTAAAATTGAGTTTTGATTTTTCTTTTCATACCTAAAACTGTTTCTATTATTGTATGCATTGATTTGAGGTTCAGTATTGCTAAGGTGGTCCAGTTAAGCTTCGAATTAATGATTTCCCAAAAGTCTTATTCCCCACTACAATTAGGATTAATTTAGTAACTTTAATGTTATTTTTTAAAAATATGTCCTAGGAATATTTGTGCTATGATTATTTATGATTTATGAGTGTTTTTATGAGCTATATTATTTTCAATAAATTCTACTTATACATTGTCACAAAAAAAATTATAATTTAAATAAAGATTATATTTTCTATGAGTTCATCGGTTCAAACTTCAAATTTATTCTTTTATGCTATACTAGAGAAATTAGAGTGGCAAGATAATTATTAAACTTTTGTATTAATATTTTATGCATCTCTAATAATCATCATGCAGTTTATATTCAAAAGTCAATATCATTTTACTTTATTATGCATGAACTGTTTGTTAGAAATGTTTAAAAAATGATGTGGCTTGAAAAGCTTGACATGCCGAAAAGCTCTTCAAGACTAATTTGTGTAGTCTAATCTATTTTAAATGTATAGGTTCACAGCAGTTTTCAATTATTCCTTTGCTTGACTATGAATGCGTATTTAACCTACAAATTTTAGTGCTTAACTTATCCAGCAAGTGTAAAAATATTAAAGACAATAAAAAAGGAATACCATGAAATATTGAAAAACAGGTAAAGGACCAATTAGAAGTACTGGCCTAGAACGGCCCAAACCAGGCCCGAAAATCTTCCTTCACCCACACAGCTGATCGACGGCATCGCTTTCTTTCCCCATCTGTACGGAGGACGCCTTCGCCCAACCCCCCGGCACTGCGCGCGGCTCGCGCCGCCAGGCTCTGCCTCCTCGCCCACCTCCTTGTCCTTCTCCTGCACCACTGCGCGACCTGACGGCGGGCCTCTTTTTTGAGACTGATCCGTGGATCTCTTTGGGGATTTAGTATGGGTGAATCAATGCCTCCTTCTGTTCTCGCAAATATGCATGACTGTGCAAAGCTAAAAAAGTGATATGGTATTTTATGAATATACTTGTGATTTGGGGTTATAGTCTATATATGTTCCTGATGTATACTTTCTAATCGTTGTTGGGCCTTATTGATAAGGGGCCTCCATGATGCCAGATGATCTACGGTGTTACGACTTGAATTCTCTTGAGAAACGAGCGTGGGTATGCCCAGCGGGTAAGAAGATACCGGTGAAAAAAGAATAACCCTTGACGGCAGAAACGCGTAATGTTACCGTAACAACTTCCATCCAGATTGAAATCTAATCCTACAAAGTACAAAGGATTAGATCTGACCATTAAAAAAACACGTAGCAGTCGATTAAACAATTATGTTTAACGCAACGGTGGGCCAAAGAAAGCTTAATCAAACTCATCCGACGCTTGGTATACTTCATCTAAGGGTGGGTATACGATTGGATAGATTATTAATAAGTACAAATTATTTTTCTTTTAACTCGCTCTTTTATAGGATAGATTATTGTTCTTTAGCAAATGATAAAAAGTTAATGACTCAATGGCACCAATGGAAAGGTTATCAAAATTGAGCCCCACCGCAGCAAGCCAGGAATGTAATTTCTTTAATTTTTTTTGACCAGATAAATCTCTATACATTCAATTTTGTTTCATGTCTCCATCTTTTTCTAATTTGTATATATCTGCATCAATTTGTTTAGAAACCTAGTGTTTCAAGATAAAGTCATGTCTTCTAGGAAGTATGAATCAGGTTGTCAAAAGTGTAAGAAAAAAGAATATATCATACCATTGAAGAATTCATTTCAAAAATCACCAAAAGAGCGATGATGTTCAAAGAAACATTATACAACATAGTTGAATCTGTATATTTCTTTCTTCCGTCGCTATGTAAAACGTTATAGAATAACATATACATTGTTATTGTATTTTTTTAGAGATACAGGCCCCAAGTTAGAATTCTGTACAGGGTCTCGCATTATGCCGGCCCGGCGCTGATGCTTCCACATTGACATAGTCCCTGCCACTAACTTTTCTCAAAATGCTGCTTAGAATATTTTTCAAGTCTGGCCTAAGGGAGACCGGTACAAAAGCATGATACTCAAATTCTCCTTCGAGTCTCTGGTAGACTGAATTTGCGACCGTTGTTTTACCCAGACCTCCAACACCAAAGATTGAGACAACCATCAGCTGTTGCTTATGGGCATCTGGCCCTTGCGCTAGCAAGTTGGTGAGCCTTTCTACGGGGCCATCAATGCCAACAAGCTTCGCCGCATCTTCGTAGAGTGCCGGCAAGCGAGGATCAATAGCAGTTGTGTCAGGCTGTGCTACTATATCTGGTAACTTGTACCTCGCTCGCCTGTTGGCAACATCGCGGATGCGCTTCTTAATGTCTTGAATGTCATCGGCGATATGGTGCCGAGTCTTGGCCTTTGTCACCAAGCCGATGGTCCTGTCGAAGAACCTTCTAAAGCTATGCGGCTTGGTAGTGGCACTCCCTGGAGCATCGAGGCGGACCATGAATGTATCAATGCTATCCTCGATGTCATAGCAAAGCTCCTTCAAGTCCCTCACCCAGATATTGGCAAGCCTATCGATCTGATGAGCCGGCAGGTTGGACACCGCTTCGAGGGCTGCCTCCATGCTCTCCATCTCGCCTTGCAGGAATCTGATCTCCCCCCTCACTCCCTTCTGCAGCTTGTATTCAGCCGAGAGGAGGGTGGCCAGCTTGGGGAGCAGGCGGCCCAGTGCCGCCGCTGCGAGCTCCATGGACGCCCTGCAGCTGTAGTGTGCTAAGCTCTCTTGATTTGGTGGCTACCTTGCTAAAAGGCACAAGTAGCATGGACTTGACATGTTGTGTGGAAGACTGTTGGGAGCGGGAGGTTTTGCTGTATCCTTCTCAGGTATAGTTGGCCAAAAAGCCCGCGGCCCACCAACCCGGCACAAAGCCCGCTAAATGGGTCCCGCACTGGCACGGCCCTGCACGGTGTATAGTGGGCCCGTGTCTGGCATGGCCCGGCAGCTGTGCCGGGCCCGTTGGCGAAATTGAGCACGCACGGCCCGTTAACAGCCTCCGACCCGTCAAGGCCCGCTCCTTCCAGGGGTATAAAATAAAACTACAAAACCCTAACTCCTCTCCCCGATACCCCAACCCTAACCCCGCAGCTGCTCGCTCAGCCCTCCTAGCTCCCGCTCGCTCGCTCGACGCCCTCCCTCCCGCTCACTCGCCTGCTGGAGCCCTCCCCGCCGGTGCCCTTCCTCGCTCGCCGCGGTGGAGGAACGAGAGGCAGAGGCGCCAGGGGAGGAGACCCGCGGCGGACTAAGCCCTCCCCGCCGGTGCCCTCCTCGCTCGCCGCGGTGGAAGAACGGGGGGCGGAGGCGTCGAGGGAGGAGACTTGCGGGGGACGGAGCCCTCCCCGCCGGTGCCCTCTTCGCTCGCCGGGGTGGAAGAACGGGAGGCGGAGGTGCCGGGGAAGAAGACCCGCAGCGGACGGAGCCCTCCCCGCCGGTGCCCTCCTCGCTCGCCGCGGTGGAGGAACAGAAGGTGGGCGCGTTGCCATGGTGACGTGGCGGCACCAGTTGTTTGCAGCCTGCAGCCACCACGCCCTCCCCACTCGCTCACCGGCCGCCGCCCTCCCCGCTTGCTCGTCGGCCGCCGCTCGCCTCTCTCGTCTCTCCCCTCTCCGATCTAGATCTCGTCATCCGATTTGTGTTTTTTTCTTCATTTTTGTCTCTGTCATAAAATTTGTGGTTGATAGAGTGTTTTTTCAGAGACCGGGTCCGGGTTGGCACGGCCCACTAATCTTGCCGTGCTAACCGTGCCGGCACTGGCATTGTTTTGCCTGCGCGCGTGCCGTGCCGGACAGAGATCTGAGCATGCCAGCGGCACGGCACGGCACGGTTGGTCAATCGTGCCTAACCGTGCCGTGCCTTGGTCGGGCTCGTGCCGTGCCGTGCCGTGTCACCCGTTTTGGCCATCTATATTCTCAGGCGAGCAGGAGCCGTGTTGAGCGGGACTTGATTTGCGTTTTTGCAGTAGCCGCCTGTCCTGTTTAATTATTGGATCGAGAACGAGGTAAGATCAAATAACTCTGATCAAGGGAATCGATTTGCAGATCTCAAGGCTTCAGAGGCCGGTGCTGCACTGCTGCACACCACGTGACGAGCAACACGGGCATGCCTGGATGTAGCGTGCCTGCCATGTGCGGCTGTCTCTGTGCAACGTTTTACTCCCTCTGTTTTAAGTTGTTTTAAGTTACATGCAAAGTTGATCATCTGATCTTATTTTAAAATTTTAGATAAAATTTTAGGTCATATTTAAAATTTATTAATATGAAATTTTTCGAATAAGTTGAGTGGGTAAAGTTGGTGTCTAAATAAATCAAATGATCTATAGTCTGCAATAAATAAGATACAAATTTTATGGTGGTCGGAAAAAATAGAAGCCGTCTATGAGAAAAGATTTAACATGTACTTCTCACCATCTTTAAAGTTTTTCCCCTCCTCTGGTATTATTTTTCTACCTATAAAAGTAGAAATGGTCCGAACCACTTTTTGTCACAACAAAATGCTTAGATGCTTAGGGCCTATTTGGACGTTCATTAAATAGCGATTTGTTCTTAAAACTACGATTTTAAATACCACACTTTGCAATTGTGGTAACTACATTATGTTGGTTATATGTAAGTTCATTGAGCCTATGGTATTGCTAACTTTTTGGGTACCAAATGTCAGAGTCCCAATATTTGACTTAATGGTTAAGGGGAAAAAAACAATCTAACCAATCTTAGGATCTTATTGTAGTCTGAACTTGTTACTAATCCTTAAAATAACGTGGAAAATTGATCCCAAGAACTAACCAGAACATGTAGATACCATGCACCTCCATACAGAAATTTCGGATCGATGTTTGCTGAAATAAAAAAAAAAGAAAATGGAAAAAATTCAAAATGTTGTGGATATAATCCGGACGGAAAAAAAAAAGCAAAATTTGGCGGGAGGTGACCAGAATTGAACGAAGGACCACTGGACCAGCCAGTGTCGAGCGCCAAACTCTTTCTGCACCTTGCATGCAGTCCCTAGCCAGGCACGCACGTATGGCGCGAGGTCTCCCACGCACCCGAGTTGAGTTGAGCCTCGCCAACATCACCGCCTTCGCCTTCGCCTCCTGCGGCGATGTGATCTAGCATTCTAGCAAGGACGTTGGTAGCCAGCGCCAGCGCAGTGAAAGCGCTCTAGCTCCAGTGGTAGTGGGTGGGGACATGCATGCAGTTCGGTGAAGCAGCTGTGGATCGACACGGCTATCATGTGCAGACCGGGTCATGCGGCTGGTGTATCCGTGGTCGTCTCCGTCCGCGTGCATGCAGTCAGTTGAAGGCTGTTGGCTTCGACCAGTTCTTACGGGTGAACGTGTGTGCGTGCGTGAGTCGTCGCACGTGTTGTGTGCGCAAGTTTGTTGCCGCATGCAAGTGATTAGCTTGTGGTGTCTTTATTTATAGTAGGAGCGGTGATTAGGAGATAGAGAGCTTTTGAGTCCAGAGGGACGACAGGGTCTCGAGCGCAGCCTGTCGTGAGGTTAGCATGGTTCGTTCGTCTGTTCAAATGAGATCTAACATGATCTTTCATTCAAGCTACATTGAAAAAGATTTTATTTTATCCCTCTAACATTTTATTTTCCTTGGATACACAGAGCCCTGACAGTGGATCGAGATCCTCCCCTAACCCTGCTCCGGCCCTGCTAGTTCACTAATCCGCTGTTCACTGGCTAAGCCCGATCCAGCTCCAACCTTCCCATTTGAAATGAACGCTCCAATCGTAGCCCAAGTTAAATCCTTGGATCCGATCCTCTCTTAGCCCTTGGGCTCTCTGCATGCATGTTGTACGCATGTACTCTCACTGCACTGAGGCCCGAGCTGGACACCCTGCTGCCACGGTGACACCCATCTGCAAGCTCTGTGTTGCATGCGTACCAACCCAATTGTAAAAAGAAAAGAAAACAGTCTTCAGGGCATCCGGTTCCAACAAAAAAAAATCTCAGTAAAAAGTTAAACAAGATAATTTGTGCATGGTCAGGGAAACCATGATATCACAATTACAGCAGGACAAAGGTATGGCCATACGAATACTTTCAAACAACGTTGAGTTCCAGCTAAGTCAAGCAACCAAAAAAAATCGTACATGGCCGGACGCCATTGTCATTAAAATCATTAACATGATATTGTTCGATGCAACAGTGGACATGACAGTAAATGAAATCCGCGGATTGACCAGCAACAAAAGAAGACGCATTTCCAGGCTCGATCAGGCTAAGGACGCAACACATAGTAGAGACCAAAGTTGTAAATCAGCAATTGCACATCAATTGGTAGCTCAGGGTTGAAGGTTCTTCAGCACCTTGCCCACATATGAGGCATGATACAGTGCTTGGCTGGAACTAGAAGTTCCTCCTGGCCAAAAAAAACATGGACCGTAGATGCAAACTTTGATTAATTTAATTAAGACAAGGTTAGTTTAGTAACGAGAGCATCGCGCAACTTCCGTCCCCGCCGACTGCGAACGCATCCGTAGGGGAGCCGGCGTGCCACTTCGCCACCACCGCTGGCCGCTAGAACTCTCCGGCCTCCGCCGCCGCTCGCTTCCGTCCACTTCACCTGGAGGATCGGCCTCCACACCGACCACGCCTCCGTGCGTGGTGTGCCCTGTACGGCCACCGCACTTTGCGTCTCTCTCTTTCCTGCCGGTGCCGGACACCAGCCGTCCCAAAGGATTCCACCAAGAAATCATCGAAGCGCAATAGTCCGCGCCGGCCGCCGGACAGCTAGCTGTATGTCTAGCAGGCGACCTTTGCCACTTGCAGCAGCAGAGACAGTCACCGGCGGTCTAGGGCCTGTTTGGTCCGATTAAAATCGGTTTTTGGGTGATCCACCGCAAAAAATGCACCCAAACGCTTTGATTCACCCGTGAGCGAACTTCCCCCGAAATCAACCCCGTAGTGCAAATCTCGATTACCCCGTACGCAGCCCCGCACCCGCCGGTCGCCCAACGCGACTCGATTTTCCCCCTCCGTGCGACCGAGCTCCTCCCCCGCGGCCGTCCTCTGCCGCCGGAGCTCCTCCCCCGCCTCCTCCCCCACCGCCGGAGCTCCGCCGCCGAGCCGGAGCCACGTGTCCTCCTCCTCCCCCACCGGAGCTGCACGTCCTCCTCCTCCCCACTGGAGCTGCGCGTCCTCCTCCTTCCCCGCCGAAGCCGCCGCGCCTTCGGGTCGCTCGTCCTTCGTCCGCGCCGCCGCCGCCGCCACCGCCCAAGACTCGCCCACCCTGCCGTCCGGTACCGCCGCTGTCGCCGGATCTACCCTCCGCGCCGAACTACCTCCGCCGGGCCGCCTACGCTTCGGGCCGCTGCCGTGGGCCGAGCCGCCAGGTCACCGCCGCGCGCCGGGCTACCTCCGCCTCGGGAAGTCACCGCTCCGCCAGGTCGGTCCTCCTCCACCTCCTCCAGCCGCCGTTTCAGCCTCCGGAGCCGGCGTTGGGTCGCCTCCGTTCTGCTCGTCCTCCTCCGCGCCGTGCCGTTCGTCCTCCTCCGCGCCGGTCGTCTTCCTCCGTGGCTTGGTCAGGCTTCTTCTTAATCAACAAATGCCAAACGCTTTGATTTTGCCCGTGTAGATTCTGTACCAAGCGGATTCTAAGAAAAACTTGTGGTGCAGATAAGCGAGACACAGAGAAGCATAAACAAACGGGGCCCTAGTGCTCACCATGAACGCCCCACCATTCTGTCCTGTCCATGCGCGCATGCAGAAGTTCTCCATCGGCTTCTGATATTTGCATCGTGCATCCGCCACGCCTGGCAATGAAATGCGCACAAGTGCACGACGTTTTTTAATTTCTTTTTTGGAATATGTTTTTTTCAACATTTTCATCATACTTTTAATGTTTAAAGGGTAAAAAGGGAGTTGATTAGTTTTCAAGCATATAACTGTTAAGGATTTTTCCTAAATAGCAAGGGATAACTATCTTTAACCATAACAAAGGTGAATTGGTTTTTCGAGAGTCGTAAAGGATTTTGGTGCTGTATAGGACAAAAAAAAGAATATGGAGAAATGCAAAGAGATAAATAAAGCAGAATGTTTCTTCCAAGTTGCACCGGGCAGGATAAAGCCGAATCTACCGTACAAAAGAGCGAGTTTAAAACAAAATATTTTTTACCTAAACGTTTTCTACCCACCTATGTCTCTACCATTGGATCTAACTATGTCTCTCAATCTAGCTTTTTATTTTAAAGCGTCCCCGCTATGTCTGTAGAATCTTAAACGAAGAGAAAAGGTTCTAACTCATCTGCAACATACGTTTAAATCCGTTAAGCAAATCAGATGGCGATAGAACCAACTCTTACATGTTTCTCTAACGAGTTTCTGCCATATCTTTTATTCTTTTTGCACCGAGAAAAATTGTACCCGCTCTTCTATCCGTACTAGTATGGAAAAAAGAGACAGCTAACAAAGTGATACAGAAAGAGCTTTCTGTATTAAATACTAGGACAACTGACAGAGTGATACAGAAAAGAGCTTGTTGTACTAAACGTGTGCGTGCTGGATCAATCAAGCAGTAAATTAAAGCAGGCAAGGCCGCAAGGGGCTGGATAGAAAATGAAAATATTAATTACCTTTGTACTGACGAAGCCCATATATATACTACAATTAACTATAACCGCCATCGTCCCTGGTGTCTAGAGAGCCCAGACTTTGTGCAGCAAGAACACGTCAGCGAAACAGAAAAAGGTCCTAGCATGTGACTCAGTGAGAAAGAAGAAAACGACAACTAGAGCAAGTGCTCTACCTTTGCTGCTCCGAGGCCCAGCGTTTATTCAATCTCATCAGCTCAAGTGTTGGATGGCTTGGATGCATGCTAATTGCATCCCTGATCATGACCTCAACAACCTCCGTCTCCCTAATATTCCTTGCGTTATAGCAGTCAAGTCTGATGATGACATGTTTAAGGGAAGTGAGGTTCTCGAGACCAATATCCCTGAACACGGCTGAATCCTGTACTTGGAAGTGACGTAATGGCATGTCTAACTCGAGACTTTGAACCTTGGGCATGGCTCCCTGAGCAAACACGGTAAATATACCATCCTGCCAAAACACGAACCTGCCTAGAGAGGGGAAGTGCTGATCAGAACCAATCACAAACTGACGTTCATTGGTATCACCAGCAAAGCTTGCTCGCAGGCGAAGAAAACGTAGCAGAGGTAAAGCTCCAAGCAGTTGAAGATCATCCTGTCTTAGCCTCTTGACCGCGATGGATAAGTAGGAAAGTTCAGAGAGGGAGGAAAACCATCGAGGCAGCTGAGGGATGGTGGATAAGAATGACTCAAAGTTTTGTAGACGTGCAGGACCCTTCCATCGATTTGACATGCATTCCAGGGAACTCATCTCATCAATCATATTGAAATCAATAGATAGGGTGCGAAGATTGCATAGATTGGGCATCAACTGGACAAAGGTTCTCAGTCCGCTCTCATCCAAATCATCTATACTGAGTACCCTCAGCTCTGTGAGATTGCCTAGTTCAGCCAATGTTTTTGGAGAAAGGTCCACGTCAAGCCACGACAACTCTCGCAGGGACCTCAAATTCCCGATCCCGTCTGGCAGTTTTGCCCACCTCCACACATACAGATGCTCTAGTTTTGTTAACTGAATAATACTTGCCGGCACCTCGTCTATGGATGCTTCACGTAAATCCAGTGTTCTTAGAAGTTGTAGCTTTCCAATTTCTTCTAGAAGTTCAGTTTCAACCTCACCTCCTAACGAGAGAAACCGCAGATGCTTCAAACTACCGAGACCCTTCAGATGACATCTCTTGCTTGAAAATTCTTCCAGGCTTAGGACGCGCAGTACTGAAAACATTGAGAGTGGCAGTACCAAGTTTTTCAAATGAATCTTGCATCCGATGAGTGACCTCACATGGGACATATCCACATCTACTGCTAGCATTGCTCGCTGGTCATCTTCATGTTTTTGTATTTTTGGTTGAAGTGATAGTCTGCGTATCTTGCACGCTTGAGGTGTGAGATGGAGACCTTGTGATATGGTGACAAAATTTTCTTGAGCTGAAAGGGAAATGAGGAGATCAAGTATCATATCATGTACACGGCATGCTCCAGGCCTACCAAGTTCGTCCAAGTGTGCAGGCATAATCATGCTCCTATTAACAAGCTCGTTGAAATATCTCTTTCCAAGTTCATACGGATTTTCTCCCCCTTTGTCATCAACAAGACCTTCTGCTACCCACATTTGTACCAAAGTATCTACCCGAATCTTCCAATCCTCAGGAAACATGCTTAGATACAGTAAACAAGGCTTCAGATAGGAAGGTAGATCACCATAACTAAGAGATAATATCTCTTGCATGTTCTCAAGGCTCTTGTCCTTCTCGAGTCCAGAACCCATAGAAGTGTATACACGATGCCACTCATACTTTGTTTTGTTGGGCAATCTAGTCAACATACTAGATATAGTAATGATAGCTAATGGTAGCCCACCACATTTCTTCAAAATTTTTGTTGATATCTCCTCCAACTCAGAATGGATTTCCTGCTCGTCTTTAAAAATCCTTTTACAGAACAACTTTTTGGAGTTCTCGAAAGATAGAGGTTCTAGTTCATACATAGCACCATCAATGGGGGAGCAAGCAACCTTAGCCACGTTACTATTACGGGTTGTTACGATGACTCTGCTGCCAAGATTATTATCAACGAGAGCATATTTTATTGTGGTTGTCCATGATGATTCGTCCCATACATCATCAATCACAATGATGTACCTGCAGTTTTGCATTGTGTTAGTTTGCATGAGCAACACTAGAAAATACTTTTTGAACTAGCATGATTAATAGCTGAGATAGCTTTTTACATGTGTAAGTAGTTGAACGTGATTTTCAGTCCAAAGCTAGGAGATTTTCAACTAATCCAATCAATCTAAAGCTAGGATATTTTCAATCCCTACAAGACATCTTCATTGATTTTCAAGCCTAAAGTTGAGGTTTACTCTTGGTAGTGATCTTGCTTGCACACCTAACATGCTACAATAATGTTTATTCTTTAAACCATGGACTTGATTCTCTATAGAGGTCACTCTTGGGAAAGGGGAATCAATCACTAAAAAACTCCACCTAATCCGATATCAATCTAAAGCTAGGATATTTTCAATCGCTACAAGGCATCTTCATCGATTTTCAAGCCTAAAGTCGAGTTTCATATGGAGTGAAGGTGCGTGACTCATAGCTAGCTAGTGATCCTACACACCTAACATGCTGTAATAATTTTGATTTGAATATATAATTGTTTAGGAACGAATAACACAAACATAGAGAGGGAGAGAGTGCGTACCTCTTTTTGTCAAGGATTCCTCTTATTTGATTTATAAGATCAGGGAGACTCCATGCTTCCATATTGCCACATTCCATGCCACTAACATTTCTCAAAATGCTTCTTAGAATCTTTTTCAAGTCTGGCCTAAGGGAGACCGATACAAAAGCATGACACTCAAATTTTCCTTTGAGTCCCTGATAGACTGAGTTGGCAACCGTTGTTTTACCCAGCCCTCCGACACCAACGATAGAGACAACCATCAGCTGCCGTTTCTGAACATCCTCCCCTTGTGTTAGCAAGTTGGTCAGCTTTTCTACGGGGCCATCGATGCCAACGAGCTTCGCAGCATCTTTATAGAGAGCTGGCAAACGAGGATCGATAGCCGTTGAGTCAGGATGTGCTGCCACAACATCTTTGAACTTGTACTTGTCTCGCCTGTCGGCAACATCTTGGATGCGCTTCTTGATCTGTTGAATGTCATCAGCGATATGGTGCCGAGTCCTAGCCTTGGTCACCAACTCGATGGCCCTTTCCAAGAATCTGATGAAGCTATGCGGCTTGGCGGTCGCCGGAGTGTCGAGGCGGACCATGAATGTGTCGACGCTGTCCTCAATGTCGTAGCAAAGCTCCTTCAAGTCCCGCACCCAGATCTTGCCAAGCTTATCGATCTGATGAGCGGGAAGGTTGGACGCCGCTTCGAGGGCCGCCTGCATGCTCTCCATCTCGGCTTGCAGGAACCTGATCTCCCCCCTCACCCTCTTCTGCAGCTTGTATTCCTCCGAGAGGAGGGTGGCCAGCTTGGGGAGCAGGCTGCCCAGCGCCGCCGACGCGAGCTCCATGGGCGCCCTGAAGCTGTGCTAGCTCTCTTGATTTGCTACAAGCATGGGCGTGAGATTGCAGGCAGCGGGAGGTGTTGCGGTATCTTCTCAGTCGAGGTGGAGCCGTGTGGTTAATGGAGGGAGGCAGGGAGCGACCGTGGCCCGATCGACCGAGTAAAGGCTGCAATGATTTCGAGACTCGAAGGCTGCAGATGCCAGTGGGGCACATGGTAATGGTACCATTGTCCGAGCGTGCCGCTGTCGGTGCCACCTTCTATTCATTCTTTATCAATATCAGTAGCACGAAACATAAATATTGAAAATTTGTAAATAAATTTGAGCCCACAATTAGCTAGAATTCTTATTATTTCATATCTCTCGTGTGTTTATACTTTAGCCTGGACTCCATACTCCACATGGACATGATGCCCCTGGTGGCCTATATCATGCATCACCCTGGCTGTGTGTGAGTCAAGTCGTCGGAGCAAAGCAGCTGCTGCTGCTTCTTCTACTTCACATGGACGACATAATAATGTGAAGATGATGGATTGGCTGGCTGGGGGCCCATGCACACTTGAGCAATCACCACCCTCCAGTGGTACTGGTAGCTAGATATTTCTCCGCGCGCTGCTGCACCAATAATGCAAAAAACTCCACCATTCCTTGCAGTGCAGCTAGCCTTGGTGCAAGCTGTTCCCCTTCGCTCCATGCATGGTTATCACGGTCACGCTCCATCAGATCATCAGCACAGGTATCAAGAGAGTTTTTTTGTCCGCCAAAAGACGGTAACAAAGCTAATAACTACCCTTGGCCACCAACGAAATATTAAGCAGTACGAAGCCTAGGCAAAACGGACGGGGGTTTTTTTAAAATTATTTTTAGAGTTCAAGGGAGATTTATTCCCCAGCCCGGTCCAGGACCAAGGAGCTTTTTAAACATTCATCGTTTACAGCTTCCTCAAAGTTTAAGACTGAGCACCTTAACACTACACCACACACCAAAGACCACAAAAGGCCCCAAATGCTAGACCAAAGGCAGAAAACAGGAAAGCAAAAGAACGACACCTAACAGTAACCTACAAGAAGTCTGTTGAGCAGCTCTTAGACTGTTCTCTTTGCCATCAGCCTCTTTTTCTTCAGTTCACCAAGTTCAACACCATGCTTCTCAGATCGTCTTCAAAGGTCAACCACTGCAACTGGACAATCTTATTGGTGCTTGGGCCGCAGTCTTTAGCTTCTGTATGATTTCCTCCAAAACTTGTCATTTGTCTTCCGGGCACAGAATACACCATTCCTGAACCAGATTTGCTATTTGCCAATAGAGAACTCACATACACCTCCATCCTGTGTTCTGAAAGCAAAAAGAATTTCTAAGTTTCCAAAGACCCCACAAGGCCGCTGCACAGACTATATTATGAATCATGAATCTTTTGTTACTCAACCACATATGCCCAATAGCAACAAAGATATTATCTATCTCATTGCCTAACACACCTGACAAGATCCGCCACATTTGTCTAGCTACTACACAATCAAAAAACAGGTGTTGTACTGACTCCTTTTCACAGTAGAAAAGACAGCTTTCATCCTCAACATCTCTCCTCTTAGCCAACTTATCTCTAGTAAGAGTTTTATTTTGCGAAATTAGCCAAAGGAAAAAGTGAACTCTCAGGGGAATCTTTAAAGACCAGACCGCTGGACTATGCACTGGATAGATCCCCCTGAAATTGATGATTTTATAAAGCGATTGTGAAGAATAGACCCCATTGGAACTAAATTGCCACATCAACGAGTCTTCCTCCTCCTCAAACACAATAGTCGAAGCTAGCTGAACAACCTCTTCCCAAGTCCTCATCAAGTTACCATCAAACACCCTCCTGAAAGTACATTTTAAATTTACTCCATCCCACAGATCAGCTATTGAACTATTCTTTTCATTAACCAGCAAGTAAAGGTTCCAAAACTGGATAGCTAAACTAGAAGACCCTAACCAGTTGTCTTCCCAAAATTTCACTTTCTTGCCATCACCAATTTTCCATCTATACCCCATCTTAGCCACTTTAGCAGCCCACATCATGCCCTTAAAGAACTGGGAAGCCCCCCTGTCTTTAGGGGCGAAAATGTTAGGCCGGGACGTTTTGTACTTATAGTCAATAACTTGTTTCCACAGCTTATCTATATCTGATTGGTACCTCTTAATCCAGGAAGCCAACAAGCAAACATTTAGGTCTCTAAGATTTGGGATACCTAGGCCTCCAAAATCTTTGCACAAAGTGACTAACTCCCAATTAGCTAGATGGTATTTATTTCTTCCTTCAGAATCATTCCAAAGGAAATTAGACATATGAGAATTTAAACATTTTATAGCCCATTTAGGAAACTTAATAAAAGAAAGCAGGTAAACTGGGATGATAGACAGACAGGCCTTGATTAAAGTCACTTTCCCAGCCTGAGATAAAAGCTTACCTCTCCAACCTGCTATCCTATTTAAAATTTTATTCACTAAAGGTTGGATGTCTTCCCTACTTAATTTCTCAAAATGGAGAGGAACACCTAAATACTTTAAAGGAAAATCACTCACCGGACATCCAAACAGATGTGACACCCTGTGTGCTAAAGCAGACTCTATGTTTAGAGGAACAATTTCACTCTTATGGAAATTAATTCTCATACCTGAGATTCTCTCATACCACAAGAGGATACATTTTAGATTCAACAGATTTCTATCCTCTATGCTTGAAAAAATTATAGTGTCATCCGCATATTGAAGAGAGTAAATACCTTCTGGCACCAAATCAGTTAACAAACCTTTTATACAGTTAGCTCTAGCAGCTTTCATCAACATACATGTGAGCACATCTCCTACTAAATTGAACAAAAGAGGAGAGATGGGGTCGCCTTGTCTTAAGCCTTTACCAGGCTTAAAGAAGGCACTTTCTTCCCCATTCAAACAAACACCAACTGAACCCCCTACTACTAGTAGATTCATCCACTTAAGCCAAAGTGGATTAAAACCTCTAGAAGAAAGGACCTCAAATAAGAACTTCCAACTGACTTTGTCATATGCTTTTTCAAAATCCAACTTGAGGATCAGACCAGGGTGTTTGTTCCTATGTACACTATGAACTATTTCATGAGGCACTACCACACTCTCCAGGATATATCTACCTTTCAAAAAAGTACCTTGGAGTTTCGAGACCAGCCTTTGACACACACTTCCCAGTCTAAGAGTAAGCAATTTGGAAAAAAAATTTAAAGCTACAGTTAATTAGACTAATGGGTCTAAAATTTTTCATATTACAAGCATCATCAGTTTTGGGGATAAGAGACATCATAGCAAAATTGAGTCT
This sequence comes from Paspalum vaginatum, assembly GCA_030272315.1. Classification (NCBI taxonomy): domain Eukaryota; kingdom Viridiplantae; phylum Streptophyta; class Magnoliopsida; order Poales; family Poaceae; genus Paspalum; species Paspalum vaginatum. Next base: position 12,119,020 of record CM059016.1, on the reverse strand, counting down.
ATTTAAGTCCAGGTTACCTTAATGGAACTCATTAAACAAGGCCACTAGATCGTCTTTTATCAGAGGCCAAAACTTATGATAAAACAGGAAAGGGAAACCATCTGGACCAGGGGCCCCCACTGCATAGCAACTAAACACAGCATTTTTTATTTCCTAAGTAGGCATTTTCATCAGAAGTGACCTTATCACTTTCATCCCAAAAATCTGAGGACAAGGAGATCCCACTATCATCTTCTGCAGAGAAAAGATTTTTGTAAAAGGTTACCGCTACGTCCATCATCCCCTTCTGATCATGGACATGACCACTAGGGGTTTCTAGACACAACACCTTCCTTTTTCTACTTCTCTGGTTAGCTACAGCATGAAAATAAGCAGTATTCCTATCTCCTTCTATCACCTCTCTCTCTCGAGATCTCTGTCTAGCCTTAATCTCTTCCAAAGCCCAAATTCTCTCTAATTTTGTCTTCACGAGTTTATATCTCTCCGTTTCACTATCTGACAGCACTCTAGCTTCTGTTTCAAGGTCTAATTTATTGAACTCAGCAGCCAACGCCGTCTTTTCTTTGTTTAGGGTAGCCACCTCATTAGCCGCCCAACCTCTAATCACTTTTCTTAGATGTCTAATTTTAGCCTGCCATCTATCTATAGCCTTTTTACCCTCACCCGGAGATGACCAAGCCCTGGTCACTACTTCTCTAAATGTAGGGATTTCCAGCCACCATTTTTCAAACCTAAATTTCTTTTTGCCAAAAGAAACGTTATTGCCGGTATCCAGCACAAGGGGGTTATGATCACTTGGTAACCTGTCCAAAGCTTTAACACTAGCAAAAGGAAAAGTTGTTGCCCAATCTGTAGACACAAAAATCCTATCCAATTTAGCTAAAACAGGAACCTCCTGATTATTAGTCCAAGTAAAACGCCTATTGAAAGGGTTTAGTTCAATCAGACCCCATTTGGTAATCCACTCATTAAACCCATCTGTCCACCGATGGTTCACCACTCCATTGCCTTTTTCAGAAGCATTTCTAACCAGATTAAAATCACCACCCAAAAGAATGGGTCCTTGCCAGGCCCCCATAATTTTGTCCAACTCTTCTAGAAAGCCAAGCTTACCCTCCTCATAAGGGGAACCATAAATAGCTACTAATTTCCAACTCAGCCCAGATTTCTTATCAAGCAAAAAGGTACTAACCGAGAACTGTAACATGTCACCAACAGTAAGGACAAACACATCCGATTTAGCTCCAACAAGGATACCTCCCGCTGAGCCACTTGCAGGTAAAAAGCACCAATTAAAAGGTACTAAACCAGTCAGACTTCTAAGATACCCTTCAGAAAAGGAACTTTTTTTAGTTTCAACTATACACACAAAGTCTGCACTACTTTCTCTAATTCTGCTGACCAAAGCAGGCAGTCTACCATGTAAGCCTAATCCTCTAATATTCCAAATCAAGCCTATCATTTCCAACGCTTCTTATTTTTCCTCCTACCACCTACTTTTGACCACACATTTTCTAACTCAACTGTTGTATCCACCACAGATTGAGTTTTATTTACTGGAACAGGGTTACCTCCCTGCTCCTCAATCAAAACATCTATACTAACAACATTTTCCTTACACATACCTTTACATGCAGAGTCAAAGCTAGATTTCCTCCCTTCATTTAGCTGAAAAATCTCCTTAACTACCTTATTATCTGGAGAGTTTCCACCTTCCAGAATAATGCCAATATCACTAGTAATAGCTACTAAGTATGTTCTAGCAACTTGAGGTAGAGAAAAGGTAGATATACCTGCTGGTTCCTCAAGATTCCATTTTCTCTTGCCATCTTGGGCTTTTTGCAGCACCGTCCTTCCATCAGTCACTCCTCTTTGACTTCTCCTTGTAGCTTGAATTGGTCCCCACACATTCTTCTTCACATCTTTCACCACTTCATCTGAAGCCACTCCTTTCACTTTTTCCAAGAGATCATTAGAGGGTTGTGTAGAACACAGCAATTCTTCCTTGTCGTCTTCATGTTCAGGCAGGACCCCCTTTTGCAAATCCTCCACCCATGTGCCTGGTAGGTTCATCCACCCCTCCTCTTTACTCTCCAGATTCTGAAGGTCTTTGCTCACTTCTTGCATTTCCTCCTCTTCTCCCTCCAACTGCATAAACTGTAACAGACTAACGCAGCCATCAATGCTTTCTTTGTCAGGATTTCCTGTATTCTCTGTTCCCAACTGTAGCATTCTCCTTACTGAACGGGCACATGTATGATGAGACTCAGATCCTCCCCTTTCACTATGCCCTACATTGCTGTTATCTCCCTTTTTTGTCTCCTGGCCCTCTGAAGGCTTGTTATCTTCTCCATTCTGGTTTTTTCCTTGGTCATCCTCTAACAGATCTTCTTCGTCTAAATCATCTTCTCCATCTCTATCATCCCCATCCTCTCCTGGTCTCTCTTGATCCACCAGCAGACCGTCTACCTTAAAGGGAGGCAGCGAAAGCGGGATGCAGGAAGCCAGGAAAGCAGCTAGCGGAGGCAGGCGCAAGCGGTGGACAGTCGACTCCACTCACGGTCACGGGGTCTCTGCTTCCCTCCCGGTCCTTGCGTTGCGCCTTTGCCCAACTCTGCTCTGCTTCATTATATTGGCATGCATGCATGCTCTGCTTCTGGTGAATTGGCCCATCTTCTTTTACCTCGCGTAGTACTACGTACGTGTTCTCCATCCACATGGACATACACGTAAATCTCGAGTCAAGTCGCCCTGCCTGCTTCGCTGCGCATCGTATTCCTACTGCTCCACAAGGTGACATAGACATGGCTGCCTGCAAGACCTGAAGCCAGCCACTGTTTGCATTGCCGGCGATGGTACTGGTACATATGTCCTCTGCATCTGCAGGGAGAGTCGCTGGCTGTTGATGAAAGCTATAAAAAGTCCAATCTAAATGATCGAGAGTTACAAGTACTAACAGTAAGCAAGTAAGCAACGAAATACTACAGGAACACAGCGTAATAAAGTGCCGTTGTCAGCAAGCATCTGTGCTCTATACGGAGGAAACGAACAGGTGCTGAGGTGCCGCGGGAAGAAAATCATGCATGGTGAGGAGAACAGGTGCAGAGCAACTCCGTGCCCATTCCCTGACCATCTGTGGGAATGCAGGTGCAGCGGTTACGTATTTTGACAAGTGCCATCTACTGCGAGTCTTGGATCTTGAAGAATGCAACGATTTGGAGGACGAACATCTGGATGGTATACACAAGCTGTGGCATCTGAAATATTTGAGCGTCGGCAACACCATAAGCAGACTGCCAAAGGATATTGAGAAACTGCACTGCTTAGAGACGCTCGATATGAGGAAGACCAAGAAAAAAGAGATCATATTGCCTGTGGAAGTCCTCAAGATGCCCCACATAGCTCATCTGTTGGGAAGGTTCAAGCTTAAGAACAACACGGACGAAAGTCAACCACAACAGAACGTGCTACCAACAAGCAATTTGCAAACACTAGCAGGATTCGTCACAGACGATAACCCTATGTTTCAGATGCTAATGGATCAAATGAAGCAGTTGAGAAAGGTTAAAATATGGGCCACATGGCGCGATCCGTGGGATGGCGGGGACCCATACCTAGAGAGGTCTATTACTAAATTCGTGTTGGCTGACCTGGGCACAGGTGCTGCTGTGCGTTCTCTGTCATTAGATATCGGGAATTCCTCTGGAGACATCCTACGTTCTCTAGCAGGCGGTATTCTCAGGTCCCTGAAACTACAAGGAAATATGAGTGCACTGGTTGATTTTGTTTCGAAGCTGGAGTTCAATTGTGAGTTGTGTTATTTTGTCAAGGAGTTGTGCCTTTCCTCGACCAATAATGATAATGGTCTGACGGGAATTGACCTATCACGATTGCGCGAGTTCGAATATTTGGAGTACCTAAAATTGGTTGGAATCTGTCTTGAAGGCTTCGTCATTGAAAGTAAGGATTTCAAAGGGCAGCTACGCCTATGCCTTGTGCAATGTCCAAGCCTCCCCACTATCAGAAAAGGAGCTTTACCGAATCTCCTGTCACTCCGGCTTCTAAATCAAGGTCTAGTCGGCCTATCTGACATCGAAATCGAACACCATGAGTTTCTCCAGGAAGTGGCACTTGATTCAGAGGTCAAGCTGGAGACAAGAAAGGAATGGGAAGACGCTACTAAGAAACATCCTAGGAGACCAAAGATTTTGTTTTTCAAAAGGGTTGATCCGGATGAAACGGGTTGCATGGTGAAATATGTTGCCACAGAGAGAGCACCACCTCAGACGGAATCCCCCATCGTGGGAAGGGATGGGGATATCGATGCAGTACGGTCAGGTTCATGTGTCGAAACCAAATCAGATTTGAAACAAATGGAATTGTGTGAGGCCTCAGGCACTTCAACCGAGCTGCCAAGAGCAAGGAATGATGGCATGCCGTCTTCTTCAAGTGCATATCCTGTGGAGATTGCATCTTGGTCAGTTTCTCTAGCACATTTCTTATGCTTATGTATTCAATCTTGTTCCAATAAATGAATTACTCCTTCACAACGTTCTTACTAAAATTGTCAGTTCTATGACATACACTAAAGCCCAACATGTCGTCTTAAGCAAGATATGTAGGAGTAACTCTGTATGTTCCCATTTCCCGCATTCAAGAATTTTGCCACTGGTCGGGCCTGTTGTACAAACCGAGGATAGAGTTACTTTTGCCTACACAACGCTTTTCTCATACACTTCTGGCTATTCCGATACTGCGGAAAACTGATATCCATTTTGATTGTGCAGAGTAATGGGTGGGAATGCACCGTGTTAAGAGAAGCTTTTAGTGAAGCAACACTTGTGGGCTGCTGTTATTAGCCGCCGAAACATATCTATCTACATTGTCCGTATTCAGTAGCAGCATATATAGCAGGACTGCTACGAAGGCTGCTTGATGAAGACATTTCTGCTTGTTTGTGCTCTCTGTCGTGGACTCGTGGTAATGCTTGTTGGCTTGTGTGATGCATCTTTTAAAAATAAGGCCATCGGAACATGGCGATTGTCAGGTTAAATTTCTGCTCTTATCATCATGATTCTGTGTTGTATTTGTTTCCTACTCCTATAAGACAATGTTTGCGCTGGTTTGATTCCGGCTGTACTAAACTTGGATCATTTTTTTTTACCTACTACTCAGCTTGGACCAAAACCCTGAACTGGAGTGTATGTGTTGTAATAGTTTTTTTTTTTTTTTTTGTCTGTGCACGACACAGATTGTGTGCTTATCCCGTCGTAGGCAACAGATGTATACATACATGATCTGCACTGTGGATTGGTCCCATTCTGGTACCCAGGCCAGCAGCGCCAGAACTAGGACCTGCAGCTGGGGGTGGTAGCTCCAAGCCTGCAACGCTGGCCACCCCCTCCAGCAGGTTGCTCAGAGTCAGAGGTCCCGTGGCCCGTGGGGAAGCTGATTCTTCCAGGTCTCCCGGATCCGCTGGTGTACAGAGCTAGCTGCGACCTGCGAACGGATCAGATGAACGGGGAAGTCCGCCGATGATTGGAGTCGGGCAAGCACGGCGCTGCACCAGCACTCCACCAGCCACTCGCCGCGGACCGTGCCGGGCAGGGGCAACGCAAGCGCGCCGACGGCCGGGTCTTTCTTCAATCGCGTGTGGGCCTCAACTCAACCACCTCTCCAAGTAGCTTTGAGAGCAGCCTGCCGAGAGTCTCTGAGCACAACGTGCGTTTATTTGGGTCAACCAAATTCGACGGTACGGTAATTTATTGACTGATTACCTTGCAGAAACTTTATGCCGCGGTGGGGTTGCGGCGGGTCTGGTTGCGAGCCACTCCGCCAGGCCATGGTCCACCAATGGCGCCGACGAAGTTAGGGTGGGAGTTAGGCACCGGGCACAGGCTCCATGTCCGGCAGAGCTAGGAGAGGAGGTTAGGGCGACGGGCGACCAGCGGTGGAGGTGGACGGCGGAATGGAGATGACGGAAGCCATTGTAGCGGGGCGGTGGATGAAACTAGGTGGGTGGAGGATGGAGGTGGTGGTGGGGGGGGGGAGGATGGAGAAGGGATGCGGTGGTGAGCTTTGCGTGGCCGCAAGCGGAGACGGAGGTAGCGGTAGCCGCCAAAGTTAGAAAGGTGGTGGCCACGAGGCAAGGAGCGATAGAGATCAGTGGTAGGAGATGGAGTCGGGCAGCATGCAGTCAGGCATGCATGCAACCGGCAGCGAGATCCTTAGGTGTATTTTACGTCATCACGAATCTAGGTAAAATCAGAGCTATAACAGCCGAGAGATATACATGTTTAAAGATATAGGGTATATTCACATAGGGTAAAAGCATAATTTTCTCCTCTACTTAACGGCAACCACCGCTAAAATGGACAGAGAATGGTAGATGAGGCATAAAATTACAAGTGAATGGCAGATAAGGCTCTTAAAATTTTCCAGTGGGATAAAGGCTACAATTTTTTTTTTGAACGGTGGATAAAGAATTTTCTCTATAATTTATGGGCAGGCAGCAGCGCCAGCCAGATATACAGAGAACGAATGAATGAATGGTCAGCATGCAGCTGATGATCACCGGGGCTCCACATCCGCTCACTGCACGGCGGTCACGGGGCCGCCGTTCGTCGTCTCCTCAGTTGGCTGCCGCTAGTGCTGGCAATTGGGCCGTGCCGGGTCGGCACGGCCCGGGTTTATCGTGTTTCGTGCTAAGTTGTTTCGGACCAACAAGGCACGAATTAATTTCGTGTCGTGCCGTACCAGCCCAAATGTAAAAAACCTAGGCCCGGTACGGCCCAAAAACACAGTGGGCCGCTGTCGTGCCGTGCCGGTCCAAGCCTGGCACGAAGATTATTATAAACAGAAACATATATTCTGTATATTTAAAAATATTTTAATTTTTTTACAATGCTTAAATAAAATATTGCCTATATAAAAAGGTGCATATCAATGGTTTACACAATTTTTTAATTCATATAAATTAATCTAAGCATATAAAGATCATTAAAACATTGGTTTTCTAATTCGTGCCTCACTTCGTGCCGTGCCGGTTCAAACACGGCCCATCAATCCGTGCCGTGCCGTGCCGCCCAACGTGCCTAATTTTTAGGCACGGCCCGGCCCAGACATCCGGACCGTGCCGGCATAGCCCATTTGACTTCGTGCCGTGCTTTGGACTGTCTTTTTCGTGCTGTGCTTGGGCCAGCCCGAACGACCCGGCCCAAACTCCCAGCTCTAGCTGCCGCTGCCCTCTGCTAGGTCTGGCTGCTTCCTTTCCTTGGCGTTTGGCTTTGCTTTTGTTTCGCCCGGGCCACTCCTTTTCACACGCATGGTGGCCTCGGCCTCGCAGAAATATCGAGTCAATGCAAGTCGTCGGCGGACGTACCGCATCCTTCCCTACTCCACATGGACATGATGTTGATGCCCCTGGTGGGCCATATCAATGATACCGTGCATCACCCTGAGTCAAGTCGTCGGCCGGAGTTATACCAGGCTACGTTCTGCGCATCGTATTCCAACTCCTCCACAAGGTGACATGGACATGGCTGCCTGCGAGCCCTGAAGCCAGCCACTGTTTGCCGGCGATGGTACTGGTACATGTCCTCTAGGAGTAGCTGTCGATGAAGCTACTCGTCTAAATGATCGAGAGTTACAAGTACTACTAGTAGATATAAAGTGCCGTTGGCAGTTAGCATCTTTTTTTGCTATACGGAGGAAAAACCAGGTGCCGAGAAAAACATCATAGTCATAGCGAGAAGAGGCTAAGAGAGAACGGCAGAGAATTTAAAAGACGTTACAAGTGAACGAACTTTATCCAGCACATTGCAAAGTCTTACTAGACGGATGAAGCCTTTGTTTTGCCAAAGCTGGAGATGGACACAAACATTGATCCCATTTAAACCGAAAGGAGAGAAGAAAAAAAAGAGGAAAAAGAAAAAGAAAAGAAACGATGGAATGGAAGGCTACAGACGCAGAACGGAAACAACACAACTATGGGCCGCCTCACGGTTAGTATGTGGATTTCGAGTTCGGCCCAGAAACGGGCCTACACCATGTCCACGCTTGGGCCACCCAGTCTGGCCAGAGGCCGTAGATGGACCTAGGGGCAGTCAGAGAAAGTGCAGCAGCAATGAATTCGGCCAGGCCCTCCCCGGCCCGGCCGTGGGTCTTCTGTTACTGCACTGGGAGTGGGAGAGCCACGGTTCCCGGTTGCCGGTTGTGAGTCGGTCGCGGCCAAATCTGAGCGCTAACGGGATCTATCGCTTCAGCATCGTAGGCCGTCCCCGGGTAAGTTCCGTTAGAATCGGGAACGGCGAAAAGTGCACTAATTTTTTTCTTGCTGAATTCATATGAAATTTCTAGGTTCCAAAGTAGGCCATTAATATTCGTGGCTGGTCCTCACGAGTTTTTGTAGCAGACTCCTGAGACTTGCAGTGGCAGTCGATAGATACCGAATTCTACTGCCTACATGATGTGCACGTGCTTTGCCTCGAAATGCTAGAGCGAAAGAATCTGCAAGTTTGGTGTACAAAAGACGGCTATAGCGTGACATTTCCCTGTCCGAATTTCTAGAAAAACAAATGGCATTGACAAACTTATATGTGTCATGTATACGGCCAAAAGTACTCAGCGTCGCAAGAAGCACGGGCAAAGATCAGAGTGGCTGAGTTCTGCCCTGTTGTCAGATTATAGTCAGCCATCCGGACTGTTGCCGCTTCATCATCAGACTTCTGCCAGGTTATTCGTCAAGGGATAGTTAGCAGATTAGTTTAAGTTGGGGTTCAGAGAGAAGTCGCCTTGTAAGCAAGCGATAGATAGGCTATTCTTTCTATATCAGTAGCCATCGCTGGCATCCCAATACCCCATCCACGCTGCCCTAAACCCAGACCAGAAACCTCCAACATCAACTGCCATCACACATAGCTATATATAGATGAATCAGATTATCCGAGCTGTCACATAGTACAAGCAAATTTCTTTATTGACGAGGGACAGCTCGTCGATGTGCAATGATGCAGCTGAAGCATCAAGAAGGACAACAACAATGCCACAGCAGTCACCAGTACGAACTCTGAAAATGCTGAATGGTCACCCTAGCTGACAAGCCAAAACGAGAAGCAAACATATATAAAAAAGGGACAGGAAATCGAAACACATATGGCACTTTATTATGCAGTTCACATGCCCAGGCATTTCAGTGAAGTGGCAAGATCCTTTGCACTGATGCTCTGTCCACCTTTGCCTGCATGCTAGTAGGGGCTGGCATAAACACATCCCAATCAGCATCCCTGCCATTTTTTTTTAATGTATCAGCTCATTTCAGGTAGCCAGCATTGTTTCGAGTATGTCAGTGCTAGGCTACGAGCATAATGATGTGCATAGTTTGCCTTCTCGCAGGTATATGACTGTCTAGATATAATAAGTGATTGGCATATAATATGAGGGAAAAAAAAGATAGAGGAGCTACTGCTACAGCAAAGTGAAATGGCATCAGTCTTACCTAACTAAGGATGTGCATGTCGAATAGTGAAAGGTGATTCACTGACTGTACGATCGATGGACCTGAAAGCAAGGAACAATAGCATAAAACATCATACTTATGATATATTATATCACAGAGAAGAAAAATGAAAACCTTGACCATTTTATACTGAGCACAACATTGCCACGAATTCGATAGACCATGGAAAACATATCTTATTTGATGAAGCGCTCAAGAATAAAATGGACACACACTTTCCACTATTTGTGACAAATAAAATGTACTAGCTTACCACCTATCCCCATTTACTGAATGCATCGGCAATTGCCATGGTGCCTGGGTTTTGGTGTTCAAACTTCAGGAGCACATGCTTCAGGCTCAACCCTGAAACGGGCCTACACCACGTACCCAGTACTCTCCACGTTCGGGCCTCCCAGTCTGGGCAAAGGCCGTAGATGGACCTAGGGGAGCACAGAGAAAGAGTAGCAGAAATGAATTCGGCCCAGACCTCCCCGTCCAGTCAGTGCCGTGCGCACCAGCCACGCGCGCGCGCGGGGTAGAGAGGCATCACCGTCGCGGATCGCCAACTGAAGGCAGCGGCGTCCATTGCCTTGGGTCTCCTGTTGCTGTGCTGGAGGAGCCACGGTTCATGGTGACCCAGTATCTCGCCCTGCCGCCCCCGGTTGCCGGCTGCGCGTCCTTCGTCGCGGGCAACTCTGATCGCTAACAATGGCGTCGAGATCGCTGGTCGCCGATGTTGATGACGTCCACTTCAGCAGCGTAGGCCGTCCCTGGCCGGGTAAAGTGCTGTGCTCCGCACCAGTTCCTAATTCTGTACAGGTTTCTCGTTGCCGTCCAGTGGATCCCTTTGTAGGTTCCTAGGCTGCGGGTTCGGTCCTGTTTAGAATCGCGAACTTCGAAAAGTTGCTGGGCTATATGAGCATAAGACTATTTTGACCAGTGAGCCCATCCAAACGCTCATATTTCAAATTTTTCTGTCTGTCTACGATACTCGTACGGTGGTACTCCAAATAGGCTCATTGGTGAGCAAGGTCTAACAAGACCATATGAATTTGCCTGTACCTAGTTTGCCTTCTCACAGATATATGACTGTTCAGATAAAATAAAACAATTGGCAGAAATATCATGAGTCTTACCTAAGGATGTGTATAGAACAGTGGAAGATGATTAATTGATTGTATGATCGAGGGGCCTGAAAACAGGGACAATAGTAGAAAAGCTCATACTTTTGAATTATTATCACAGATAGGCAAAATGAAAACCTAGTCCACTTTATACTCCATACTGGGCACAACAGTATCGGCAATTTGATAGACGATCGAAGCATAGCCTATTTAATGAAGTGTTAAAAAAAATGGACAGACACCTTCCACTATTTGTGACAAATATTAAGTTACCTCACAGCCCCATTGATTCTGGACCACTAGATCGGATGATTATGCTATTCCAATGGGGTTTTTCATTCTCATTAAATGCTATATGACGCACATCAACACGTTGGATGACATGGTAGGTAGTTACGAAGAGAGATAGCGAGAATTTTATGGGAGGGAGAGTTTAGGATACATTGTTACCTAAACAAGGTGACCTGGCTATTTTGAAAACTAAGAAATGAGACTCAAACTGGAATTGTCTTAGGGTGGACCGGTGGACTTCGCTCTTCACTTCTTCAGCCATCAGCAACGTTTTGGGCTAATATGTCACTGATGCTAAGTTGCACCAGATGCATAGCTTCTTAACAGTGGCGGATCTATGAAAAAAATACTTAGGGAGCCTTAATATATAATGCTAGACCAAAATAAGTTCATAGTATCCCATACAAAACCAACAATGTACTTATATGCAATTTTATATGGAAATATAGATGGATAGCTCACAATACAATAAAATAGGAAATAAACTTTGTAATTTGAATATGTCCATCAGAACAAACTATAAGCCTTCTACTCTTTCCTCCATGGCTGAAAGTTTAGTGCGTGGGTGGGGGTGGCTTAGGTGGCTCCACGGCTTCCATGGCTTCCACGGCGATAGGGGGCTCATGCCCCACCTGTCTCACCTCTAAATCCACACTACTTCTTAAGACTCTGAAACCCACCATGATGGAATGTTGCAAGCTTCTCAGCCTTGGGTATTCGAGTAAAACCAAATAGCAGTTCTAGTTCCATCAGATTCACAAGTTCGCTAAGGCCCCCAATACCCATATAACTATCCGTGGCCAAGTCACATGACAATGTCCACAACCCTTCCATCTTGAGATTCATGAGGTAACATGGGGCTCCCACACAGTAAATTCTAGGCATGGAACTGGATCGGATATGGACGGATATACACGGATACGGACGGATATAATTATTTGTTTTCCAGATTCGGTTCGGATATGGGTAGCGTCAAAATGCGACGGATATTGATATATACCTCGTATGTATAATAATATCCAATTTTTAGTCTTCAGATACAAATATGGATCGAATATTAATTGTTCGGATTCAGATATCGGACGTCCCATTTAGTCTCTGAACTTCTCGGGACGGATTATCCGGCGGATAATATCCGTACTGCTTTCATCCCTAGTAAATTCATTAGCTTTTCTAGTCTTACAATGCTGCAAGAGGAAGATCTCTCACATCCGTGGATCTCACATATAATGTTCGCATGAACCTTAACTCCCCAATTGGTCTTGGAGAGCTCACTGACATTAGTGCCTCTCAGGATTAGATAGCTCACGTGTAGAATATTGTGAAGGTTATCAGGTAATCCTGGTAATGGGGTGGTAACCGGACAGTAACTAGACTAAACCAATTTAGCCAGGCAGGTGAAAGCACCAGATCGCCTAACTTCTCTACCCTCCCAAACCAGTCCATGTTGGATTGATCTCGGGTCCGGTCAGGAGACGTCCTAACCAGGCCTGAGTGTTGAGATTAAGACCTTGATCGGAGGCCCAAAACCCCCTAGGTTGTGGCCCCCTTCCACTCCTGCACCGAGGGCCTTAATCTCAACACTCAGGCCTGGTTAGGATGTCTCTTGACCGGACCTGAGATCAATCCAACAGTCCACACAAAACCGTAGGCATAGCTTAAACCAAAACAATCCACACTGCTTCTCAAATGCAAGGGGTCTAGGCTCAAGCGCGGATGGGTGGAGTCCTAGTTTGATGATAGTGCAAGGTTGCAGCATGAGGACGATGAGTACGGAGGCAAGGAGGAGAGTCAAGGAAGCAGTAGAGCGCATACTTGGATCTGCATCGGGTTGGAATTAAAGATGCTTTTGGGGAACGCCTCCAAGACTAAGATTCAGGAGAGCCTCATTCGTATCCTCGCCGCTGGTCCTAGAACTATGACCTCACTGACACAATTGATGGGAATGTGAAGATATCTTCAATACTAAAGACAATGGGTTTAAGCTAGCCACACCGAACGGATCCACTCTTATGCTAACCAAAACCATACCAGCCCATTAGAATTTTAAGTCCATTAGACTCCAAACTAGATCAGCCCAAAGGGAAAACTAGACCATAATACTGAGGCTTGACCCAAACCATGACCAGGTTTTAGGGCTGAAAAAATAACTTGAAGCTCGTGAGCCGGGCTGAGCCTGATTCTCCTCACTAAATTAGCATGCCGAGCCAAGCTAGCTCATTTAGGCTCGGAGTTAGCTTGCGAGTTCATCCCAAGACAACCTAATGGATGATTCTATGATGATCAATTAATTAATTGTACATAATTGGTGGTATAAATTTAGATTTATCAGTTCTTGAGTTCCGGAGCAAGATTGAGGGGCCCAGACATCAAGAGAAAGTTCTTGGCGAAAGGCCAATGCAAATGGAGGTAGTAACACCATAGGTAGACTAACCTAGGGGCTTAGAGTCTTCTGACACTTGTTATTTCTAGGGGCTCTCAAGTTCATCTTCTTGGTGGTGCTTTGTATTGATGTTCTTATCATATATGGCCTTTGGGTTTGTGATTTACTTTGCATCATCTTCATGTTTCCCAAGTCTGATGGGAATCCTTTAATATAATCTTTAAACTAGCTTTTGATTTATCTTTCTAGCTATGATTTTTATTGTTTATGCTTGATCTATGATCTATATATTTGCAATGCTTTATTTGTACATGTGCTTAGTTTTCATTGTCTTGAGTTTGCTAGATCTATTAAGACCAGATAGTATTAGTGATTAGATGTAGTTTTTTTGGATTCACAAACCATGGGTGAATCACTCAATGTAAGGCTACTTTACATTGTAAGATTGTAGTATAAGGTTTGGTGTGCTTAAGTACCATCAATAAGCACCACCACATTAGCATAAACATCCTCCAAGATGGCTAGATCTGTGCTCATATGCTTCCACCTCTATTGTAACCGCCCTAGCAAGCCGTGAGCTTGTAGGCGCATGGTATGTGGAGACAAGTGCCGGTCCGCAGACGATGGACGAGTGAGACGGCATGGACAGGGTCATGAATCTTCGATGTGTGGATGCAGATGGCCGTGATAGGTAGGCTAGGCACAAACGATGAAGGTGTTGCGACATGTGGTTGTTGCTAGTCACAAAGGAGTTATGGCATGTAGTGTGGCCGCAGGCAACACAGGAGGGCCACGGGTAACTGAGGCAATGTGGTGGAGGAAAAAAAAAGACAGTGATCGGGTAGATTAATATGATACCACCTCTAATTCTAGTCCTTGCTATGATTCTATGTTAGTAATTTTAGACCTAGTTTGGCAACTGTTGAGTTGAGGGGGAATAAAAGAGGGATTGAGAGGTGTTTTGATCTATTGTGGATTTAAATCTACCCTATCCCTTTAATCTAATCTAATCCAATCCAATCCAAGAGTTGTCAAACTAGGCCTTCGGGACTTCAGAAGACGAGAATCTCCATTAGTGGAGATGCTTATATGGTTAACCTCATGGGCCACATAGGCCTATAGTATATGGGCCTTGATATACTTATATAACAATATGCTGGAAGAAATAGATGGCCAATATTGGGTAAAGGTGATGTATGCAATCGTGACGGAGCCTCATTGAAGAATACAGACTGGAATTCTAATGAGCAGAACAGCTGGGCAAAAGGGGAAAAAAGAAAGCAATACCAAAATAACAGATAATATAGTGCAGAATAAGACATACATAATTCGAAAAGAACAGATTACAGAGTGGATTAAATTGTCCAAATGCTGCATTAAGTATTGTTACAGTTTCCCTCAGGGAACAGAATTTGAATTGGCAACTCAAAGATTAAGAAAATAATAGTGACATGAAAACAGAGGGAACATAAGGTCGTGGATAAATTATAGGAGTAATATCGTTCAAGAGTGTATAACTTGATCGCGACGCTGCACTAGACGCTCCAATTGGCCTTTACTTAATCACAAAGCGACATAGACAATCCGCAGTTTCACCTCGTCCACCACTTCTGGGCCCATGTTTGCGAACAACTGCTCAGTGATGTCACTGTCTGTGAGGCCCTCGCCCACACTAGTATTTTCCACAATGAACATGTCATTGCACTGCATGTCGGATAGCACAGGCTCCTGTGCACGCATCGTCGCAATAACATACCGCATGGACCACGGCCGCAGGATGCCCTTGTCTGGATTTGTGTAATACTTTGACTTGTTTGTCTTGGCACTGAATGCAATGAAGTCATCTGACTTGTTCATCAGCCGAAGGACGCATGATAGCTCCTTGTCCGGCTCGAAAGGAAACCTCAGCTCCACAGGGTCGACCTCAACACGCCCTTTGGTGTTAGATCTCTGAAAGGAGAGAATACGGAATACAGGTGATTTTCAGCAAGCTAGAGATGCCAAGAACAACCATTTATATGTATATTTAAGGGTTTTGTTTGGATTCATGCCTAAGTTAAAGCAGTCTTTAACAGTCATAGTTTGGATTCGAGATATACAAATGGCCTGATGACCGGAGATTGAATTAATAAATTACACTTGAATTGCTAGAACACGAAATTTCATTTTGTATGGACTGTATGCACAGTGTAGGTTTTAGGGCTTAGATATTCCGGGAAGTGGTACTGTAAGAAAAAAGAAAAGTGGACCTTGGATGACATTTACTTGATCTCAAGAAGAAAATGGCATGTTGCAGGTGGAAAAGGAGAAAATTGATTCAGGTGGCCGTGTGATAATATATACCTGACCTAAATGTGACAATTTCAAAGCTTCCATCTCATTCAATTTATTAATGACCTCAGTTATAGTGGGCCTTCTCTTCCGATCACGCTCAACACAGTTTAATGCCATTTGGATGCATGTTTTCACTTCGAGGCTATCCGCTTCCTGTGGTGTATACATCGGGGTTGCTTTCCACCTGTTCTTCCAGTTTTCATGTACCTTGGAATTTGATTGCATGAAGCATAAATATGTAGCATGCATGCAGGAAAAATAAAGTAAGATGAAATTGTTATACTTGTTCACAGGTAAGAGCAAAAAAAAAAAATCTACTTACCAGCTCCATAAATTGTTGAGTAGGCATTTCTGCACTTTTAGAGTAACCAGAGGGTCCTGTCATTATCTCTATTATTATGACACCCAAACTGAATATATCATACTTCTCTGAGATCTGGCGTTTGTCAATGTATTCTGGTGGAACATACCCACTTGTGATATGAAACAGAGTTACATCTTTCGGATCAGAAAGCGATAATAATGGAAATAGATGGTATTCAAAAGATGTACAACTTACAGTGTTCCTCTGAAATTTTTTGTGACATGGGTTTGTGTTGTGCCAAACAGTCTTGACAAACCAAAATCAGCAATTTTGGGCGTCATGTTTTCATCCAGCAATATATTAGCAGGTTTTAAGTCTAGATGATACATATGGTTATCTTTGGATCCATTATGAAGGTAATTCAAACCCTCACAAATCCCCTTTATTATTTTGTAGCGGGTATGCCAATCAAGCCCACATGATTCATCTGTGGAGGTAAATAAAATGAACGTTTCTGAGACCTTTAAGCATCGCTTTATAATATGCATAACGTTGTCATTGAGGATTGCTCGAGGATGTCTTACCAGAAAGATGTTTGTCAAGACTCCCATGCTGCAAATACTCAAAACATAGAGCTCTTTCTGATATTTGAGCAAAATGAAATTTACCTTCTACCTGAATAGATTTGTGTCGTATTTCATAGCAGTATCCAACTAACCGTATAATGTTATTATGATGGACCCTCATAAGATGATAGAACTCTTTCTCAAATTCCGCATCATCAAGTCCTTGCATATTATATAGCTTCTTCACAGCAATGGCTTCTCCATTTTGAAGCACTCCCTATATTAAAGCGCTGTTAATACTTAATATATGGTATAACAATCGTTCTTGTAGACTTCAGTGGTGGTATCTCTTATACGGAGTATAATAGACATGGCAGCGTAAACCATACCTTGTAAACTTCTCCATAACCACCCATACCAATTTTGTGCTTCTCGGAGAAACTATTAGTAATACTTTCTAAGAGCTTGAATGTAAGATCCCTTGGCGTCTCCCTTGTTTGCTGTGATTTCTTCTCCATGTCAATGATTTATGCTCCCCTTGACGCGCTTCTTCAGGATCCCTATAAACAAATCATTTCACTGATAGAAGATAATTAATTGTGTATATAACTTTAAGTGCAACGGACTTGTAGCTATAGCTTTGAAGTTCAAATTGAACTAATCTTTCAGTTCACCAACTGAAACTGTAAATGTTTCCAAATCACGTGATCACTAAACATACACACAGAAAAGAAGAAATTGAGTAGGCAATGACTAATAACATGGAGACGGCCCCAACTGATCTGTTTCCTTTTAGCAGCTTCCTGAACTGGATCTTCGGATGGTGGTGTTGTGTGCCGAGTGGAGACAGAGGGGAGGGAAGACGCGTGTGTGTGGGAGTAGTATTATACTAGTACCATATCAAACACAATGACAAAACACTGTATCTGGTCTAGCAGCAGCTAAGTCGACGGAAAGGTGGCAATTAGATGGAAAAAATATTTTCTGAATTAACAGATACATGCGTGGCTTCGATTTGAGGAATATCACGATCGGAAGGAAGATTCAACGCGCATAATATGTTGGCGTCGTTGACAGGTGAATAGATAATTCCGAGGTTTTTATTTATGTTGTTATAATGGCATGTGTGGGTAATTATTGATATTGTGGAATAGATCTAATGACCATTAAGATCTCAACCTACCAAATAAATGGTATTATGTTTCTGATTACTGTAAAAATTTATAGAATTTATCTTTTTTTCTAGGGCATCTCATGAGAATTAACGTGGATGCGTCAAAATGAGTCTCTAATTAGTAAAAACTAGCCAATTATCCGTGCGATGCATGGCTTTTGTAGGATATAATCTTTTATTCTGTTTTATTATGTTTTGTCTGCATGATTTGGTATTGAACTTTTCGAAGACAATAGTTGTGATGTTTTATTATTTCATCAACCCATGCTCTCGCACGTGTTGGAGTTTAGGAGATATTGATTTAATCTTTAGCAATATTAGAGGTTTTAAATCATCCTTCGTAACTGCAGTAATGTATATGCAAATTTAGAAATTATTTTAATTTATTTTTCATGATGGCATATTGGGTAATTTATATGCAGATTTAAGGTTTATTTTAATTCATTTTTATAATGACATGGTGAGTAATTTATATGTAAATTCAGATAGTTATTTAATTCATATTTTACAATGGCATGGTGGGTAAATTTTATGTAATTTTAAGGGGTTATTTAATTCAAATTTCATAATGGCATGATGATAATTTTTATACAAATTTAGAGAATTATTTTATTTCATCTTTCATAATGTCACAGTGGGTAATTTTTTAGAAACTATAATAGATCTAATAAATACTATTATTAAAGCTACATGATGGATGACAGGATGTGTTTTTATTTTTGTGAGAATTTAAGGATTTATCTTTTTTTTAGAAAACCGATTTATTATTAGAGCTACATGATGGATGACGGTATGTTAATTATATAGAAATCAGACTTAGCGGCTATTAAGATTTCAACATTTAATCGATGATAGGATATTTCTGATTATTGTCAGAATTTCTATTTAGCGCATTTTGTGAGGATTAATAAGAGACTCCAAAATGAGTCTTCAATAGTAATAGTAAGATTAGGCATAAAATATATGTTTAAGGTTTCTAGCATTGTTATGAAAACAAGTTACAGAATCATTTAATAGTGTAAATTTGTAAATGGGAAAGTTTGACAAAAGACTGAGAGTAAATTTGAAAATGGGAAAATTTTGTCAAAAAAAGAATATATTTATTTTCGTTGAGGGTTGAACTAAAACCTTTTATAATAATAGAGGTGGGCAATTACTCAAAAAATAAATTGAAAATGGAAAAAATTTGCCAAAAAAAAGAAATTTGCTTTCGTTGAGAGTTGAACCCAAAACCTTTTATAATGACAGATGTGGGTAATTGCTTAAAAAATAAATTAAAAATAGAAAAAATTGCCAAAAAAAAAGAAGTTTGCTTTTGTTGAGAGTTGAACTCAAAACCTTTTACAATGGCAGAGGTGGGTAATTATTTAGAAAGCAGATCTGATGGCTATTAATATTCCAATATGCCAACCGATGGCTAGATGTTTCTGATTTTTGTGATAATTTCTAAAATTTATCATTTTTCTGGTCAGATTCGCGAGGATTAACGTGGAGGCTCCAAAAGGAGCATCTAATTAGTAATAGTAAGACTAGTAAAAATGCACGTACGGAACGCACGTGACAAAGTAAATTGTTATGATTTTTACAATTTCTTTTTATTCGTACAATTTTTTTTAGAGTGGATGAGGTTTTGTGATTTTTTAATCCAATTTGACTTATTGTTTTTAAGAAACTCATGGTTTGCACCCAAAATTAACATATGCCGCTAGCTAAAAATCTTGGACTTGGCTTACTTTTTTTATCCTCCTTACCATTTTTATAGATCGCGTCATCAAATATTCAAAGTACCATGTCAGGATGGCAAAACAAGCCGCATGATAAACCACAAAGTACCCCGACCACAAGGAAGAACGATAAGGATTAGGTAAGTGACACTTGCTTGACAAGTTATTAAACTAACAATTGGCTAGTGGCGGTACAATACAAATACCTAATGCGAAAACCTTTATTTTATATGGAGTCTCCATGCACTCAATGTCTCGAACCTAGAGTAATAACCAATAATAATACTTGCAAATAATGTAAATAATAACCATGGCAGTCTATATGCTTGGTCAAGATTATTCATACTATCATAAAAATTTCAATAGTAGAGTGTACAAATCAAATGGCCAAGAGCTGAATCCGAAACAAATGTCATTACAATCGAATAACAGTAAGTAGCTGTGACATAACAAAAAGAATAGTTAAGTAGGATACATTTCTTGGTCTGAAAACTTATATTTGGACTCTCAACTGAAAGCAGCTTAACTGAATAATGCATGCTTAATTAATTTCCTCTATACATCCAACAGGACAGGTCGTACGCACATGTATGCACCAATGTCAGCAGCCAATCCTCTTCGTCCTGGTGACCTGTCTCTCTCAAGCAGTTTATTATTTACAACCCAATTAGCAATCAATCCGAGCTCAAATCGCTCCCTTCATCGCCAACCTCCAGTCCAGATCGACACGGGAAGCGGAGACAGATCAATGTAAAAGCAAGACATATATGCACCTAATAATCTTCTATACTCGGGTAGGTATTCAATCAAAAGCACTACTAATCTAAGCACAACAATGACTGACCACGTACAGCCGTGACGGTGAACTTTTACTGCTGTCTACATCTACCCAGCGCCGAAGCTAGCTGAAAGACTGAAAGTCTGAAACTGATATGCTTGTGCCGTTCTGCGGTTGCGCTTAATGAACGAATCATCAGTAACATGCAAGTGGCGTCGGCGACGCATATGGCAGTATACCGGTGGCAAGCACGCGGCTTGGGTATGCTGGAGGCCGCGGCGGCGGACGGGCGGGCGCAAGTCCAAGGTGGTGCACTGCTGTGGCGTGCGCTGCGCGGGGCAGTTGGCAGGCAGTTCATCCTGTGCAGGACATACACCCGGGACGGCGGCTCGTCGTGAAGAAGTTGCAGGGGATGATAAGGTTGTCGAGCCGCGCTGCCGCGGGAGCGTGCAGATGGCGTCGGGGTCAGCCCCGAGAGGCGGTTGTGTGTCTCGTCGAGCTGCTCGATCTTCCGCATCCAAGCCACCTGCAGCAGCAGCATCAGCAGGCCGACGGCGAGGGAGTTGAAGCTGACGTTGAAGACGATGAGATCCGTTCTGCGGCCTTGGACGGGACGCAGGAGTCGAGGCCGTTATTGATGAGGAGGATCTCATTGAGCGTGGTGGACACGTTGCCGAGGTTGGCCGGGGGATGCAAGGATAGCCTTAGTTTGAGATCACGTGATGCAAGGCTGGCAGCGGCGAGGCCTAATCATGGGACGATCCTGTGGTGGCCGCGACCCTTCCTTGTTTGCGGTGGGCTTGCAGTTGGATTTAGTCCGTCCGAAGCCAGCCAGACGAGCCTCACGAGAGCTTTGCATGTCGCCAGGAAGCCGGATCACGGGCATCCGATCTTACGCGTTACGCATTCCTGCCGTCCTTTGGACGTTTTTTTCCACCACATTTTTTACCCATCCGAGTCGTTTAGGGGGCCATCGGGTGCATGTATGAGGTGGGTATAAATTTGTGAGTAAAAAATATTTTCTTAAAAACTCGCGCTTTTACGGTGTAGATAAGATTTTGACTACATATACTTTCTTATGAAAAAATTTAATTTTAATTTTACAAGGTAAAAAACTTTTGTTAAATTAAATGGATTTAGTCCTCTTATATTGAAACTACTTTACATTTGAAAAACATGTGCAATTAAAAAGTTGTATTCTTAGATTAAAGGATCTGCTATACTATTTAATCGATTGTCCAAAATTTGCATACATAACCATTTATATATATGATCCGCTGAACTCGATCTTATGCCAACGCCCACAGTATCTCTCTTCATCCCACATGCGTATGGAGGATTCGTTGTCAATACCAGCGGAGCCTCGATGCATCCATGCCAATTACCTGTTCAAAATGAACCAGGTCAGTAGCATTACTGAGGACCGCTCCGATTTTATTTTTTTTAAGACACGTAGTTGAAAAGTATCTGATTGCAAAGAGATGGGCCGGGGTTACATCTATGAGAGAATAAATTTGACAAGTTTTAGATGAAGCACTTCATCAGCTTAAACACGATTGTTTTTAGGTTTGTCCTAAGTGAAATCATCTTAGATTTAACCAAATTTATAAAAAATAGCATCTATCACAACAAAGAAGTAAACTATAAAAATATAGTTCATGGTGTGGAACTAAAAATCTCCATTTCATATCAAGAACATCATTATTGTTTAAAACTACTTCCTCAAACTTAGAATAGTTGGACATAACATAAACCAAGAAAACATTGTATTATTTTTAAGACGGAGCGATTATGTGTGTCACCATCCGCCTCCCTTGCAGAAATGTCATGCATTGTGCCATGCCTCTGATTTTTTTTTCAACTAGAAAATAGTAACCCAACCTGTTCCTGACAATTTCTTTAAGGTTAGCTAAGGAAAGTTGCAATTGGCATGTCTTGGAAACCACTTTTTTTTAATTTGCAACCTAATGTTTCAATATCTATCTTTTGACTCACATTTGGATAGATTTTAGATGGTAGAATGTGCCTCATGCTTATATCTCATAGATGCTTACTGCATGCATGTATATCCTGGAACGAAGAGACAATTAAATACACACATTGAAAAAACAATGTATCATTAAACACGCATCTATCTTGAAAGTGACTGGACCTAGAATTATTGTGTTTCGGGGGACCGAACCATAGCTCGGTATGTCAGTTCCTGGCATAGGATAGGAACGACCGGCCACGGTTTCGATCGTTGGGGTCGATTCTCACGTGCCCCACTAGGTGCACCCTTAAATAAATATGCTGACTTTCACTATACCTTGGATAGGTCTAGGGTACGGAATATATGTGCACATATTCAGTTGTATTATAGATATATTTCCTGCGCACTGAAGGCTTAGGGCTTTCCGATCTCTTCTTTCTAGGCCTCCTTTAGAACGAAGGATTCAAATCATACTCCTACATTTTTTTCTGTGTTTTGAACTATTTTTTGTGCAAATCCAGTGAAAATCAGGCATTCCAAAGGAGGCCCAGTGTGGAAGGTTGTGCACACGCGCGAGTGAATGGTGATGGCCTGATGGGTGTGAGTACATCGTAAGAGAAGAGAATTTGTGGTGTTCCTGTTGTTCCCTTAAAAGACATTGATTTTCGATGCCACAATAGTATAGCAGCACTGCTAATTTTGACAGCCCCGAGCGTAACGCGTGCATATGGCCGTCCATGTATATTTTTGAGGGTTAATTAGATTACGAGCCTTATTACAATGATTGGAAAATACCAATAGTACTTTCATAAATGATAAGTACCAATGATGTTTTCAGGATAATTGATAAATACCAATGATATTTTCATATAATTATAAATGTGGATTTTTTTTTACCCTTTAAATTTTTAAAAATATTAAATTTGGTACTGGGTCTATGTCTTTTTAGTACTGGTTCCATTTGATGTTGGTACTACTGCAACTCATTGGTATTTTTTGTCTAATTTTGAAGCCATTGGATCTTATGAAGTGAAGGACTCATATTAATCCTAATCATTATAAAACTTGTCAATCAGAGAGTGAAAAAAGAAACAGAAAGAGAACGTTCGCGAAAATAAGACTAGGCAGATTACGATTTGACGTGACGGCGGTTATAAAAAGTTCTACGCCACCGCCATTGGGAAGATAAACTCGTGAAGGGCTAAATATATGGACCTGCCCACATCACACCGCACGACTTTGCACTCGATCGCTGCCCAGCGTTGCTTGGCTTGTACACAGGAAAACCTCTTTCCCGGTGCACCAGGCCGCCATTATCGGCAGGCCGATAGTGAGGTACTTGTCTGTTTTTTTTTCTTTCTTGGCACACAATCGTTTATTTCTTGTCTGCAAATTCGTTCCTCATCTAAAAACATATCTTTATAATGATTTCATGTTGATCTAACTTGATGTTCCATTGAAAGGGCTCCTTTAATTTTGGACCGTACCGTGTGGGAATGGACATATAATCATATATACCGATCTGTTTAGGTGTGTGAATTTTGTTCATCATGCACGCTGAAGAGCACACGTGAAGCATGTAAAGTTAAGACTTTCTTTTTTGGTCGCCGGCCGGCGGTGGGCGCGGTTGCAAACAATCTCGGTAGGATTTTAAAATGTTTTAGCTTTTTGGTTTTAAAATTAAATAGTCTCGCTGGAAACATTCCGTGATGTCGGGTGCATGATTTGCAGATGAGAGAAAGAGAGGGGTAAATTACGTACCGCAAATCATTTTCCCCCGTTCATTGTTGCCCCAGACAGACAAATTCATTGTTGCCTCTTGCTTGCTCCAACATTGTTAAATCTATTTTTTTTAAATAGATAATTTTTTTTAGCTATTCCACCTGATACCGGTTCTACTTTTTCCAGTCGACCTCTCGATTTGGTAGGTTCTAGTACCATTTTATTAGTACCATCCAGTAAAAGTTGCTAGAGATTGTTCAATGTATAACTATTGTTATTTTTCTTACCATTTTCCAACGATTGTAAAACTTCTATTTTTTTTCTTATCTAGAACCGCCTAAGATGATAATAATTCGAACATGGGATAACATTATCTCTCATACACGGTTCTTTTTCTCCATAAAAATGGAGCCTTGCCACTACAACTACGGTGACAAAATTCGTCAGCTAGAAATCCACGATTTTTAAGCCAAAACCCATGATTTTAGTTTAAATTCGTGGTCCGGCCCACAATTTTATCTTCACAAAATTAATCTGTTAAATTCATGGGGATCATGAATTTGAGTTAAATTTGCGAGTGTACACAATCCCCACGAATTAATCTCCGTGAGGGCATTAAATTCGTGGGCTTACCAAACCCATGAATTTAACCTTATTTTTTTAAAAAAAAAAAAGTGCCGGTGGTTGCAGACGGCCACAACACTGGCGCCGGCATTGCGAGTCAGAGAAGAGAGGTGGTTGACAGGGACAGATGCGTAGGGGACGGAGGCGGTGCCAGTGGTGCACATTGGGGCCGTTATGGGACTGACAACAGTGGTGCCGGTATCGGGTGGCGGGGGCAGCCGTGGCAGGCGATGGTGCCGCCATGGTGGGCAATGGGGGCAGCCCCAGTGGTGTGCATCGGAGGCAGCAGTGGGCAGCATTGGTGACGGAAGCGGTGCCAGTAGCGTGTGATTGGGGCAACCGTTGCGCACTAAGGGGACGACGCGGTGTTGGGTGGTCGGCCGGGGGCTGCCCCTGGTGGGTGTAGGAGCCAGCCCTGGTGGCGTGCATTGGGGGCGGCTGCGGGTAGCGCCGGCGACGGGGGGTGAGCCAGTGGCGGGGGCAGTGGGCGACTGGGCAGCGACGGTGGCAGATGATGGGGATGTCGGTGGCGGGTAACAGGGGCGCTTCAGGGCCGAGGCAGGCAGCCCGGATGACGGGGCCAGTGCTAGTGGCACCACGACGAAGAGGGCGGAGTGGGGAGGGGAGACGGTGGCGGCATCTGAGGAAGCGAAGGTTGAGGGACGAGGCAGAGGCAGATGTGTGCGAGGGTAGGGTAGATTAGAAGTTCACATTATTATTATCCTATACAAAAGCAAATGGTTTGCGTAGTAGTCAACATAAATCATAAAAAGTAAATATCTGTATCAACTGTTCTCTTCTTGTGTATACATTAAGGGTTAACTATTGATCTAGGATATAAGTTTGGAGAGGTTATAACATTCAAGTATGATGCCAAGAGATATGCCGGCACTTTTTCTAGAAGGTATTACAGGAAGATTCTCCGTGAACAACAGAGTTGGTAGTGGCGGCTATGGTGAAGTTTTCAAGGTTTGTCTAATACTCATGTCTCTGTTCAAGAGTATAAGCACCAATAGTGACATCTATTTTACAGTAATTGTAAAATTATTTTTGGTATCACCAGGATTTATTCCTCAACGATTATTCGTGGCTGTTGATTTGAGAAGAGAGTTTAATATAATAGTTTTTAAAACTCTATGTATATATGTTTCTACTCATTTTGATACTGGACCCACTAATTTGGTAACTTCCAACACCATTGCCTTGTTACCACCATCTAGGCACCACTAAATTTATCAACATTTGGATTTCGCTTGATGGATGACTTTTTTTTTAACCATTATTGCAAAACTGTACAATAATGAATAACTGCAAGAACCATACATGTACCATGATGCATGTCACATCTTATTAACAAAGATGCACTTAAACAGGGTGTACTGACTAATGGAACGGTGATTGCTGTGAAGAAACTTTATGACGTCCAGGAACTTGACGATGAGCAATTTAAGAATGAATTCAGCAACCTTATGAGAGTCCAACATAAAAATATTATACGATTTATTGGTTATTGCAATGAGACACGGTTTACACCTTCGATGTTTAATGGAGAACAAATACTTGTTAGAAGGATATATAAAGCTCTGTGCTTTGAATATTTGCCTCATGGAAGCCTCGACAACCACCTGTTTGGTGAGTACGGTGGTATTTTGTTATATGACCGTATTATTTATCTTTGTAAATTGAAAAAACATTCTGAATTGTTATTATTTTCTTCTTTTACAGAAGAATCTTGTGGGCTTGATTGGTGTACTCGTTACAAAATAATTAAGGGGATTTGTGAAGGACTGAATTACCTTCACAATGGATTGGAAGAACCAATTTTCCATCTGGACCTAAAACCTGCGAATATACTTCTAGATAAGAACATGATGCCAAAAATTGCAGATTTCGGGGTATCAAGGCCGTTCAGAGGAACACACACACATACAACAAGAGTTTGTGTTGGTTCAGAGTAAGTAGAATGCCTCAATAGATTTATGTCCTCTTTTTTTCCCTCCTATTTTAACTGAATGGCGCTTGGTTCACATAACCGAATGCAACCATGCAGGTACTACATGCCACCAGAATACATGTCAAAACGTCAAATATCAAATAAAAACGATATATTCAGCTTAGGTATTATAATCATACAGACTATGACAGGACTTGGGGGCTATACTAAATACGGTGAAATAGAATCTCCACAACAATTCATGGAGCTTGTAAGAAATTGTTACTCCTCTTATATTAGACGTGGCATTTTGACATGAACATATAACATATATGTATGTCTATAATATCAGGATCAACTGTCATATTGCCTTTTACTTTGTTTTCAATTCGTAGGTAATCAGTAATTGGAGGCATAGAATTGCGGCAACATCTAATTGTGTGGAAGAAGAATGCCAGCAAGTGAAGAGATGCATTGAAATAGCAGTAAGCTGCATTGATGCTGATAGACACAGGAGACCTGCAATAAGTGATATTTTGCGCGAGTTGAAGGAGACAGAAACTTATAGCACAACATCATCATCACAGGATGGGGTATGATAGATGATATATTCATAAGTGACAAAACCTAGGGTAAAATTTCATGGTCTATTCATTCAATCACATGATAAGAATGCCTGTATGTACATGCTTGTGACCTGACTATTCTAATTTTTTTTGTTTTAAGATTAACATCTTAATAAAAAGAGTAACACCTACCCGGACCATTCCACATTATAAGAGATTTAGACTTTAAATAGATTCATTTAGCATGCTATTATGTGGTTTGTACGTGTCATGATTCATAACATCCATATGAACAATGGATGGAAAAAATGTATGTTGCTAGTGTTAGCAATAATCGCACCACGGCGCGGGTGTCCGGTCCAGGGCATGGCGAGCGCCGGAGCGCGTCGGGCATGCGTCGCGTGTGTGAGTTCAGTCGTAGTCGCGTCGTGTCTGGTCCAGGGCGACGCGAGTCGGACTCGGCAGTGCGTGAGTCTGTAGGTTCAGGTTAGGTGCGTGTGTGTGCATCTGCGCTGCATGTCTGCATGTTGTGCGTTCGTTCGTGATCGCCATGCAGGGAGCTGGTTAGATGATCGAGTCGTAGGTGGTTAGATGCTTGGGCGTGAAGATATGAGGAGTGGAGGTCAGCTGCTCAGCGTGGCGCCATCCGCGCGGGGACGCGGCCAGGTGGACGAGCGCGAGGAGCTCGGACGTGGAGGCCGCGGCGAGTGGATCATGGCGGGCTCGGCGTGCATGGAGGTCGTGGCTCCGGTGTGTGCTGGGCGTGCGTGTTTAAATAGCGCTGTACACTCCTCATTCAAGGCAGCCGAGCCTAGTGTTTAATCAAGCCAAGATACCGGCGTTCGTCGCCATATCCACTGTTCATCGTCTTCAACCTCGCGACGGCAGACGTGCAATCAAGTCCGAGTGTGCGTGAGCGAGTGAGGCGGCTTGAGGGGAACCTAGGGGCCCAACAGCTAGAACCCCTTTAAGGGAGGGAGCAATTGATGTCTAGAGATAGAAGTTGAGAATTACTCATACTTCATAACAATAATCCCAACAAAGTGGGTGGTGGCTTAATGTGTGAAACTATGAGTTCGTTCCACTAAGGGAAAATTAAACCTGTCATGTTCCCTAAAAAATATTGAGTTTGTCTCAGCAACTTCTCTATGACTTGATCAATCTCCAATTTGTTTCCCTCCTTGAAATAGTTTATAACTTGGCAATTTTGACCATCTAATTAAGTAGGCGTTATGACAGTACTCAAATATTTTGTGGTTCTAGTAAATCTATTCAGAGTAAATTAAGACATCCCATTTTACCATCTGACAAGTAATCATGACAAAAAAAAACACGTAATAATTATGAGGTCCTTGAATTGTTTATAATATAAGATAAACTGCATACCAGGCCCTTCATCCATAGTAGTATATATTTGGTGTTCTAATTCAGTTTTCTCGGATTCATAAAACTCAGGCTAGGGTTGCCAAGATTGGACAGTGGGGTGGAGCTGGAGGTTCGAACCACTGTGACCTTGAGGTGGCACCCCACCGCATGGAAAGCTTGACAATTTTTAGCGGCGAGGTCATCTACGCACTAGAGTTTTCATACAGGGACCACCGTGGGCTGCAGTACACTGCAGGTCCATGGGGTGGCAATGGCCCTAATAATAAAGGGAGCCATCGTAATGAGGTGAGTGTGCATGTATCTTATCATCATATATATATCCATTAATCCATGTTGCGAATTCATTCTTTAATTTTTTTTCGTACAGATAGTGAAATATATGGACTGTTAAGACAGGAGTACCATATATATACTATTGAAGAGTTAAACTTGTCTCTTGCAGATTCAGCTTGCTCTTTCAGAGTACGTAACG
Organism: Paspalum vaginatum; assembly: GCA_030272315.1. Lineage (NCBI taxonomy): Eukaryota > Viridiplantae > Streptophyta > Magnoliopsida > Poales > Poaceae > Paspalum > Paspalum vaginatum. Next base: position 12,090,168 of record CM059016.1, on the reverse strand, counting down.
GAGATTTCTGGAACAGTGGGCCCATTTGACATGGCCCCAGCTGGAGTAGTAACATCTCTTAGTTTTATCACTAATAATGCTAGAAAGTATGGACCGTTTGGAGATGTAAGAGGAACTCATTTCCGGATCCCGGTGAAGGGCAATGGCAGTATTGTTGGATTCTTTGTGCGTGCAGGGTGGTACTTGGATGCTTTTGGTGTGTATGTGAACCCTAAGCAACGACAGCAGGAAACAGTAGGA